>CAKJTW010000043.1:3125000-3750000 GCA_917880005.1 Nanger dama | reverse complement strand
TTGTTGCCAAATTCAGACTTAAATTGAAGTGCCATTACTCATTCCCTTTTATTAATATTCCCCTTCTCTAGCTACCCAGACCACTGTTATCCCCAAACATTCAAAAGGCAGATATGAAATTATATGCATCTTTATTGTATTCTCCACCCCACTTAGAACAGTACTAAGTTAAAAAAAAAATACTGGGTTCAAATACAACTATATAAATAGAAGTTTTTCTTGCTGTTTGGACTTATTGAAAACAGAAAATTTAGTAATTTTAGACTAAAGATCATTCTTTTCTTTTGGGGCTGTGCTACCCATTGATGTTTCAATAGGCCATGTTTTATATGAGAATTTACACTCAAACTCACACTTCTGATGCATATTTATCATAACAGTGGTTCTAGAACTTCAGTGTTTATCAGCCTCACCTAGGATTCTTGTTAGAACTACAAATTCCTGGGCCCCACTCAAACCTACATTAAGATCCATACTGTGAGAATCATAGCTTGTAATGTCATATTTTGTCTGGCTTATGAGAAAGGCAGGTTTGAATAAGAGAAATACAGTTTTGAGTAAGAGTAAGGTAAGTTTGAATAGGAGAAAGGCAGGTTTGAATAAGACCCAGCCTCCTAGTTTTCATCGTTCTTCCTCTCAACAAAGAGAGTGGCCAGTGCTACTAGGGCTGATGTAGAGATAGAAAAGGACCCGACTTTTGAAGGGAGTGGAGGGTAAAAGTCTGGGAATATATGATCAAAGGGCACAGGAAATACATGAAGCCAATTCCAGGGCAAATCCAGGAAGGCTGAGATGGGTTCAAATTGTAATTAATTTAAAAAGCTGAATTGGCTATGAAATATTTTATTATTGTTGATTTTTAAGAAATACAGCTCAATACAGTACAAATCAAGGAAATAAGGATTCTTTTAAAATCATTCACTAACTCAAAACTGAGTGAACCCATTTCAATTAGCAGTGCAAGTACGTGAGAAAATTACTACGGGGAAAGGATGTCCCTGCTGTTAAACTGTTACACCACTGCTTGGCTGGTTTCGGACACGCTGTCATGTTTAATGAGGGATCGATGATGGTCGATTGGATTGTCCTCTTCATTTGGTGATGGTGACAGGTCCTATACACATGCTGAATGGAAGAGAGCAAACAGCTGTTCTGCTTGTCAACTGGGGTGAACTGAGATCAAATGTCTCCCTTGTTGCTCAAACATTGGAACTTCTCTGATTTGCATGAATCCTTTTGCTTCCATATTTTTGTTTTTACTTAGCCCTTCTCTTGGTCTTCAGTGATGCTGGAGATTCACTCTACTATATGTCTCCCATCTGTGCCTGCTTCAGCCCCACTTGTTGGACAGATAGGAATGAGAGATAGCCAGAAAAGAGTAGCCTGGATTTTTTTTTTTTTCCTGCTCTTGATCTAAGCAGATACAACAATTTATGCCAAGTAACTAGTTAGGTAATAGGTTACCAAAATTGTAGAGGATGGATGAGGTCTAGAGATGGAAGACAGAGATATGAGTGAAGTTATGTCTCAACAAGACCTACAGTAATTAAGAACTTGCTCACAGAGAAGAGGTTTCATTTAGCCTCTAAATGGAGAAATGAGAGGAGTTCAAAGTTACAAAAGGTGCTTTTGTAGCAAAAGGACTCAGCCCCTTTGTTTTTGACTTAGTCCATAATACTGAAACAGTGGGCCACTCAGCAAGGGTTGGAGGCACTGTTTGAAAAGGTAAAAGGAAGGAGGATTTTGCATTCTCTGTGTATAACTTGTGGAATTTACTGCTGGCAGAACCATTAAGAAAAAGATTTTAGTTGGAAATAATAGTGAAATCTAGTTAGTGATGTGCAAGGAACCTCATGAATTCTAAATTCAACCTATGAAGAATATACAGCCCAGCTCTATTTATTAGAAGATGTTTATATACTAAACAAGTGCATCAGGACCCTTATAATAATATGATAAATATTCTATTGTCTGAGGGGACAGAGCTCTCCTCAAAAAGACTGTATTCTGAGCAGGTACCACCCTCAAACTATATGCCCACAGGGATGCTTCCAGTAGCTGTGATTTAATCAGCACACTGCTGATTTTTGGAGGCATGTTAGCTCCTTTAGGCCACTAGGATTCTATTAAGTGCTTTAGAAGAGGTAATCTAATCTACTGAATGGCCTGAAAGATTGAAAGCACCTCCAAACACAAGCAACTCCTCCACTTGTCAACAATAGGATTGGGGAACTGGGAATATTATTTCAACTGCTTAGGAAAGATAGGTGAAAGTGCTGGACAGAGGGCAGGCAATTATCTCTTTGCTATGTGTTAAGCAGCATTTCTCCTGGCTGATAAATTACTTCCAGCTGTTGGCAACAATTTTCTCCTCATCATGGCAGGAGCGAGAGACCCTGGCAAATGTTGAAGAGCAGTGCGAGCTGCTGATTAAATCCAAGATCCAGCTGGAGGCCAGCGTCAAGGCGCTGTCTGCGCGAGTGGAGGAAGAAGAGGAGATAAATTCCAAGCTGACTGCCAGGGGGCAGAAACTTGAAGATGAATGTTCTGAGTTGAAGAAAGAAATCGATGACCTGGAAACACTATTGGCGAAGTCACAGAAGGAGAAGCTTGCTACAGAGCTCAAGGTACTTTTTCTATGATGCCAGGAAGGTCTAGATGCCTGAATTCCACACTCTCAATTGGGCTCTGGAACCAGGCTTGCTTTGTTTAAATTAATGAACATAGTGGTCTGCAATTTATGGCCCTTGAAGTCAGAACTGGCATCGAATGAGGACCTAATTCAAATTTCCAGCTTGAATTTATAGAACCCTACTTAATCTCCCAAATGAAACATATTCATTTGTTCTGATCTTATTGCATCTGAAATCTGATAGAAAGAGTGAAACGGTTTCACTGGGCCTCTAAGAATTATTTTTTGGAAGGAGAGGGAGCAGGATGCAGCTTACTGAAAGGTGGTTTGATATGCATCTTAGTCCCCACCTCAGTTGTTGATTTGGAGTTTGACCTTCAGATGTCATTTTAATTCCAGCTAAAACTTTTTTTCATTTTCTTTGAGGTTTTTAACTTGTGTATCTGTATATAGATTGAAGTTAGCTAAGGAATCTGTATCAGGCATTTGATTGAAAAAAGCCTCCAGAATAGCGTAATTTTGGCAGATGATTAAATAACAACTCTTGTACATGGGTCCCTTTCATAAAAAGCCAATGGGCCTGATATAAATGGCTTCCATTTTTTGCCTATTTTATCCGCTGGACCTCTTCTCTAACTTCCACTTTCTTAGGATCTTGAGGCACAACAAGATTAATGTGTGTCTTGAATACTTAAAAGAAAGCAAAATTACCTTTAGTGGTGGTGGTGTTATACAATAGCATGACACTGAAAACTGGCCATCCATGGACCCATGCTGATATTTGATTAACCAGAACACCCCATTCCCTGGCTATGAGAGATAACAGATCATTCGTGTAAAATAAAATGTGCATTTAGAGTTTTAAAACGTCCAACAGAAATTTGGCTACATGTGATTCCTTATGACAGTGGGTATGTCATGAGATTTTTGGTCCTAGAAAAGAGAGGAGATGGCCCTTTGCCATCTGCTTCCAGGAGCGGTTCTCATGGAGCTGTTGTTTTCTCCTGGCAGGTTAAGAACCTGACTGAGGAGGTGGAGTCTCTCAATGAGGATGTGAGCAAACTGCATCGAGCAGCCAGGGCTGCACAAGAGACCCACCAGCAGACCCTGGAGGACTTGCACAAGGAGGAGGAGAAACTCCACACCCTGAGCAAGGCCAAGTTGGCAGTGGAGCAGCGAGTGAATGAGGTCAGTAGAGATATTTCTGCCTAGTGAGCTGCCTGGCTACATCTATAGAAACCTTCACTTTTTACTTAGTTAATTTATCTTGACATTTTCATGAAAACTTAGTAGCATGGTTCATTTCCCTCATTATTTAGAAACAGAGGTGAACCGCTACAGTGGAAGAGAGGCCCCGGTATGTGTTCTGTCTGTTGTTAAATGAAACTCTCATAACAACCCTGGGCAGTGGGAGAATACTGAGATGAATCGTGAGGCGGGAGCACTCTACATGACTGACTTCCCCACAGAACCTGGTGTTTTGCCCCACAAATGTGCTGGTGCTCTATCTGATGCTAGCACTGAAGGATTGCTTAAAGGCCCCATGTCTCCAGCAGTGCACTGAGGTTTGTTATAGAAGAAAGATATGTAAGTCACAAGCTGTGTTCTACCAACGCTATTGGAATATACTTGTAAGATTCTGGAGACTGTGCTTCTGTTCTGCTTCCAAAACCCTGTGAAATAAAGATGTTTTAGACCAGTCTCAGTGGGTAGGTTCATCACTCTTCCTGTCTTCCTCCCCAGCTGACAAAGAGTGTATGCATTCACTGTTTTATTAGTCCCCAAAGCTTAGCTTTTATAAAATTGCTGGCAACTGTTGTTAGCTTTTTTTTTTTTTTTTTGGATTATCTGCTTCTTTTCCTTGTGCCTCTCTATCAATTTTCCTCTGTTACCTATTAGTTGTCTCACTTCTCTTCCTATTTCCATGGATATATATCTTCAGTTCAGTTCAGTCACTCAGTCGTGTCTGCTCTTTGCAACCCCATGAATCGCAGCATGCCAGGCCTCCCTGTCCATCACCAACTCCCACAGTTCACTCAGATTCACGTCCATCAAGTCAGTGATGCCATCCAGCCATCTCATCCTCTGTCGTCCCCTTCTCCTCCTGCCCCCAATCCCTCCCAACATCAGAGTCTTTTCCAGCGAGTCAACTCTTTGCATAAGGTGGCCAAAGTACTGAGACAAAGCCTCAATATGGGAATTTGTTGGGGTGTGTATACAACACACACACACACTCACACCTGTATTTTGACACAGTTGTTCTCTCCTAGAGTTCATTTATTTTTTGGTTTTGCATACACCTTCCAGAAATTCTCCCTTCTCCCCTATTTGAATTTTGTATCTTTCGCTGCTTACAGGAAATAGCTTCTATTGTAGCAAAGTTAATATATCAGGGAAAAATAGCCATATTGTAACTATTATTTTGCCTCCTGCTAAACTGACCTCAATATCATTGTTGGCAACACTAATCTGGACAGAACTATAGTATTCTGGCCACCTTGCTGGAGATAACAGAAGATGACATAATGCTATTGTCCAGAGAGGGTACCAGAGTGGTGAAGGAGAGTATGGAAATTATGTTGTGTGAGGTGCATTTGAAATGGTCTGTGATGCTGAGTTGGGAGACTTAGGACAACTGCCTAATATTCATGAATGGTCACATGGAGACAGATTTGCTTGGTGTTGCTCCAGGGAGCAGAGCCTAGATTTGTGGGACGGATTTACAGGGACTATTTTGGCCTCTTACAAAGAAGCACTCCTGAGTAAATGGACTTATCCACCCATGAAATGAGCTGCCATGTGAAGAAGTGAGCTTCTCATCAGTGGAAAGCTATCAAACAGGGTCTCACTAGGCATTTATTATTTGTTTTTTTCTGTATTCTAGATCATGTATTCCTTAGTCTCTAAAGATTTCCTTTGTCACTGACTTCTAGATTCTTTTGTAATCCCATTGATGTGTGCAACATTTATTTTAAAATATCTATATGACTGGGCATCGTTTACAGACTCTGCTTATATTTTTCTTTCTTTTTCCAGAAGGTAAGTGGTTAATGAACATATCTGTAAAGTATAAACTTAACCTATATATTGGGCTTAATAACATCTCCTTTTGTCAGCTTGAGGGTGCCCTTGAGCAGGAGATCAAAGCGAGAATGAACTGTGAAAAGGAAAAGTGCAAAGTGGAGGGCGAGTTAAAGCTGAACCAGGAGAGCATGGAGGACCTGGAGAGCAGGCAACTGCAACTAGCAGAAAAGCTGAGGAGGTGAGCCACCTTTCTGTGGACACAAGATTCTGGGAGACCTTATATTGAAGGAGACAGTTCTCTCATGGTGTTTATCCCAGTGACCCTAGGGCCAGGTATCTCAAGACCTGCAGGGGAGGATAAAAAGGATAACAAGCCTAGGAAGTTGAGGGTTTTTATTTTTGCTAGACTTTATGAGATTACTCTTCTTTTATAATTATATAATAACCTGCAAGAAAGTGATTGTAAAGTCTGGCTAGCAGATGTGAATGAAAGGTGTAAGACATAGCAGATGCAAATTATTAGAATTTGAAGTTACAAGTCAAAAAGTAAAAGAGGCTCACTTCTTTTACTCATGAGATCAATGGCCTAAAGTAAAAAAATAAATCAAAAATAAATTCTAATGTGAAGTCCCATATACTCTCTGATCACTTTTAAAAACAAAACAAAACTTACATGCCAGATGTAACTTCATTAGACATTTACACAACTTTTTGGTCTAGTAATTTACTTTTTAAGTATTAAACTTTAAAACTGAAAGATGATCAAAATGAATAGACCTTCAGTTCACGCAGATTCCCAAGGAGCTCAGGGCAAGATGGCCCCCTCAGCTGAACTTCATTATTCATTGAAACAGATTTTCTTACCTTGTCCCTTTTGTCTCTCTGTTTAGCTAGACTTTCTTCTAACAACTAGGGATTTTCAAGTTATTTGAAATAAATAAGAAAAGGAAACAGTGAAATCTAAGAGTAAGATAGGCCTGTCTGAAGTGGAGAGCATACTGGTTGTTGGTACCCATAGTGAAGAGAATCAATGAGCATCTATGAGCTTCTGGTTTTCCCATCTGTGTATACAAGTTTCTATGATATATGCTTGTGGTCAGACTGGATTAATAGCCTATCAATAAGTTACTAAACTTGATAGGTGTTTGTAGACTTGATTAATAGCTTATTAATAACTTATTGAACTTGGTAGGTGTTTGGAAAAGATGAAATAAGTAACCCTATGAATGTAGTGGAACAGTGAAAGGCAAAATGATGATACATTTCCTTCAGCATTTAATTTTGAAGATTGTGTTTCAGTTTGGCAAAGTGAAATAATACTCCATGTCCTTGTAGGCCACAGTTCAAAGAGCTCTGGCATTTTAGAAACCTGTGTTTTGAGGAAATTATGAATTTATTATACAACCTTTTCTTTAAATGGGCCTGTGTATATATGAAAACTTAATATATGAAAATGTGGCATTTTAAAATGGTGATGAGAGGATAGAATACTTAATAAATAGTGCCAAGATTATTAGCTATTCATCTTATGAGATAAAAGTTAAATTTCTTCATCATGCTATTCACACACATACACAAAATCCAGTTGCATTAAAGAATTAAATGCAAAAATAAACCTATAAAATCATTAGAAGATGCAGCATTATTCACGATAGCCAAGATGTAGAAACAACCTAAATGCCCATTGATTGAATGAAGGAATAAAGAAAATGTGATGTATACATTTAATGGATTATTATTCAGCCACTTTTTAAAGGAATTCCTGCCCTATGTGACAACAGGGAAAAACCTGAAGGACTTTATGCTAAGTTAAATGTCAGCCACAGAAGGACAAATGCTGCATGATTCCGTTTATAGGAGGCATCTAAAAACAGTCAAACTCCTAAAAACAGAGAGTAGAATGGTGGTTGCCAGGGTCTGGGAGGCAGGGGAAATGCAGAGTTGCTGTTCAGTGGTTATAAAGCTTCCATTAGGCAAGATGACTGAGTCCTAGAGATCTGTGTGATGTTTTGCCTATAGTTAATATTGTATTGTACACTTAAATATTTGTTGAGAGGGTAGATCTCATGTTAAATGTTCTTCAGTTAAAGAGAAAAAAACAATTAAAAGACAATATGGGTGGTAAGTCTTAGGAAATTGGCAGGCCAGACTTCCTGAATAAGTCACAAACCCCATCCAAAGGCATAAAAGGACTGTATTGATAAACTTGATGTTAATACATCAGCATTTTAAACATTTAGTGGCAAAAGCCAAGATAAATGAAATTGGAACAAATTTGAAGCAGATATCAAAAAATAAGTATCAAGAATATTAAAGGAAAATGAGTAATTCAATAATTAGATGAACAACCTAACAGAAAAATGGACAAAGGACACAAGTGAGGTCATTTATTTTATTGCCCATTTTAAAATCCTCATAGTTGATAACATGCTGTTGTCACTAGTAAGCAAGGACATTCATAATAAAACAATGACACACTAGAAGTATGCTAATATTAAATGTGAATGTAGAGAAATAACCTCACACTGCTATTGGAGGCCAAAGTTATAAGTTTTTAGACACATACCTATAACTGACGCAGCAATTCCCTACTCAGTATCCACTCTAGAAACACTCACATGTACATAAGGGTGCACATATATGAACAGCATTATTTCTAAAAGTAAAATTTAGGGGGAAAACTTAGCGTTTATTAATAGGGAAGTGGATAAGAAAACCACATAATATTTAAGTCATAGACTAGTATTTCACAGTTAATTTCTAAGTGAAGTAATCTACCTGTGGGCTTCCATGGTGGCTCAGTGGTAAAGAATCTAACTGCCAAGATGGAGACATGGGCTCGATCCCTGGATCAGGAAGATCCCCTGGAGAAGGAAATGGCAACCTACCCCAGTTTTATTGCCTAGGAAAGCACACATAGAGAAATAACCTCCGGAGGAGGAGCCTGGCTAGCTGTAGTCTTTGAGGTTGCAAAAGAGTCAGACACGACTTAGTGACAAAACAATAACAAATCTATGTGTAGGCCAAAGTGGAAAAATCTCCACGTGTTATTGGGTTAAAAATGTTGTACAGGGACTTCCCGGGTGGTTCATTGGTTAAGAATCTGCCTTGCAATGCAAGAGATGTGGATTTGATCCCTCGCTGGGGAACTGAGACCCAAATGCCACAGAGCACCTAGGCCTGGCACCACAACTACTGATCCCGTGTGCTCTGGAGCCTGTGAGCCACAGCCAGGAAGCTGCACCGCAGCAAGAGATCCCTAGCACCACAACCAAGAGTCAACACAGTCAAATAGATAAAATGAATATTTAAAAATGTGAAATTATAAATCCAAAGGTACATAATATTATACCATTCACAGTAAAGAAAATGAAACTATTTCTACTGGTACATAAGCACAAACATATGTCAATACCTAGAAAAATGTCCAGAAGGAGCCACATCAAATTGATTATGGTGGTTACCACTAGGGAAGGAACAGAGGCTAGATACAATAGCCAAGGAGACTTCAGCTCTAGATGTAATAGTTGAATTTTTACAATGCATGACTTCATATATTATTATAATAATTTGAAGCCTATTTATACAAAATGTTATTACTCTGAGCAATTTCATTTGACAACTCTTTCCCCTAACAGGAAAGAATTAGAAATGAATCAGATGAGGTCAAAGGTGGAGAATGAGAAAAACCTGGTGGCTCAGCTTCAGAAGATGGTTAAAGAGTTCCAGGTGATCATTTATCAAATACCTGTGTTCATCTGTAGTTCAATCCCTGGTTGGTGACTGGTGCTTCAGTGACAAATGTTCTGCCAAGGTAGCCATAACCCTAGCCAGCTATCGACAGAAGCAGGAAAGAACGCTGGTTGAGAAGGTAACCTGGCATTCTACAGATAGGTGACTCTGGAGAATATTAATTAAGCTTAGATTTCCTTATCATGAAGATAATAAAAACAAATAGCTAAGATATTGAATGTTTGATGTAATGTTTGGCATTGTACTAAAACACAGGACATCTATATTTTTACTCATTAATCTTTCTGACAACGTTTGAACTAAAATATAACTACATTTAAGTGGTAAGCTCAGTGCCTGACCCATGGTAAGCATTCAGTATTAACAATTTAATTTTTTATAATTAGCATTTGTAATTGTAACACAGTTACACTGAAAATCTGTTTTGTAGCTACTTATAGCTTCAAAACCTTATTTGATAATGAGCAGCTATTTATAAGTTTAGACTATGTGACTGTTTTATACTATATTACCATATTATGTTGTTCAGTTGCTAAGTCATGTCCAACTCTTTGTGACCCCATGGACTACAGCACACCAGACCTCCCTGTCCTTCACTCTCTCCTGGAGTTTGCTCAAACTCATAGGAGGTTGGTGCTGCTATCCAACCATCTCATCCTCTGTTGCCCTCTTCTCTTCCTGCCCTCAACTGAGTCAGCTTCTTGCTTCAGTACTTTGGCCAAAGTATTTGAGCTTTAGCTTCAGCATCAATCCTACCAATGAATATTCAGGGTTGATTTCCTTTAGGATTGACTAGTTTGATCTCCTTGCAGTCTGAGGGATTCTCAAGAGTCTTCTCCACATTATAAAATAATTTAAACCATATAACTCCTCACATATACATGGAGATGGGTTCTTTTCCTTTGGAGCTAGATAGTTATCTCATTAATGTAACTATTATTCAAAATAATTTTGGAATTTTTTCCTGGTTATTACTTTCTGAGACGTTTGAGTCAAATACAGCCAGTCTCCCTGCATTATGGATGTGCTTTCAGACAAGATTAATCTTCAAGCAGTTGTCTATCATATTTACCAGACTTCAACAATAGTTGATCCAAAAAATGTTCAGTGTATCCAAAATACAAACTTTCTTACCCTGATGATTTAAAATAATGTTTCAAAGATTATTTCTAAGGAAATGTTTCAGAAATGTTTGATCTGGTTAGAATACTGTTTGGAATGAAGGTATTATATCTCAAGATAACTAATTGTAAGGGATCATGATTAGTTGGGTACGGAAATCATAAATTTTTAGCACCTCTGTCACAACTCATCCAGATTAGATAGCCTTATTTATTTGGTTTGGTCTGAAAATTCGCTTCCCTTTAGCAATCATACTCTTACTTAATGGAAAGAAAAGTATGTTCTAAAATGTATCATTCCTTTTTTCTTCTGCCCTAACCTATGCCCAATTATTTAAGGTGATATTAATGACCATCATCAGTTTTACTGTGCTGTCCCACAATGATGCTATCAAGATTTGTAAAGCTATTTGTCCTTACACCAAAAGACTTTTGGGTTCTGAGAATTCTTATAACTGCTTTTCTTTGACTTGTAATTCTGCTTCTAATAATATCAGGTTACTACCCCCAATTAATAATCCCATACCTCCACCAATTTTAATTTGTTACTTCAACTTTCCTGCTACTTGAAATCACCTTCAGACTAAGAAACAAGTAACCAAGTTTGTCAGAATTTGTATAAAATTAAATTGATGCTGTTCCTTATGAGTTAGCTGCTTGAACTCAGGGGTATTTAATCTGTTGATGAGATTTTTGCCCAAGTGGGCAATAGTTAAGGTTTTCAGGTAAATAAATTTCAGATAAATGAGGTATTGTATATAAAATTCATCAAGTTATTTTTTATAAGCTTTCCTTAAAGTGTTTCCTTGTTATATGAAAGATATTTTCTAGTCCTTTGCAAAGTGCTCTTTTTTAAAATGTCCTCTTCATGTATATAATCTAATGAGGTTGCTCATCACCATGGTCTGGGAAATTGGGAGGAATTACAAATTTTAATTCTGGTCTCGGTACTGCTTTGGAGCAAATTACTTAATGTCTCTGTATTCTATCTTCTTTAGCTATAAACGAGAACCAAAAGTGTTATGTTGTTTTGCTTAGTTGTGATAAAAAAAAATACAGTAGAGCTCTTGAATATAAAATATGCTAGAAGTGCTTAGTGAAAGTTAAAGTTATTTATTGCTATAGACTCAGATACAACTTTTGAAAGAAGAATTGGAAGCTGAAAGGACCACTCGAGCCAAGGTAGAGAGGGAGAGAGCTAACCTCATCCGAGAGCTGGAAGACATGAATGAGAGGCTGGAGGAGGCAGGAGGTGTCAGTTCGGCTCAGCTGGAGATAACTAAGAAACAAGAAACAAAATTCCAGAGGCTCCGCCGAGACCTGGAGGAGGCCACACTCCACTTTGAGGCAACCTCTGCCTCTTTGAAGAAGAGACACGCAGATAGCCTGGCTAAGCTAGAGAGCCAGGTAGAAAATTTACAACAGGTCAGGCAGACACTGGAAAAAGACAAGAGTGACCTGCAGCTCGAAGTGAACGATCTTCTGACCCAAGTTGAACAGATGACCAGAGCTAAGGTAAAGAACATTTATAAGCCCTCTTTGAGGATTTAGGACATGGAAGTAGGCAGAGGAGGGGAGGGGAGAGAAAGTTAAATTGGTGACTCAAAGTACCTACTAAAGGAAGCTAGACACCTTCAGATTGGCTCAGTTCAGTTCAGTCTCTCAGTCGTGTCTGACTCTTTTCAACCCCATGAATCACAGCATGCCAGGTCTCCCTGTCTATCACCAACTCCCAGAGTTTACTCAAACTCATATCCATCAAGGTGGTGATGCCATCCAGCCATCTCATCCTCTGTTGTCCCCATCTCCTCCTGCCCCCAATCCCTTCCAGCATCAGGGTCTTTTCCAATGAGTAAACTCTTCGCATGAGGTCGCCAAAATACTGGAGTTTCAGTTTCAGCATCAGCCCTTCCAATGAACACCCAGGACTCATCTCCTTTAGGATGGACTGGTTGGATCTCCTTGCAGTCCAAGGGACTCTCAAGAGTCTTCGCCAACACCATAGTTCAAAAGCATCAATTCTTCGGCGCTCAGCCTTCTTCACAGTCCAACTCTCACATCCATACATGACCATTGGAAAAACCATAGCCTTGGCTATACTGACCTTTGTTGGCGAAGTGATCTCTCTGCTTTTGAATATGTTATCTAGGTTGGTCATGACTTTTACTTCCAAGGAGTAAGCGTCTTTTAATTTCATGGCTGAAATCACCATCTGCAGTGATTTTGGAGCCCCCAGAAATAAAGTCTGACACTGTTTCCACTGTTTCCCCATCTGTTTCCCATGACGTGATGGGACCAGATGCCATGATCTTAGGTTTCTGAATGTTGAGCTTTAAGCCAACTTTTTCACTCTCTTCTTTCACTTTCATCAAGAGGCTTTTAGCTCCTCTTCACTTTCTGCCATAAGGGTGGTGTCATCTGCATATCTGAGGTTATTGATATTTCTCCCAGCAATCTTGATTCCATCTTGTACTTCTTCCAGCCCAGCATTTCTCATGATGTACTCTGCATATAAGTTAAATAAGTAGGGTGACAATATACAGCCTTGATGTACTCCTTTTACTATTTGGAACTAGTCTGTTGTTCCATGTCCAATTCTAACTGTTGCTTCCTGACCAGTATATAGGTTTCTCAAGAGGCAGGTGAGGTGGTCTGATATTCCTATCTGTTTCAGAATTTTCACAGTTTGTTGTGATCCACACAATCAAAGGCATTGGCATAGTCAATAAAGCAGAAATGGATGTTTTTCTGGAATTCTCTTGCTTTTTCCATGATCCAGCGAATGTTGGCAATTTGATCTCTGGTTCCTCTGCCTTTTTTAAAACCAGATTGAACATCTAGAAGTTCACAGTTCATGTATTGCTGAAGCCTGGCTTGGAGAATTTTGAGCATTACTTTACTAGTGTATGTGATGAGTACAATTGTGCAGTAGTTTGAGCATTCTTTGGCATTGCCTTTCTTTGGGATTGGAATGAAAACTGACCTTTTCCAGTCCTGTGGCCACTGTTGCATTTTCCAAATTTGGGGGATATTGAGTGCAGCACTTTCACAGCATCATCTTCAGCATTTGAAATAGCTCAACTGGAATTCCATCCCCTCCACTAGCTTTGTTCATAGTGATGCTTTCTAAGGCCCGCTTGACTTCACATTCCAGGATATCTGGCAGTAGGTGAGTGTTTACACCATAATGATTATCTGGGTCATGAAGCTCTTTTTGTGCAGTTCTTCTGTGTATTCTTGCCACCTCTTCTTAATATCTTCTGCTTCTGTTAGGTCCATACCATTTCTGTCCTTTATTGAGCCCATCTTTGCATGAAATATTCCTTTGCTATCTCTAATTTTCTTGAAGATGTCTCTAGTCTTTCCCATTCTGTTGTTTTCCTCTGTTTCTTTGCACTGATCACTGCTGCTGCTGCTAAGTTGCTTCAGTCATGTCTGATCGCTGAGGAAGGCTTTCTTATCTTTCCTTGCTATTCTTTGGAACTCTGCATTCAAATGGGTATATCTTTCCTTTTCTACTTTGCTTTTTGCTTCTCTTCTTTTCACAGCTATTTGTAAGGCCTCCTCAGACAGCCATTTTGCTTTTTTGCATTTCGTTTCCATGGGGATGGTCTTGATCCCTGTCTCTTATACAATGTCACGAACCTCCATCCAAGTTCATCACACACTCTGGCTATCAGATCTAGTCCCTTAAATCTATTTCTCACTTCCACTGTATAATCATAAGAGATTTGATTTAGGTCTTACTTGAATGGTCTAGTGGTTTTCCCCACTTTCTTCAACTTAAGTCTGAATTTGGCAATAAGGAGTTCATAATCTGAGCCACAGTAAGCTCCCGGTCTTGTTTTTGCTGACTGTATAGAGCTTCTCCATCTTTGGCTGCAAAGAATATAATCAATCTGATTTCAGTGTTGATCACCTGGTGATGTCCATGTGTAGGGTCTTCTCTTGTGTTGTTGGAAGAGGGTGTTTCCTATGACCAGTGCATTCTCTTGGCAGAACTCTATTAGCCTTTGCCCTGCTTCATTCTATACTCCAAGGCTAAATTTGCCTGTTACTCCAAGTATTTCTTGACGTCCTACTTTTGCATTCCAGTCCCCTATAATGAAAAGGACATCTTTTTTGGGTGTTAGTTCTGAAAGATCTTGTAGGTCTTCATAGAACCATTCAACTTCAGCTTCATCAGCATTACTAGTTGGGGCATAGACTTGGATTACTGTGATACTGAATGGTTTGCCTTGGAAATGAACAGAGATCATTCTGTAATTTTTGAAATTGCATCCAAGTACTGCATTTTGGACTCTTTTGTTGACCATGATGGCTACTCCATTTCTTCTAGTGGATTCCTGCCCACAATAGTAGATATAATGGTCATCTGAGTTAAATTCACCCATTCCAGTCCATTTTAGTTCACTGATTCCTAGAATGTTGACTTTCACTCTTGCCATCTCCTGTTTGACCACTTCCAATTTACCTTGATTCATGGACCTAACATTCCAGGTTCCTATGCAATATTGTTCTTTACAGCATTGGAACTTGCTTCTATCACCAGTCACATGCACAACTGGGTATTGTTTTTGCTTTGGCTCCATCCCTTCATTCTTTCTGGAGTTATTTCTCCACTGCTCTCCAGTAGCATATTGGGCACCTACCAACCCAGGGAGTTTCCCTTTCAGTATCCTATCATTTTGTCTTTTCATACTGTTCATGAGGTTTTCAAGGCAAGAATACTGAAGTGGTTTGCCATTGCCTTCTCCAGTGGACCACATTCTGTCAGCCCTCTCCACCATGACCTTCCTGTCTTGGGTGGCCCCAGAGGGCATGGCTTAGTTTCATTGAGTTAGACAAGGCTGCAGTCCATGTGATCAGATTGGCTAGTTTTCTGTGATTATGGTTTCAGTGTGTCTGCCCTCTGATGCCCTCTTGCAACACCTACCATCTTACTTGGGTTTCTCTTTCCTTGGACGTGGGGTATCTCTTCACAGCTGCTCCAGCAAAGCGCAGCCGCTGCTCCTTACCTTGGATGAGGGGTATCTCCTCATGGCTACCTCTCCTGACCTTGAACGTGGAATAGCTCCTCTTGGCCCTCCTTTGCCCACTCAGCCACCACTCCTTGGACGTGGGGTTGCTCCTCCCGACTGCCTACCCTGACCTCGGGTGTGTGGTAGCTCCTCTCGGCTGCAGCCCTGACCTCAGGCATGGAGTAGCTCCTCTAGGCCGCCACCTCTGTGGGCGTGGGGTAGCTCCTCTATAGATCAGGTCTAATCGCAGGCATTGCTAAAGTCCCATACCCTGAAGGTAGCCTGACAATGGCTTCTGACCTTATTGGAATTCCAGTCTGTGTTCCTTGTGGATCTTTCTGGTGATGACACAGTAAGTAGGCTGGACAAGGGATGCCACTAACTTGAGCATGGTGTGTGTGTCTCTCTTTTTTCAATTGGAGGATAATTGCTTGACAATGTTGTGTTAGCCTCTGCTGTACAATAACCAGAATCAGCTATAAGTATACATATGTCCCCTCCCTCTTGTGCCTCCCCCTCCCACCCCATCTCACTCCTCCTGGTCATCACAGCACTGAGCTAAACTCCCTGTGCCATACAGCAGCTTCCCACTAGCCATCTATTTTACACACTGTAGTGTATATATGTCAGTGCTACTCTTTCAATTCATCCCACCCTCTCCTTTCCCTCCCTGTGACTGTCTACAAGTCTGTTCTCTATGTCTCCATCTCTATTCCTGCTTTGCAAATAGATTCATCAGTGGTGTTTCTCTCTTGAAGGATGGCTTTGAGTTGAGAGCACTCCAGCGGGGCTCAGGAACTGAAGTCCATCCGAACAAATGGTGGTACAAACAGCTTTGGGGGAATTTAAGAACTTTTTCTCCTTTGTGTCCTCTGGCATCTCTTTAATAAGCCAACACTAGGAGAATTTTCACATGTTTTTTCTTCACCAAGCCCATTAATCTCTACTCTGCCAGCTCTCATCTCAAATGACTAGTATCAGATCACAGGTAAGAACCCCTTACCTTCTGGCAGTTGAGAGGAGCCTTGATTGAGGCCATGCAGAGCAAATAACTGGTGCCAGATTCTTCCTGTGAGCAGAATCTGTAGTCATCTGGGAAGACAAACCAACAATAAAGCTTGATCTTTAAGGACGGAAACCATAAAAATGTACAATTTCTTCAGAGATACTGAGTGACTCCTGAAATGTTTAGCATTAATTTCCTTTAAATAGCACATTGATTAGAAAGAAACACAACTATCCTGCTTTTCCTTCTCTTTCTTCCTCTCCACTGTCCCTGCCATCACACCTTTAGTTATCATAAAATATAAATCTGGTGAGGACTTTGGACCTCTCTTCCTCTGTCTCTTCTGTATGCTGCATTTTGTTTGGATTCTGTCTTTAACTTAGCAATGAAAACATTCTCACTCCCTTGCCCTAGTAGGCTTTATCTTCCTTTATCAGTCCAAGTGAGCACTAGAAGACCTTACTCTTTGCCTCTCATTCATCCTCAGGAACTCTTCTGTTGCTACACATTTGAGTAGCAAGTCGTAAAAATCATAAGAGCATTGATAGATTCACCATAAATCCATACTAATTATGTATTAATTTTATACTTACCAACTTCCTCTGGAATGTCATTGCTGCTCAGAAGTTCTTTATTCTTCTAACTTGTTTTATTTTAAAAGAGAAACAAAAATCTTTCCTCAGACTCCAACCCTGCCTTCCTGAATCCATCCTTTTACTAAATGTTAACACTTAACTAATAAGACCGTTCATTATAACTTCTCTCTTCACCTTATAAGATATTCACTCAGCCATTTATTTCATTCTTGCTCCAAAGAATAAAATATTCTTCCACATAACCATTATTCACATATTAAAAAAAACCAGACTTTTCCATATTAGGGGTAGTATTTTGAGAGAAAAGCAATGCCTGTCCATGTCTGTCTTAATCTGACTCCTTGACCAAAGAGTAATGTTCTATTTATCTATTGATATGTAGCAAATCACCCTCCAAACCTTGAAGTTAAAACAATAATTTATCATTTTCTCTCTTGGTTCTGGGGCTTGACAGGCTTAGCGCAGATGGTGGTTGAGACTCAAATCATCTGAAGGTTTATTCACTCACCTGTCTGGCTCTTGGGTTGGGATAGGTAGACAGTTGAGGGCTGTTTGGAAATGTCTCTTTCCTTGTGACCTCTCCATGTAGCTAGCTTGGCTTTCCTCACAGCGTGGTAGTCATAGGGGAGTTGGACTTCTTATATGGTAATTCAGGGCACTAAAAGCAACTATTCCAAGAGACCAGAAGCTGCAAAGACTCTTGTGAGGTTGGCTTGCAGTATGGTGGAGTGGTTCTGTGTGACTCCCAACAGTGATGAGTCATAGGGTAGGGTCTACACATGGGTGTGGATACTAGAGAGTGTGGCTCGTTGGTGTCCCTTGTTTGGAAACTAGCTCCCATAAGTCAATGCATATCTCACTACCTCCTCACTCCTTGAGCTCCTGCAATGTCTTTTATTTTCCCTGATTGGGCTTCCCTGGTGGCTCAGACAGTAAAGAACTGCCTGCACTGCAGGAGACCTGGATTCCACCCCTGGGTCAGGAAGATCCTCTGGTGAAGGGCATGGCAACTCATCCAGTGTTCTTGCCTGGAGAATCCCCTGGATAGAGGAGCCTGGTGGGCTACAGTCCATGAGGCTGCACAGAGTTGGACATGACTGAGTGACTAAGCACACATCTTAAAAGTAGTTTCTTTATTAGTTCTTGCAATATCAGTAATGTCTCTCTTTCCTCAAATTAGCATGTCTAAAGCCAGACTTACCTCTCCTGAAGCTGACATATAATTCCTATGGATATTTTTGCCACCAGCATCCTGTTCCTTCCATCACCCAGACTCTCAGCATAGAACTGTTTGTTTCCTCTCTGTTCTTTGCTTTCCAATCAGTTCTTACAGAAGGTCAATTTTGTACTGTCTTGTAATTTTTCATTCCATTCCCACTCATATGTAAAAATTTCATTATCTGTTAAGTGGATTATTGCAGTGTTTTCTAAATTATCTTTTTTCCCCCAATCTTTTTGAAATAGTGCCCACATGAATATTTTGAGAGATGCATGGCTCTGTGGAATCATGTCCCTGCTTCAGAGTGAAGTCCACACTTCTGCCCTTTAAGGTACCCTATAGCCCATGATCTGACTCTACTCCTGCCAGTTTTAGATTCTAGAACTTTGTTTCCTAGACTCTCTACTCCCTCTACTTCAGCCATGCTAGAATGCCTGTCTTCCATCAAATATCCATTTTCCCACCAATGTGCCTTTTCCAGACTAAACTGTCTCTCTGGAGTGCTCAAGTTCAACTTCCCTTATTAAAATTTTACCTGAATTCTTTTCTGAATTCTTGTAGCAATTTTGGCATCCCCTTTGTATTGCTGCATTATAATCTGTTCAGTTTGCTTCAGTAGAAGACATCTCTAAGGCAGAAACTAGATCTTATTTTACTCATGTTTACTAAGTGCTTTCCATCATCTGTACACTCAGTTACTAGCATCAGTTTTCTACATATGCCTCCTGGGATTTTTATGGCTCATAGATTTAATCATTTGTCCAGGGCCACAAAAATTATATGGCGAAGATGGGCCTCAACCTCCAATCCTGTGTATTTCTGTGGGTGATGGCATTCTGTTGCTGCCTTACGTATTTCTTGGTGGGATAAATTGATTCTGTTCACTCTCATAGGCATATACATTATGCTGAACTTTATCTTGAATTGTTTACTTCATCTTTTCCTGAATTATAATGCCAGAAATGCCAATACTCAGTGGTACAGTGGAAACCGAAGCATTTTCGAAAGCATATTAGGCTGACAGAGAGGCCCAGGGCAATTTAGAAGTTATAGGCAATCTCACAATTATCTTGATTATTTTGAATTCCCATTGGTTCCTGAATTTCTAGGAGGCAGCATTTTTATGTGTCATTTTAAGAACCAGCTTCAGAGATAAATGTGCATTATTCCATTAACCTCTTCCTTCTTGGTATCAAATTTAGTGTCTATTTTAGGCTGAAACTTGAAGTACTTTTGAGGGTACCACCCTTTGAATGGCATGCCCCTGTCCAGGCCACCTTCTGATAAACAATCACATTGCCTTTGCAGATCCTGCTTATGAAAACACTTTTTCGACTGAAAACACAATACCAATGTTAGTGCCCATGGGTAACTACCATGGCTGTGCCTGAGGGCGAATGTCTTATGCCTGCCCAGTAGCTGCCTACTCTGCAGGTATGCAGGGCCATGCAGGGCTTAATCACACAGGCTTCTCTTGAAACCAGGGGATTCTCTGGCTCCTTTGCTTGCCATTCCCCCAACACTGACAAAGCTGTCTTATGGAGATCTGTGTTCTTTCACCCTCAGCAAGCAGGTGTGCAGTAGAGCACACTCCTGGTCATAAACAGAAGTGGCATTTCTCACATCTGGCTGTCTTACTCCTGACCCAATTCATGGGTCATTTATTATTGGAGAGAACATAAAACAAAAATGGCTCACATAGTCATATTTTTATTCAGTTTCTTCCAGAATCCATCAATTGGATTTGGAATCCAATTTCACACAGGATTCATGACAATTTCAATCAACTAGAATATTAAGTCAATTAATCCTTCACATTTCTTTGTTATACTTCATATAACAGATGCTTAGGAATCTAGTGTCTGACTTTTTCTTTTCTTGCACCAGTTCAAATCGTATACCCAATGCATACTAGCTGTGTGAATTTGGGCAAGGTATTTAGCCTCTCTGACCATTTCCTCATTTATAAAACAGAGGCAATTCCTGATGAATACTGTGAGGAAAATGAGTGTGCCAACTTTGACTGTCAGATTACTTTCAGAAGTAGTAAAGCAAACATATTCAACAATCAAAATATTTGAAATTACAGACTATTTAGAAATCGTTGCCTGTGTTGTTTCTATAGCTTCTAGTGATGAGTGGAGATTGTGGGTAGTTGAGTGTGCCTGGCATTTAACATCATTGTTCTAACCTTTGTGATGTACAGAAAGCTGATTGAATCTCTGCCAGGTCTAGTTTCATATCCACCACCTGGCATGGGTATGCAATATCTGTGAGTAAAATTACTGATATTTCTTGTCAGCCTCCAAATGGCCTCTTCCCTTGTTTGCTAATCAGTGGATGATATACCAACCCAGTTAAAAAAACAACAATTTGGAGGTTGAGGTTTATAGGGAAAGCTTGAATGTGACCTCTAAGTAAACTTTAGTGGGTCTGTTTGCCAACCTCTCACTAAAGTTTGTAGTAATTTGAGTTTCCTATTTTGTGTCAAGCACTGTATTTGGCCTTGGGGATATAAGATGTAATTTAGGAGTCTTCCATAAAAAAGTTAGAATAGTCATTTCTAACTATAAAATAGAGTAAGTTTACAGAGAACAATCTTCATCACAGCACAGGCTCCAGCTGGAGAGCTCCAAAGTCTTTGCTGACTCAGAAGTTTCCCAAAGGACCAAACCTGGCATCATCCTGGAGATGTTTCTCTTCCTTGGCCATTGCTATATCATAAAAATTAGTTTAACGTTGAAAACTATCAGACTTACCACCAGATTTCAGAGTTTTCTCCATTTTCTTAAGATGCCACTGATGTGATCTTTTCTTTGTCAAAGTAATCTCCTCATCTCTCCTCCTTCTCTCTTGCTATCCCTTCCCCTACATCTCCCCTCCTTTTTCCATAGCACTATTTCTTTATAGAGACAAAAGTCTCATATGGACTGAGATTTAATACACATAAAGAACAAAACACAAAAACAGTAATGTAAAATCCATAGAACTGTGAAGTACCACCAGTGTCATTTTATGATTTCTGACCATATTAAGGATAAGAATGAAAATTACAGCTAGGTAAAGGGGCCAGCACCATCTTACATTTGGAAGCTCTTGGTCCTGAAAATATTGAATGTCAAAGTCATTGGCATTAGTTTTCAGTGTGGCAAAAATTTGATGATTAGATTGGTTACTTAAACCAGGTAAAAGTGGATAGGTCACTTAGCATATCATTTTCTTTAAACATGAACAACCAATTCTGAGAAGTTGGAGTTTGGGACTGAAATGATAACCCAACAGGGTAATCATGAGCCTGCAACCTTAGTGATTGGGAGGGTCTAGTTGTTTTCACAGTTCAAACTTCTGTTATTACGCTACTGTATCTCAGATTCATCTACTTTCTCCTGTCCTTCTTGGTCAACCCTCTGGACTTCCTTCCTTCCTCCTCCATCCTTCCCATCCTTTCTTTCTCATCCCTCTGAACTACCCCCTTGTTTATTGATCTTCTAATATGTGTTAGATACTAATCTAGACATAGAGGGTATAATCTGTGATCAGATGGAATCTCTATCCTCATGAAGCTTATAGTCTAGAAGAAATGAAAGATGGTTAAATATATAATGTCAGGAAGTAATTATGTACTTCATCAGTGTTTGACACATTTCCTTCTTCTGAAAAGCAAAGAATTCTAGAGACATTCCCCAATACCAGAGACTTGTTTTTCCATTAATACCTATAATTTGAAAAGTTTGGGCCCCTTAGGGGCCCAGATTCTGAGTGTACTGTGCTGTTTAAAATTAGAAGACATGGTTTTCCAATGCTAGCTGTGACTTTCAGGGCAGAGGAGAGCACAAGGGTCCCGGGAACCACCCCTCCTTTCCTTCCTTATGCAGCTAATTCAGCGTGTTCTCTATAAACCATGTCCAACCTTCCCTTCTCAACTTGTAGGCTAATGCTGAGAAGCTCTGTAGTCTGTATGAGGAACGCTTGAAAGAAGCAAATGCAAAACTGGATGAAGTGACTCAATTAGCAAATGACGTGACAGCGCAGAAGACAAAGCTACGGAGTGAGAACGGTAAGTAAACTTTCAGTGTTGCTTCACTTACAAGTCTCAAGCCCAGAAGAATGGTGGAGAAACCACTGAAATGATGAACCAATCACTGAGTCTGGGTGGGAATTTAAAAACTCTAGGGGATGGTGAGGCCCTTGATGTTATATTTTCCAAAACATGCTCTTGTCTGGGAAGGATTACCTCTGTGCCACCTTGAAAGGCCTTGCCCAACTCTCTTCCATCAAGGGGAAAAGCAATACACAGTTGACTGGAATAGCTTTCATGATCCAAGAATGGTAGAGACTATCCACAGAGTCTATAAGACATGCCACTTTATCATATCTACCTCACTGAAACAGGCATTTCCCCTAATTTTCAGTGAGCCCACACCTATTTTTATATTTATATTTTTTAAAGATTGAAGAATAATTTATAATGTTGTATTGATTTCAAGTATACAGCAAAGTGATTCAATTACATATGTGTATGTGTGTATGTATTCATTTTTCAGATTCTTTTGCATGAAAGGTTATTACAAGATATTGAGTATAGTTTCCTATGCTATATAGCAGGTCTTTGATTACCTATTTTATATGCAGTTAGTGAATCCAGTGAAGTCGCTCAGTCATGTCCGACTCTTTGCGACCCTATGGACTGTAGCCTACCAGGCTTCTCTGTCCATGGGATTCTCCAGGCAAGAATACTGGAGTGGGTTACCATTTCCTTCTCCAGGGGATCTTCCCAACCCAGGGATTGAACCTGGGTCTCCCGCATCGGAGGCAGACGCTTTAACCTCTGAGCCACGATGCAGTAGTGTATATATGTTAATCCCAAACTCTGAATTTATGTCCTTCTTTGATCCCTGCTCTCCCCTTTGGTAACCACAAGTTTGTTTTCTAAGAGTCTATTTCTGGTTTGTAAATAAGTTCATTTGTATCATTTTTCTTTTTAGATTCCACATATAAGTGGTATCATATGATCAGTCCTGGGTGTTCTTTGGAAGGACTGATGCTAAAGCTGAAACTCCAATATTTTGGCCACCTCATGTGAAGAGTTGACTCATTGGAAAAGACCCTGATGCTGGGAGGGATTGGGGGCAGAAGCAGAAGGGGACGACAGAGGATGAGATGGCTGGATGGCATCACCGACTCAATGGTCATGAGTTGAGTGAACTCTGGGAGTTGGTGATGGACAGGGAGGCCTGGTGTGCTGCAATTCATGGGGTCACAAAGAGTCAGACATGACTGAGCGACTGAACTGAAATGAACTGAACTGAACTTATGTGATATTTGTCTTTTTCTGTCTGACTTACTTCACTTAATACGATAATCTCTATATCCATCCTTGTTGCTTTTGTTGTTGTTGTTCAGTTGCTCAGTTGTGTCTGACTCCATGGACTGCTGTACGCCAGGCTTCCCTGTCCTTCACCATCTCCTGGAGCTTGCTCAAACTCATGTCCATTAAGTTGGTGATGCCATCCAATCCTCTCATCCTCTGTCGTCCCCTTCTCCTCCTGCCTTCACCTTTCCCAGTATCAGGGTCTTTTTAATGAGTCACCTCTTCACAGCAGGTGGCCAAAATATTGGTGATTCAGCTTCAGCAGAATATTCCAGACTGATTTCCTTTAGGATTGACTGGTTTGACCTCCTTGCAGTCCAAGGGACTCTCAAAAATTTTCTCCAACACCACAGTTCAAAAGCATCAATTCTTTGGTGCTCAGCCTTCTTTATGATTCAGCTCTCACATTCATACATGAGTATCTCTATATCCATCCATGTTGCTTTAAGTGGCATTATTTCATTCTTTTTTTATGGCCAAGTAATATATATATGCGGAGAAGGCGATGGCACCCCACTCCAGTACTCTTGCCTGGAAAATTGCATGGACAGAGGAGCCTGGTAGGCTGCAGCCCATGTGGTTGTGAAGAGTCAGACACGACTGAGTGACTTCACTTTCACTTTTCACTTTCATGCATTGGAGAAGGAAATGACAACCCACTCCAGTGTTCTTGCCTGGAGAATCCCAGGGACAGGGAGCCTGGTGGGCTGCCATCTAATGGGTTCACACAGAGTCGGACACGACTGAAGTGACTCAGCAGAATATATATATGAGGCTTCCCTTGTGGCTCATACAATAAAGAATCTCCCTACAATTAGGGAAATCTGGGTTTGATGCCTGGGTTAGGAAGATTCCCTGGAGGAGGAAATGGCAATGCACTCCAGTATTCTTGCCTGGACAATTCCATGGGCAGAGGAGCCTGACGGGTTATAATGCATGGGGTCACAAAGAGTCAGACACAACTTATATAGTATAGCCTTAAGTCAAGGAGCATGATCCTCCAGCCCTCTTCTTCTTTCTCAAGATTCCTTTGGCTGTTCAGAGTCTTTTGTGTTTCCATACGAATCTTAAAATTTTTGTTCTGGTTCTGAGGAAAATGCCATTGGTAATTTGATAGGGATTGCGTTGAATCTGTAGATGCCTTGGGTAGTATGAACCTACTCTCTTTTGACCTCTTTGCTATGTTTTGAAAATATCAGGCATACTCCCACCCCAGAGTCTTGCCCTGACTATTTTTTCTGCCTAGAGTACCCTACTCATCAAGAAAAAACTTAAAGATGAGAGTTAATCAAATAGATCTGGGGGAAGTCAGGATAGGCCTTGATGAGAAGGTGACATGTGAGTACTCTCAACCAGTTTTCTCCATGTGCTTCTCTTTTCATAGAATTTAACACCTTCAAAGAAACTACATGCTTGACATAATAAATAAGTTTGTCTTGTCTCCATCTGCCACAGTGTAAGCTACATGAAGGCAGGGGCCTTTATTATGTTCACTGATACGTTAGTCATCTAGAGCAATGCCCACCATTTATCGAGGATCCACAAACATTTGACCAGTTAAAATTAGAACAATGTTCTGTGGCTTATTCTTAACCATCAACCACTATTAATGAGGTTTTCCCCCTCTATCTTTTAATGATGGCAATATATTTGAGGTTTTTCTTTTTCAATTCATCATGAGCTTTTTTTGTATCTTGTATAGTCATTATGAGTGTTTCTCATCCATCAATTAGATGGACAATGGTTACTTCATCTTGCCCTGTAACTTGCTTGTCTGCTATGAACAGCATGTGGCTAGCTGTTTGTCTGTAATTAGAATTATTTTTAGTAATGTATTCCCAGAGATAGACTTCCTAGGCCAATGAAAATAAACAGTGTATTCTTGATACCCAGAGGCACTCACTTTAAAAAGACAGTGAAGGCCATTTATCCTTCCAAATGAAGACCATTTGTCATTCTGCCTGTGGACACCTCTGTTTCTAGACGCTAAATCTGGTTATTGTTGTTCACTTGCTCAGTCATGTCAGACTCTTTGCGACCCCATGGACTGCAGCATGCCAGGCTTCCCTGTCCTTCACTATCTCCTGGAGTTTGCTCAAACCCATGCCTATTGAGTTGATGATGCCATCCAAACTACAGATTTGGAACTCCAAAAGAGGGAAGTGTTTTAGATTCTAGCAGGGACACTAAGTAGGACTCTTCTCATGCTGATGACAGGGTGTGTGACACCTGGCCTCAATACAAAACCCCTAATTTGATCTTTAGTGCCATTTAGGATATAGTCTGTGTGGGGACCGTGCAGTCCGGAGGCTAAGCTGGAGAATGACTGTATGTCTGCTCCGAGGGAAGTGCTGTGTACAATTTGTTTGATAGGCATTACCTACCTCCCACTACTTATTGGTATTAATTTTCTATTCACTTTTTGATGAGGAAATTGGTGGGTGAGTGAAATGAAACTGGATCTGAGATGATAATTCTGCTTAGGATGCAGGGCATTTTATGTCCTCCTTTATTCTTGGCTTTACCTTTTGGCTCGTGTATGGATTAAATTTTAAGTATATACCTATCCAAACCTCCCCTCCTCTCACTAGGACGATGGTCCAGATTTTTGCTGCTTTTTTTTCTTTTTAGCTACTATTACCAAAGTTTCTTTCTCATGCCCTGTCCTGTCCACTGATTATAGTCTGCTTTCAAAGGAGACCAATAGTAAATGTGATCAATTAAGCCATGTTAAGTGGATCCTAGTTCTGTAAAATATGTGTATGTTAGTCTCAACCCCTTAATGGATTGGCATTTCCTCAGAATACTTTTAAATATGATGTGTGACCTAGAATTTCTCATAGTTTGGCCCATGGAACCCCAGCAATCATCAAGGCTCTTTCAGGGGAACTAAGTGAGAGGTTAGAGCTCCTCCATTCAATACTAAGATGCTGTTTGCTCTTTCAGTTCTTTTGCTGCTGTTATAGATGGTGCAAAAGCAATGATGATTAAAACTGCTGGAGCCTTATCACAAACCAAGGCAGTAGCACCATGCTGAAGTATTAATCATTGTATTTGCTGGTATATACTCAAAAGTTTAAAAAGAGTCAGTTTTACTTAAGAGTGTCCTTAATGAAACAGTAAAAATTAATTATATCTCAACCCCAAGTATATATCTTTTAAATATTTTGTGTAACAAAACAAAGTGTGCATAAAGCACTTCTGTTTTATACTAAAGTAGGATGTGTGATTGTTTAAGTTCTGAGCTAAACTAGCAATTTTTTAGGAAGAATTGTATTTACTTCAAAGAATATTTGACAAACTATGCTTATTCAGACTTAGATATTTGGCAGATATTTTTACAAAAATGAACAAAGTGAGCCTGTCACTCCAAGGAAAGCAACTGACAATATTTGTTGCCAATAATAAAAATGGAGCTTTTAGGTAAAAATTAGATTTTGGAAAACATGTATATACCATCATGAGCTTGATGGCTCGCAATTCTTGAAGACTCCCTCCCTCCCTTTTTTTTATTGTGTATAGTATTAGTTTCAGATATATAATATAGTGATTCAGCATTTCTCTGTATTACAAATTGATCAACACAATAAGCCTAATAACCATCTGTTACCATGGAAAAAGCAAGAGAGTTCCAGAAAAACATCTATTTCTGCTTTATTGACTATGCCAAATCCTTTGACTGTGTGGATCACAATAAACTGTGGAAAATTCTGAGAGAGATGGGAATACCAGACCACCTGACCTGCCTCTTGAGAAATCTGTATGCAGGTCAGGAAGCAACAGTTAGAACTGGACATGGAACAACAGACTGGTTCCAAACAGGAAAAGGAGTACGTCATGGCTATATATTGTCACCCTGCTTATTTAACTTATATGCAGAGTACATCATGAGAAACGCTGGACTGGAAGAAGTACAAGATGGAATCAAGATTGCCAGGAGAAATATCAATAACCTCAGATATGCAGATGACACCACCCTTATGGCATAAAGTGAAGAAGCACTAAAAAGCCTCTTGATGAAAGTAAAAGAGGAGAGTGAAAAAGTTGGCTTAAAGCTCAACATTCAGAAAAGAAGATCATGGCATCCAGTCCCATCACTTCATGGGAAATAGATGGGGAGACAGTGGAAACAGTGTCAGACTTTATTTTTTAGGCTCCAAAATCACTGTAGATGGTGACTGCAGCCATGAAATTAAAAGGCGCTTACTCCTTGAAAGAAAAGTTATGACCAACCTAGATAGCATATTCAAAAGCAGAGACATTTCTTTGCCGACTAAGGTCCGTTTAGTCAAGGCTATGGTTTTTCCTGTGGTCATGTATGGATGTGAGAGTTGGACTGTGAAGAAAGCTGAGTGCCGAAGAATTGATGCTTTTGAACTGTGGTGTTGGAGAAGACTCTTGAGAGTCCCTTGGACTGCAAGGAGATCCAACCAGTCCATTCTGAAGGAGATCAGCCCTGGGATTTCTTTGGAAAGAATGATGCTAAAGCTGAAAGTCCAGTACTTTGGCCACCTCATGCGAAGAGTTGACTCATTGGGAAAGACTGATGCTGGGAGGGATTGGGGGTAGGAGGAGAAGGGGACGACCGAGGATGAGATGGCTGGATTGCATCACTGACTCGATGGACATGAGTCTGAGTGAACTCCGGGAGTTAGTGATGGACAGGGAGGCCTGGCTTGCTGCGATTCATGGGGTCGCAAAGAGTTGGACACGACTGAGCGACTGGACTGAACTGAACCATACAAAATTATTTCAATACCATTGACCGTAACCCTTATATTGTACATCATAGCCCCATATTTTATAACTAAAATAAGAAGTTCATACCTCTTAATCCTCTAACCTATTTCACTTAACTCCTCCATCCCCTTCCCTTCTGTCAGCCACCAGTTTGTTCTCTGTGTCTGTGAGTCTGTTTTGTTTTGTTCTTTTTTTTTAGATTCCACATATAAGTGAAATAATATGTTATTTGTCTTTGTGTTTCCATGTCTGATTTATTTTATTTAACACTATACCCTCTAGGTCCGTCCATGTTAATGCTAATGACATGATTTCATTTTTTCATGGCTGAGTAGTATTCCATTCCATCCCATTGATCTATGTGTCTATTTTTTATGCCAATATCATAGTTTTCATTGCTATAACTTTGTAGTATCGTTTGAAATCAGGTTGTGTGATACCTCTAGCTTTGTTCTTCTTTCTCATGATTGCTTTGGCTTTTCTGGGACTTCTGTGGTTCTATACAAATTTAAGGGTTATCTGTTCTAGTTTTGAGAAAAATTTTGATAAGGGTTACATTGAATCTGTAGATTGCTTTCAGTAGTAATATTTTTTAATGATATTAATTCTTCCAGTCTATGAACATATAGTATCTTTCCATTTACTTGTAAATATAGTTTTCCAAGAACAGGTCTTTTAACCTCTTGGTTACATTTAATCCTTAGGTATTTTATACTTTTTGATGGAATTGTAAATGAAATTGTCTTCTTCATTTCTCTTCCTGATAGTTTATTAGTGTACAGAAATGTATGTGATTCTGTATATTGATTTTGCATTTTTCAACTTTATTGAATTCATTTATTAGATCTGATAGTTTTTTGATGGAGGCTTTAGGGTATTCTATGTATAGTATCATATCATCTGCAAATAGTGAGTTTTTTCTCTCTTTCCTATTTAAATGTCTTTAAACCCTTTTTCTTTGTAATTGTTGTGGCTAGGACTTCCAGTACTGTGTTGACTAAAAGTGGCAACAACAGACCTCCTGTCTTGATTCTAATCTTTGAGAGGTCTGACCACTGAGTATCAGGTTAGCTGTAGTTTTGTCATAGATGATATTTATGATGTTCTCTGTCTCTCTTTTCTCCTTCTGCTGCTACTGCTGCTAAGTTGCTTCAGTCATATCCAACTCTGTGCAACCCCATAGATGGCAGCCCACCAGGCTCCCCCATCCCTGGGATTCTCCAGGCAAGAACACTGGAGTGGGTTGCCATTTCCTTCTCCAATGCATAAAAGTGAAAGTGAAGTCGCTCAGTTGTGTTAGACTCGTAGTGACCCCGTGGACTGCAGCCCACCAGGCTCCTCCATCCATGGGATTTTCCAGGCAAGAGTACTGTAGTGGTGCGCCATTTCCTTCTCCACTTCTCCTTCTGGGACGTCTCTAATGCTAATGGTAGTATGCCTGGTGTCCCAGAGGTCCCTTAAACTAATCTATGTTAAAAATTCTTATTTCTTTTTTTCCTGTTCTCATTGGATGATTTCCAATTCCTCATTTCCAGACTGCTGATCTGTTCTGCATCTTTTAATCTGTTGTTGATTCTCTTAGTGTGTACTCTCATATCAGTTGTGATCTTTCGTTCTGATTGGTTCTTTTTTATATTTTTATTGAAGTTCTCACGCTGAGTTCATTCAGTCTTCTCCTGAGTTTAGTAAATACCTTTATGAGTATTACTTTGAAATATTTTCTTATATATTGCTTAGCTCCATTTTATTTAGTTCCTTTTCTGGAGTTTTGTTTTGTTCTTTCATTTAGAAAGTATTCCTTTTTCTCCTCACTTGGCCTAACTCTATGTGTTTGCTTCTATGTATTAGATAGATCAGCTCCATATCCCAGTCTTGAAAGAGTGACCTTATGTGGAAGGTTTCTGTGGGGCTTAGTGCGACAATTCCCATGGTCACCAGAGCCACTTGTTACTGAGGTTTTCCCTCTTTGGGCTGTGTTCATCCTCTTATTGTGATTGGGCCACAATTGCTGTGGGCACACTAGTTGGGGGAGCTGGTACCAGGCCTGGCTGGCTGCATCACTTGGTTGTGACTGCTGTAGATGTGCTGTGGATGGAGCTAACCCCCAAGTGGGAGCTCCTTTGAAAGGAGTGCTGATGCTGGCCAAGATGTCCCACCAGGTCATTTGGTGTAAGAGCCACTTTGGAAGGGCATTGGTGCAGTTCACGCCACCTGTTTGGTGGGGCAGTCATGGAGTGGCTTTTGAGGGGTGTGCTGATCCTCAGGGGAATGTTGGGGTGGAAGTATACCCTGTTAGCCAGGTTGATTGAAAGTAACAGAAATTGTGCCCACCAGCTCTGGGCCAGCTAGGTGGCAGAAGAGTTAATAAATAAATTTAAAAAAATGTGACCACAAGTGCTTCTGCCCCTGGAGAAAGTTCTGCCAGATCCCTGCCCTCCTACATCCTAATAGTATTCAATATTGGCCATCTCCTTCTTTATGACTCAGGTGTTTTTCAAGCTATTGCCTCTGCATTGAGACCTGGAGCGAGTTTGTACATGAGCTGTGTTTCATTTTCCCACTGCCTTTGGCTTTCCCCGCCCTAAGCCCTGCTGATTTGCACAGCCAGAAATTATGGAAGTTTGTCTTCCCCATGCAAGTACATTGGGCTTGGGAGCCTGATGGGGGCTTAGACCCCTCACTCCCTAGTGGGGACCTCAATAGTTGTGATATCCCTCTCACTTATTAGTGGCCTTAGTGGGGTGCATGTTCTGACTAGACCAAGTCTCTGCCCTCTTCCCCTTCCCCATATGGCCTTTTCTTTATATTCTTAGTTATAGAAAATCTGTTCTGCTAATCTTTAAGTCATTAAGTCTTTAAGTCATTCTCAGAGATAGTTGTTCTATATTTAGTTGTAGTTTGGTGTATCTGTGGGAGGAGGTGAGCTCAGGATTTTCCTTCTCCTCCATCTTGATCTGCACCTTAAAGGCCTTTTTAATGAGATAAGTAGTGATGTTAACAAGTATGATTTTTTTTAATATTGTGTGATGAAATGTGTTAACACTTGTAAAATCTGCATAATTGAGTAAACACATATTTTTCAAATCACCACTACTTGGTGCTGAAAAATGATATATGGGTAAAAGATCCATTCAGAGTTTAAGACCAATCCATGAATTTTAATGGAACAGAATAAAAAATTTCATTTGTTTGGTTTATACCCTTAACCCTTAGGAAACTTCTATTTGTTGAGTTTTGGTGTAGCATCAAACAATCATCACAATTATCTGAAAAAACTATCAAAATACATCTCCCCTTTCCTAGCTACTTATGTCTGAGAGGCTGGATTTCTTCATATGCTTCAATCAGAACAGTTGGATTCCTCAACCAACTGACTTTTGTTAAGCCGGAGAGTTTTTTAAAATGTAAAATAAGCTGATTTTTCTCACTAATTTTTTGTTTGTTTTGGAATATATAGCTTTGCCTCTAAAAACTGTTACTTCTGTTAACATGTCTTTAAGATTTTTATTATTTTAAAATGAATAAATACGTATCTTAAATGTCTCTTTTAATTTCAAATACACTGTTAATATAAAACCCATATACACAATACCTCTGTGGGGTCCTCAGTGATTTTTCAGTGTATAAAGTGTTCCTAAGACTAAAAAGTCTGGTAATTGCCATTTTAACCCAAACAGATGCTTTCTTATTATGCTGAGAGTTTTAGAACTTCTTTGTATCAAGAGGAGTGGGAGTCATAAATATTTGGAGCTTTTATTGTTGGACTAATTACATAATAGAATTAACATTTTTTGTTGAGGATTGGCTCTTCTTTAGTGCCATTGCTAATAACCAAGTCATTTCTCACCTATTATGAATGAAATAAGCTAAGCTGGGAAGGTAGACTAAAGTGAAATAAAATCTACCCATCTCTTGATCACATTCTCTACTCTTTAATGAAAATTTCTAGTCTTTATTTAGCAATTCAGTCTACAAAGTACATTCACACTCAATTAATTTTCACTAACAATCTTTTATTGTTATCCTCGATTTACAAATGAGGCAAAGAAGTTGTAATTATCTAAAAATTATATGGCCAGAAATTTGTAGAATCACACATAATAAACAAGAAAGCATGCCACAGAAGAAAGAACGTGTTCTTCAGGATTAAAAGCTTAATTTGACTCTATATCCATTGGTTACTAGCTGTTCAGATTTGTGTCTCAATCACATTTAAGTAGGTGGCTGTGTTTTCCCTTTTTGAAAAATGGGTAATATAATACCTACATTATCAAATAGTTATGAGAATTAAACTGGATAATATACATAAGATACTTACTCTGTGGAAGATTCTCAATAAATGATACCTACTCATCTCACACGCTAGTAAAGCAATGCTTAAAATTCTCCAAGCCAGGCTTCAGCAATACATGAACCATGAACTTCCAGATGTTCAACTGGTTTTAGAAAAGGCAGAGGAACCAGAGATCAAATTGCCAACAGCCACTAGATCATAGAAAAAGCAAGAGAATTCCAGAAAAAAAACATCTATTTCTGCTTTATTGACTATGCCAAAGCCTTTGACTGCATGGATCACAATAAACTGTGGATAATTATGAAAGAGATGGGAATACCAGACCACCTGAACTGCCTTCTGAGAAACCTGTATGCAGGTCAGGAAGCAACAGTTAGAACTGGACATGGAACAACAGACTGGTTTCAGATAGGAAAAGGAGTACATCAAGGCTGTATATTGTCACCCTGCTTATTTAATTTATATGTAGAGTACATCATGAGAAACGCTGGGCTGGAGGAGGCACAAGCTGGAATCAAGATTGCCAGGAGAAATATCAATAACCTCAGAAATGCAGATGACACCACCCTTATGGAAGAAAGTGAAGAAGCACTAAAGAGCCTCTTGATGAAAGTAAAAGAGGAGAGTGAAAAAGTTGGCTTAAAGCTCAGCATTCAGAAAACTAAGATCATGGCATCTGGTCCCATCACTTCATGGGAAATAGATGGGGAAACAGTGGAAACAGTGTCAGACTATTTTTCTGGGCTCCAAAATCACTGCAGATGGTGGTTGCAGCCATGAAATTAAAAGATACTTACTCCTTGGAGATCCAACCAGTCCATTCTGAAGGAGATCAGCCCTGGAATTTCTCTGGAGGGAATGATGCTGAAGCTGAAACTAAAATAGTTTGGCCACCTCGTGCGAAGAGTTGACTCATTGGAAAAGACTCTGATGCTGGGAGGGATTGGGGGCAGGAGAAGAAGGGGACAACTGAGGATGAGATGGCTAGATGGCATCACTGACTCGATGGATGTGAGTCTGAGTGAACTCCGGGAGTTGGTGATGGACAGGGAGGCCTGGCGTGCTGCAATTTATGGGGTCGCAGAGAGTCGGACACGACTGTGTGTCTGAACTGAACTGAACTGGAAGGAAAGTTTTGACTAACCTAGACAGCATATTAAAAAGCAGAGACATCACTTTACCAAAAAAGGTGCATCTAGTCAAGGCTATGGTTTTTCCAGTGGTCATGTATGGATGTGAGAGTTGGACTGTGAAGAAAGCTGAGCACCTAAGAATTGATGCTTTTGAACTGTGGTGTTGGAGAAGACTCTTGAGAGGCCCTTGGACTGCAAGGACAGCCAACCAGTCTATCCTAAAGGAGATCAGTCCTGGGTGTTCAAAGGTATTAGTGATATTGAAGCTGAAACTCCAATACTTTGGCTACCTGATGTGAAAAGCAGACTCATTTGAAAAGACCCTGATGCTGGGAAAGATTGAGGGCAGGAGGAGAAGGGGATGACAGAGGATGAGATGGTTAGATGGCATCACCAACTCGATGGCCGTGGGTTTGGGTGGACTCTGGGAGTTGGTGATGGACAAGAAGGCCTGGTGTGCTGCGGTTCATGGAGTCGCAGAGAGTCGGACATGACTGAGCAACTGAACTGAACTGAATATTGGGTTGGTCGAAAAGTTCATTCGAGTTTTTCTAGAACATCTTACAGAAAAACGCACACAAGCTTTTTGCCCAACTGAATATTATGTTATCTAGTCATGCTTTTACCAAAAATTAGTTCTTTTTAGGGCTCTCTTGTGAGTTCTGGAAAGGATCATTGTCATGATTTGCTGGTAACTGGACTCTTGTACTCTTTTAAATATAAAATATATATAGATCATATTAGTTGCTTTTAAACTCAGTAAGTTAAGTGGGAAAGGCAGTAGGTGAGAAAAAGACCACGATTAACTTACTTTGTGAAATCTTTTTGTAGGTGAGTTCCGAAAAGGCTGGAAGAAAAGGAAGCTCTGATAAACCAACTTTCCAGGGAAAAGAGTATCTTCACTCTGCAGATTCAAGACCTGAAAGGGCAGCTGGCAGAAGAAACCAAAGTAAGGCATCTATTATTTCTCACCAGGCATTTCACTGTATGTTTGTTTTTTTTTTTTTAATTGTGCTTGCTAGGTTGGCTTGAATATCTTCTTATATAAAAGAAGAGAGTAAGTGCTCTAGAAGTTAAGGGGAAAAAGACCTGTTGGATCTTGGATATGCTGAAAAGGACTCTGATCACTGAAGGATCATCCTCAGTAATTCAAATTGCTTTTCTAGTTTGTCAGATTTAGAGCAAGGAAAGTATGTGTTTCCGTTTTGCATTATTACTTGAACAGAACATCAGCAAAGTTCTTTATGGATTTTTGATTATGAATTGCACAAAGAAGTGGAATTAATTAAAAGGCCAGAATAAAATGAATGGGACTGGATTCATTCAATATTACTTTTAACTTGTCAAATGAATTATAGATATTAGTTATTACATCCCAAGAGAATATATAATGTTGCTAGTAGGTGACCTCGGTGAATGTGATTCTTTAATGTTAAAGCATAGTGACTAAAATAAGAGATGGATTCTTTGAGCCCTGGTATTCGAGTCTATTCTTATTTCATATTCAAGGCATCTTCTAAGACCCCAAAGGACTTCATTTGTATATAATCTTACTTCAAAGGCATCTACTCCAAGGGTAAAAGTCATTGACTCTGCAGACTTCTCTTTTTAAATGTTTTCTTTTACCCCCCACATTCTCCTTATTTTCTATATTATATGTACATTTAAAAATTACTACCATGATTCATGCTTCAGACATCATGCTGGATGCTTCTTTCATGCCATCTAAACCTTCAGATGTTAAGTCATATGAAACTGGTAGAATTAATTTTTTTTTTTTTACATGAAGTAACCAAGGCTGTGAGAAGACAAATGACTCATCCAAGGTGAGGTAGCTAGTAGCAGACTGTAAGAAATTTAGCAGGTTCTGAAATGACTAGATTTATAGTTTAGAAGATCTCTCTGGCTGACTTCTCTGGTATGCCAGGCTTCCAACTGGCATACCAGGCCCCCTTTCTCAGTCCAAGCCTCCTCCTGTGACCCTACCTCCTATAGGTGCATCTTGCATTTACTCACTTCTAATCACCTTGGCTGCCTCACTGCCTTTTAAATAAGCCAGCATCATTAGGACTATTCCCACTGTTTGAAGGCCCTTCTTGGAGGCCTTTGGGGGATGATGAGAAGAATCCAAACATGTGTCCTCATGTCAGTCTGTTTATGATCTCAGTGCTGTCAGCAATTTTATTTATTTATTTTTGTACATACTTGTTTTCATATATCCTCCTCTATTTAGGTTCTTTGGACAAAGGCTTTGTCTCCATTTTATTTACTTTGGTTAACACTATTGCTTAGAACAGGTATTCACTAAATATATATTAAATGAGAGGAAGGATCACAATTTGCAGCCAAGTTTCCAAGATTCCAATCCCTGTGTCCTTCTCAGTGTTAGTTGCTCAATCATGTCTGACTTTTTGTGACCCTAAGGACTATAGCCTGCCAGGATTCTCTGTCCATGGGATTTCCCAGACAAAAACACTGCAGTGGGTTGCCATTCCCTTCTCCAGGCAATCTTCCTGACCCAGGGACTGAACCCGGCTCTCCCACATTGCAGGCAGATTCTTTACTGTCTGAGCCATCAAGGAACTATATATTAATAATACTGCTCCTCATTCAAAGCCCCTAGCTGTCTGCCTGAGGCTGCCATTAATCAAGCCTTGTGCTTTCAGAGCTGCATCTATCTGAGAAGAGGTTTTTTCCTAATTTGTATTAAGGATCCATGAGGACTGGCAGAGACCCTGCTTCTTCCCACTAGACTAGGTTATCTCGTGGGAATGATGTTGCTAAGTTAATCAAACCATGCCTTAAGTGACAAATAATTATTAGCTCTACAGTCCAATAAATACAGAAGCCACTACTATGCTACAGGTGGCTCCCTGAATTTAAATTGACATTAATTAGAATTAAATAAAATTGAAATTCAGTTGGGCACATTTTGAATGTTTAACAGCCATGTGACTAGTGGTTACCCTATATATATATATATATATATATATATATATATATATATAAAATATTTTCATCACTATGGAAACTTCTATTGGATAGCACTGTTTTAAAGTAATAAATATTTTAGAGATTTGCATGTTAAATAAAAGATTTTGTTTTCTTTATCAATGGAATGAAAAGGCTAGACTAAACTCAGTGGTCCTTTCTAGTCCAAACAAGACCAGTGTGTCTTGTATATTGCTAAGTATAAATCTTACTACCTAAGTGATAGTGAGTGTTCTTGCTACCTTTGCATGCTGCACTATTTCTAGAACTCCAGGCCTGTCTATTATTGAAGCCCACATTGTCAGGCTGGCATTTCCCTAAATAGAACTCTCTTCCTTGTTTTAATGGCAGCAATTAGATACTCTCTCCTTTCTCTTCTTGTCCCAAATTCTTTCCCTAGGATTAACTAACTAGGTTCAGGTTCAGCTTGCATTTGTGGCAGGTGGTTATTAACCTTATTGAAAAAGATGATGTCACCTCTAAAGCTTTCATCATTAATGGCGGTGGTGCCTTTTTATACCTGTGTGTGTCCCCTGCAGTCACAGAGTGCCCTGGCCCAGGCTGTGAAGTCGGCCAAGCGTGATTGTGACCTTCTACGAGAGCAGTACGAGGAAGAGCAAGCGGCCAAGGCTGAGCTGCTGCAGGCCCTGCTCAAAGGCAATGCTGAAATGGTGAAATGGAGGACCAAGTACGAGGATGACACCATCCAGCGTGCTGAGGACTTGGAGGATGCCAAGTGAGTAGGGCAGGGCTACCCTGACCCTGGAGTTAGTTATGCAGAGGACTCAGAATAGTGGCTTTGTCTTCAAGGCTTCACATGTGCACTTAGCAAATCCTCACCAACTGTGTGAATACGCCCAAGACCAAAGCTGAAACAGCCACCACTGGCAAGAAGCACATACTCTAGAGAGGTTCAAAAATTAATATTATAGTACAGAGTGACAAACATTAGAGAGAAATCCTGGGGGAAAAGGAGCTTCTTTCTAGAGATAGAAGTCTTCACAGATGTGACTGAGCTATGGTCTGAAAACAGGCTAACATGTAAAATCCTGGGTTTCATTTGGAACACCAGAATAATGGAGTCCATGTCTATAAACATCTCCATACATTAAAGTTATCAAAAAATGTCTCTGATCTACAACTTGTAGACTACAAAGTCGTCTGTGAAGATGGACAGGGGCAGCTGGAAATGTGTTAGGATCTGTCATCCTGTCTATGGGACAAAGTGTCCTTTGAAAAGAAATTGCCTTTGGGCCACCTCTAAGGTTAGGACATGGGTTTTGTAGCCAACACTACACAAAGGCTTTAGAAGTTCTTCCAGGAACTACAGAAGTTTGGGGCCTACACGAAATAAGACTTAGTCCCAGGATGTAGTTCTAAAGCTTTTTGCTCAGAGGTCAAAGAACCGCGTGTCTTTGAGAAAGAGTGTCAAACCTGCGTTAAAGGTTGACTCAAAATAGTATGTCCCTGGCTTGGTAACTTGGCAAAACTCCAGAGCAGACCAATACGTTTCTCTTTAGTATCAACCAAATATATTATTTTTCAGTTCTTCACCTAAATCTTTGAAAGACATTGTTGTACATGTGCTGAACAGCTGCTGTGTTCTCTCCCTAAAGGGGGGATACCAAGAGATCTGTCTCTGAAGCCACAATAACTTAAAAAGGGCTTTGTGACAGATACTAAAAATACCCATGGTAAATGTGTTAAAAACTCAGGACCACAGAAAAGTGGGGCCTTGAACTGAAACGGCTCCTCATATCCAAAATATGGCATTAGCTTCTAAAGTTAAGATTTTTTTCCCCTAATTGAAGAATTCCAGTGAAAGTGTCTACCAGTCATTCTGTTTGACGGTTTCTGAGAGAGAGACAGAAAGAGAGAAAGTATGTGGGTTACTTATGACCACATAGATCTGTTTGAACTAACAAATCATGGTCTTATAGTCGATGACAACTACAGAAAAATGGCAAATGTGATTATATCTGAAGACTTTTTTTTTTTTGCTTTAAACTTAAACATCAAATAAATAAAGCATTGTCTCTATTATGCTTTGCCTCTAAATCCCCTCAGTGAGGTGGAATTAAAAGAATATCTAGGATTGTATTTTTTTGTTTTAAATTGGCAAGTTGAAGATCTGTCTGCTTAGATTTCCAGGCTTGGGTTCACAGGATGAGTTAGTTTAGTGGAATCAAGCTCCCCCATGAGCCCGTTTAGTGCCTCTGAGCTCTGAGTTTCCCCGAGGAGAGGGATTTGATTTCTTCTTTTCCCATATCTTCTTGCATATTCTAGGCAACCATGTAGGTGCTTTATGGTTGGCAAGTTAAAGACCAAAATGGCAGTTGGCAGTAAATGTAGAAAAATATTATCAGTCAAATGAAGGTGATCGGTTGTCCAGTTTGCCCTGGATTTGCTGAATTGAGCCCTGATAGCCCTGTGTCCTGGCACAACCTCTCAGTCCCTCAGCAGTTGGTCACCCAAAGTAAAATTCCTGTTTTCTGGTTCCAGTTAAGCATTTCTAAAGTAGTTAACATATGTGTAATTATTTTACAAGATTCTTGTTTTAGGCAGGATAGAACATCAGAATCTCCTATTTTTTATCCGGCTTTATAGAACTATGATTAACATATGCCATTGTGTAGGGTGTACAGTTAAGGTGTACAATATAATAATTTGAAATATGCACATATTGTGAAATCTTTATCACAGTATGGTTGGTTAATACCTCCTTTACCCCACAGAATTACCATTTTGTTGTTGTTGTTACGGTGAGAAAATTAAAGCTCTATTCTCATAGCAACTCTCACATATATAATACAATAGTATCAACAATAGTCACTTTGCAGTACATTAGAGTCTTTTCTTAACAGTTAAGCAGAATGAAGCAAAGACATGAAGTGACTATGGCTACAAAGCCAGTGAGCAAGGAGTAGTTGTTGGAGCCCAGGTCTTTCTTGGACACTGAGCACAGATTGGTTTTTACAGGATTCTACCTAAAGGGGGCTTTATGACCACATTGCTCTGTTGGGTTAGCTATGTGGCACATATTACTTCCTGAGGACCATTTTCTGTTTAATAACAGTAGATTGGAAAAAGCTGTGGTACATACAGTACCTTTCATGTGAGAGGTGTGATGAATGAGTAAGAATGGAACTACCAGTGTCCCTGCAGGAGACGTGAACAAGAGAGTACATTTCATCCATTAGGGAGCATAAGAGCACTGCATTGTGCGGTGGAAGGGAAGCATTTTAATAAGCTGCTCCCTCTCAGAGTATGCTGAAGGGAGGGCAGACAGAGGCTCAAGTACCCCTAACAGCAGCGGGACCTGATAAGTGAGCATACCGCCGGGATGGATGTGGGTATACACAGTGGGGAAGAGGAGCCCAGTCGGGGAAGAAATTCAGAGAAGAGAGAATCTGGGCATGTTTAAAAGTCACATGATGAGAGGGGGAGACAGTGAGCAGGAACGAGCTAAAGAAGGCTCTTTGCAAGCAAGGTAGCCAAGGAACTCTTTAGAGACTAGACGGGCCCGAAACTTTTAACAGTTGCTTACTGTTCAGTACCATCTTCCTCTTATTCCCCTTTCGTGTTCTGGATAATGTCTGTATTGCTTATTTAAGGTTCAGGGGAAGCAGACACTTTCTGAGTCTCAAGTCCAGGTTGCCAAAGGGTGGGGGAACATAAAGGACCTGTGGACACAGGAGCCAGAGGGTGGTGGTCGGCAGACATCTGGGTTCTACAGCACAAGGAGGTCTTTTTCAGACACAAGTTACTTCCCTTCATACTATGAAACCACCCTTGGGGGCTCCTCTATTTGTACCGCAGTGCTGTGTTTCACAAGGACACACTGGATGAGCGTTGTGGCTTCACTTGCCCCTTTGGGTCTCCTCTTCTCAGGAAGAAGCTGGCACTTCGGTTGCAGGAGGCTGCCGAAGCCATGGGGGTGGCCAATGCCAGAAACGCCTCCCTGGAGAGGGCCAGGCTCCAACTGCAGCTTGAGCTCGGGGACACCCTGTCTGATCTCGGGCAGGCGCGGTCTGCGGCTGCCGCCCTCAACCAGAAGCAGCAGCATTTTGACAAGCGCCTGGACGATTGGAGGCGGAAGCACGAGGAGTCCCAGGAGATGCTGGATGCCTCAAAAAAGGAGGCCCGCACCCTCAGCATCCAGCTCCTGGAGCTCAGGCACAGCTACGAGGAGAGCACCATGAGCCAGGAGGCCCTGCATAGGGAGAATAAGCACCTGAAAGGTACATTGTGCTGAGAAGCCAGCCGGGCACCGGAAGTTCACTCGCGGAGGAACTGGCTGCCGCCTCCGGCACAGACGGCTCAGCATTTTCACAGCCCTGCTCGGGTCTTAACTTTGCCATTTGTAATATTTCCTTTGGATTTTTTTTTTAACGACAGATACTATTTTCATTAAATGAGTTCTAAAAATAAGACTACATTCCTACCTTCAGCCCCAATTCCCCGCATGTAAAGTAAGCCTATTAAGAATTTCCTTATATCTCTAGCCTTACCAAGATTTTCCATGCACATATGCAGGCAAGTTTTTTTTTTTTTTTACTTAAATTGCAGATTATTCTGTACCTTTTAAAAATGTATTAATATATTTTATCATTTAACAAATACTTCAAAAGCCCATCCTGTGTGCCAGGCACTGTTCTTTATACAAGTATTCATTAAGTCTCAGAACAATCTTATGAGTTAGTTTCTCTGTCTGTAAAATGCAGATTAGACTGAGTCATTTAAGGTTAAGAACTTGGTCAAATTCACATTTGCTAAGTAGCTGACATGAGATTTGAGCCCAGGCAGCTTGATTCTGGCACATACATACTTAACAAGGGCTTTGCCACTGGGCCTGTACCTGGAGGCCTACCACGTGATTGTTTTTAGCAACAGAGTGTTTATGATTAGGATAATTAACACATTTCAATAGACCTTAGTCATTTTAGATACAGTTTTCCACAATTATAAATAATCCTATATTGTACATCCCTATACATATATTTGTGGACATCTACAAATATTTCAGTAGGATAAAGCCCTAGAAATGAAATTGCTGAGCTAAAGGAATGAATTTTTAAATTTTAAAATACTTCCAGCAGCCCTCCAAAGAGGGCTGCCAATTTCTAGCAGCACCAACAGTGACATGTGTTATAATCCTGAGGTGCCCTGGGAATACGTTCATTACTATTGGAGACATAAATAAAACCCGCTTTCTCTGTTGATCTATACAGTCCGTGATCAGTTCACTGACTGGGCCTGTGAGGGGTGCTGGAACAGTCAGAAAACTTTGATGGTGTTAGAAGCACCCAGAGGGCTTGTTAAAACCCCGTTGGCTGGGCCCCTCCCTCAGCGTATCTGATCCAGTAAGTCTAGGAGGGGGTCTGAGAATTTGTATTTCTAGTAAGTTCCCAGAAATACAAATGGAGACCTCACTTGGTCTGGGGTAGAGCTTGGGCAGAAGTGTTTTTCAGAAGCCCTGCAATTAATTCTAAGGTGTGGTCAGAGAAGAGAATCACTGCCTTGAGTTTTCTCCTGGGAGCCTGTCTTCTGGACAGGCTATATCAGACAAGAATCTGTTATTCACATGAGAATTATCGTCTATTGGGTTTGTTTTTGTAACTTAAAACTTCTTGTCCCATCCCATCTTAAGCTAGGTATCCTCAGAGCCAGAGAAGCAGTCAGGTTCTTCAACGCCTTCCATTGCCTCTGGACTGTGGGTAATTTTCCCAGAGCACTTGGCCCTGCTCTGCTCCTCTTAGGTTCCAGAGGCTTCCTTAATGAAAAGGCAGAACTGACAGTAACAGTGTCTGGTGGTGGAGGTTTTATCACTTCTGGATGCTTTGCTTTGTCAAAGGCTTGTGTTCATGAGAGGGTTCACGCGTTGGCTCCTGGCAGACAATGACACGCCGTAAGTTCCCAGCCTGGTGTTGCAACTGCTCTCACAACAGCCACCATTATTGGTGGCTAAGCTCTTCCACTGAAATAATGATTCCAGGTCTATATCCTAGAGCCCCACCAGGCAATATCTGGTGTGACTCTGACAAGTGGATTGGCATGCACAGTTGCACAGATTGTTTGATGCAAATATTCTAAGAAGCACCATTCTCACCAGTGGTTGTAGACAACTTTCTGGCAGATTCTAAAATAATATATTGATAAAGGTATTCATTTTCTTCAAATTCAAACAAAGATCCCGTAGTGCCAGCAGTGGCCTTGTCATCTAGTTACCAAGAATGGCATGGCCAGGGTCCCAGCTGGCCTTCCAGAATAGTCTGTTGTGCCTGATAGCATGGGTCTGAGATTGGTTCCTTTTACTAATTTTGTCTTTCTTTCCTCCCCAGAGGAGATTTCTAATCTGACAAATCAGGTGAGAGAAGAAAAGAAAAACTTAAGTAAAATGGAAAAGGTCAGGAAACAGATTGAACAAGAAAAGACTGAAGTTCAGATGGCATTGGAAGAGGCCGAGGTATTACCTCTGGGGAGCAAAGAAGACTTTTATCATTGTGACAGTGCAGAAGATCTGCATTCTAATAACACCACCACCACAATGACACTTAAGGCTTAACTGCATGCTTGGAACTATGCCAAGTGCTTTGTATGCACTATTTTATGTAATCACCCTAGCAGACTGTTGTTCTCATTGTGCAAATGAGGAAATTGAGGCTCAGAGAACAGGATAAACAATTGTGATGAAGACTCTTGACTGTAAGGAAAACAGGAACCCCGTGTATCTTGTTCCCTGACTTTTCCCCAGTACCTAGGCCCTTGCTGCTCTAAATGTGGCCTGGGGACCAGTTGCATGGGCATCACTGGGGAGCTTGTTAGAAATTCAGACTCTCAGCCCTCTCCCCAGCTCTGTTGAATCAGAATCTGCATTTAAACAAGATTCCTGAGTAGTTCATATTTACCCTAACATTTGAGAGGCACTGGACTAGAACATTGTCTGGTGTATAGGAGAAATTCAGTAAATATTGTTAGATGTTTCATAACTAAATATCCTCATACCTGACTCTCTCTTTAAATGAAATCAGTCAAAACCTTTTCCCCCAAAAAAAACTGAGTAGTTTTAAAAATGAACTCAAAGCAATGTTCTCATTTGCTTTGTTCTCATTTGTTGCTGAAAACTCATCTTTGTGAAGGTTGTTTGATAGGAGTGTTTCCAGTGTTATGGACTAAATGTTCAGGAAGAATATCTGGCTTTGTCCCTAGGCATGTGCTAGCTAGTGATTGAAAGGACTCCCGAGGAAACCTTTCTGCCAAAGAGGCTGAACTTAGAAGGAAGTGATCCTGTCATGGTCATTAAGTAGTTAACAAGGCCTACAAAGCTTCTGTTCTCACAGTTGAATTGCATTTTCTTGACCCACCCTTTGACCAAGCACCAGGTAGCATTCAAAATGCACGTCTCATCCAGTTACCTTCCAACAGAGACAATCAGTTTTAAAAAGGCATAGCAGTCAGTTTCAGGCACAGGCCTTTTGAAAGGTGCTGTAATGAAAACATGAGACCCCAAAGGATTGCTCTGTGTCAAGCAATGTCAGTTTATCTCACCATCACATTTCTGTAAGAAATCTGCCAGGCAGATGTGTCAACTGGATGGCTCTTGACAGAGCACTTGCCTTTTAGGCAAATTGTTTTCTGAGATCTGCATTGTATATAGAATCCTTTCAGTTGGCAGTGTGGTGTCCCCTAAAGCGGTTAAACTTTGTTTCATTTACTTGTTTCCTTTGGTTCTCCAGCCACATTTGCTAGGAACTTTCTAAAGCCACTATCTTAACCTCTAAAAGTAACTTTTGCAATAGAAATTTCAAGCAACATGAGAAGCCAATGAGAGCTATGATTGGGCAAGGTTAATTTTAGTCCTACATAACATGTAAGAAGTCTTTTTAATTAAATTGACTAGCACAATGAAGGGAGATGGTTAAGGCCACAGCGTTCATACCATTTAGTAGCACTGCTGCTGCTGCTAAGTCACTTTAGTCGCGTTCGACTCTGCGACCCCATAGATGGCAGCCCACCAGGCTCCCCCGTCCCTGGGATTCTCCAGGCAAAAACACTGGAGTGGGTTGCCATTTCCTTCTCTGGTGCATGAAAGTGAAAAGTGAAAGTGAAGTCGCTCAGTCGTGTCAGACTCTTAGCGACCCCATGGACTGCAGCCTTCCAGGCTCCTCTGTCCATGTGATTTTCCAGGCAAGAGTACTGGAGTAAGGTGCCATTGCCTTCTCCGTGAGTAGCACTAGATGGCGTTATATTCTATTCACATTTTCTCAAGTTTTGTCTTCACCTGCATCCATGAATACTTCATCAACTTGGACATGTATTTGTAACACTGGGTTATTTATTTTTCTGGGTGAGCCTTAATGAAAAACATTATCAGATTATTTTTGAAGTCACAAAGCTCAAACTATTGCAGGTCACCTTCAAAGATTCACTTTTTCAGTGCATTCAAAAGGGTTAGAGGTGACAGTTTCCCTTGGAAGGAAAGGCACCATTCCCTCAGAGGAAATTGCTGTCCAAGCATTTTTAAAATTTTATTCTCTATTGAAGTTAGTATTGTGAGAGCAGCAGCAAGGCTTTAAGCCATATTAAATTCCCAACATCTTTCTTATTTTTATTTTGAAACTGCTACTTGGTTTTACTTTCCACTTTTGATATTATGTGCAAAGCACTCCTTAGAAGAGGCTACAAAAGTGACTTCTGCCCTCAGGACTGTCTGCCAGTGGTTAACTGACCAATAGATTGTTGTCACCTCTTGTCCCCTTTATAAACATCCTCCTCTGTCACCTCCAAGTGTTCCGTTTGTTTCTTCTTCTATATGAAATTGTATCTATGGAACAGACTTTCAGATTTAATCAGACCTACCCTTTTCAACTTGAAACACCTTTATAACCTTTCTGGAAGTAATTGCCTTGTCTGTATTTAGCATTCAAAGGAGCAGGAGCCTTCCCTGCCTGTCAGAGCAATCCATTTGAAGTAACAGTAATAGTTATGATAATAATGGCTCACACCAAGCATTATGTGTCAGGTATACCCCAGTTTCCTTTATTTGAGCACTCTCCTGTTTCTTGCTCCCCAAATGCTTTCAACTTTTCTCTATCCCTCTGTGATGCTCAAAATTGAAGTTTCCAAGTAGGAGTTATCACCTTCCTTGTTTCAGCTTTCATACTTTTGTTGATTCATCCTAAAGATGGAACCACTAAAAAAGTGTAGAAAATAAATTTAAAAATTGAAATGTAGTCACAGACAAGATTGAAAATTTCTATTTTAAAAAATGCTTAAAAAAAAAAATGCTTGAGATTCTAGTTCTTGAACTACAGCGGAAAGCCCTCCGGATGTCAGAGCTATAAGTAACATGACAAAGGTAATCACTTGTCTCTCATCCTGTTCCAGTCTTCAGGTACCTGATTTGAACTTTGACTATTCCTAGCAATTCTAAAGAGAGCTCCATTAGTGACATATGTTTAGAGAAAAAAATACTTTTGTCCAAAAGTGGGCTTCATTTAATGCTTTTAATTTGTGTATTTCAGGGAGCTCTGGAGCGTAATGAAAGCAAGGTTCTTCGTTTGCAGCTTGAACTCTCGGAAACTAAAGCAGAACTTGAAAGGAAGCTTTCAGAGAAAGATGAAGAAATAGAAAATTTTAGGTATGTACAATTATTATTTTGATGAGCAATAATTACAGGATCCTTAACTGAGCAAGGATTCATTGTGTTTTGCTACTTTTATAACCTTTGTTGGAATATTAACACAGAGATAGCTGGTCTGACCCAACACTAGACTCTTCTAGTCAGCACAGCATTGTTAGTATAAAGAAATACCTCTAACATGATTACTATTAATGTTTATGATTTTCTTATTCAAGCACCTTCTGCTTGCGTACAAAACTCAAGATTATACACCAAAAAAGCCAAAGTATGTGGCCAAGAACTGTGTATACTGCCTGGGTCTCCCTACAACAAGCTTCTTTCTTGAGTATTCAAGATACTGACTGATAATGCTGAACAGTGAAGGAAAAGAACCCCAAAAAAAGTGATGCTGGACATTAAAATTAATGTCAGATCAGAGAGAAGTTTCCACCTCCCCCATGACTGCACCTGTAGCCATTTGTTTGGAGAGGGGCTGAAGCTAAGAGCTAAGCTGCTTATTGAATCCCTGTTGAAGCAGCTGAGTCTTAAGAGTCAGGAAACTGAATTAAATAGGAATCCTGGGTTGCAGGATCTTTTCTTAGCTTCATCATAACAAGCTGATGATTTTAAACATCTCACTTCTTAGCTTTTCAGTGAAGTGAGGGGATGAAAGCAGCCCCATCCGTGTCACAGAAGGTGGCAAGGAAGATCAGTAAGCCGATGTTGGCAAAGCACTTCACACTCTATAGATAAAAGGCACCATTATAAACACATGGAATTAGCTATGATTGTATTATCCATCTGATCTGTTCCCTTAAGTCAGTGTCATATGTCAGCAAGGAAAAGCATTTTTGAGTCTGAGGTTCAACTGACAATTTGCTTTCAACATGTTTGTTAAACCATTAAGAGAAAAGGTTACCATGTTCAGTTAAACTGGCCTGTTCCCCATAGCCCATCTTCAGACAAAACTCCCATGGGGGTCATCTTTTTAATGAGGGTGTCAAGCCAAATTTGGTCCTCTGTGTGCTTTGAGTTATCTTTGCTCTCACTCACTGGCACTTTCCTCTATAGGACTGACGGTGGGGATGAAATCTGGTCTACTTAAGAGGCTGTGCCTAAAAGACTTTTTTGATAAAGGGCAAAAACATTGGACCTTGATATTTGCCCTACTTCCTTCCACGAGGAACAAAAACAAATGTCTCCTTGTACCATTAAAAAAAAAAAAAAATTGTTTCAGGTAACGTCAAACCTGTGCCTATTAATAAACCCAGCTAAGAAAAAATGAGTCCTCAGAGAGTCTGCGTCTTGTCAGGTACCTCTGAATGTCGTAGAGAGAGCTGTTCACCAATTATAATAATTTAAGTGCAAAGGAAGCTGGAGATCCAAACAGCTAGGGCTGGGAGAAGAAAGAATTGAAGCTGAGGCAGGAGCTGTCAAGGGGCTGAAAAAAGAAGGGCGGGCTGGAGGGAGGAGTGAGCTCTTCATGAGTTTTAGTTAATGATTCATAATAACTGTAATAGGTACATCCGTAAAGGAAAGATGAGTATATCTTAACAAAATATCACAAGTAACTTTTAGACCCTTTCTGTCTGAGTGCCCCATGCCAGCGGAGATTGGCTCAGAAACCCTTAGTTTAATCAGAGGGTCTAATCTGACTTCAGGGCTAGGAGAGGAAAGGATCTTAAGGAAGAGAACACCAGGGGGAAATACTAGCAAAACATGGGAGTTTGAGCAATCAAAGATAAGCCAGGTAAAATCTAGAACTCAAGGGAAATATTGCCTGAGGAAAAGATGAGGCTCAAGGTCCTATTTCACATAATCCTTGGGTAACTCCATAGAAACTGACGGAGGTATACGACACAGGACTCAGGATGCTGTAGGGGCCAGGAGTACAGGAGAGAGACTTAGAGGCAAAGGTAAAATCTTGGTAGGGCTGCAAACTGGTAATTCATTCACTTCACTGATTCTCTGCCTCCCAGCCAACTGTTCTTCCATTAGGTGAGGGCTGATCCTGCATGAGCCAGGCTGGAAGCCTGTTGGGGTGAAAGAATGAGTGGCTTGTATGTGGGTTGTATGTTTCACTTGTTCCATAGTATTGAGCACTTCATGTTGGCAACATGCTATGCCTGCTATTCTAGATAGGGCTTCCCAAACTTTTATGAATCGATACGGCTTTTTTATTTACTTACAAATGTTGTAATTAGCAGAGCTAGAGTTAGAGAGGTGATAATGCAGTCACTGATGGAAGGAGGGGCTTTGATCCTTGCCCTCCTCTCCCCAGGAAAGCAAGAATGATGTCCACGGCCAGCTTGAAGGCCAGCTGGTGGCTGTGACTGCCATCTAAGTCAGGCTCTGCTGCAAGGCACCAGCCGGGGTTGAAAATAAGTTAGGTGTGTGTCCTGAATTTTCCAGGGCCACTGGCTAAGTACATCACCCTCCCAACTCGGTATTCATGAAAATGCTGAAATGTGTGGGGGCTTCTCAGTAGACCAAAACTGGGGTGTCCCAGCATGCATTCTGCTCTCTCCAGACACACCCAGAGAGGTGCTGGGGAAGGAGTTTTAGGGAGTGAGGCACCAAAATTCCCTACGCTATCAAAATGCATTTGTTTGCTTTGCTTTGATCATCTATGGAAGGATTAGGCAAGCTTCTTATTTATGGCATCAGATGGTAAATATTTTTGGCTTTGTGGACCATAGAGTCTCAGTTGCAGCTACTCAAGTCTGCAACCATGGCTTGAAAGCAGCCATAATAAGAGATCAAATGGCATGCCCGAATTTGGCCCAGAGCCCATAGTTAGCTCACCCCTGGCCTGTGATCTCAGGTTCCTAGTAATGATCCATCATCTTTTCCTTCCGTATGGTTCACTCCTCTGAACTTAGTAATACTGAACTTTGCCACATGGTCTTCATCTACATGCACTATCCAACTTAATTTCTTTTAGTGTCTGAGTCTCTTCCAGAAGAATATGTTTAAATTTCTTCTTATGTCTAAGTAAAATATTTTAGCACAACTTCAAGATGTAGGATCTCAAACTCAGGCATGGCACTTAGCGAAATATCTTGTTAATCATTTTAAAACTGAATCATATATATTAGAATTAAGAAAAATCTTTCATTTCTGTGATATAGATGAGCAGCATTGCAAGAGAAAAATATTACTGATTGAACTGACAGTTTAAAATCCTTAGCTTTTTCAAAATTTAAGCTTTTATTCTGATTCTGTTTGCATTTGTTTTCTTTCCTCAAATTATATTTCACATTTTGGGAAAAATAGAAAAGGAACTTTTACCATATTGCCTTGGTCTTGACTGCTTCATTTTTCTTTAAAAATAAATGTGCTTGAGGAGTTTTCATTTGGAAGATTTCTTGACTCTGCGTGGAATGTGCTGATTGTTTAGTGGCAATTCTCCAAGCCTGAATTATATGGAAGCCTCTTAAACCGTAGCACTTTCTACTTGTCTGTGGGTACTCATGAAATTGCATAAACAACTGTGGAAAAAGTACAGTTGAAACATCCATTTTGTCTGCTTAAGTAGATTATATCTCTGTACAGAGGATTTTGACACCAGCCTAGTGATGCTTTAGTGTTCCTGTATAAGTAGAGTCAGTTCAGCAAAAATGAGTTTCCTTACATAAGACAGAGCAGTGTCTCAAAGCTTTCAATGATGTTGAGTGTGTGTCCCTGTAGTACTTGTGGGCTAGGGCTGCCATAACAAAACAGACTGGGTGGCTTAAATAGCAGAACTTTATTTTCTCACATTTCTGGAGGTTGGAGGTTCAAGATCAAGATGTTCTCCAAGACCTCTCTCCTTGGTTTGCTAGATCCTCACATTTTCTTTTCTCTGTGCACACTCATCCCTAAAGTTTCCGTGTCCACATTTTCTATTCTTCTAAAGACATCAGTCAGATTGGACTAGGACCACCTAAGGGTCTCATTTAACTTAATCACCTCTTTAAAAGCCCTGTCTTCAAATACACTCACATTCTGAGGTACTGGGGTTTATGGCTTCAAGATATGAGTTTGGTTGGGGTGAGGAGAGAGACACAATTCAGTCATAATAGTCTCTAGTGACTTTATATGCTGGCATCCCTGTGAGATCCTTTTCTGGCAGCCAAACAAAAGCTCAGGACCTAAGGGCAGGCAGGAGAGGCTGACCACAGCGGGTAGAGGCACAGGAGATGTGCTAATTCTGGGCTCTGGGGCCAGGAAGTTTTTCTCATACATTTGCATAATTACTTCTGAATGCCCCCTCCATCAGTGGGATGAAGTGTGGTCATGAAAAGTGGCACCTCCACCTGTCACCTAGTCGAAAACTCTGACCACACTCTTACTCCTCTGCAGGCTGTGTATCTTCCTGATTGGCCTCGGAGCTCAGAACACAAGCTCAGCAATAACTCAGTGTGGAACCTAATTCTGACTCAAAATGAGTATGTGTCTGCTATTTGGGCTGATAGACTCCACGAGCATGTCTTGTCTTATCTGTCCAGAATTAGGCCCTGCTTCATAGGGTGAGCTTAACAGGGCCTGTGTTAGTTATAACAGTTACATTGTCCTAACTCACAACCACCCAGTCTCAATGGCTTAAAAGTGTATTTTTGCTTTGTGTCAGAGTCCAGTGTGGGGTAGGATGGAGAGTGGGCCACTATTCTTCCAAGTCATTCAAGAACTCAGGTTCCTTCCATCTTTTGATGCCAGATGGTTCATGTGTGGCCATCAGGTTTGCCACTGATGGGGAAGAGAGCACAGGATTATGAGTAAAAAGTTGTATGTGTGAGGCTTGGAAACACTTTTGCCCATATCCATTGGTCAGAATTCAGTCCCATGGTCCCAGACTTTCTGCAGGAGGGTTGGAAAATGATTTCTCTGGGTTCCCCATATATTTTCTTTGTCTCCCTGAACTCATATCTATTGTGTAAGCTTCTGGCACTTTGCAAAAATGGTTTCAGAATGGATGTTATAAAGGCATGGAGAAGTAATTCAATATCACACAGCAGTTAGTTTTCTCAGCCTGTCCTTGGTTGTACTCCCAAACTGCTGGAGAAAGATAACCATGCTATTCTCGGAGAATTAGGTGTCACAGGCCATTAGAGCAGGATTGCTGGTGCCGGACTTGTTTCAACCCAGATGACTGTTTCTTGCTGTCTTCAAACATGTTTCACCATTGAAAGTGTTTAAATGTTATGCCCGTCTGAAAGAGCATCCTCCCTTCACTCTTAGCCACTATAGAGAATCCAGGTATTTGCCTTAGATTGTCCTTGAGGAGGTATTAGACAAGGCAAAGTCTGTCCCACAGGAATCTCAAAAATATTCTAGTGCTTTTCTCTTTTAAATGTGATGTATCTTTAGTTTTGGCTATGCTGGGCCTTCATTGCTGTGCAGGCTTTTGCCTAGTTGCGGTGAGTGGGGGTATGGTGTGCAGGCTTCACACTGTGGTGGCTTCTCTTGTTGCGGAGCGTGGGCTCCAGCACACATGGGTTTCAGTAGAAGCGGCAGGTGGGCTCTAGAGCACAGGCTCGACGGTGGCGCACAGGCTTGGTTGCTCCGCAGCATGTGGGATCCTACCAAACCAGCGGTCAAAGCCGTGTCTCCTGCATTGGCAGGCAAATTCCTTACCACTGAGCCACCAGGGAAGCCCACTAGTGATTTTCTTGATTTTTCTGGGGAGTTGACATGGAAAACAGTTGATCTGATACTATGTACAAATACTCTGATCTAATCAACCCTTCAACCTCCATGGTTTCCAAATGAAGACCCTTTAGACTTATTTTGTTAATTACACAGAATCTGTCTTGAATTTTAAGTTTTTCCCTGATTCCTAAACTTCTGTGTGTACACAGAAGGTACCCTTTCTCAACCTGGGTGCATGATTTCCCCCTTATTCTAAACTTAGGAGGGAAGCAGCAGTGTGCTATTGACTCCCTGCAGTCGAGTCTGGATTCGAAGCTCGTTGCAGAATTGAGGCCACCCGGCTGAAGAGGAGCATGGAAGGGGACCTCACTGAGATGGAGCTCCAGCTTAGCTGTGCCAGCCGGCAGGCATCAGAGGCCACCAAGTCCCTGGGCCAGCTCCAGACCCAGCTCAAGGTACTTTCAATTGTCACATGGGGATGAAGCAGGGACAACTCTGCTTATGGGAGCAAACGAAGTAACAGGTTGTGTTCAACAATAAAAGTGAGGACACCAAATCTAGTCCTTCAGGAGACCTTACATTCAATTGGCTTACATTAATATGTGCTCATGTTTAACTGGTTTATGTTATGTTTAACTTTGTTGAGTGTGCACACACAAACTCAGGTCCCATTGAACTCCCAGGGACCCATGCCCAGGCCTGAGTTTTCTCTCCAGGACCTACAGGTGCAGGTGGATGACAGCAGATGCCTGAACAGCGAGCTGAAGGAGCAGGTGGCGGTGGCCGAGCAGCGCAATGCTCTTCTCCAGGCTGAAGTTGAGGAGCTAAGGTCCTTGCAGGAGCAGACGGAGCGCAGTCGCAGGCTGGCAGAGGAGGAGCTCCTGGAAGCCACAGAAAAAGTCAATCTTTTCCATGCCCAGGTGGGCCCCTTTAACTCCCCATTAGCCACATCAGCTAGTTGGAGGCAGCAGTTTCCCCATAGTCAGCCTTGGTCTTGAACCATACGCACTTGCCACATGGAGCCTTGGGGGTGTACAGTGAGACAGGAAGAGCCTTTGGCAGCAGAGTGGTGGCCACACCCTTCATTCATTCCCAAATGCATGGGCTCCCTAGGGCTGCAGCAACACAGTCCACAAATTGAGGGGCTTAAAACAACAGAAATGTAACCTCTCACAGTTCTAAAGGCTAGAAGTCTGAAATCAAGGCATTGGCAGGGTAGCACTCCCTGTGAATCTTGTAGGGGAAACCTTCCTTGCCTTTTCCCAGCTTCTGGTGGTTTACTGGCAATCTTTGGCATTCCTTAGCTTGTAGATGCATCACTCCAGTTCTCTGCCTTCGCATGTCATTTTCTCTGTTTTAACATCATTTTCCTTCTATATCTGTCATTGTTCAAATTTCCAAGTTTTTATGAGGACATCAGTCACATTAGGACCCACCCTGGGTCAAGAAGATCTCCTGGAGGAGGGTGTGGCAACCCACTCCAGTATTCTTGCCTGGAAAGTCCCATGAAGAGAATCCTAGTAGGCTACAGTCCATGGGGTCACAAAGAGTTGGACATGACTGACCTCATTTTAACTTGATTGCCTCTGTAAGGAACCTGTTTCCAAGTAAGGTCACATTCTGAGAACTGGTGGTTAGGACTTCAACCTGTGTTTCTTGTGGGGAGGGACACAATTTGACCCATAACATTAAGCCCTGTCAGAAGAATGAACTGTCAGGACACTCACAGCTAGGATGCTGGGGAGAGAGAGCGGGGGGTGGGGGGGGCATTCACTAGTGTTCCACAGTCATTTACCTGTTTATCCTGTTCCCTCTATGCCATATGTCCCCTGAGAATCCCAGGATTCAGAAAAAAAAAAAATGCTGCCTAAGAGCCAAGAGATTTCAAACAATTCTGAGTGGCTCCTGACAGTTATAATGGATTGTCAGGAGTCTGGCTTTTCATGGAAGGTTATATAAGTGGCACAAAACAAGAATTTTTAGAATTTTTACTATTCTTGTGGAATCAGGAGAAACCATAGTGGTTAGACAAATGCATATAGTAAATGGGTCATTCAGTAAACATTTTTAGTGCATCTACCATAACCTAGACAGGTGTACATGGTATTGTGGTTTACTCCCTGAGTCATGTCTGACTCTCTTTCGACCCCATGGACTGTAGCCCACCAGGCTCCTCTCTGTCCATGGGATTTTCCCAATAAGAATACTGGAGTGGGTAGCCATTCTCTTCTCCAGAGGATCTTCCTGACCCAGGGATCAAATCCGGGTCTCCTGTATAGGCAGGTGGATTCTTAACCGCTGAGCCACTGGGGAAGCCCAGTAGTACATGGTATAGATAGATGCAGAATATCTCCATCATCCTAAAAACACGAAGATCTAAGTAAACAAGCTGCAGTGCACTGCCAGGAGTACAGTGATAAAGCAAGGATAGCCCTATAGAAAGCCTTCCCTGACGGTCCTGCACTTCAGGGAGATGCACAGTCTGCTTGATCTGAGCTGTGAAGGACACGTAAGAAGTCAGCCAAGGAGAGAGAAGAGTCAAGGGCAGAGGCATGAGGAGAGGAGGGGATTTAGGATGTTAAGGAAAACAGATGTATTTACTACAGCATATGGTGGGGGCGGGGTGGGAGAAATCAGCAGAATTGATGCTAAGGGAGAGGCGGACAGACCCAGGTCACCAGGGACTTGATTTTGAAACTGATGAAGTTTGAAGTCTGCTGAAGAATTGTGAGTAACTGGGAGCAAAGTTATTAGATTTGCATATTCAGAAGTTTACTCTGATGATTGTTGTGAAGGATGGATTCATGCAGCTAGGGGCAGATGTGCCATGCTCAGGGCTATTTAGAAGTTAGGATCACTGTGGTTGCCATAGTGACTGGGAAGTGCCACTGACATTTAGTAGGCAAGTTCGAAAGATACTAATGCTCCTGCAAAATACAGGTAATTCGCTATCACAAAGAATTACCCTTCCCAGAATGCCAACTGTAACTGAGAAACACTGGATAAAAGGAAGTATAAGCCAAAGATGCACCAGCTGGAAGGCATTGCATTTAGTTTGTGCCTGTAGTCTGACTTTGTGTCCATGTGCACGACACGATCCTATTAGGATACCATGTGTATAAAACAGGCTATAGGCTCTGCATAATTCCCGACAGGCTAACTCGCTTCAGTATTTTCTTTCTCTCTCAGGAAAGCTTAAATAAATAAAATGAGTAGAAGTGTTATAAAGTAGAATATTGAATTTTTAAAAAGTAAATCTGTAGTACTTAATAGCTATTGGTAACAAATCATTTGCCATGCATGGTTATAACTGATGATATACCAGTGGGTCTCCATATGATGATAAAGCAGTAGCCTAGAGAGAGATGAGGACATCAACCAGAGCAAAAGCAGACATAGAGAGGAGGAGATAGATCTGAAAAAAGAAAATTAGGCAACAGAGATTCGATCTCCAGAGCAGAGTTTCTGAAACTTTATGTGTATAAGAGCAAATAACACAAAAATGTACATTCTCAGGCCTCACCCCAGACCCACTGCAGAATCTCTGCTATAGGAGGAATCAAGCAAGTTTTCAGGTGACGTTTTGCTGCCAGTCCAGAAACTACCCTTGGTGCAGTTCTGACCTAGGTGATCTATGGCTCACAAGGACTCCTCTCCCTTGTGAGGTCCTACCTTGGGCAAGTAGGACCCCTTTGCAATTCCAGGAACGTCAGCTATCTCCTGATTGATGTATAGTGAGCATTTTATAGACCTCTAACATAAACCAGACATATGAGGCCAAAGTTATCCCTGTCTGATTACATGTGTCCTTTTGCATACTTGAGCTGTGACCATCTAGCTTGCCTTCACAGTACTCCCTCACTCTCTGCTTCCCAAAGAGAACCAATCATTTAGCTTGAAAATACTTTAACCATCAACTCCCTAGTGGATTTTAAGTGATTCTGTGTGTAAACAAATCAAGATTTACACTTGCACCTTTCTTTACAAAGAGTTTCTATGGAGTTTTGTGCAGTGAGCATCCCGACAAACTCCAGGAAATGCCCTCACCCCCACCCCCAGGCTACACCCCTGGCAGTAGGAGTCCCTGGGCACATAGAGCCTGTCTCCTGACGAGGACTGAGGATAGCAACCTTGACAAAGATGCTTCCTGCCATTGAGGAAGCAGGACAGAACCTGTGAGGCTGGAATATCTCTCTTTCTGTTTCCAAGGTTTAATCTTGTCACTGAGAGAGGCACTAGCCAGAGGAAAAGTGAACAAACAAGAGAAATTAAAAATAGGAAGGCGATGCCTTTTAAATACATTCTCTCTGCTAAGCTTTCACACCCTCAGAAAAGCTGTGCTACAAACACAGACCAAAAAGGAGTTTCAGTTTCTAGTGTCACAACCCAGGAAGGAAAGAATTAGGGCAGCACTAGCCACAGAACACAAGTAAACTTCCCATGTGATGGAGCTTTCTAGGGGCTGGGGGTGAGGCTCGTCAGAATTGCTTTTCCCACCGCCTCTATCAGTGCAGAATTGATAGAAACGGAGGTCGATGAGGAGGAAGATTTTTCCCCCTGGAGCAGCATGCAGACCCCTGATTTTCAGATGTCTGCTTTTGACTCTGACTTCTACTCTGGGATACTTGCTGCTTTCCACATCAAAGAGCAAAAGGCAGAAAAACATACTCCTCAACAAGGGGAAAACCAAACATGTGTTTGGGACTCGTAGGTTGTGTGAACCCACCGCTCCTTTCGGACTGAGGCTGCCCTCTCTCCAGCAGTGGACCTCTCATAGCTGAAATCCCATGCATTCAGGCTCATGTGGTCTCCTGGCCCTGGAAGTGCTGCTTCACCAAGTACGGCTGACTAGAGGAAAATGACCTCCTGGCCAGAGCCCCTCCCATTGCATGTCCTGAACAGACCAGCCTGCGTTTCACCACTGATCTCAACTTGCCTAATGAGGATGCTGCTTTTCCTTAGAACACGAGTCTCCTTGGCCAGAAGAAGAAACTGGAGGTGGATCTAGCCAGGATGCAGAAGGAAGCTGAGGAGGCGATGCAGGGGTGTCAAAATGCAGAAGAGAAGGCCAAGAAGGCAGCCACCGAGGTGGGTCCATAACTGCCTGCTCACTCCTGTCTTCCAGAGCTGACAGGAGCAGTAGCCAGGGGCAGGGGCAAAGCTGCAGCCAGAAAGGATTCCACTGATTCTCCATATAGCCAGAGGGGAGGTTAACTGACCCCACTGCCTCTCTGCCCCCATTTTGGAAATTAGGCCAATCGGCTCCTCCCTTCCACCCAAACCACACAATGAAAAGAAGCAGCTGAATCGCCATAAGCAAAATCTTCTGAAAGCAAGAGACTTTTTAAGATAGTCAAACCACTTTCCACTTGTGAATCAATATATCTAGTGTCTAGAAACAATTCTTCTTATGTTTCCTTACCCATAGCTATTTTTCCTGGGGCCTGTAATGGCTTCAAGAAGATGATCTGGCAAGAATGCTTATTTCACTTATTTTTTTACAGCCCATACTGCTGCTTCAGTAGCAGAATCAGGTTGGTGAGGAAGGCCTTCAGGATTGGTGTACCTTCCTTATCTGCAAGTTTAAAGTTGTTGATAGGTGTACTTTTCCTGAATGAGACTAAGCTCAGGGTTGACTGCCAGCCTTGACTGTACCTTTGTGGGCATTGAAAAGGGACACCTACTGCGGATAGATGCAGATGTCTCTCAAAAGGCATGACAGATGACAGTACTCAAAAAAAAAAAAAAAAAAAAAAAAAAAAAAAAAAAGGGCCATGGAAGGAGGGAGGTGGGAGAAAAGTCTGTGCGTCAAGGCCCCAGCCTTGCAGGTTCCAGCATCTGCTGAGCAGAACTTGGACTTGATTTCACCTTCCACTCACTGCTTCCCCATCTGGTGCTTCTGCACAGTACGTCGGATGCTCAAACACATGCAGCAGCCCAGAGCTTGCCCTGAGAATGAAAGCTGATCCTCTTGCTAAATAGTATATGGGAACCGAAGAGATGAGATATTCAGTTAGGTTTTACATTAGTCATTTTAAAATTCAAAAGAAGGGAAAAACTTATGTCTGTATCTGTCTGAATCATCAAGCACTTGGGTAGTTAAAACTCTTGCACCAAATCCTAGCTCTAGGTAATCTACAGTAACCCAGAAGAATGGGGAAAGCATGCCTAGCATTCAGCCATTTTATATCAGCGCAGACACTCTGCTTTCTGATGGAAAAGAGATGTGAGAAAGCTTGAAAGTGTTTGGCCAAGGAAAAAATAATATGCTCATTTCAAACATTTATGAAAATCTACATAGAAGTAGGGAAAAAGAGGTTTTTGCTCCTGCTTGGTAAATTTATGCAGTCACACGTTAGGAAGATTCTATCTGCATAACTTCACCTTTAAAAGATCTTCTTGACAGTGTTGAAAAATGAACTGACTACCTCTTCCCCTGCCTTAATTCTCCAGTAGTTCAGCTCTGAGCTCCAGCCCCACATAGCAAAACCCAGAATTACCTCCATTATTTATTCTTTGCCCTCACCATCTGCACAGACGTCTCACACTTAAATTATGCAGATTGTTGGTAACCTGATAGACAGAGAAACTTTGGCTGAGAGGGCAGTGTTCTTACATTAAAGGCACCGAGAGATTCATGAAACAGTTCTTAATAATGGCAGCAAGACACCAAGCCCTTGTATACACAATCAAAGCTGAGAGCGGGCTTTGCAAGAATTAACCATCTTTGTGCCAGGTTATTGGCACCAAGAGCATCAGTTGCTGCCAAATTCCTGGAGCCTAAACTTGTTTGCAGTTGCAAGTCATAGAATTACAGAAGTGAGATGTGAAAAAGATTCTCCTAGGCACACCACACTTTTCCTGGTGCATGCTGCCTTAGGACATGTCCTGTTGCTTTACTCAGTTAAAAACTCTGCCCTCAGCTGGTCATCTTTCTTTGAATACAGATATTGTATAATAATGTTCACATGGTGTTTCATCTCTGGTCTGTTTCCACCACCCATCACCCTGATCTCCAGTAGCTGCTGCTATCTTGATTGCCTTATGGTCACCAAACTCGAGGACCATAGAGGTTAGGGAGAGCATGGTGGGAAGAGATGAAGTACAGAGGTGAGGCATGGCCTTTAGTCACATCAGGAACTGAAGACTAGGGACAAAAATGTTCAGCTCTGTTGGCTGCCAGATTATCTCAGTCCCTTTCCTTCTTTTCTAGGTAGCAAACATGTCAGAAGCACTGAAGAAGGAGCAGGATACTAATGCCCACTTGGAAAGGATGAGAAAGAACATGGAGCAGACAATTAAAGACTTACAAGAGAGGTTGAATGATGCTGAGCAGACGGCCATAATGGGGAACAGAAAGCAAATCCAGAAACTAGAATCCAGGGTAGGAGTTGCCTGTGTAATCGTGGAGTCTTGACAACTCCCAGTTCAAAGCCTTATGTCTTGGGATATCACATCAGATAGTCCTACCTCCTTCTTCATTTTGGCTTGTAGCACTTGCAGTCATCTGAGAGTGTCAGATCTCAGTATATTCATTCATTCTTCTTGACTTTGGGCCACACAACAGGACTCTTCCTGGAGTGGGTGAAACCAGCCTTTCTGCTTAGTAGAATGTATCTCCCCCAGCTTCACCCGCCTCGGCACTAGGCTCCCCACAGCCAGGGGACCCACTGTTTCCAAACATTCTCTTACAGTCTTGATTCCCTGCCTTTGCTCCCACTATCTGCTCTATGGAGACTGCCCATATCCTAACAGCCAGAGAAAGCAGAGGGAAACAAGTAAATCAAGGACCAAAAAGACTTTAGTGCAGATATAGTGAGGACTGACAGAATTGATGTAGCACCTGCCTTCAGGGAGCTTCAAGATAGGAAGACTAGAAAGACCTATCTTGAAAATAGGATCTTTAAAATTATTGAATCAATTTCAGTGACAATTTACAGGTCATGTGACAGATGCTATAAGGATGGAAAGAATATTTGACTGGGATTTTCATGCCTCAGGAGGGCCTCTGAGAAAGTATTGCCATTGCGCATTTATTATATATATATATATATATATATATATATATATATATATATAATGGAATACCAATACACATTTACAGTATAATCGTACTGATTAAAAAGGAGTGAGGAAGAGCGTTGTAATGTCCTGGAGTTCATGCCTAGTAGTATAATGATAATAGAGGCACAGGCAATGTGGAGAGTATATAACCTTGTGTGCAAGAAAGAGGGAAAATATGAAGACATGTACACGTCTACCTATATTTTCAAAAAAGAATTGGTGGTGGGATAAAATGAAGACTAATAAAAGCCACTAGTCCCTTGGACTACAAGGAGATCCAGCCAGTTCATCCTAAGGAAATCAGTCTTAAATATTCATTGGAAGGACTGATGCTGAAGCTGAAACTCCAATACTTTGGCCACCTGATGTGAATAACTGACTCATCTGAAAAGACCCTGATGCTAGGAAGGATTGAAGGTGGGAGGAGAAGGGGATGACAGAGAATGCACTAGTTAGATGGCATCACCAACTCAATGTACATGAGTGTGAGTAAATTCTGGGAGTTGGTGATGGACAGGGAGGCCTGGTGTGCTGCAGTCCATGGGGCTGCAAAGAGTTGGACCTGACTGAATGACTGAATAAAAGCCACTATGCATAGGAGGAAAACTCAGAGATGAAAGTTAGGCCTTCTGAATGGACCCTGTTTAGTTGGTTTGACTGCAAAATTGTATGAAAGACACCCTTCCCTATCAAGCCCCTACTCCGTGTCCTGCTTTATTTCTCTCCATTCCACTTATCACTATCTAACTTAATCTATATTTTACTTTGCTTTGTGTTTCATTCATTAGAATGGATGCTTATAGAGGGGAGAGATTTTTGTGTTTTGTTCCCTGCTGTATCCCTGGTGCATAGTAGCATCATATTCATTGAATGAATGCTATGTTAATTTTGATCATATAATTCTATAAGGCTACAGGCCAGCTGCTCATCTGTACTACAGCTCTCCCACTTAGCAGGGCTGTGGGTGACATATGTGTGACATAGACTCAGGATCTGGTTTCTTTAGAGAAACAGAGCTGAACATGGAGAATGATGAGGCAGTATATTGGCTGAATCCTTAAAGAGAGCTATATATAGCTTATTCTCTATATATACTTATGTACCTTCTAATACGCACATGTGCATGTACTTTTGTAATCCAAGAGGGCATGCTTATCATCTCTGCATGGATTAGCCTTTCACATCCTTCAGAGTCTAAACAGTCCTTTTATGAGCTTACCTAGTTTGACCAGCTCACTTGGCGAGGCAGTTTTCCCAGACAGCTTGTTCTGTTCCACCACTACGGGAACCAGAGTAAACACATCTTCCCTTGATGGTGTCACTCTGTTCCAAGTGATGGTGTCAGTTGGCCACTGCAATGCCCTCCCTGGCTTGCTGGCTGTCCACCTGTCATCTGAGACCATGGTTTGCTTGCAGGTTCGTGAACTGGAGGCTGAACTGGAGAGTGAAGTCCAACGTAACTTGGAGGCCCAGAGGGGAGCCCACAGGCTTGAGCGGTGCATCAAGGAGCTGACCCGTCAGGTACTCTGAGAAGCCGCTCCCTGCTTGCCTGGCTGCACACTGCCTCAGGCGGATGTGCTTCTTCAAGCCTGAAACCACCCCCTAGGACCCCTCTAGTTCTCTCTCCATCGTTCCTCTGCCTCAGCAGGAGACAACAACTTGCCCTTCCAGAGCTCCTCTGCTACTACTGATTTGGGTTGGTCCCTCTTTAGAGCTCTCAGGAAGCACAATGTGAGTGACAAGTTGCAATTAGAAGCGGAGAGCTATTTATACTATCCTTGTTTCTTCTCACGTAATGTCTGCGGCACTTTTGGAAAGATGCCTTCCTGTGAGAGGTTGAGTGAGAACAATGTGTAAATGAAGTGACTGGCAGAGACTGGGGTGGCGACTCTTGCATGAGATGCTAGTTAAATTGGAGCAGGGGACGTTTCCACTCTTGTTTTCTGGTTTCACACACTCTAGGCCACTGAGGACACTATCTGGTGTTGGTGCCAGGTGGAAATACAGCAAATGCTGAGAGGCCCCCTGCAGCTTTCTGACTGCTTTCATGTCTAAGCAAATAATTGAAAAGAAGTGGGCAAACTTGTTACCAGTAACTAAAGCATTGCCAGAGTAGCAATCTACTCCTTCACTTGTGTTTTCATTTTCCAGCTTGTCTTACCTTTTCTTCAAACAGAGAAAACCAGATATCGCACATGTCTTGCTCATTCCTCTGGGCCCAGCACCTTCCTGGCACAGAGCAGATCCGTGTGTTTCAGTTAAATACAGATGCCAATGGTTACTCTCTAGCTCTCTCTACCATACAATATAGCTTGTTCCAGTGAAAAGGCAAACTCACCCTAGGTGCCTACTTTACAGCAACTTAGCACTCATGCGAGATCTGCCAGTCCTGATAGTGGCCCCCGAGGCTGAGCTGGTGTCAGAGACCTCAAAGTGTTCCTTGCAGTAGGAAGGATAGTATTGTTAAGACAGCAGAGTGCTTCAGACGCACCATCTTGGGCTAATTAAGATGAAATGAGCTATTTGTACAGTTCTTCTTTGCGGAATAAGTAGTTCTTTCCTAAGGCGAATTAGTCTGACACATCTTCAGACCATGCTAGGTATTATAATGAAAACCACTGGGACTGCACTCATGGTGTGTGTGGCGGAGGAAGTGAGCACCTGGGAAACGTGACCCATGCGCTATTCTATGCTTCTTTTGAGCAAGGATAAGAAAGCATGAGGAAGCAAAATGCTGCTTGTTAATTATGTCTGCTTTTTTCTTTTTATTTTCCTATGGGTTATTCTTACAGTTTTCTTCTGTAAACAGGTTCATTATACAACAATGCACTAAAGCTATACTTTCTTCATTGTCCCAAGGAATACAGTCTCATTCTATTGTGCTTTTATCTTTGTTTCTTTATAGCAATGTGACTTCCCTGGTGGCTCAGATGGTACAGCGTCTACCTACAATGTGGGAGACCCGGGGTTCAATTCCTGGGCTTGGAAGATCCCCTGGAGAAGGAAATGGCACCCCACTCCAGTATCCTTGCCTGGGAAATCCCATGGACAGAGGAGCCTGGTTGGCTACTGTCCATGGGGTCACAGAGTCGGACACGACTGAGCGACTTCACTATCTATCTATCTATAGCAATAATCTGTGTCTTCCCCTTGTACTAGCATGGAAGTGTATTTTTAATTTCTTCCAAGTGTCTGCACAATGTTTAGAGTTATACCTATTCAATTATGCAATGATTTTCTGCTGTCCACTCAGATAACACCTATTGAATACCTTTTATTACAAGATAACAGGCTAGACCCTGTCACTTTAAAGAGACATTAGAGAGCCCTCCATATTCCTTGATATCAGTACCTGGTTTTGAAATATTCAAGGTAGATGTTGAGTCAATTCAATCTGTTCTCCTTTAACATCAAAATAACCATCAGGACCGTAGGGCAGGGTGTTTTGTGATAGTACATCATAGGTGCCATTATAAAATGTCATTTTGAAAGGGATATAAATAGGGTTTTTTTCTTTCCTAGGAAAAATTCCTCTTGGAAAATCATACTGCATTGGGAAAGGGAACCAGTGTCACTCTATCCACAAGTTTTAAGGCCAGTCCCCCACTGAGAATTTATCTCCCCTCATATGTCCCTCTAGCATTTGGAAATTCATCCTGTTTTCCTCTCTCCAGTGTCTAGAAATGTATGCTATAAAGCAGGACATAGGATTAGGAACCTATATTATTTACAGGAGGTAAAGACAGTTTTCCTCCCCACCCACCACCCCCTATCGACCTGCTCTACTTTACATTTGTCTACCTCCTATATTCAGGGACCTGTGTGTAGGTGTTATTTAATCCTTAGTCATCTAAATATGGATAAAGTATCTTCATTTCAAGGGATAAGACAAAAAAAATTTGGTCTCAGGTGGGCTCTCCAGGAACCAGATGACAGGGTGCAGTCAGAAGTATAAGAGATTTATGGGAGGTAACACCTGGGAAAGATAAAGGGAGAGCAAGCAGCCTGAGGCAGAGAAAGCCTCACTGATTTATTTTTACTTCTATTGCCTTTGCTTTCAGTGTCAAAAAAATTCATCAAGACCAATGTTACAGAACTTACCTTCTGTGTTGTCTGCTAAGAGTTTTATGATTCCAGGTCTTAGATTCAAGTTTTTATCCCCATTTTGAGTTCACGTTTATGTATGGTATAAGACTGTGGTCAAATTTCCATTTTTGCTTGTGGTTGCCCAGTTTTCCTAACACCCCTTATTGAAGAACTAGCTGTCTTTTTCCCATTATATATTCTGGCTCCTTTGCATTAATTGGCCATGTATATATATCTGGGCTCTTTATTCCATTCAGTTGATCTGCATGTGTGTTTTTATTCCAATATATACTGTTTCAGTGACTATACCTTTGTAATATGTTTGAAATCAGAAAGCAAGATGCCTTCAGCTTTGTTCTTCTTCCTCAAGATTACTTTTGACTACCCAGGGCCTTTTGTGGTTCCATTCTATTTTTGTGAAAAATGATAGTGACTGCATTGACTTTGTAGATTGTTTAGGGTAGTATGGACATTTTAACATTAATTCTTCCAAACCACAAGCACAAAATAGCTTTCCACCGATTTGTGTCTTCTTCAGTTTCTTTCATCAGTGCTGTATTGTCGTGTTCTAGGCACAGGTTGGAAAAGAATTTCCAGACATAAGACAAAATAAGAGGGAAATAAAGTTTATTAGAGTGGGAGATGCTGTTGGAACAGCAGGCCAGCTCAAGGGAAAACTGATGTTGAACAGGGGTCCTTAGTCCACTTTTATACCCAGGGTACAAAGAGTGGGATTGGGGTCTTGTGGCTCGTTTGCTGATTGGATGAGGCACGTATACTGGGTGGGGGTAAGAGTAAGGCAAATACCTCCTCCCTATGGGAGGGCTAGCCTCCCTTTGGGGGCTTCCTTGATAGCTCAGTTGGTAAAGAATCTGCCTGCAGTGCAGGAGACCTTGGTTTGATTCCTGGGTCGGGAAGCTCCCCTGGAGAAGGGAAAGGCTACCCACTCCAGTATTCTGGCCTGGAGATTTCCATGGACAGAACAGTCCGTGGGGTCACAAAGAGTTGTACACGACTGAGTGACTTTTTTCACTTTCACTTATATTGGGGCCCTTGAAACACCAACTTGATGGACATGAGTTTGAGTGAACTCCGGGAGTTGCTGATGGACAGGGTGGCCTGGTGTGCTGCGATTCATGGGGTCACAAAGAGTTGGACACGGCTGAGCGACTTCACTTTCACTTTTCACTTTCATGCCTTGGAGAAGGAAATGGCAACCCACTCTAGTATTCTTGCCTGGAGAATCCCAGGGAGCCTGGTGGGCTGCCGTCTGTGGGGTCGCACAGAGTCAGACACGACTGGAACGACTTAGCAGCAGCAGCATGGGGTAGGAGGGGAGACAAGTTATACTGTTTCCATTAATAGTTACAACATCGGGGAGGGAAGGACCATAAGGGTCTGTTTTTCCATTCCTGCATTCCAAGACCCTCCTTTGTTCTCTTTCATCCCTGGGTCACCACACATATATAGCTTTCAGTGTGCAAGTTTTTCACCTTCCCTCCTTGGTTAAATTTATTCCTAAGTATTTTATTCTTTTGATGCAATTATAAATGGGGTTGTTTTCTTAATTTCTGATAGTTCATATTAGTGTACAGAAACAAAACTTATTTTTGTATAATGATTTTGTATCCTAAAAATTTACTTTTCTGCCTCTTTCTCTCTTCTCCTTCTGAGACCCTTGTAATGCAAATGCTGGTCCACTTGATGTTATTCCATAAGTCCTTTAAGCTGTCTTTACTCACTCCCCCTGCCCCTTACTTTTATGGGATGAATTCCACTGCCTTGTCTTGAAGTTCACTGAGCCTTTCTTCTACTTCATCTAGTCTACTGTTGAATGCCTATATTGGAATTTTGGTTCAGATATTTATCTCTCTGATTTCTGCTTGGTACTTTTTTATATTAGTATTTTCTTTTTGTTGAAATTTTCACTTTGTTCATGCATCTTTCTCCTGAGCTTGGTGAGCAGACTCATGACCATTATTTTGAACCTTTTATCAGGTAAATCATCTACCTTTATCCTTTTCTGGGGTTTTATCTTATTCCTTCATTTGGAGCATATTAGTTTGTTTCTTCAGCTTTTGATCTCTGTGTTGTTGTTTATACATTAGATAAAACAACTCTCCCAATCTTAAATGAATAGTCTCATGTAAGAGAAGATCTTTATTGTTTAATCTACCCTAGCTGTTAGTTGTCTCTGAAATCTTTTTGAGTGTCCAAGCAGCCTTCTTTGTTCTTAGGGCTCTTAGTTGAGTGTTCAAAAACTGTCTGTAATATTGCAAAGGGGAGAATCTCAGTCAGTACTTAGATGCAGGGCTGACTGGAGGCCAGACCCTCAGGCAGGGGCTTTTAAAGTATGCAAATACACCTCTTTCAGGGAATGAAGTGCTATGCAGTTAAGAACTCTTTCTCTGTTTGCTATCATCTCATTGAACCTGTGAACACAAGCCCTTGCTTGAAAACAAGCCCAGAGACAGAGTAGGAAATTTATCCTCTGGACATCAGCTACAAAAGTCAGTACACCAGACCTGTGCAGAAGCTCCTTTCTCAGAGATACTGGTAGCCTACGTGGGGCATGTGAAGATGGCACCCACTGGCTTTCCCAGGCACTTGTCTTCTGCCAAAGCTGAGGGGAGGAGCTGGTTAAAGACTGTTGCAGTCCTGCAGGACCCATGAATGTACATCCTGCTGGCCACCAAAGCCACGCTTTCAAGGGATGTACCCTGGGTGGCAGCCATGAAAGCTGGGCCACCAGACATGTGCTCCTTTCCAAGAGATGCCAGAAACCTAGAGTGAGGCAGAGAGAGTATATGAAGATGGTGCCACCAGCCTCCTCGTCTCTGGAGATGTGTGTTAAATTAGAAGACTGCTCCCTTGGGCTGCAGCTACTAAGATAAGCAAGTAGGTCTCTTTCAAGGAAACTGAGCATTTCTGTCTGCTGCCTCTGTGCTGTCAGGGACTAAACATTAAACCTAGCAAGGAGGGAACAAGCAGGATAACTATAGGGGCATAGGAGATGAGCCTGGTTGGAGTGAAGGTTGTTTATGGAGGGCTGAGGGAGATAAGTGGGGAAACTATGAAAGCCACCAAAAAAAGTTAATACTTGATGGAATAAGTAAGATGGAACTAGGAAAAATGAGCAGTAGGTGTTTCTCTTGGTTATATCATTCATCTCAACCATCAGTCAGTTTAAATACTCTCCTTCAGGGCAGTTCAACAGCTCCAAAGTGGAAGTACTCTAGTTAAAAGGGTGTAGTAAAGGGGGTGGCATGCAGAGCCTTCCTGCATGTCTATCTCTTCCCTCCTTCTTCCTCAGAATACCCAGGACATCACAGAGCATGGTTGAAAAACACTATCTCACTGGATTCCCTTTTTCCAGCCCAAGCCTGGATTTCAATGGAAACAATCAGAACACACAAAACAGGGTCCCCATAGCTTATGGAATTTTCCTATCTCTGCTAATGCCCACTCCACAATTCCAGTAAACTTAGTCTTTCTTATAGTTCTGTTGCAGGGCTGATTCCAGGGCCTGAAACTGGGTTCTTGTCAAACAATCGGAAATGAATTGTCTGAGGAGACACATGTGCTGACAAAGCAAGAGATTTTATTGGGAAAGGGCACCTGGGTGGAGAGCAGTAGGGTAAGGGAACCCAGAACTGCTCTGCCACATGACTTGCAGTCTCGGGTTTTATGGTGATGGGATTAGTTTCCGGGTAGTCTCTGGCCAATCATTCTAATTCAGAGTCTTTCCTGGTGGTGCACGCATCGCTCAGCCAAGATGGATGCTAGCGAGTGGGGTTCTGGGAAGTAGACAGACATGTGGCGTTTCCTTTCGACCTTTCCCGAACTCTTCCAGTTCGTGGTGGCTTATTAGTTCTGTATTCCTTATCAGGATCTCCTGTCATAAAACAATTCATGTAAATAGTTACTATGGTGCCTGGCCAGGGTGGGCAGTTTCAATCAGTGTGCTTCCCCTAACAGTTCCATTACCTAAGGCCAAGGGTCAGTTAGAAAGTTCAAGGAAAGAATTGGTTTGATGGGGGGCTGCAGATGGGCACTGAGAAACCACAGGCAGGTGTGGCTTGGCTGGGCTAGGAAGGCTGAAGACCAAATTGAAACTAGTGGCTTTAACTTTCATTTTAACAAAGGCTGGGAGTTCTGTGTCATTGCTCTGAGCCGTGTTTATTAATTTGTTGGAACTTGGGATGAGTAGAGTTAAACTCATTTTTCAAATCATGGCTCTACATATGGTCTTTAATAAATTTTCCTTACTCACTTCCTCATGTGAGGCTACACTCAGTGCAAACTGCTGGATCCTTCAAATCACCTTCACATACAAATCTGTACTTTGCAGGTAGAGGAAGATAAGAAAAATATGAGCAGGATGCAGACTCTGATGGATAATCTTCAGCTAAAAGTACAAAGTTACAAGCAGCAAATCGAGGCAGTGGTAAGTACCTGAGGCAGTTGCAGCCTCATGGATTTCCTAGCCATTTACATTTGATTAATGGAGATATGTGGCCCTGAGCTAAACAAGCAGCTTGTCAGAGAGGACCAGCTCAGCTTAAAGTCTGCTCATTCTGTTTTTTTTTTTTTTTTTTTAATGTGTATGCTAGAATTATCACCTATAGTTAAAATTTGTGCAACTTTCCCCTTCAGGGAGCCAAAGCTCTGTCACTTGACCTTTGCTTACACCCAAACATATGCATTGCACGATATGAGCCAAATAGGAACATGGTGTCATGTAGAGATAGAAAATTTTGGTTGGGTAATCATCCTGTGGGGCTTCTCATGTGGCTCAGTGGTAAAGAATCCAGGAGACATCAATGCAGGAGACGTGGGTTCTAACTCTGAGTGGGGAAGATCCCCTGGAGCAGGAAATGGCAATCCATTCCAGTGTTCTTGCCTGGGAAATCCCATGGACAGAGGAGCCTGTTATAAGAGGAGCCTTATAACAGTAAAGACAAACACCCTCTACCCTGAATAGGATGTTAAATTGATTACAAAACAAATTATGGTTAATCTATCACATACCAAATCTGTGAAAGCTGGACTATATCCTGTTGGTGGAAAGTGCCGACTATGTTCTCAATTTCTAGGGGAAAAAATGTTTTAAAATGGATCTGTTGCCTGCTAGGAAGTCTGAATCCATATACATCATACAAAAATATGATATTTCATTCAATACTCAGTTTAGATTCCTTTCTCACATTTTTCAGCTTTCTCACATCAGGGCAGGAAAAAATATGATTATATAGGCTCAGGGATTTGTTTCATTTTTTATTTTTATAGGAAGCAGAAGCTAGTCAATACCTTTCCAAGTATAAGAAGCAGCAACACGAATTGAATGAAGCTAAGGAAAGAGCAGAGATAGCCGAATCTCAAGTTACTAAACTCAAGATGAAAGCAAGAGAGTTTGGGAAAAAGGTGCGTCAGGTATTCAGTTCTGCTGTAACTTTTAAAGCATTGGTGTTTCAGGCTCATGTCATCACATGGAAAATTGTTTCTTCAGAGGCTTTTAAAACAACATTGAAAAAGAGTTTCTGATAAAATCTTCCCATGTTTATCAATTCTACTTTTCTGGGTAGTATGAGACAAGAAGCATGTGAGTGGGGCGCGCATTGCATTACACTTCTCAAATGCTTAATTCTAGGTTAATGTGCAGGCTCTGAGCTCCTGGGCCTAGATTCATGTGGGCAGGACAGTTAGGCATCCAAGGGAAAAAGATGATTAAAGCAGCACAGATGAATCTGCTTGAAATTCTAAGCAAATTCTTCTGTGGTGGGCAAGTATCACATTGATATGGAGATCCCAGGGGGACAGGTTTAAAGTGGAGGCCGTGAAGAACAAATGCAAGAGTCTTGCTTTCTGGTTTTCTTCCTAAAACAGAGAAAGGAACTGTCTACATCTGTGTCCACGAAAATTCTGGTCCAATAGTAGGGGCTACTGCCCTAATTTTCCTGGAAAGTGACAGAGAACATGGAGCTGTAGGCTTGGCAGGGCCAGTATCTTAGTCTGTTCAGAGATGTTACACCAGAGATGGAGTGGCTTACAAACTGCCAACACTTCTCACAGGCCTGAAGGCTGTGAAGTCCAGGGTCATGGAGCTGGCAGATTTGGAATCAGGTGAGGGCTACTTCCTTATAGACAACTCTCTTCCCACTGTAACCTCATATGGTAGAAAGAAGGGAAGAAGCTCTCTGGAGTCTTTTTTCCTTAAGGACATTACTCCCAGGCATGAGGACTCAATCTCATGACCTAATCCCTTAACAAAGTTCCCAGCTCCTAATACCATCACCGTTGGGGTTAGGAATCCAACACGTGAATTTTGCAGGGGGATAAAAACATTGATTCCTACGATGTCAGTGAGCTCAGCTTCCTCACTGAGACTGGTACCAGAAACAGTTTTTAAATGAGATCTGGCTTTCAGTTCAGTTCAGTTCAGTCGTTCAGTCACGTCCGACTCTTTGCGACCCATGAATTGCAGCACTCCAGGCCTCCCTGTTCATCACCATCTCCGGGAGTTCACTCAGACTCACGTCCATCGAGTCCGTGATGCCATCCAGCCATCTCATCCTTGGTCGTCCCCTTCTCCTCCTGCCCCCAATCCCTCCCAGGGCCAAAGTACTGGAGTTTCAGCTTTAGCATCATTCCTTCCAAAGAAATCCCAGGGTTGATCTCCTTCAGAATGGACTGGTTGGATCTCCTTGCAGTCCAAGGGACTCTCAAGAGTCTTCTCCAACACCACAGCTCAAAAGCATCAATTCTTTGGTGCTCAGCCTTCTTCACAGTCCAACTCTCACATCCACACATGACCACTGGAAAAGCCATAGCCTTGACTAGACGGACCTTTGTTGGCAAAGTAATGTCTCTGCTTTTGAATATATACTATCTAGGTTTTAGGAGAAGCAAATTAAAAGAGATTGTATACACTCCACAGAATGCCTACAGAGCACTTAGCACAGGCACCACCATTTCAGTTTTTAAAATGAATTACTAGTAAACTTTTTTGGAGAAGGCAGTGGCACCCCACTCCAGTACTCTTGCCTGAAAAATCCCATGGACAGAGGAGTCTGGAAGACTGCAGTGCATGGGGTCGCTGAGGGTCAGACACTACTGAGCGACTTCACTTTCACTTTTCACTTTCATGCATTGGAGAAGGAAATGGCAACCCACTCCAGTGTTCTTGTGTGGAGAATCCCAGGGATGGGGGAGCCTGGCGGGCTACCGTCTACGTGGTCACACAGAGTCGGAAACGACTGAAGTGACTTAGCAGCAGTAAACTTTTTCAGTAAAGTTTTTAAAATGAATTACGGGAGGTTAAAGGATCTCTTTTGAAGAAGAGACTAAAAGTTGGTCATATTGAATATGTTTGGATCCAAATATGAAAAATATGAGACTTTTGCAGGCTCTAGAAATTTCTTATTGATGAGCAAATAGTCTCAGGGAGAAGGCCTCTATTGAGAGGTCCAGCTAAGTGGTTTGAACCCTGGCCTCAGTCTGCAGAGTGTTACAGCCTGGGGTCGGGGTCTTCTGTGTGGAAGCTGCCCAGCAACCCCTGTGATGGATGTGTTTAGGGAAATGCTTCACACATGCTACAATTGCACTCAGCTGCATGAGGTCGGAGGGCCTCGGAAACAGATGTAATGCTTTCGACTTTGTCACAGTTATTTCCAACAAAGAATAAAATGAGTGAAGCAGAAATTGCTTCTGAGAGGCCAGAGATGAATAGGAAAATCGTCCTTGGCAACGCAATGACTAATTGTTTTCCATTCACAGAAGGAGAGTCTGAACATCTCTCCACTGTCATAAACCAAAGGAAAAAGGTTTTCTCATAGAATTGTGCACCAGGTCTGGGGAGCGAATTGGTGATGCATGTCATCTCTCCCTTCTCGGGTCTTCTCCAGAGGGTGCTGCCTTTACTGGCAATGCAAGGCGGGCAGAAAATTGAGTGACTAAGCACGCCCTTGCGGTGAATTACTGGGGTCTGCTTTCTCTCATGCAGATAATTGCCTCAATTCCCTGCCTCCCTTTGAAGCTAATGAAGAGTTGGCTAAGGCCTGCTTATGACTGGAAAGGACTGGGCTTTGTTCTGGGTGTATGTCCCACTGATGAAAGTCACAGGAATCTCATAGAACATGCTCATACTCTATTTTTCAGGTCCATGAAGAATGAGCAGTCCTCGTTTATAAAGGACAGAGGCTGGAAAAGTACAAGGAGGTACTATTTTCTGACCAGAAACTTAAGTTGCATCTGAAATATACACCTTTAGATTGATGTATAGTTGCTTTACAAGGTTATATTAGTTTCAAGTATAATAACATAGTGCTTCAATATTTGTAGAATATACTCCAGTTAAAATGACTATAAAATACTGGTTATATTCTCTATGGTGCACATTGCATTCTTGTGTCATTTATTTTGTACCTGATGGTTTGTACCTTTTAATCCTCTTTCCCTCCCTGGTACCCCTCTCCCTACTGGTAACCACTAGTTTGTTCTTGTATTTAAAAGTCTCTGTTTTGATATATCCACTCATTTGGGAAACATTTTAAAAAATACGCTGCATCAAAAGTAGTTTAAACAAAGTGATCAGGAAATGTAATACTAAAAGGAAGTATTGTTGCTTTCAAGTGTAATGGGGAATTTGTTGATCCTCAGATGTAAGTAAACATTTCACAGGAAAGATTAAATAGATTCAAGAATCTTTTAAATTTTTATGTCAAAAAAAAAACTTTGTCCATATGGCATCTTAATGAGTAATATTCATAGAAGACATGAGCTATGTTATGGTCCCTGGGGAGTTCTGCTTGACTCATTTCTACATTCATGAGTCTATTTCTAGCCACAGATGGTGGGAGACAAAGGCCAGTCTTAGTGTTCTACAGTGATTTACCTCTAGTCATAGTTAGGCACTTTGTGTCAGGAAAACCCTCCTACCTGACACCCATGTAGGCTCCATGCTGGTGCAACACTGAAGCACCCTCCCACGCGAGATGCTCAGTTTAGTGGTAACTGGTATGCTGTCTGTATTGCACCAGTGTGGCTAAGCTGGAGGTGCGTTTCCTAGAATTCCCTTCTCTGTGTGGTTCTGGATTACAGTTGGTCACAAAGAAAAATGCACCCAATTTGAGAGGCAGAAGTGAAGGAGAAGCTGCTTTGTTTTTATGCTCATATGGTAGGTGTATGGTCCCAGGTACAGTGATAGCTGGCAGATACTACTCAAGGCTGAAAGGGTGAGCTAGCTGGGATGGGCCCCAGCTCCTGTCAGAGTCCTCACCAGGCAGGCCTGTGGCTCCACGGCAGTAGGCGCTGGCCTGTCGTACAGGTCACTCCCAGCATAGACTCTAGAGGCTCCAAAAGACAGCACAGGATCCAGTTTGTTCTTATAAATTCCAGTTCATCCTCACTCCATGTCCAGCTCTCCTTCCTGATGCTGGCACATCTGCCCAACAAGCGACCTCAGGGACAGCACCAGATGTGGAGGGGGCAGCCTGGCGCAGAATTCTTCACCGCTGCCCATGGTGGTACAATGTTGAATGTCTATAACAAATCCTTGTTCTGTCATTCTCAGCAGCCTGCTTCTCCGATCCAACCTGACTCTAAGATTAAGCTCAGCAGTGTTGAAAGACACAGGGTCCCTCTTATCTGCCATCCTCAATATGTTGGCTTTGGTCTTTAAATTTGTCACCCTCATCACAGTAAGATTAGAACAGTTCTGAGCATGTTCTCCTCACCAAGTGCCCTATGTCCTTTTCTAAAGATTTTCTTTATGTGTCCTTCAGTCAGTTCAGTTGCTCAGTCATGTCCGACTCTTTGCAACCCCATGAATTGCAGCACACCAGGCCTCCCTGTCCATCACCAACTCCCGGAGTTCACTCAGACTCACGTCCACCGAGTCGGTGATGCCATCCAGCCATCTCATCCTCTGTCATCCCCTTCTCCTCCTATGCCCAGTTCCTCCTAGCATCAGGGTCTTTTCCAATAAGTCAGTTCTTCACACATGTGTGTCCTTAATACTCTACAATTTGTGATGAACACTAGTCACAACACTGTAGCAAATACCTGAGGTCAACAAAACTCTGTGCAAAATAGACTGTGAAATAACTCCAGCTGATACAGAAAACTGGACTAGGTGGCATTAATACACAATTGGGGTTGGTCTTCTCCCATAAACTATAGGCTTAAAATTTGACTGTCATAAAAGTCGTAGTTAGGCTTCCTTTTTTACACATTGATAATAAAATTAAGGAGAACAGATCACCCAGTCAACTGAGTTATCCATTCTCTCCTTGCATAAAAATGTATATGAAAATTTAAATTTATTAGAAATGTGATTAACAAAATGACAACTGAGCCAAAGAGTAAATTAAATTATCTTAATAACCGGGGTCATTCTGAAACCCTGGCGTTGGATAGTACAACCCAACCCCAGGGATGTCAGTTCTTGAGTTGATAGGGCCTTTTGCACCTTGGGTTGTCTTAGAGACACTGACATTCTTACTCTTTGAGGTCCCTAAGATCCACCATACTAAATCTAGTAGATTAGGCTGATATTAACCATTCATATAAAACTAGAGTACAATACTTTAGCACATCAATTGCTTTGTTTTCTTGGCCCTGGTTTTTCACCTTTTCACTCAGATGATTTTTGCTTCTACCACTCACCCATCATTAGTTGATCAGATTTTGAATCATCTCTTAGTGATTTGTTTCTTCTGAGTTCTTGGCAGAAACTTCACTGTAGCCTCCTGGGCTGGTTGCAGCAGGAATGTAAATAAATGAGAGAGTTCTTTTATCCAAGCTGAATTGGAATCCTTGGTATCCAGGCATTTATAATCTTGATGCAGGTGGGGGCCCGAGAATGATTCTTAGTTTTTGAAGAGAGAATGTGACTATTCTCTTTACAGTATCACAGGTTTTTGAAATGGTGGAATTGTCAGGTCATGACAAACCATTGCTGGAATCACAGTGAAGAAAGGGGAGGTGAGGTCATAGGATATCACGGATGTTTGTGTTGTGTTATAAACTTCTGTCTTCACTTCCTGTACTGGGTAGATATTCTGAAAGAGCCTAAAACCAAGAAACAGGGACTCAAAATAGTTGTTGTTTATGTCAGAATAACCATTTTAGTATTAATGGTGGTAGTGTTTTTGTTTTTTTGGAGGGGGGAATTGTAAGCTACTGTTTGCATCTGTAATCAGAGATCCATGAGACAGTTATAAGCAGTTATGAAGTTAAATCTTATTTTAATTTCCCTGCTAGATGTTCCTGAGATTTTAACAGGTAGAAAAACAAGTTTATCCCACTCTTTGCTGTTATGTATCCTGATTAATGGAAGTCATAAATAAAAGGTATGCAAAAGTATACAAGCAAGCTATAATTCATAAGTGAAGTATCAGTTCGGAAGGAACCTAGAAGTGGCTGGAAAAGTGTAGAAGGTCAGTAGTCTGAGTCTGGGCAGAAACTGTAGTTTGCTTTTCTCTACTTTATCTGTATTTCCTTCCACTTCTATGCAACCCCATGTTTCCAGCAGAAGTGTAAGTACATTGGTGCATAGTGCCATCTGAGATCTTTACAAGTAACAGTTGGAAATGAGATGAGCAAGCTCTTATTTAAGTGACTAGAACCAGTTTAATTACAGACAGTGGAAGAGCCTAAGTGTATTTTTTCCTGTTCTATTATCCTGTAATCCCTCCTGCCTTTTTCTGTGTAAAAGTCCTGCAAGATAATGTGTGAATCAGTCAAAGGTTCAATTAGCTTTTACCATAGCATTCTTATAAACCGTTTGATAAAGGAAATGCCTTACCACATTTTCTTCTGCAGTACCAGCACTGCTAGAGTTCTGATTAGTAGGTGGATGCCTTTCTACAGGAAAAAAACAGAACTTAAACAGACATCTCTTTGCCAACACTCCAATTCTCCTTTATTCCCACCTCAGTAACAACAAATAGTTGCTCAGTCGTGTCCACCTCTTTGTGACCCCATGGGCTGTAGCCTGCCAGGCTCCTTTGTCCATGGAATTCTCCAGGTAAGAATACTGGAGTGGGTTGCCATTCCCTTCTCCAGGGGATCTTACCAAGCCAGGGATCAAACCCAGGTCTCCTTCATTGCAGGCAGATTCTTTACCATGTGATTCACCAGGGATGCCCCACCTGAGTATGATTATGTTATTAGAATCACATTAGTTACTCCCCCTCTTCATATCTTTTTCCAACAAACAGCATCGAAAATATCCTTAGTGTAGAAATACTTCATCAGAAACACGCAGCAGTAAATTCAGGTGCTCCAGAGCAGGAATAAAGGCAGTTCAAGCAAGCCAGCAGCCCCTGGCTCTCTAAGATGGTTGGCCTGATGCCTCCTAACTATAAGCAACGGGAAAGAGCCAAGCCGGTGATGGACAGGAAAAGGGGGCATAATGTCATTTCTCGCGGAAGGCTCAGACCACAAACTAGGGAACTGTTTTATTTTTTTAAGTGGCCTACACCCTAACGTGGTTTTTGCTTGACATCTGACTGCTCCTCCAGAATCAGAATCCATCCTGCTCTCTGCCATGGGATGCTGACCTGGATGGGTTCTACCTGCAGGTCTTCTCTTCCCTCTGCTTTCATCTGCGGTGGAGATCAGAGGGCAGGAGGGGCAAAGTCAGGTGTTTCTTCTCCTAGCTCCTTCCGTGTCAGGCCACCTTAATCTGGCTGTGTGCTCTATGTGAAAGCCACCTTCCTTACAACACAGCTGGTCCTGTGACTCTCTCCTTTCAGGTTTTGGGCACTATTCCTCCTCCTTGTCCCTTTAGATTGAGGGCTTCCAGCAAAGCTCTGAGGGGTGCAGTCTCTACTATGCTCCCCTTTCTCCAGTTTTGAGTGTGCCAGGTGCTTTGTGTTGGAACTTCACTTGTGCACACTTCCACTATAGAAACTAAACCATCATTCTTGAGTAGTGCCTCCTCTCCTAGAACTTGAATCTAGTCTCAAATACCATAATATTAGGTTTGCATGTGGAAGACAAACTAGACTACCTGAAACCTCCCATTTTTCCCTACTTCTGGCAGCTAAGGGACAGGAACATCAAGGGCACTGGCCTGCTTATTCATATAGACAGTCACAGGGCTGCAACAGATGAAATCCTTGCTCACTATCACCCTTAAAGTACTACCTTCAATAATGGTGTCCACAATGACCAATTAACCCTGACTTCAGCAGGGGAAATAGGCAAATATCAATCAGAAGAAGGGACACTGAATCTGTCTCAACCTTCCAGGACACTCAGAGCTTTCTCAGACATGATGAAATCAGTGAGCGCTTCATGGGGCCGAGATCTGCCTCTGCCACTAGTTAGCTGGGTCATCTTAGGTGGTGCCTGTAAGTCTCTTTCAGATGCCTATTAAGCATTTGCGTTAACTTTTTGATTCTAATTTCCTGACCTGTAAAATGTGGAAATAAGTAAATCTAAGTTTTTCACAGATCTAAACTTGTTGATAAAAGCAAAGTCTTTTAAGAAGCCCTGTGACCATGGAATCTTAGTATCACGTTGAATTACTACAAGTAATTAAATTACTGTAAGTAAGTTTTCTAGCAGAAAATATAGAAAAAGTTTTTTTAAAACTTCAGATGATTAAAATAAAATGGCCCATCAAGGACAATGCTGTTCTGAGCAGTAGCAACTATAAACAAGGGCTTCCCTGATGGCTCAGGGAAGAATCCGCCCGGCAATGTGGGAGATCTGGGTTCAATCCCTGGGTTGGGAAGACCTCCTGGAGACAGGAACAGCTACCCACTCCAGTATTCTGGCCTGGAGACTTCCATGGACTCGCTTGTCATCTTGGATACACCTCCACCTGAACCCCTGGGCATGAGACCAAAGCCTCCATGAGATAATACCTTTGTGGAAACCGATGCATCTTTTTGATCTAACAGCTCGACAGGCCACTGACAACAACAAAACTGCCAATACAATGGTCACCAAAACTGGAACAATTTTCCCAGCAGGCGCTCTTGGGCTTGCTTCTAAATAAGACAAACAGAAAGTCTATGAGCTGAAAGAAAAGTTACCAGACAACAAGAGAAAATGTATAGCTGGGTGAGTATGTTTATTCAAAGTAGCTATTTCTGCATTCTGCATGGGAAGCAGATATCATATTAGTGAAAAGACTTCCTAATGAAAAGACCCATTAAAGATACAAACAGCAGTCCTGTCTGGATCAGTGTTTTTCATGAGCGTAAATAATACTTGTCAGTTCCCAGGTGGTGGTGCTGCTGCTGTGCTAAGTTGCTTCAGTTGTGTCCAACTCTGTGCAACCCCCTAGATGGCAGCCCACCAGGCTCCCCTGTCCCTGGGATTCTCCAGGCAAGAACACTGGAGTGGGTTGCCATTTCCTTCTCCAATGCATGAAAGTGAAAAGTGAAAGTGAACTCACTCAGTCGTGTCTGACTCTGCGCAACCCCATGGACTGCAGCCTACCAGGCTCCTCCGTCCATGGGATTTTCCAGGCAATAGTACTGGAGTCAGGTGCCATCGCCTTCTCTGCCAGGTGGTGCTAGTAGTAAAGAATTCTTCTGCCAATGCAGGAGACATAAGAGATGAATGTTTAATCCTTGGGTCAAGAAGATCCCCCTGGAGGAGGGCATGGCAACCCACTCCAGTATTTTTGCCTGGAGAATCTCACTGACAGAGGAGCCTGGCAAGCTACAGTCCATAGGGTCAAAAGAGTTGGACATGACTGAAGCAATGTAGCATATCACCCCATCTAATATATCTATTGGGGAATCTGCCAAAGCTGATATTAAACAATTTGGGGCATAGTGGGGATGGGAGTCAAGAGAGGTAAAAGTCTGAAAACTTGAGAGGCAAAGAGTTTTTATGCATTTTAAATCTTTGTTTTATATTGTAATAAGGGAATTAAACATACTTTGTGTGTGCTCAGTCCCATCAGTAGTGTCTGATTCTTTTGCAACCCCATGGATTGTAGCCCACGAGGCTCCTCTGTCCATGGGATTCTCCAGGCAAGAATACTAGAAGGGTTGCCATGCCCTCTTACAAAGAAGTAATTATGACTACCAACTAACCACAGCCTAGTGTTTTCCTTGGGGGATGAAGGTAGAGCACAGTGTACCCTTGGCTTGGAAAAGGTAGGATCCTAGAGAAATAGAGATAAGAGGTGCAGAGATGATGAGAAAAGCTGATTAGGAGTCATGATCTTGAGTAAAAAGTGACAGGTGACCAGCAAGATAACCAATGGTGCTTGGAGCTCCTCCTAACTAGAAGAGCCTGAACTCTTTTCAGTCTCTTGATTGGAACTAGAATTGTTGTAATTTGTATTAAAGGAAGTTAACACTCAAAACTAGAATACCAAGAACATTTATAAAACATATATTCCACTGACTCATTTTAATAAATACAGAGAGGTGCCATGGTCTCCCGTGATGTCAACTGCTGAAGGATAAGGGTGATCAGCCCCCTAGACAGTCAACTTCATGAGTACACGTTCCTTGACTCTATGGATACTGAACTAGAAATATTTTAAACAATGAGTTGTGGCAATTAGCTACCACTAGAGGTAAAAAATGAGCCGAAGCAGGCACAACCTTAATGTTTCAAATGTTCTCTAATGACTGTTTTCGCCAGGTTTACAGACCATGCTTCAATAGCCTGCAGCAGAAGCTTCAATTCTAACTTCTCACCATGCCTGCACAGCTTTCTCTCCCCAAACCCAGACCCTAAGGCAGATATCAGCACAATGGTAAGCAGGAATTGAAGATGCTCAGCCCACAAAGTAACAAAGCATAGAGGTTCTGTCTTCATTTCTGAAGCTCTGAAACCCTAAAAGGGAAGTCTTCTGGGAGTAATTTCCTTTTATTTTTCAGTGCAAGGCTTTCGTGTGGTTGAAGGAAGAAAACTGTCTACCACTTTGACTGGAAGTATCCCTGTAAACAGTATTTTCAGAAATTCTATTCAAAGGTATTCTTGAAATGCCAACCTAATTTCCTATTTGATGTTCACAATTTCTACTGCTGTACCTGAAACCCACGTTCAGCCCTACTTGTAACTTACCTATATGCAGTGTTTGGGTGGTGAGTAAGGTACTTTTGTTTGATGAAATATTGCACAAATACTCCCCACTGTCTGAAAGACGACGATCCTTCACAGTTAAAGAGAAGTCACGTGAGTTTATCAGCTCTTCTTTCCATGAAAGTCAAGGTTGACTGATTAGTGTTTCTTGTGAGGAGTTCTTAAAGTAAGCCAGGCGCAAGGAACTCCCACTTTCCACTCTGGACCAAGTGACTGTGAAGTCTTGATTTGCTGGGAAAAGACTGTTTTCAGGTTTACACCAGAGTAAAACGTTTTTGTTTTGCATTTTATGAAGGACATCTAACAACAGGATAGAAAAGTAAAGATAAATGAAAACATTTTCAAATGAATTTTCTAAGTTATACTTAGAAATATCTTTGAAAACACTTTTTGGAAAGCAGTGAGATATTTGTGCTGTGGAGTTTCTTAAAAGCTTTACCTCACTATTTTAAAGTCACCCGCCAAGGTCAAGTTTAGGCTTCGAGGAGGCCCAAGCCTGGGCCAGCTAGGGGAGATGACACACCTGGTTTTCAACTCGTACAGCCTGAGCATGATCACTCGAGTGCTGCCACCAGTTAGCAGCATTTTTAACTCAGCAATCTTCTGCTGACCTCTTGAATGCTGGTGTTACCCAGGCTGCCTTCTTGTCACCATGTACTACCTAGTAGTCTCTGCTACTTCCATGGTCTCAACCACTTCTTAATCTCTTCTGGACAGTCTTTTTTTCTAGCACATGAGTATATTTCTAACCGTGTGCAGGAATTCCCCACTGGACTGATCTTTTAGAGCAGGGAGTCTGCTGGGTATTCTCGGCTTCCCCTCCAGAGTTAGCACCACATTGTCCTTCCTGTTCTGCCAGCTGACTTCTATGGACCGCCATGAATTATCCTCCCTGGTTTTACACTCACCTACTCTGCAGTCCACCTGTGAGAGAGTGATGCCAAAGCAAGCTATCTAAAACACAACAGTCCACCTGTGAAAGAGTGATACCAGAGAAGCCATCTAAAAATACAACTTCCAGTCTCTCCAGTGCTTCATATCCTTCTTTGGCTCCATACTACCTCTGGGCCAGCTCAAGCTCCTTAGCAAGATGAAGGCATTTGATCTGGTTTTTGCCTTCCTCTCTAGGCTTAACTCCTGATACTTCAGTTTTACTCTCAACCACTTATACTTCCACAAATTCAGGCAATATTTACCTCCACCTCTGCTTCTGCATATAGTATGTTTTTTAACTGGAATGCCTATGTTCTCCTGAAATTTCCTACTACTCTTTTAAAATTTGGCCTGTATGCAACTCCTTAAGCATATATTCTGTAACAGCGTGATCCATACCCAACTGTAGTGAACAGATTTAATCACTATCTTTGTATGCTACTTTCCTGGTTTAGTTTTATTTTTACATGTTTGTACTAGATACTGTGGATCCATAAGTGAGTAAGAGTCCACAGCATCTAATATACACCTAGTTCTGAGGTTCACAGGCTGAGTGACAAAGTGTGGCACATAACAGATCCTCAATAAGAAAAAATAGCACTAAGTGTAAGGAACCATTGGAACTTCAGGATACTCAATTCTGAATAAACAAGAGAAATTATGATTCTCCATATAAAATATTTACAATTTAATATTTTCAACCCTTTCCCACATTTCCATTGCTACTTGGCTGATGAACAGTGAATATGAGCTGCCCATACTATTGACATCATATAAGGAGAATGAATAATTTTCCCCAAATAAGACATACATATGATCAGTAGGTATCTGAAAAGTTCAACATCACTAATCATCAGGGAAATGCAAATCAATGCAACTACGATGAGCTATCATCTCACGCCTGTCAGAATCACTATTATCAAACAAACAAACAAATAAATAACAAGTGTTGGTTAGATGTGGAGAAAAGGGAACCCTTGTGCATGGTTTGGCCCCAGGTAAGTAGCAAAGGAGGGAACACAGCTCTACTAATCAACAAAAATTAGATTAAACATTTACTGAGCATGGCCCCACCCATCAGAACAAAACCCAGTTTCCCCCTCAGTCAGTTTCTCCCATCAGGAAGCTTCTATAAGCCTCTATCCTTCTCCATCAGAGGGCAGACAGACTAAAGAACACAAGCACAGAAAACTAATCAATCTAATCACATGGACCACAGCCTTGTCTAACAGTGGAACTATGAGCTATGTCGTGTGGGGCCACCCAAGATGGATAGGTCATGGTGGAGAGGTCTGACAAAATGTGGTCCACTCAAGAAGGGAATGGCAAACCACTTCAGTATTCTTGCCTTGAGAACCCCGTGAACAGTATGAAAAGGCAGAAAGAGAGGATACTGAAAGAGGAACTCCCCTGGGTCGGTAGGTGCCCAATAAGCTACTGGAGATCAGTGGAGAAATAACTCCAGAAAGAATGAAGGGATGGAGCCAAAGCAAAAACAACACCCAGTTGTGGATGTGACTGGTGATGGAAGCAAGGTCCAGTGCTGTAAAGAGCAATATTGCACAGGAACCTAGAATGTTAGGTCCATGAATCAAGGCAAATTGGAAGTAGTCAAATAGGAGATGGCAATAGTGAACATCGACATATTAGGAATCAGTGAAATAAAATGTGGGGTATCTCTTCAAGGCTGCTCCAGCAAAGCATAGCCGCTACTCCTTACCTTGGACATGGGGTAGCCACGAAGAGATACCCTACATCCAAGGTAAGAGAAACCCAAGTAAGATGGTAGGAACTGAGAGAGAGGGCATCAGAGGGCAGACAGACTGAAATCACAATCACAGACAACAGGCCAATCTGATCATATGGACCACAGTATGTCTAACTCAATAAAACTAAGCCATACCGTATGGGGCCACCCAAGACGGGCGGGTCATGGTGGAGAGGTCTGAAGGAATGTGGTCCACTGGAGAAGGGAATGGCAAACCACTTCAGTATTCTTGCCTTAGAACCCCATGAACAGTATAAAAAGCCAAAAAGAAGGACACTGAAAGATGAACTACCCAGATCGGTAGGTGCCCAATATGCTATTGGAGATCAGTGGAGAAATAACTCCAGAAAGAATGAAGGGATGGAGCCAAAGGAAAAACAACAACCAGTTATGGATATGACTGGTGATAGAAGCAAGGTCCAATGCTGTAAAGAGCAATACTGCAGGGGAACCTGGAATGTTAGGTCCATGAATCAAGGTAAATTGGAAGTGGTCAAATAGGAGATGGCAAGACTGAACATAAATTCTAGGAATCAGCAAACTAAGATGGACTGGAATGGGTGAATTTAACTCAGATGACCATTATATCTACTACTGTGGGCAGGAATCCATTAGAAGAAATGGAGTAGCCATCATTATCAACAAAAAGAGTCCAAAATGCAGTACTTGGATGCAATCTCAAAAATGACAGAATGATCTCTGTTCGTTTCCAAGGCAAACCATTCAATATCACAGCAATCCAAGTCTACGGCCCGACCAGTAATGCTGAAGAAGCTGAAGTAGAACAGTTCTATGAAGAGCTACAAGACCTTTTAGAACTAACACCCAAAAAAGATGTCCTTTCCATTATAGGGGACTGGAATGCAGAAGTAGGAAGTCAAGAAACACCTGGAGTAACAGGCAAATTTGGCCTTGGAGTACAGAATGAAGCAGGGCAAAGGCTAATAGAGTTCTGCCAGGAGAACGCACTGGTCATAGCAAACACCCTCTTCCAACAACACAAGAGAAGACTCTACACATGGACATCACCAGATGGTCAACACCAAAATCAAATTGATTATATTCTTTGCAGACAAAGATGGAAAAACTCTATACAGTCAGCAAAAACAAGACCAGGAGCTGACTGTGGCTCAGATCATGAACTTCTTATTGTCAAATTCAGACTGAAATTGAAGAACGTGGGGGAAAACCACTAGACCATTCAGGTATGACCTAAATCAAATACCTTATGACTATACAGTGGAAGTGAGAAATAGATTTAAGGGACTAAATCTGACAGAGTGCCTGATGAACTATGGATGGAGGTTCGTGACATTGTATAGGAGACAGGGATCAAGACCATCCCCAAAAAAATAAATGCAAAAAAGCAAAATGGCTGTCTGAGGAGGCCTTACAAGTAGCTGTGAGAAGAAGAGAAGCATAAAGCAAAGGAGAAAAGGAAAGATATACCCATTTGAATGCAGAGTTCCAAAGAATAGCAAGGAGAAATAAGAAAGCCTTCCTCAGTGATCAGTGCAAAGAAATAGAGGAAAACAACAGAATGGGAAAGAGTAGAGATCTCTTCAAGAAAATTAGAGATACTAAGGGAACATTTCATACAAAGATGGGCTCAATAAAGGACAAAAATGGTAGAGACCTAACAGAAGCAGAAGATATTAAGAAGTGGCAAGAATACACAGAAGAACTGTACAAAAAAAGATCTTCACAATCAAGATAATCACAATGGTATGATCACCCACCCAGAGCCAGACATCCTGGAATGTGAAGTCAAATGGGCCTTAGAAAGCATCACTATGAACAAAGCTAGTGGAGGCGATGGAATTCCAGTTGAACTAATTCAAATCCTGAAAAATGACACTGTGAAAGTGCTGCACTCAATATGCCAGCAAATTTGGAAAACTCAGCAGTGGCCACAGGACTGGGAAAGGTCAGTTTCATTCCAATCCCAAAAGAAAGGCACTGCCAAAGAATGCTCAAACTACCACACAATTGCACTCATCTCACATGCTAGTAAAGTGATGCTCAAAATTCTCCAAGCCAGGCTTCAGCAATACGTGAACTGTGAACTTCCAGATGTTCAAACTGGTTTTAGAAAAGGCAGAGGAACCAGAGATCAAATTGCCAACATCTGTTGGATCGTTGAAAAAGCAAGAGAGTTTCAGAAAAACTCTACACAAAAACTGTGGAAAATTCTGAAGGAGATGGGAATACCAGACCACCTGACCTGCCTCTTGAGACACCTGTATGCAGGTCAGGAAGCAACAGTTAGAACTGGACATGGAACAACAAACTGGTTCCAAATGGGAAAAGGAGTACGTCAAGAATGTATATTGTTACTCTGCTTATTTAACTTATATGTAGAGTACATCATGAGAAATGCTGGGCTGGAGGAAGCATAAGCTGAAATCAAGATTGCCGGGAGAAATATCAATAACCTCAGATATGCATATGACACCACCCTTATGGCAGAAAGTGAAGAACTAAAGAGCCTCTTGATGAAAGTGAATGAGGAGAGTAAAAAAGTTGGCTTAAAGCTCAACATTCAGAAAACAAAGATCATGGCATCCGGTCCCATCACTTCATGGGAAATAGATGGGGAAACAGTGGAAACAGTGTCAGACTTTATCTTTTTGGGCTCCAAAATCACTGCAGATGGTGACTGCAGCCATGAAATTAAAAGACGCTTACTCCTTGGAAGGGAAAGTTATGACCAACCTAGATAGCATATTCAAAAGCAGAGACATTACTTTGTCAACAAAGGTCTGTCTAGTCAAGGCTATGGTTTTTCCAGTGGTCATGTATGGATGTGAGAGTTGGAATATAAAGAAATCTGAGCACTGATGAGTTGATGCTTTTGAACTGTGGTGTTGGAGAAGACTCTTGAAGAGTCCCTTGGACTGCAAGGAGATCCAACCAGTCCATCCTAAAGGAGATCAGTCCTGGGTGTTCATTGGAAGGACTGATGTTGACGCTGAAACTCCAATACTTTGGCCACCTGATGCAAAGAGCTGACTCATTTGAAAAGACTCTGATGCTGGGAAAGATTAAGGCCAGGAGGAGAAGGGGACGACAGAGGATGAGATGGCTGGATGGCATCACCAACCCGATGGACATGAGTTTGAGTGAACTCCGGGAGCTGGTGATGGACAGGGAGACCTGGAGTGCTGCAATTCATGGGGTCACAAAGAGTCAGACACGACTGAGCGACTGAACTGAACTGATGGAGTGTAATCTATAAATATATCTAATTACTATATTTTATACCTGAAATAATATTGTAAGTCCACTGTACTTCAATATATTTGAAAGTTAAATAAACTCATGGGAAGAAAAGGCCAAAAAGATAGCTAACCTCTACATTCCATATATAATGGAGATTTACAGAAAAAATTTGCTTTACTTCTAGTTAAGTATAAAACAAATAATTTTCCTCAGTAATAGATAAATGGTGTTAAATTAATTTTTCTTCTCTTTAAACTTTTCTTAAACAGTATGCTATAGATAGATTGGTCAGAGTTTGGATTTGTTCAAATAAATGAGAGGAAGGAGTAGAAGAGTTGATAAAGATTAATGGGCTAAAGCTACTTAAGGAGACTAAACAGAAGCAATGCTAATTTTTGTTGGTTGAAAAACTGGCAAGAATCAGAGTTTGTGACCTGCTAGTAGATAAGCATCCTTTCCTTCTCCTCTGATCTATTAAAGTGCAATGCAGGTAGAAAATTCTGTGTAAAAGAACCATAGAGATATACAGTAATACACACAAATATATTTGCTACTTTTCATTTCACACACGTTTTCCTTGAACTCATAAACACCTTGCAAGGTAAGGATTACTTCCATTTTACCAACAAGGAACCAGTACTCACAAATAAAAATGACTGCTTGAGGCAATGGAGCCATTAATATTAGACCTGGGACTCTGGTCTGGACTTCTGGCTGCTGCAAATGCATTTCCTTCCTTTTGTGTTCCTTTCTTTATCTGTAAATCAATCCCCATTCCCTCCCTACCTCCGACAGCATGTTCACACACAAAACCTACCTTTCATTCTCCATCTCCCTGTCCATGTTTGCTTCAGCAGTGGATTTTCAATTGCACATTGATAAGATGAATTTGATCCTGTAATATTTACTCTGCTGTTTATATGAAACGGACCCAAAGATCCAACTTCTTTCCCATTGTTTTCAGAGATAGATGTATTATTATCCACTTTCCATGTGATAATTGGATAAGGAAAAACACTTAACACACTGCATATTAAGAAGCTGTTGGTGGTGTTCTTTTCATACTTCATCACAGGTGTGACAAAAGCTATGAGGGAAAAAAAGAGGGGCATGTGAGGAACTCTCATTAGTTTCTTTTAGGCCACCTGTGCAGAACACTTATTATTTTAATACCTATGAACTGAAAAGCCAAGCTTTGTGAGTAAAACTTGGCAGTTTTTGAAAGGAAAAACAACAAAAACTCTGTAGAATCTTAGGATATAGTCTGGTGATAGACAAGAAAAAAAAAGTATGCATGGCTACACAGCAACTAGCAAGCTCAACTCTCTAGAAAGAATTCTAGAAAAAAAAATGGCCTCAGTGAGCAGTTAAAATGTGAGTGTCAGAAGTTGATAAAGTGAAGCTCATGCAGCACTCTGTACTCCTCAGGTACTGAGTCAGAGGCTTTTGGTTCTTCATTTACCCATAATTCTTAGATTCTGAGTCAAGGTTTGAAGCAGCTAAATGGAACAGAGGGAGAAAGAACAAAGCCTATTAGAAAACGCCCCTCCCCCAACAAATAAATGATTAGATAAGCAAAGTGAATAAAGATAGGGGAAAGCATAGAATATTAAAAATAATTTAGAAAATAGGAAATATAATTTAAATCAATAATTCAATATTTTTAAGCTATCATATTGGCAGAATTTCTTAAAATTGGTAATATTAGGTGCTGATATAAGACTTAAGGGGAAATGGATACTCTTATGCTGCTATATGTGACATATTATAATTTTACTCCTGACCCTTTTGTTTCAGACCATTTCCTAGTATTAAATATAAGGTAAGGATGTTCATCACAACATTTTTTTGTAATGTAAAACACTATGAATACCTGAATACCTATTAATGGAATAATGGGTGTATCCATTTTATACTCTAAAATACTATGCATTAAAAATAATGAGGCAGTTTGTATACAGTGTCTTAGAAGGGAGTCCACAGCTTATTAAATTAACAAGAAGGCATCCCAGGCAACACAGAATGGTAGCACTGTCATGTTTTGTTGAAGCTTACGTGTATACTCATCTCCCACTTTTAGTACTACTTTCTTTGTGATTTTTCCAAGTGATGTTCCCACATAGCATACGTAAATTCCTTCATCCTGAAGGGTTAATCTTCTGAAAGACAGAGAGGCATTCGCATTGTGAACCTCACCATGGAAGAGGGCTATCCTGTTTACATATCTGGGATCTTGCTTTTCCAACTGGTCGCTGTCTTTGTAGTATGAGTAAACATTGGTATCTTGATTCTTCCAGTGAATTACAACATTGGGTCCACTCTCAAATGAGCAAGGGAGAATTACATCTTTACCTAGTCTTCCAGTGACGATTTGCTCATTCATACTAACATGACTGAAGGAAGCTGAAAAGGATGCATCTAAAAACAAGAACAGTTATGAAGTGAACTAGTGATGGGTGCTTATCAAGGGTTATAGCAGGTCTGCCTAGAACTATCCTAGGTCAGCAGCCTGATCATTAACATCTATCATCTATCTATCAAGAACCTTTGCTAGTCTAATTCTCAGAAACAAGCCATGAAGCTCTCTCTGTATTTGAGTGTCTGCAATTTTAATTGAGTTATCTGTTGGATTCAATGTAACTATTAGAATTGACAACAGTGTAAAGCATAGAAACCTTGCTTTATGCTTGATCAATAGTCTCATTTCTCCTCTGATCTTGGCCTACACAGTTGCTGGAAATTATATTATATTATGTAAATTAAAGATTCCTGTTGATTTTTATCCCTGAACATATACCTTTAATACTTACTATACAATAACAAATTATTAAATAGTTTATTCAGCTTCTGGAGCCAGCAGACTCTTACAGAATATAAAAATCTTAACTTGGTTGGGTTAGGAAATGTTTGGGACATGTAGAAGACAATGCTGTATTCAGGGATCTGTTGGGAATATATAGACATCAGTTTCAAGAAATGGCACACATAGGAGGAGTCCAAAAGGACATGAAGTGACTCATTTATTTTGGCTTTAGGACAACTCACAGGGTATGCTATTAGTCAGTTAAAATATAGTTAAGAAATATTATTCTAGATATAAATGTAGAAGTCCAATCCTCCTAATACATTTAAGTGTTTGAAGTAAAGTTAAAATATTAGTCACTCACTCATGTCTGACTCTGACATGTCTGTGACTGTAGCCTGCCAGGATCCTCTGTCCATGGAATTCTCCAGGCAATACTGGATGGGTAACCATTCCCTTCTCCAGGGGATCTTCCTAACCCAGGGATTGAACCCGGGTCTCCTGCACTGCAGGCAGATTCTTTACCAGGGAAGCCCATATATAGTCAACTTCAGAAGGTGATCTTAAAAGCAAACGGACTCATCACAATCAGGTTTTTGCAAAGAAAATATACTTATTATTTCATAATCACTGAAGGTAGTATCCAGTTTTTCCTGAACAAAAAGAAAAGTAGATCATGTGCCTTATCTATGAATTTTGTGATATTTTCACTGGAAAGGACATTATTTTACTTATAATGAAGTAAACTCCATTGACCTTGGCCAAAGCCACCTCAGATGGGAGAATTGGGTGTTCATGTGGCCAGGTCACAAAGTCTTTTCCTTGGCTCTCTGAGGCTCTTTCCATTCTGCCATGTCCCACTTTGCCTCAGAGAAACAGTCCATCCAAAGGCTAGAAGAATGTGGCATTAAGCTGAGAGATGTGGAAAGGTGGGAAAGAAATGGAGTGGTCTTGTTGACTTCCCTAATTGTTCTACTAAACATCTCTAATGTTTTATTGGGTAATTAAAAATGCCTGTCATAGGAACTAGCAAAGCTGCAGCACCTTTGTTGTGTCAAGTACCAAGCTAACACTTAAAAACAAATCAACCAACCAACCAATCAAATTTGCCTTTATAGTGATTTTATATCTGGTAGCAGATAACAGATTAGAAAGAGCCTTAATCAGAGTAGACAGAAGAAAACATTATTTTTAATCTTCATGCAGACTTCCATCTGCTTCCTGTTTATTATTAATTGATCTTTTAGAAAAGCTGACAATGCTATGGCTACAGAAGAAACAGCCCCCTTGTATTGTGGCTCATGTTCCTACCTAATGATACAAATAACTGACACTTGGGTATAGTATAAAGGCACTTACCTTGAGACCCCCATAGAGATGGCATAAGAGTGAAGAAGAAGGACAGCACTGCCTGTGCCCTCATGTCCTGTGGAGATCATATTACTGATACTATCAAAGAGAAGCAAAATATGCAAGTTACAGATTTTAAGTGCAGACAGGAATTGGAAAAGAAAGAATTAATGTCTCTGCCTATAGGAGAATCATTAAATTAACTCTGGTGCATTTATACAAGTGATTCTTCTACAACCATTAAATCTTTAAAATTAAATACTGTAAAAGACAGTTCAATGATATGGAAAGAAGCTCTTAATGTTATAGGAGAAAAATCAGATTACAAGGCAACTTTTAAGTAGTACAGTCCCCTTTTAAAAGTGCACACATTTCTGCACGTAGGAGGTCAACAGGACGTATCACTAAATGTATAGCAGGATGTTAACTCTGAAGAAGAGATTTCACATCTTAGGCAGTACCTGCTATATAACAGATTCTGAAAAATGGCTGGTGAATGAATAAAGATTTGGTGTACATTAAATGGTGGTTCTCTGGATATTTGAAGAATAAAAACTATATGATCATCTCAATAAATGCAGAAACAGCTTTTGACAAAATTCAGAAACTATTTATGATAAAAACTTTCCAGAAACTGGGCATTAAGGGAATATACCATAACATAATAAAGTACATAGATGGCAGACTCACAGTTAGCATCATACTCAGTGGTGAAAAGCTGGAAGCCTTTCCTTTGAGATCATGATGCCCACTCTGGCCACTTTTATTCAAGATAGTATTGGAACTTCTAGTCACATCAATCAGACAAGACAAAGAAATAGAATTGAGACCAGAAGGAGGAAGTAAAACTGTCACTATTTGCTGATGACTTGATATATACATAGAAATCCTAAAGAGGCAACCAGAAAACTACTAGAGCTTGTTACAAAATTAATATTCAGAAGTCTGTTGCATTTCTATACACAAATAATGAACTATCAGAAATTAAGGAAACAATCCAATTTACCACTGCATCAAAAAGAATAAAATATTTAGGAACAAACCTACCCAAGGAGGTAAAATACCTGTACATGGCAAACTATAAGACACGAGTGAAAGAAACTGAAGCTGACACAAACAGATGGAAAGATATACAATGTTCATGGTGGGAAGAATACTGTTAAAATGACCAAATGACCAAACGCAATCCAGAGTCACTGCAATCCCTGTCAAAATGCTGAGGGCATTTTGACAGAACTAGAACACCTAATTTTAAAATGTGTATGGAAATGTAAAAGACTGTGAATAGCCAGGATAATCTTGAGAAAGAAGAAAAAGGGCTAGAGATATCATGCTCTCTGACTTCAGACCATACAGCCATCAAAATAGTATGATACTGGTGCTAAATCAGACACATATGTCAGTGGGACAGATAGAGAGCCCAGAAACAAAACTACACACATATGGTCAATTAAACTATGACAAAGGAAGGAAGAATATACAATGGAGAAAAGACACACTCTTTAGTGGCGCTGGGAAAGCTAGATAGCTACATGTAAAAGAATGAAATTAGAACATTCTCTAAAGTCATACATAAAAATAAACTCAAAATGGATTAAAGATTTAAATATAAGACCAAAAGTCATAAAACTGACCAAAGAAAACATAGGTAGAACACTCTGACATAAATCATAGCAATAATTTTTAGATGTCTCCTAAAGCAAAGGAAATAAATGCAAAACTGAACATATGGGACCTAATTAAACTTAAAAACTTTTGCACAGCAAAGGAAACTACTGACAAAATGAAAAAAACCTATCAAATGGGAGAAAACATTTGCAAGTGATATGACCAATAAATGTCGATGGGACACTTCTGTACAGGACATTCTCAGGACTTACACTTTCTCTATACTCACTCCGTGGGTAAGCCTGTTACCCAACAGATCCAGTGGCTCACTGTTTGAAAATCAATACCTGAGAGAGAGACAAGTGTTGGTAGAAAAGAAGTCTGCTTTTAATTAGAAAGCCGTTAATTTGGGAAGAAGGCAGACTCATATCCCCCCTAAACCAACTCCGAAGATTCTGCTTGGCCTTGAAAATTTTTAAAGGGAAACGGGAAGTAACAATCTCAGTTAATTACTGTAGGGTCAGAGTCATCACCACCCCCACTGTGTACACTGTGATCTTTATTTAGATGCTATCTTCTTCACACATTTTGTTTATAAGATTACTGAAGGGGAAGCTAGGAAAGAGATCTGGTCATCTGTTACTTATTCTTCATTTCTACTCCTTTGATCTACGGAAAGAAACACCAGGTTAGGCAAGGTGACAAGACCAAGGGGTTCCCTGCTGAATGTGGTTTCCTGCAAAGAGCTGCTTACAAGTCCTTCTGTTTCATGGCTCCTTGTTACACCAAGGATTCTTAGATTTATCTGTTGAGTCAAGGTCATATATTCAATTGTCCATTTGACAATTGCCTTATGGGCATCACAGAACAAACATGAGGCTTTGGTTTATGCCTCATTCCCTTTACAGTTGTTCTCTGGTCCACCCTAAACAAAACAACAAAAATTACCCCATCTCTCCTTCAGTTTTTATCTCAATATCCTCCATGCTGTTTAGTCTAGAAACTTAGAAATCAACTTTGATTCTTCCCTTCCCTCATGTCCCATATCTAATCTATTAATCAGTCTTGTTAATGAAATAAACAAAACTCCATTATTTGTGCACTTCTCCCCAACTCTACCATCACTTTCTACCCCAAGGCCACTATCATCTCTTACCTGGATATCAAAAATAGTTATCTGGATGGTTACCACTCTTCTACTCCTGCCTTCTTATAATCTACTGTCAACGCAGCATTCAAGGTCATATCTCAGAAATATAAATAAGTCTACAACAGCCTTCTAATTAAATCACTTCAGTGACTTCCCATCACACTCAGATCAAATTCTTAACCCTAGCCTACCAAGCCTTGGATGGATTCTCTGGCTCCTGGTCCTGCCTGCCTCTCCAGCCTCTCATATAACAGCCCACAAAATCCATTCCAAAAGACTTGTGAGCACAAATGCTCCAATTCAAGGGTCAGCATGAGCTGAAAATTAGGCCCTTGAAAACTGGTTAATTCATGTCTTTTGGATAAAATGACAAATTGCCATAACCCATTTATCATCTAAGATGAAGTACTATGAATAAAAAAACATACTCAACCTCTTCTACACAAATGCTTGATTTAGCGCTTTTGAAATAATTTCAGCATTCAGCTAAGTGAGGCAGTTAATGAGTATTTGGCCCTATTTTTATGCCTAAGTTTTATTTTTAGACATTTATTTTCTTCCCCCAAAGCAGCCGAAATCTTCCACCTTGGATTAAACTGAAGCTACCCAAGTTGCAATCAGCACCCTTACAAAAGGGCTCAAATGTTAGAAGCGCCTTGTTCTGGTACATTGTGGCTGATTTCCAGATGTAGGGGAAGAAGGCAAAGAGAAGCAGCCTCCGTAATGAAACATGGCAAAAAGAAATCCAGATGCTGAGACTAATCAAGACAGAAGAAAAAGCTGACGCCATTCTACAAGCATAAAATAAAGAGAACAGAATGGCTACCCCTGTGCTCATCGTAATAGCTACAGACCACACTGACTGAGGGTTTTCCTGGTGGCTCAGATGGTAGAGAATCTGCCTGCAATATGGGAGACCTGGGTTAGATCCCTGGGTTGGGAAGCTCCCCTGTAGAAGGGCATGGCAACCCACTCTAGTATTCTTGCCTGGAGAATCCCATGGACAGAGGAGTCTGGCAGGCTAAGTCCATGGGGTTGCAAAGAGTCAGACACTGTTGAGCAACTAAGCACAGCACAGCACACTGACTGAGGCCTTCAGCACTAATTGTGACAGCAACAGACTGTACTTGTGTTCAGGTCAGATTCTCCAGCCCACACATCAGTAACATTAAAGACTGGTCTTGGCTCATAACTTCTGGCCTAGATATAACCAGACGCACACAGAAGGTCAGTTGTCTTGTTCAATAAACAAGAATGTTTCACATCATTTGCATCATGCTAGTTCACATTATGAATTCCTCCAGGAAAATCGGATTCCAGGGAGCTCCACTCTCCTCTGCATTGTTTTAAATTCAGTGCCTCTCACAATGCTCAGGGCACTGTGCCAATTTGGGAAAGAAGTCATAATAAATGAAAACTCTCTGTAGCATCGTAGGGATTTCTCCTTAGCATCCACTTAGATTTTAATAGGATTGACTTTGTTTAGATAGAAAAAAGAACAAAAGAACAATTTTAGGATTACCCACTCTTTACTCAAAAGAAATCTCCCTTGCTGTTTTATAGTGAAAATCCTCCAGTTGAGGATTTACATATTGGGTTGAAATTTTGAATCTCTACATGTACTGTCTTTGCTTCAAATTCATTTTTGAGTACTGGGTGCAGGTAGGTGTAGGGAGTAGCTCTTGGTTTGTTTAGAAACCAGGTTAAAACACATCTGGGAGGGAAGTGAAGATGTGCAGCTGCAGAGCAGCAAGAGTGAAGGCAAAGTCAAAGTGAAACAAGGAAGGAAGAAAAGCAGGCCTTAGGTGGTGGTTGCCCTACTGGACTCAGCTTTAGAACAGAACACAGGGCCACCCGCTCACTCATAAGGGACACTCTCCAGGCCTCCTCTGCAGAACCACAGCACCTCAGAACAATCCATGAGAGGAAAAGAGCAAAAGGGATTCATCGACAGATTTTCTCCATAGGCAAATTTTCCCCAGGGGCTTTAACCCCCCATGCTCTTCCTGGTCCCCTTGGGGTACCACTCAGGAAGCCAGATCTCATGCCTCCCAGTATCATACTTTGACTATGGAAACATGGGGCAACGGAGACCACCACCTCTGGGAGTCTCCTTAGGTCATGCCTGCACCCTGTAATGGTGGCAGCACTCACTATGGAGGCATCAGTGGGGCACGTGCTGAAGCTGGCCTCCCCAGCGGAGGCTGCTGATGTTTTGGAGGCAGTAGCATTGGGGATGGGGCTCTCTTTGTCCAACCAGTTGAAGACTCAGGAAATAGGCAAGGCCGAGAAAATCTAGGGAGGCTCATAAATCAGGCCCAATAAAAGTATATCAAAAGTGCCACATATTTAATATCTGATATTTTGTATGTTAGCACAGCTTCCCTGATGGCTTCATGGTAAAGAACCTGTTTGCCAATGCAGGAGACAGAAGTTCAACGGGTCGGGAAGATTCCCTGGAGAAGAAAGTGATCCACTCGGTATTCTTGCCTGGGAAATCCCATGGACAGAGCAGAAGGGCGGCCTGCAGTCCACGGGGTCACAAAGAATCAGGCACAACTTAGCAACTAAACAACGACAGCAACAAGACCATTTGGCATTTGTTCAGATCCCCGGGGATCACTTTTAACCATTCAGTTTTCATGCACACGTTGCTCAGTTGGTGCTACCTGCTCACATCACTGCAGCCTTTTCAGAGGCTCACCCTGAGATAATGGAAGCTATGGTCTGGGACTCACACTCCTTCCCTACTCTGTGCCCTAGCAGTGGCCTCAGTTCAGTTCAGCTCAGTCGCTCTGTCGTGTGTGGTCCAGAGCCCCACTGTGGGAACATGGCTGAGACTCCACCTAAAGCTCCATCGCAGCCGGCTTCCCACACTTCCTCACAGGTTTCTTTTGAAAACACCACCTCATTGCTTGTCCACAAACCCCTGTCTCCAAAGGGTTTGCTCTCTCAGAAGTGGAGCCCTAGACAAAGCATGTATCAGGGAAACCACACTACATCAAAGGGGCCACGGCACTTACTAACCTTCAAGGACCATTTTCCAGTTCAGAATTCTATCATGGAATGTTTCTTCTTGCCAAAAGTGCAGATTATAAATCCTCCTCAATTGTGCTCCATACAAAAAAGAATATAGCTGGATTGAGTGGAGTCTTTTGTTTTTAGCAAGAGGGCTGCAAACCCAAGACAACAGGCAAAAAAAAAAAAAAAAAAGCAGGGTTAATAAGGCATATAGCTGTTTTGTCAGTCACATAATGATAGTAAGCAATTGAACAAGACTCCATTAAATAAAGTGAGTTTTGAACTTCTTGGAAATAGTCACCTCTCCCTCTTTAATAGACCCTGAATAGATATCCATGGCACACCAAAGGCCCTGGGGAGCCAGCGGGCTGTGCCAGTCCACTTCTCCCTTCAGTTCAGAAGGCATGCTGCCATCACTGCTGCTGCTGCTGCTGCTGCTGCTGAGTCGCTTCAGTCGTGTCCGACTCTGTGCAGCCCCATAGACGGCAGCCCACCGGGCTCCCCGTCCCTGGGATTCTCCAGGCAAGAACACTGGATGGGTTGCCATTTTCTTCTCCAATGCATGAAAGTGAAAAGTGGAAGTGAAGTCGCTCAGTCATGTCCGACTCTTCGCGACCCCATGGACTGCGTGTGGCCCACCAGGCTCCTCCGCCCATGGGATTTTCCAGGCAGGAGTGCTGGAGTGGGGTGCCACTGTCATCACTAAACAATCTAACTAAGTATTATGTTAATTGACTACATGGGAGGACAAAGCATTCTTGGTGTTTCTCCAACAACTAAGTTAAATAAGATGAATGCTTCGGAGAGGCTAAATAAAGCACAAAAAGGAGGCAAGAAAATTCAGCTGTCTGGATTAGGTGTGGGAGAGTCAATAGAGAAAGACTGAAAACAAATTGTAAAGCTCTAGAAGGAGTTGGATTCTTTTTAACAATTTGAATACAAAGTTCTCCAGCCACTTTCAAGAAACAAAAACTGGAAATATCAGATGGTGAGTTATTGATTAGTTTGTGTAAAAAGATAATATAGAAGATCAATATAAAGATAATATAGGAGTGGCACCATACTCAGAGCAAGGCTTTGGTGCCCTCCACTCAAAAAATCTAGACAATGAATGGACAGCAGTGTATTTTAACTTAAAAAAATTAAATATGTAATATGGGTATCTCATTTCTTTTTAACCATACTAACTGCTGGGGTTGATTATGTCAGATGTAAGGATTTCAACTAAATAATGAAAGCTCTAAAATGATACCGTGACTTCTCACCTCAGACAATGTGAGATGACATTTTTATATCAGAGGGGCAGTGACAGCACCTGGAAGTCAAAGAGTCTGGGCTAATCAGTAGAAGCCTTCCTTCCTAATGCTGGTTTAGGTTGATCACCTAAGCCTGATATCAGAATCCCACTCCATGACGGTCATGGTTGTCATATTTAAATATCCTACTGTGTGGTAAATAATACATTCAATATTCCTTAGAATGAAATTAACTATTCTAACTCAGTCCCTGTGTCACTCTTTCAAATACAGAAGTAAAGAACTCCTCTTTGCATCTTCCTGTCAGGGTGTTAGGGCTGAGTGACCTGTAATGAATATCAGAATCCAGGATTTAGTGTGAAGAAGAGGCAAAACCCAATCCGGACAAGACTCTCAGCTGCCATGTTACTAATACCGTTGCCCCAGAACCATATCCTGGCTCCCTCCCTCCAGTAAACCCACAAAAAACCACACCTAACCACACTCTCTGGTTGTGTTCACAACGCAGGAATAAGACTGTAACTTGTGTCAGCTGATTCAGCTTTGAAAGTGGGATGAAGGGCCCCCTGTGTCTCGTTACCATCTCACTGTAACAGTAAGAATGTCTGTGTGCAGCAAGATGGTTCAACCTGCTTTCCAACCAGATGCTAAAGGACCGTACAAGGGTTGAAAAGAGGTGGCATCCCAGTTCCAGGAAGAACCCTGCCTATTCCCAGAAATCCAATGCATATGCTTCCCTCTCATTAGTCCTGCCCTTAAAATCTTACTTTAATTGTCCCCGGGCAAGAAGTGAACAAAAATTTGTGAACAAAGTTTCTGCTTCTGCATTCTCTGGCCACTGAATAAAGCTTGTGCTGCTTTAATCTCAGATTTGATTTTGTTTTTTGACTGTGTGAACCTGAATGGGAAGAGAACCCTTCTGCATGAGGGAGGGGCCCTTGGCTGGGTTAGGGTCCAAGCAGGGGTCCATATGACCCAATTTGGCAAGACTTATGGTCTGTTAAGGGATGATTTACAATGCACTGCTTTCTGGCAGGTACTTGTGCCCTGTATACCTGAATTGGTGGCGTTCAGTCCTTAGAATTTAAAGCTGTAGCTTACCCGACTAGCTGGTGCAGAAGGAAAGAAAAGACTGCTGGCCTAGTTCTGTGTGCACAGCTCAATGGGTCATTTCGAAAGTACAGTGGTTATCAGGTTGGCTTTGTATCCCTAAGCTCTCTGTACAGCTCAGAGTCAATCCTGCCAAACAACTTTTGTTTGTAAAGCTCTACTGCTTCAGCCCTATCTTTTCCTCACGAACCATTTCTAAATTAAAGTCAGAAACATTAAAATTCTGAGGAACAAGACAAAGTGAAATATCTCAAATTTATCCCTACCTTCTAGGTAACAGGACTAGATCTTTCTTTGTAAGGAAACCCAGTCATCCAGCAAGCCTATCATCTTTTTGCCATTAAAACACACACTTTGAACATCTCTCCTACATATCATAGGACCTTAAGTCAGACAGTCCCTAATCTCAAAAAGCTTAGTTTGGAACCAAAAAATAAATGGATTATATAAACAAATAAATCCAAATACACAGATACAGGCAGCACTAAGAAATCCCCTGCCCAGGTAATATGGAAGGACAGAGCTTAAGATGAAAATTCAGATAAAGACTGTGAGATCATTGAAATTTCAGAAGATAGTCCTGTAAACATAGATTTCCATGTTAAAGAAGAGGAAAGCAATGTTTTACAGTCTACAGTAGAGAGCTTGACAGCAGAGAGGAAATGAGATCACCAGAGCTGTCCTCAGTAGACATGGGTTTTAAAGACAATGAAATCCGTATCCTCCATGTGGAATCTATCAGTACTGGGGGTGTAGAAAATGGGAAGTTTTCACAGCCTTGTACCTCGTCAAAGGCAAGCATGTGTTTCCCCAGAAACACAGCATTCACTGATCAGTTCTACAGTTGAGAGCAGAGTTCCTGGGAATCAAGATCAAGGCTTATTTTGTGAGAACACTGAAGGAAGTCATGGTCCAGTGAATGAGATTCAGAATCTAGAGGATGCTTTTTCCCTGAGGCACCAGTGTCCCTGGTGCCCTCGAGGGTTTCTTCATGCTGAGAACTATCTGCGCCACCTTAAGATGCATAAACTGTTCTTGTGCTTACAGTGTGGGAAAACATTTACACAAAACAAAAATCTCAACAGAAACATTCGAGGGCACATGGGCATATGGCCCTTTCAGACTACTGTGTGCCTGAAGATATTTACTGCGAAAAGCACCCTTCAGGACCACTTGAATATACACAGTGGGGCTCGGCCATACAAATGCCACTGTTGTGATATGGATTTCAAGCACAAATCTGCCCTCAAAAGCATTTAACCTCTCTCCATGGCAGATGCAGTGGTGAAGAACTACCTAGGCATGATCTGGAAAGGCAAAACCTACTGTAACTAGAACCACACCTTGTTATGTAAGCTGTATATCATTCTGTTGGGCAAGTCTTTCTACAGAAATGCAGCATTTGTAATATTACATTTCCACCCCCTTCTTTAGATCTTATTTTTGGTCTACCTACACTTGTTATGATTTCACTTTCACTTTTCACTTTCATGCATTGGAGAAGGAAGTGGCAACCCACTCCAGTGTTCTTGCCTGGAGAATCCCAGCGACGGGGGAGCCTGGTGGGCTGCCGTCTATGGGGTCACACAGAGTCGGACACGACTGAAGCGACGCAGCAGCAAGAGGGAGCAGGGTTTTAAGAAAAGTATCAGTTTTGAAAGACAAGGAGAAACTGACTTGTAAGGAAGAGTATAGGGAAGTGAAGAGGGATGATATTCTAGGCAGACAATAGAACAAAGATGCAGCTGCAAGAGAACACAGAAACCAAATAGGCGACATGGAAGAGAAAATGCTGGAAAGGTATGCAAGGGCTCAATCATAACCATTCTTATAATCCATATTAAGGAAATGGAAAGTTAATGATGAAGTCAAATTTGTGTTTTAGAAGATGAATAAAGAAGCCAGCTTGTAAACATCAAATAAGTAGATATGATAGAAAACAATTTAAAAGCAAACAGTGTGAAATGGATAAAGTGAAAAGGACACTGTGACAGTTACTAGTACCATTTCTCTTTCTTGCTAACTGAACCCCTTCTCTGCCCAGCCCTGTGCAGGATACAACCACTTCTAGTTAAAAGAAGAACTGAGAAAGGGTTCAGAAAAGATAAATAAAATGACCATCACAACTCAGCATGGGTTAGGAGTCCTCTATATTTGGAAAAGGAGAAACTAGGGGTGACCACTGTGAAGAGCTGGGCCTATGGCAGGGGTGGAAGCCAATTAGAACTTTCCAACTTTCTTGCAAACTGACAGTCCAACAGCTAACCATGTTTACCTCACTCTTGAATACTGAACTCCAAATATATGTTTGTATGTCCACCTTTTCCTCCTCCTAGCTCTGAGACTAAAAGATGATGACAAAAGGGTTCTTTGTATCCAAAATTTACTATTAAAATCAAATTGAAAAAAACAAATATTGATACTTTTTTTGGACAATGGAACATAAACAAAAGTCTGTTGGGAGAATTTCCATGGAATCCTTGTAACAAGGATAGATGCAAGAGCAGAATTTCATAGAAACCCCCCCTCCGCCCCCCTTTTCTCTATTTTCTGAACACTGATTTGATGCCTGGAGCTGCAGCAGCCACCCTAGAGATGTGGAGGAAACACATAGGAGGACTAAAAAGTCAACAAAATAAGAAGAATAGAGCAGGAGGATGGAAAGAATCTGGGTTTGAAATAGTATTTTTAAGTCCTTATACTTGGCAACCCACTCCAGTGTTCTTGCCTGGAGAATCCCAGGGACGGGGGAGCCTGGTGGGCTGCCGTCTATGGGGTTGCACAGAGTCGGACACGACTGAAGCAACTTAGCAGCACTTGCTTGTTATGGATTTTCCATCTTTAGAGTTCCTGTTAATTAAGTTTAAGTTGCTATTAGTTAGGTCTTCAAATGTCTCTGAACATTCCAAAGTGATAGAAAATTAAAAAACAGTTTTTTTACCTGATGAAGAGCTGCTGACACAGGAAGCAGGCTCCATTTTTGTCTACATAAAGAAAAAACTCTGTTCTCCCTACATCAAAATATTAAAAGAATTCGCATTATGTCTTAACAAAGTATAGTTAGAAATATGTGTTTTCTTGCTAATGGTAACAAAACCACTTTTAATCTTGAAGCTAAAACAAACATTAGTTATGAGCCATTGGAACTTTGTAGTAAGTTTAATGTGCCTTCAGTTTGTTTTTTTTTAAATAGGAATAGATTTCTATTAGCAGAACCACATTAACCTTAAAATTCCTGTTTCTTTTTAGTGTCAACATTAAAAGGAAAATACTGATTCTCAGCAGAAGCTTTATCTTGCAAATAATGGAAGTTTTCTGTTATACAACTAGAAAGAGTTTGCCTGGCTAATTTTACTCTCTAGGGTTCCTGTTTCTCCTTATTTCTTTCAAACGAAAGGAGTAGATACTTGTTTTCAAGAAACCTTTAAAAATAAGTTTATAAAACAGTAAAGAAACTTCACAGTATATGATACAACAAGGACATGAATATTTATAAAAATAATACATTGGACACATCATGACATAATTATATATACTTCCAGGTCATAAGTTTATTGTTAAATTTGTAGAGTTAAGAGTAATGAGGGGCCAATATAGAAGCTTTAATTGGTCTTTAGACTTTTTAAATGCAGAGTACATGCATTTGACTCATCTGGGCACATAAGTATATTGGTCCCTTACAGACCAAGCTGACTAGGTAATGTGATGACTGAGATCTGGATATTAAATGATGCCTGTGGCAATTCCTAGTAAGAGAATTGCAATAAAAGCTCCTAGATTTTGAAGGCTTTGCTTCCTTTAGCAAGGGATTTTTCTTTCAGAAATTGTGTCTAGGAGGATCAGAGAACACAGAGTTTCTGAAGAAGATACTTGAGTTTTAGACTCTACAGATCAGAGATCCAATATCTACCACAATGTAAAAACAAAGCTGAGTACACCTTCCAGCATTCTATCAAGCTCTGAAAGACCAAATAAATTGTACAAGCAGATTGTTTACATGCCGACAGAGCCTACCACACTGCTGTTGCATCCTCAACCAGAGCTTATGGCCTCAAAGGGGGTTCCCTTAACAAACTGTTGAGTGCCAAGGATGGCTGGCTTCCTGGGGGGCCCCAGCAATAAAGAACCTGCCTGCCAACGCTGGAGACATAAGAGACGTGGGTTCAGGGATCCCTGAGTTGGGAAGATCCCCTGGAGCAGAGCATGGCAACCCACTCCAGTATTCTTGCCTAGCGAATCCCATGGACAGAGGAGCCTGGTGGGCTACAGTCCAGAGGGTTGCAAAGAATCAGTCACAACTGGAGTGACCAAGTATGCACACACACACCAAGGATGGTCTTGCAGGAGAAGAGCTGTTGTCCCCTGTGAGTAGGCTGTTTGGTTTAGAGCCCCTGACAGGTAAGCCTGAAGGACAAGGGAATAGGGGACAATGTCAGTAGGACGTTGAATAGTGCCTAATATAGCTTTGGCTGAACGAAGATGAGGCTTTAAGCCAGGCTCTGTACCACGTTTTGGACTTGTTTGTCAAGGCGATGGGAGAAGCCTGATTGGAAGACTGAGGAAATGATGAGAATACAGAACATTAGGAATGGATCCAGAGCATGAGACTGATCAGGAGCCTACTGAGTAAGCGTGAAAAAAAGAGGCCAACCTAACCTGATTCCATTGTTACTTATTCATGTAACTGAGAGCCTCTTCTGTGGTGAACCCTTTCTGGTGAGCATTCGCGTGGAACCCCAATAAGGCAGCTGTGGCTTCAGGAGACAGGTTCCTTCTCCCTGTTCCTTTCCTGCATCAAAGCAAGCCAGGCTATGCTACAGCTAATTGTCACTGCAGATTGCCACTGAGGACTTCCGGAACACTCCATGTGCCATTTTTTATCCCACCTAAATTGGCTGTGACAGGAGTTCCTTGATCAGAAACAAAGTCCAGGGACTAATTCAAATGTAACTCCTCATTTTATGTTCCCCATCAATGAAGTTGTTAACCTTTTTAATACGGTGGAGTGGTCTCTAAGAACCTAGCTCAGCAATCTCCCAGGGCGTCTTCTTCCACCTTGGAAGTTACTTGACATAGCTGCTTGGCAGAGTACTGGTTAGGCTCTGAACCATGTGCTAAATAAGGCCCTATCTCCTCATAGTGACAAGATATAGATCTAAGAACCATAGAGTGTCTAAAAATGATAGCTGATTAACCCACTCTCCCATTTTTAACTCACTGTCCCTTTAATGTCCATTCATCCTTTCTTTTAATACTTAAGGGAAGACTTTTACCATCGGACACAGTTTGGTTCTTCTGAATTAGAAGCTAAAACTGGTCATTTGAGCTCTTCATGCCAAGGAAAAAATAGCAGAAAAGTGGGATACTGTCTTGGCTGGGCTGATGACTATGACTAATAAGATGATTTGCATTTACTGCTGTACAACTAGGAGGAATATGATAGGAACTTGGTGGATCCCTTTCTTTTTGATATGCTGTGGGTGAGGTTAATGGGGGACTACCTATAGGGAAGAGCACCAAGAACAGAAACAACTCAAGAATCAAGGTTCGGGCTACCCTGCTGGGGAAATAGCAGGGGATGGGCCCAAGGTAAGATTATACAATGAGTAACAGCAAAAAGAAGGCATGGGTATCAGCTCTGGCTTAGGGATAAGCAGCAGAAAGAATGACCATAGCCTGTGCTGTGACTTAGATGAAAACGTCTTCTCTTCTATCCACACTTTATGCGGTGTGTGCTGCTGGTAGTAAAGCATTTCTTTCGGACCACAGACTGAAACAGAATTTGAAGGGGAATATCATCTAAAGCAGAGCTACTCAAAGTATGGGGGTCTGCAGGCTGGTGCCAGTCAGTGAGCTGTTTATTACTGGTTCATAACACCAAAAGTATAGGAATACAGAGTAAGTATTTAAAATTACTCTGTCAAATTGGTATCAAAATCTTTATGCCTATTGTATGTAATAATAAAAAAATCGAGGCTTGCATTTTATGTTCTTTCAAATTTCATTTTTCTAGAAATTCATTTTTATTACATCTTCCCAATGAATTTGTCCATGACAGATTAGAAACAAAACTTTACTGTTCCTTTAACTACAGAGCTGAGAAGCACTGACTTTAATGAGCACTGGCTTTGTCAAATCTATTACTACTCCTGGATGCAGCACCTGTTTAGGGGGAGAAGTCTGGTTCACAGAACTTTAGTCAGTATGCAGACAGAAGGGGCAGCAAATAGATACGGTTCCAGAAACAACTTGGAAGGTAAAGGTAGTTGGGAGCTAGGATCGTAAGTGAAGAGAACAATGGGGTCAAGGAATGTTGTTCAGTGTGTTTGTAGGCCTGGGAAAAGAGGGAAGGGATGGGTGGCGGTGCATCCATGGAAGGGCTAGGGTCTAGAGAAAGATTAGAGGGGGCAGAGGTGAGGCAAGGAGGAATTACTAGAAGACAGGCTTGCTCAAGATGTGGATAGATGAGAGAATTTATATTTCTCAAAGACAGTGGTAGCTAATCTTTGAAGAGTAGGGACTGGAGGCCCATATGAGGAGAAGCAGAACCATCATCCCATAGGGAATCATGCTGGGCCTGGAACTCACCACCTGCACAGATGAGAACATGGGCAAGGATGCCTCACTTTGAAAAACCCTCTTAGTAGTGTTGGATGGTCGAAGAAGGCAATGGCACCCCACTCTAGTACTCTTGCCTGGAAAATCCCATGGACAGAGGAACCTGGTAGGCTGCAGTCCATGTGGTCATGAAGAGTCAGACACGACTGAGTGACTTCACTTTCACTTTTCACTTTCATGCATTGGAGAAGGAAATGGCAACCCACTCCAGTGTTCTTGCCTGGAGAATCCCAGCGACAGGGGAGCCTGGTGGGCTACCGTCTATGGGGTCGCATAGAGTCAGAAACAACTGAAGCAACTTAGCAACAGTAGCAGCAGCAGTATTGGTTGGTATCTCCTTCTCTCTGCCTGAATTTGCCAGTGTCTATTGAACCCAGAAGCCTCCACAGAAGGAGGTGTTTCACAGACTAAAGTTCTGTGAATCAGACTTCTCCCCTAAACAGGTGCTATTTGTTTCTAGCTACAGAAATGAGTAGAGGCTCACCTGCCAGTAAACAACATTTGAACAGCATATGAGAATCACCACCTGAGCAAAGAATGATGTGCTGGGCAGCTTTTCTGGCACCAGCTCCATCCTTTCCATAGGTCATGATCCCATCAGGCAGACCTGTCAAGGTTCCAGCTTCCACAAGGTGACCTCATTCTTGGGATCCCACAGCATCAGTTCCTTTCATCATAGCATCCTCCTGTTTCCTAAGTTCCTCACTTTCTTCTATTTGATTTCCCTACTTTTCGACCACCTGGTTTCTGGGATCAAATACTTACTGTTGTAAATACTTGAAATGGATGCTTTTTTCCCAGAAAAACTGTGGATCAGATAAGTTCACTCACACTAGTCCCTGGGGTATCTATAATTATCACATTTTCCTCTGAGTATATACCAGAAATGTCTATCTTTGACAACTTTTGGACTCCAAACATCAGCTCTTTGACCTCTTACTTGTAAAGGCCACCTAGAGTAGGAAAGCCAAATGGTAACCATCTGCATACCCTGTACCTTCAAAACAGTTGATCAAAAGTAATATCACATCCTGTTTTCAAAGGCTTGAAAGATGTGCATGTGGACTGCTGTTTAGTTGCTAAGTTGTATCTAACTCTGGGACCTCATGGACTGTACTGTAGCCTGCCAGGCTCCTTTATCCATGGGATTTCCCAGACAAGAATACTGGAATGGGTTGCCATTTCCTTCTCCAGGGAATCTTCCTGACCCAGGAATTGAAACTGTCTCCTGCATTGACAGGCAGATTATTTACTGCTGAGCCATCAGGGAAGCCCATACATGTAGATAGTCTTACTTTATTCTCATCTAGTTCCCTAGTTTGGAGAAGGCAATGGCACCCCAGTCCAGTACTCTCGCCTGGAAAATCCCATGGACAGAGGAACCTGGTGGGCTGCAGTCCATGGGGTTGCTAAGTCGGACATGACTGATCGACTTCACTTTCACTTTTCACTTTCATGCATTGGAGAAGGAAATGGCAACCCACTCCAGTGTTCTTGCCTGGAGAATCCCAGGGACGAAGGAGCCTAGTGGGCTGCTGTCTATAGGGTCGCACAGAGTCGGACGCGACTGAAGCGACTTAGCAGCAGTTCCCTAGTTTAGTCATTGCAAACATTGATAACAATTGAATTTTAAAAAAAATAACCAAAAAAAAAAAACCCCCAAAACTCCAAAAAACAAAAACTAGACTATAAGAGCTGGATCATCAATTTAATTCCTAAAAATTCCATGTTTGATTTGAGCCAAAGATTTCTGCTTGTCTGATATTTCCTGAGCCCTGATTACTGCACTGCCTTTGGATCTCTGACCACACCCACCTGGGCTGCAAACACTTGCCTTCAGCGTGATTCTTAACTCTGCTGAGTTGAGGGATCTCATTTTCATTGCATCTTCTCCGCAGTCTGAGCCTACAAAAACAGTTGCCAACGTGCATTTTTAAAGGACTCTGCAGCCTGGCTCAGCAATCTGTTTCTTAGGAAAGAAGATTTTTCTGAGCTCCAACAGCAGAACAAAATGAGAGGTAGGTAGGCTAGACACATACATATTCAAACTAATGTTTTTTCTTTTTAGTTTTTGTAGACTTTGACAGCAAAGAAAACCCGAGAATGATAAAGAGGAAAGCATTCAATGTTACCTAGTATAGGACAGTACTCGGCAATGGTTTGCACTCACCAGGCCATCAAACTTGAAATTAAAGCTGGCTGCGTAGGCTAGCTCATTGAATACAGACTACCTGGTGAGGACTGCTGCAATGATTTCAGCAGATCTGAATTTCTTAAATTTTCTCTGAAAATGTTTTCTTCACTGTATCCTCTAAGGCATGTATGTGCTGAATTTAAATTACTTTGTGTTACTCAGAGAACAATGGTAAAAGAGAGATAAGGTGTTGGTCTGTGTAGGGTTGCCAGATAAAACATAGGACACCCAGTTAAACTTGAATTCAGATAAACAGCTAGTAAGACAGAGGATGAGATGGCTGGATGGCATCACGTACTCAATGAACATGAGTCTGAGTGAACTCCGGGAGATGGTGATGGACAGGGAGGCCTGGTGTGCTGCGATTCATGGGGTTGCAAAGAGTTGGACATGACTGAGCGACTGAACTGAACTGAACAAGTATGTCTGAGGCAATATTTAGGACATACTCATACTCAATGCTTAGTCGCTCAGTCATATCCGACTCTTTGTGACCCCATGGACTCTAGCCCACCAGACTCTGCTGTCCACAGGATTCTCTAGGCAAGAATACTGCAGTGGGTTGCCATTTTTTTCCTCCAGGGGAGCTTACTAACCCAGGGATCAAACTTGTGTCTCCTACCTCTTCAGCACTGGCAGGTGGATTCTTTACCACTAGCGCCACCTGGGAAGCCTCACTCATACTAAAACAAGTCATTTATTGATTATCTGCAATTCACACTGAACTGGGAGTCGTGTTTCTGTTTGTCAATTCTGGCAACTGTACCGTGGGGACAGCTAGCATTAGCTTCTTCTCATATGAAGATAACTTGGCTGCTTTGGCAGGGGCACACACACACATACAGAAGTGGTTAAGAACTAAGGCTAGAGAGTGAGACTGCCTGCATTTGAATCGTATCACTTCCACCTAATGCCTCTGATCTTGGACAGAGCCAGGAACACAACTGAGTGGTCAGCGTGCCTCATCAGCCTCCACTCTCTTAATTTTGGCAACAGCTACCCACACACTCAGCAGTGCCCCCACGGAGATGCCCAGTTGCCTGAGGGGGAGAAGTTAGTGAAACATTTGGCAACCTCTTATCATGAGGTTTCACATTTCTGTCCCAGATGATAAAAGGGAGCTTCCTTGCCTTTTATCCCAGTAAGGGCCCATGGCTAATTCCAAATACTACCTTTCTCTAGGTGTCTGTTGTATACAACCCACCATCAGGATCAGTTGGGGGTTTTGTTTTTGGTAGCAACAGAAAGGAACCCAGGATAACAAGCAAAACATGGTTTTGAAGGGAAGGAGTTAAAGTTGCTCACATGATTCAAATAAGGGCTGCACATGCCAGCTTCTGAAGGACAGGAGTAGGAGCAGTGAGATGTCAAAACCCAGCTGCAGCAGCCTGAGGTCACTGCACCAGGTCCCTACTTGAGATGACCCCCACGTTCCCACCTCTGTCAGGTTTCCAAATCATTTGGCTACTCTACTGAATCCGTGTGTTTTATTCCTGGGTCAGAATAAGGCACAGGGACTGAGAATGATGACATAGCCAGAGTCCCTGAGGGAGTGGATGTGAGCTGAGCACACATCCTAGTGGGCACCGACTGTAAGCTTTGCCCCAGAACCCCATTAGGATTCTATTATCATAATCACTAATGCTCAAAATTCTCCAAGCTAGGCTTCAACAGTACATGAACCGAAAACTTCCAGATGTTAAAGCTGGATTTAGAAAAGGCAGAGGAACCACAGATCAAATTGCCAACGACCACTGGATCATAGAAAAAGCAATACAATTCCAGAAAAAATCTACTTCTGCTTCATTTACTACACTAAAGCCTTTGTGTAGATCACAACAAACTGTGGAAAATTCTGGAAGAGATGGGAATACCAGACCACTTGACCTGGCTCCTGAGAAATCTGTATGCAGGTCAAGAAGCAACAGTTAGAACCAGACATGGAACAATCGACTGGTTCCAAATTGGGAAAGGAGTACCTCAAGGCTGAATATTGTCACACTGCTTATGCAGAGTACCTCATGTAAAATGCTGGACTAGATGAAGCATAAGCTGGAATCAAGATTGCTGGAAGAAATATCAATAACCTCAGATACACAGATGACACCACCCTTATGGCAGAAAGCGAAGAGAAACTAAACAGCCTCTTGATGAAACTGAAAGAGGAGAGTGAAAAAGATGGCTTAAAAACTCAACATTCAAAAACTAAGATCATGACATCTGGTCCCATCACTTCATGGCAAATAGATGGGGAAACAATGGAAATAGTGACAGACTTTATTTTGGGGGCTCCAAAATCACTGCCGATGGTAACTGCAAACATGAAATGCAAAGACAATTGCTCCTTGGAAGAAAAACTATGACAAACCTAGACAGCATATCAAAAAGTAGAGACATTACTTTATTGACAAAGGTCTGTCTAGTCAAAGCTATAGTTTTTCCAGTAGTCATGTATGGGTGTGAGAGGTGGACTATAAAGAAAGCTGAGTGCCAAAGAATTGATGCTTTTGAACTGTGGTGTTGGAGAAGACTCTTGAGAGTCCCTTGGACTGCAAGGAGATCAAACCAGTCAATCCTAAGGGAAATTAGTCCTGAATATTCATTGGAAGGACTGATGCTGAAGCTGAAACTCCAATCTTTGACCACTGATGCCAAGAACTGACTCATTAGAAAAGACCCTGATGCTGAGAAAGATTGAAGGCAGGAGGAGAAGGGGATGACAGAGGATGAGACTGTTGGATGGCATCATGGACTTTATGGACATGAGTTTGAGCAAGCTCCGGGAGTTGATGATGGACAGGGAAGCCTGGCGTGCTGCAGTCCATGGGGTCGCAAAGAGTCAGACATGACTGAGTGACTGAACTGATAATAATCAGATATAACAGATGTATGGATAGAACTTTCTGTTACAGTAAGAAATGGAAACAATGTAAATGTCCCATCAAGAGAAGATTAGAAAAATAATATGGAGACATAAAATACAGTATATAAAGGTACCTTATTTATCAGATGATTTTAAATGCTGGATTGATATTTCATGTTATAGGAAGCTCTCCTATGAAATTTATAATACAAGTCAGGATTTTACCATGATTCGTTTCTGTTTTCAGATTTGAAAAATCTTCCCAAGAAAAAAACTGTGAAAAGTAAAAACAATGCATAACCCTAAGCTAGATGCCTCCCCATCCCAGAGGTTGACTCACTGTATCTGGAGTGAAGGCTACATTTTCACAAACACTCCAGAGTTCCACCTCAGGTTGCACAGAGATCACATGTGAAAACAATGTTTTAGATGTTAGTGGAGGATATTGTTTGAAGGATATCCTTCAAATGACTAGGGTCTCCAGGCTTGAAATATTCTAATAAATTCTGAGAGTTAATTTGTTCTGCTAGCAGTCCTTGCCATTTTGTCATTTCTCTAATAGCATCTTTCCCTCCTTGGGGATCTTCTTCCTAATTCACAATATGAGGAGAGATTGAGAGAGGTGACACCCATCTGGCCCTTGCCTTTCACTGATAGGCACCTGTGTTAGGTCCTAGGCTGCATAACAAACACCACACATTTAATAGCTTAGAACAATACACTTGTATTATCTCACAATCACAATAGCTTAACAGAATTTTATGCTCAGGGTGTCACCCAGCTGCAGTCAAGGGTGTCACCCAGCTGCAGTCAAGGTTCTCAGCAGGGGCTGCTATCTCATCTGAGGCCTGTAGTCATTTTCCAAGATCACTGACTGTCAGTGGAATCTGGTTCCTTGCAGCTGTAGTGCTGAGGTCCCCCCTACCATCCCCTGGCACATAGTCCTCTCCTCCACAGGGTGGTCTGCTGCTTCAAGGCCAGCAGGAACGTAGCTTCCTGTTTCAAGGTTCTGAGCCTCTGCTAAAGGACTCACTGCTTAGGGTCAGGCCCACTCAGAATTGTCTCTTGGTTACCTCAAAATCAAACTGCAAATCAAGAAAAATCAACTTTGTCAGGGAGTATATTCTAATCAAGGCTGTGACTACCAAATCATGTTCACAGACCCAGTCCACCTTCAAAGGGAATCCTGCAGAGTGTGTATACCAGCAAGCAAAAATCCTGGGGCCATCAGAGAGTTTGACCACTATGAGAGCCGGCCTTTGAATGACCCGCAGTGATCAGACTCTAGCATTCTACACTGGACTGGCACAGGTCTGTCTTACCAATAGAATACTGCAGAAATGATATGTTCCTAATTGGGTTATAGAAGAACTGTGTCCTCCAGTTTGGTTTCTCTTGCTCCCTGATTGTTCACTCTGGGGAAGCCAGCTGCCACGCTGTATGAGAAGCCTCTGTGGAGAGATCTACGTGACAAGTAAATGACTCTCCCAACTAGCAACCACAGGAATAAGCCTGGAAGCAGTTTCTCCAGCTTTTTCAGATGACTGCAGCCCTGGCCAACAGTTTACATCTTAACTGCAATCCAATGGGAGACCTGGAGCCAGAAACATCCAGCTAAGCCACTTCTGGGCTCCCATTGTGGCTCAGTTGGTAAAGAATCTGCCTGCGGCGTGGGAGACCTGGGTTTGATGCCTGGGTTGGGAAGATCCCCTGGAGAAGGGAAGGGCTACCCACTCCAGTATTCTGGCCTGGAGAATTCCATGGACTGTATAGGCCATGGGGTCATAAAGAGTCAGACACGACTAAGCGACTTTCACTTTCAAGCTGCTTCCAGATTTCTCACTCTCAGAAACTGTGCAAGATGATAAATGTTTGTTGTTTTAAGCTGCTGAGTTGGGGGAGTATTTGTTATGCATCAGTAGGTAGCCAATGCAACACCTGTCCCAGGCCTGACTAATCTAGAGAAAGAAACCCACCGGTGTTCCTCTTCTCTAATAACAGAGGAGAAGCACATATGCAGCAGGAGTTAACAAGCCCATAAAAAGAGCAGAGAGCAAAGGTAGGCTGGATGGTGCAAGGGCAACAGCGGTATCTTTTCAGCCTCTGGATCCAGTCAGGTTTAATTTAGTCCCATGCTTATTATTCTCAGTATTATGAGCCAATGAATTCTTTCTCCCCGCTTTAAGTTCAGAACCTTCCAAAGTACATTTAGTCCTACTGAAAGTATTTTGGTCCTCTGTCCATCGAATAAATAAGCATAAATTTATACTGATATGCAGTGCAGTCAGCCCAAAGACCATAATTTGTTCCTCTTCCCCATCTCTTGATGGCTATGATTAGACTGAAATCTGGTTTCTGTCGCTTGCAACTAGGGAGGAGTTCTGATTCAAAAGCCCTCTGTAGGATTAGTTTCACGTGTCACTGTGGTCATTTTCCTATTGCATCTTTCCCTCAAAGGTCATATTGGCTGGCCCTGGATCGTATGTTAGGTCATGCTCTTCAGGTTCCTTGAAAATAAGTTCTGTATTTTCGTGTTTCTAAGAAAGTTCCTATGGCATTTTCTCCCAGGGAAGCCAGAGCATGCTGAGAGTCTAGCAATTTGACTAAATGATCTACATTTATCCAGGATAAATTTCCTCTATAATGTATGGCATCTTGCTTCCTTACTTAGCTAATCAAACACTCTCTGGGTACCAAGCCAACTGTTCATGCTGAAGCAGGCTGAGCAGTCATTGTGAAAAGAAACACAATAAACAAATCCCACGCATGAATCAAGCAAAGATTCTGAATTCTGAAAGGCAGTTTTTCCATCTAGTCTCAGTGCAAAGGAGTCTACAGAGGCCACACAGTTAACCCACTGTTCATTCTGCTTCCTCCCAACTCTGAACCGTAGCGGTGAGTTTACAAAGAATGAGACCTCTTTAGGGGGTCCCCTCACCCACATAACAATCCTATTGTGATTTTCTTCTAGACACCAGCACTGCTGCCAAAATAAGATAATGCATTTTAAATTGAAATTTATAATCATTAAACAAAGTCGAGAGGCTGAGTCCTAACTGCCCTTCCCCACATAATTCCTATTTTTGTCATTTCGTAGAATAATGTAGCAGCATATGCTCTAAATTCACCTCAACAACATTATTTCTTACCAAATCAATTTCTTTAACTTAGCCTAGTGACCATTCATAAAACCTGCCCTTAGAAAAACTTAAGTAATTCTGTTAACAGTGTTTGCCATTTGGTTCAATACATTCAGCATCCAGGATCTGAGTAAAAGGAGCTCAGAAATTGGTACTAACAATACCTGGCAGTTTTTCCCCCTAAAGAAAGTTTTCTATCACATTGGTTAGGATCAGAGACTCTAGAATTAGATTACTTGGGTTCAGGGCTCACGTTTTCCATTTAAAACCGTGTATCACTGGCCAAATTACCCAACTCCTCTTTGTCCAATTTTACATCTATAACATAGGGATAATAGTAATATCCATCTTGGAATCATTTTTATAAGAACTATTTAATGATATTCAAAAACACTTATAATACTACCTGGTACACAGCGAAGTATTAAACACATAGCCAGCACAGACTATACTAAAATCTGATTGTTTATCTCCCAACTTACCGCAGAAGATACCTTGGCATCATTCAAAAGAAGCGTCACCATCGCATCTTGTGTAGCATTTATACTCTTCTACATGCTGTAGAAGAAATCAGATTAAGGCTGTTTCAGAGTAGTGGTATCCCCATATGACTAAAAAAAAACAAAACTCCACAAATCTTCTTTACCGGAAGATATTATCCCAAGCTGAAAATCATTTCTACATTTTTGCAAATACATTTTCTGGCACACAATAAAAAATAACTAGGAACTCAGAGGCAAGATAATAAACAGCAAATAGAACTCACAAGTACCTTAAAGCTTGGAGTTTTTAGACAGAGATGTTAAAATAACCATACTTCCTTAGATTAAGTAGATAGGACAAGATGGAGAATTTTGGTAGAGGGTTGAAAACCATAAATAGAAATTATAAGAACTGGAAAATAACCAAAATTAGTGACAATTTAATAAACTGATTTAACACCCGTTTAGACAGCCAAAAGGAATTAGTAGCCTGGATACTGATTGGCTTGAAAGAACTATCCCAAATGAAGCAAAGAAAAATGAGAGAGTGAGATTAGAAAGGAAGAAACTGAAGATATAGTGAGAAGGTACTATATAAGTGGAATTCTAGGGAGGGAAAAAGAATGGGCAAGAAGAATTATTTGAAGAGATAATGATAAAAATTTTCCAAAAACGAAAGACATCAATATACAGACTTAGAAGCCAAAACAATTCTAAAAGAATAGAAACACCAGGGACCCAACTGTGAAATTTTAAAACCCAAAGAAAAACTTTTAAAGCAGCTGGACGTAAACAAAGGCAGATTGCCTTTAAAGGAACAACAATTAGGCAGATAGCTTACTTTTAATAGAGTTAATAGAAACCAGAAAACACAAAATAATACGTTCAAAATATTAAAAGAAAATAACTCCCAACCTAGAATTAAAAGTTTAGCAAAATAATATTTCAATAAGACTGAAATAAATAATTTTAATCAGTAGATCAGAATTCACAGTCAGTAGATCTGCACTAAACAAAATACTAAAAACACGCTTTGCAGCAGATGGAAAATCGTACCAGGAGGCCTAGATTTAGAATGGAGTGAAGAGCAATGAAACATGAATTTAAGCAAGTAAACTGATGATGATGATGATAATGACAATGATGACAGTGAACTGAAAGACGTAACAATAATGGCTTAAAATTAAGTGTAGGTGGTGGTGACTTAGCCACTAAGTCGTGTGCGACTCTTGCAATCCCGTGGAATGTAGCCTGTCGGGCTCCTCTGTCCAGGGGATTCTCCAGGCAAGAATACTGGAGTGGGTTGCCATTTCCTTCTCCAGGGCATCTCCCTGACCCAGGAATTGAAGCCGGGTCAACTGCACTGCAGGCAGAAAATTTACCAACTGAGCTATGAAGGAAGCCCCAAGAGAGAGGGGCTAATTAGAGGAGATTGAAGAATCGACATATCTAAAAGGAGCCTCAGGTTCTTGCCTTGCCCATGAAGAAGGTAAATACCAATGAATATAAGGATCTGAAAACCAAAAATGTGTGTCATAATTTTACGGGTAACCAGTTTACTGGCTACCAGACTGTGCAACTTTCAAGGTAGTAAAGAAAAAAATAAGTAATAAATTTTTGATAAAGCCAGAAAGAAGAAACTCTTGGTGGCAGGGGGTGGGGGGATAATAAAATAAATGGGACAAATAGAAAGCACTAAATATGCCAGACACAAAACAATTCCTGTAGAATCAAGAATTTTAAAATTATTGCTAAATTTGCATGACTTAAATTGCCTGATACTCTAACCCAGGCAAAAATTCTAAACATGCAAAACTATAAGGTTTAAGGATTTATACTTACGTACTAAAACTAAAGGAAAGAGAAGGATATCATGAAAATTTGGAAGAGGCTTCCTTTGAGGGAGGGTGATGGTAGTAACTTGGAGGGAACAAGAAGGGTTAGGAGTGTCCGACTACTTGGCTAGCCAGGTGGTGGTTACCTCATAGGTTTTTGTTCTCTGCTGATTCACTTAACTATATGCGTGTTTGTGTACTTCCCGGTATTTATTCTATTTCTACAAAAAAGTTATAAAAGGATAAGGGAGATCTAGATATGCTGATATGGTATAATCTTCAGAAATACAGTTAAAATAAGGCATACAACAGCATACATATTATGATCTTGTTAGCATAAAAAGCTCACATACTATATACATGATTATATTCACACAGATCATTTTTCAAGACATAAATAGTAAATTTAATATGGCTTATTGCCTCTAAGAAGAGAAACTAGACTCTGGTGAAGTTTATAGAAGAAAGAGGCTAATTTTCATGATATGCTTTCATTGTGAACATAACTTCTGAATTTTTTTAATAAAATTCTTTTCTCACCAACCTATAAATCAAATGTGAAGCCAAAGCAAGCTTAGCACTTGATGAGGCCATCATTTTCAAATTAACAACTGAATTTTGAAATCTTAATTTAAATCTGGAATGTATAACCAAGAATTTTAAATCGTTGCTCAATTTGTTCAAAAGATGGGTCAAATTTACACAACCACGAAGGGAAGAAATGTGGCTTTCATTTTAAAAAGACATCCATGAATTGATTATCTTTCCACTTCTCCCATGCAAATGGAGTAGAGATAGGTATAGATAATTCATTTTCATTTCAACTTGTTTCTAGAGTGTTGATAGAAGCCTTCTATCTGCATTACAATGGAGTGCTACTAAGAACAAAAAGCAAACTTAGGGTAAACTGAATGGCTGAATTTAAGAATCTGCCATAAACCACAACACTCTAGGTTTTTAGTTATAAGAACACAGGACCTGATCAGAATACAATAATATGAATAATCTGAGTTATCAGAGCAACTAGAGCTAAATGCAGGATACATTTCAGGAATTCAGCAACAAATGAAAAGAAAATGCCTACTGCCTACAAGTCAAGAAGTGAGCTCCCCAGGATTTCTGGATTAAAACAGCAGTTGAACACATGTTTCTAATTTTATATTTTACCTCCTTAGGTCAATAAAAATTTAGGGAAGTAATTTTTTTTAAGAGAAAGATACAAATCTGAAAAACAGATGAGAGAAAAATGTCATCAAATTTGGAAGCTACAGAAAGTTGGACAAGTATTAAGTTAATACTTGAAATCTACAAGGAATACAAGAAATCTAATCTCTAGCTAGTATTGGAAATGTGTGAAGGCCAGACAATTTATACCACAGTGTGCCTAATGTCATGTTGCTCTTTAGTCCTGTGACCCTGTGGATTGCAGCATGCCAGACTTCTCTGTCCTCCACTGTTTGCAAGTTTGCTCAAACTCATGTCCACTGAGCTGATGATGCCATCCAATCACCCTGTCCTCTGTCATCCTCTTCTCTTTTTGCCTTCAGTCTTTCTCAGCATCAGGGTCTTTTCTAATGAGTCGGCTCTTTGCATCAGGTGGCCAAAGTATTGGATCAGTCCTTCCAGTGAATACTCAGGGTTGACTCCCTTTAGGATTGACTGGTTTGATCTGCTTGAAGTCCAAGGGACTCTCAAGAGTCTTCTTCACCACCACAACCCACACCACAAACCAAAGGCATAGAACTATCTCTGAGACTGATGGGAAAAGAAAAGCTCGTTTCTGCGAAAGCTATTTCCTATAGTCATCTAATGCAGTTTGACAGGATCCTCTCTGTTACAGAATGCATGTTTGCATCCCTTCAGAAGTCATATGCTGAAACCCTAATACCCAATGAAACGGTATTGGGAGAGAGGGCCCTCCAGATGGGAATAGCATCCTTATAAGAAGACAGTTTGTTTCTCTCTCTGCTCTCCTACATGCGAGGACATAGTGAGAAGACAGCCAGCTACAAATCAGGAAGTGGACCCTCACCAGACACTGGATCTGCAAGCACCTTCATCTTGGACTTTCTAGCCTCCAAAACCATAAGAAATAAATGTTCACTATTTAAACAACCTGTTGTTGTTGTTCAGTCGCTCAGTTGTGTCCGACTCTTTGCAACCTCATGGACTGAAGCATGCCAGGCTACCCCATCCTTCACCATCTCCTGGAGTTTACTCAAACTTACATCCATTGAGTTGGCAATGCCATCCAGCTGTCTCTGTCGTCCCCTTCACTTCCTGCCTTCAATCTATCCGAGCATCATGGTGGCCAAAGTACTGGAGCTTCAGCTTCAGCATTAGTCCTTCCAATGAATATTTAGCATTGATTTATTTTAGGATTGACTGGTTTGATCTCCTTGCAGTCCAAGGGACTCTCAAGTGTCTTCTCCAACACCACAGTTCAAAAGCATCAATTCTTTGGTGCTTAGCCTTCTTTATGGTCCAACTCTCACATCCATACATGACTACTGGAAAAACCATAGCTTTGACTATATGAACTTTTGTCAGTAATGTCTGTGCTTTTTAATATGCTGTCCAGGTTTGTCATAGCTTTTCTTCCAAGAAGCAAGTGTCTTTTATTTTCATGTCTGCAGTCACTGTCCTTGGGCAGTGATTTTGGAGCCCAAGAAAATAAAGTCTGTCACTGTTTCCACTGTTTCCTCATCTATTTACCATGAAGTAATGGGACTGGATACCATGATCTGATTTTTTTGAATGTTGAGTTTTAAGCCAGGTTTTTCACTCTCCTCTTTCACTTTCATCAAGAGGCTCTTTAGTTCCTCTCTGCTGTCTGCCATAAGGGTGGTGTCATCTGCACATCTGAGGTTAGTGATATTCTCCTGGCAATCTTGATTCCAGCTTGTGCTTCATTCAGCCCATTTCTCATGATGTACTCTGCACATATGTTAAATAAGCAGGGTGACAGTATACACTCTTGATGTACTCCTTTCCAAGTTTGGAACCAGTTGACTGTTCCATGTCCACTTCTAACTGTTGTTTCTGGACCTGCAGGCAGGTCAGATGGTTTGGTATTCCCAAGAATTTTCCACAGTTTGTTGTGATCCACACAGTCAAAGGCTTTAGAATAGTCAATGAAGCAGAAATAGATGTTTTTCTGGAATTCTCTTGCTTTTTCTATGAAATAAATAATTCATAAGAAATAAATCTTCAGAAGCAGCACAGATGCTCGCATCGGCCACTAGCAAGTGGGGACTGGACAGGGAGGCACGGGCTGCATTGCTTAGGGTAAGGACCAGGCATGAATGCCCGAGGGCAATCTGAAGGAACTAACTAGAGATAGCAATACAGACTGTGGGGTAGCTAGCCTGCGAAAAGCCCTAACCTAAGACACTGCCAGGCCTGTGTTCTGGGACATCACAGAACAAAGGACTGAGCAGAGCTTGCTGGCTGCGGACCAGCCCATGCCCCCTCCGGAGACAGGCAGGGGAGGGCAGCCAGAGCTGGAAGGGGGCAATCACAGCCCCAGAGAGGCATCACCTACCAAACTGCAAGCAGGCTTCTTTGCTAACCAAGACTTCCTGGGATTCTGGACGGTCAACATCTGCTGGGAGGGTCACAGCCAGAGATCAGCTCTCCAGTAAAGACACATGGCACACCTGAGAAGGCATGAGGGTGTACACCAAGAAAACCGAGCGGCAGGGATTGGGGAGGTGATAAGTCACAGGCCCCAACTGAGGGTGACTGGGCTCGCCAAGCACCTGGTCACCTGAGCTGCTTGGAACTAGGAAGGGCACAAAATGCAGGCGCAAACAAGTCTGCGCCTTTGTGGAGTACCTGGGAACCTGAACAGCTTAGACCTGGGAAATGCACGCAAACCAGGGCCCACCTCAGACAGTTTCTAGCAGAGCAACCTAGAGCCTGAACAGTATAGCACACACTAGGAAGGCACACACGCTATGAGCAGGGGCAATCTCAGTGTGGCCGAGACACTGCAAGCACTCCCCGCACCTCCCCGCACACACCAGGGATACTAGCTTGCAGTGTTCCTTCCTCCCCACAGCACGACTGAATAAGTAAGTGTAAAAAGTGACCACTACCGCCCCCTTGAGTCAGGGTGGAAATTAGACACCGAAGAGGCCAGCAAACAGAAGAAGCTATATAGGAAGGTGGTGCTAACTGCAGGGTTTTAATCTATTTCACCTGTCACTTCCGAAGCAGTTCCCTCTGTTTATTTCAGCTTCTTCTGTTTGCTGGCCTCTTCAGTGTCTAATTTCCACCCTGACACAAGGGGGCAGTGGTGGTCACTTTTTAGGCTGGATCATTGAAAAAGGAAGAGAGTTCCAGAAAAACATCTATTTCTGCTTTATTGACTATGCCAAAGTCTTTGACTGCGTGGATCACAATAAACTGTGGAAAATTCTGGAAGAGATGGGAATACCAGACCACCTGACCTGCCTCTTGAGAAATCTGTATGCAGGTCAGGAAGCAACAGTTAGAACTGGACATGGAACAACAGACTGGTTCCAAATGGGAAAAGGAGTACATCACGGTTGTATATTGTCACCCTGCTTATTTAACTTATATGCAGAGTACATCATGAGAAACACTGGGCTGGAGGAAGTACAAGCTGGAATCAAGATTGCCGGGAGAAATATCAATCACCTCAGATATGCAGATGATACCACCATTATGGCAGAAAGTGAAGAAGCACTAAAAAGCCTCTTGATGAAAGTGAAAGTGGAGAATGAAAAAGTTGGCTTAAAGCTCAGCATTCAGAAAACGAAGATCATGGCATCTGGTCATATCATTTCATGGGAAATAGATGGGGAAATAGTGGAAACAGTTTCAAACTTTATTTTTGGAGGCTCCAAAATCACTGCAGATGGTGACTGCAGCCATGAAATTAAAAGACGCTTACTCCTTGGAAGGAAAGTTATGACCAACTTAGATAGCATATTCAAAAGCAGAGATATTACTTTGCCAACAAAGGTCCGTCTAGTCAAGGCTATGGTTTTTCCAGTGGTCATGTATGGATGTGAGAGTTGGACTGTGAAGAAGGCTGAGCACTGAAGAATTGATGCTTTTGAACTGTGGTGTTGGAGAAGACTCTTGAGAGTCCCTTGGACTGCAAGGAGATCCAACTTGTCCATTCTGAAGGAGATCAGCCCTGGGATTTCTTTGGAAGGAATGATGCTAAAGCTGAAACCCCAGTACTTTGGCCACCTCATGCGAAAGGTTGACTCATTGGAAAAGACTCTGATGCTGGGGAGGGATTGGGGGCAGGAGGAGAAGGGGACAACAGAGGATGAGATGGCTGGATGGCATCACAGACTCGATGGACGTGAGTCTGAGTGAACTCCAGGAGTTGGTGATGGACAGGGAGGCTTGGTGTGCTATAATTCATGGGGTCACAAAGAGTCGGATACGACTGAGTGAATGAACTGACTGCCTGACTGATACAGGAAGGAGCCTATAGATCTTGAGAAGTATAAGCCAGATCAAGGAACTATCTGAAATGAACTGACCTTACACTGTTCACAACACCACCAGAGGAAGTCCTAGATATACTTTTGCTATTGTCATTTTTTAATTAAAAAAAATTTTTTTTAAATTTTTAAGTCCTCGAATAAGGAGAACGGGACGACCAAGGATGAGATGGCTGGATGGCATCACTGACTCGATGGACGTGAGTCTGAGTGAACTCCAAGAGATGGTAATGAACAGGGAGGCCTGGCATGCTTTGACTCATGGGGTTGCAAAGAGTCAGACATGACTGAGCGACTGAACTGAATTGAATACTCCTTTAATTTTCATTTTTATAACCTACTATTACCTTGCAAAAAAAAAATACCCTATTTTTAAAGCAAACTTCATACATATACATTTTATAATTTTTCTGATTTTGTTTTTTTCTTTAATACTGTATTTTTGAGAATCCAACCTCTACTCTCGATTTTTAATCTTTGCTTTTTGGTATTTGTTATCAATTTTATACCTTTAAGAATCCAATTTTCAGTACCCATTTTTACTTGGGAGTGAGATTACTGGCTGGATTGCTCTCTCCTCCTTTGGACTCTTCTTTTTCTCCACCAGGTCGCCTCTATCTCCTCCCTCCCTCTTCTCTTCTCTACTCAACTCTGTGAATCTCTCTGTGTGTTCCAAGCTGTGGAGAAGACGTAGAGAACTGATTACTGGCTAGATCAGTCTCTTTCCTTTTGATTCCCCCCTTTTATCCTCCTGGCCACTTCTCTCCTTCCTCCCTCTTCTCTTCTCTGTGTAACTCCATGAACATCTCTGAGAGATCCACACTGTGGAGAGCACACAGGGAAGTAATCACTGGCTATCTTGTTCTCTCCTTTTTGATTCCCCCTCTTCTCCTCCTGGTCACCTCTATCTCCTTCCTCCATCTTCTCTTTTCCATGTAACTCTGTGAAACTCTCTGGGTGTCCCTCACTGTGGAAAAACTTTTCATCATTAACCTAGATGTTTTAGCATTGGTGCTGTATAGATGGAGAAGTCTTGAGGCTACTGTAAGAATAAGACTGAAAACCAGAGGCAGGAGGCTTAAATCCAAATCCTGAGAACACCAGAGCACTCCTGACTCCAGGGAACATTAATCAATAGAAGCTCACACTGCCCAAACCTACACTGAAACCAAGCACCACCCAAGGGCCAACAAGTTCCAGAGAAAGTCTTACCACGCAAATTCTCCAGCAACACAGGAACATAGCCCTGAGCTTCAATATACAGGCTGCCCAAAGTCACACCAAACCCACTGACATCTCAAAACTCATTACTGGACACTTCATTGCACTCCAGAGAGAAGAAATCCACATCCATCCACCAGAACACCGACACAAGCTTCCCTAACCAGGAAACCTTGACAAGCCACCTGTCAAACCCCACCCACAGCAAGGAACCTCCACAATAAAGAGGAATCACAAACTGCCAGAATATGGAAAGGCCACCCCAAACACAGCAGTATAAACAAGATGAAAAGACAGAGAAATACCCAACAAGTAAAGGAATAGGACAAATGCCCACCAAACCAAACAAAAGAGGAAGAGATAGGGAATCTACCTGATAAAAATATTCCAAATAATGATAGTGAAAATGATCCAAATCTTGAAATAAAAATGGAATCACAGATAAATAGCCTGGAGAAAACAATTGAGAAGATGCAAGAAATGTTTAACAAGGACCTAGAAGAAATAAAAAAGAGTCAATATATAATGAATAATGCAATGAATGAGATGAAAAACACCCTGGAGGAAACCAACAGTAGAATAACAGAGGCAGAAGATAGGATAAGTGAGGTAGAAGATAGAATGGTAGAAATAAATGAATCAGAGAGGAAAAAAGAATTAATAGAAATTAGGACAACCTCAGAGACCTCTGGGGCAATGTTAAACGCCCCAACATTCGAATCACTGGAGTCCCAGAAGAAGAAGACAAAAACAAAGACCATGAGAAAATACTTGAGGAGATAACAGTTGAAAACTGCCCTAAAATGGGAAAGGAAATAATCACCCAAATCCAAGAAATCCAGAGAGTCTCAAACAGGATAAACCCAAGTGAAACACCCCAAGACACATATTAATCAAATTAACAAAGATCAAACACAAAGAACAAATATTAAAAGCAGCAAAGGAAAAACAACAAATAACACGCAAGGGGATTCCCATAAGGATAACAGCTGATCTTTCAATAGAAACTCTTCAGGCCAGAGGGAAAGGCAGGACTTGCTTAAAGTGATGAAAGAAAAAAACCTACAGCCCAGACTAATGTACCCAGCAAAGATCTCATTCAAATGTTGAAGGAGAAATAAAAAGCTTTACAGACAAGCAAAAGCTGAGAGAATTCAGCACCACCAAACCAGCTCTCTAACAAATGCTAAAGGATATTCTCTAGACAGGAAACACAGAAACGGTGTGTAAACTTGAACCCAAACAATAAAGTAAATGGCAACAGGATCATACTTATCGATAATTACCTTAAATGTAAATGGGTTGAATGCCCCAACCAAAAGACAAGGACTGGCTGAATGGATACAAAAACAAGACCCCTATATATGCTGTTTACGAGAGACCCATCTCAAAACAAGGGACACATACAGACTGAAAGTGAAGGGCTGGAAAAAGATATTCCATGCAAACAGAGACCAAGAGAAAGCAGGAGTAGCAATACTCAAATCAAACAAAATAGACTTTAAAACTAAGGCTATGAAAATAGACAAAGAAGGAGAAAACTACATCCAAGAAAAAGATATAACAATTATAAATATATATGCACCCAACATAGGAGCACCGCAATATGTAAGACAAATGCTAACAAGTATGAAAGAGGAAATTAACAATAACACAATAATAGTGGTAAATTTTAATACCCCACTCACACCTATGGATAGATAACTAAACAGAAAATTAACAAGGAAACACAAACTTTAAATGATACAATAGACCAGTTAGACCTAGTTGATATCTATAGGACACTTTACCCCAAAACAATGAATTTCACATTTTTCTCAAGAGCACATGGAAACTTCCCCAGGATGGATCACATCCTGGGCCATAAATCTAGCCTTGGAAAATTTAAAAAAAAACTGAAATCATTCCAAGCATCTTTTCTGACCACAGTGCAATAAGATTAGATGTCAATTACAGGAGAAAAACTATTAAAAATTCCAACATATGGAGGCTGAACAACATGCTGCTGAATAACAAACAAATCACAGAAGAAATCAAAATATGCATAGAAACGAATGAAAATGAAAACACAACAACCCAAAACCTATGGGACACTGTAAAAGCAGTGCTAAGGGGAAGGTTCATAGCAATATAGGCATACCTCAAGAACCAAGAAAAAAGTCACATAAATAACCTAACTCTACAATTAAAGCAACTAGAAAAGGAAGAAATGAAGAACCCCAGGGTTAGTAGAAGGAAAGAAATCTTAAAAATTAGGGCAGAAATAAATGCAAAAAAACCCCACAAAACCCACACATACAAAGAGACCAAGCAAAACTCAACAAAGCCAAAAGCTGGTTCTTTGAGAAGCTAAATAAAATAGACAAACCATCAGCCAGACTCATCAAGAAACAAAGGGAGAAGAATCAAATCAACAAAATTAGAAATGAAAATGGAGAGATTACAACAGACACCACAGAAATACAAAGGATCATAAAAGACTACTATCAATAGCTATATGCCAATAAAATGGACCACTTGGAAGAAATGGACAAATTCTTAGAAAAGTACAACTTTCCAAAACTGAAACGGGAAGAAATAACAGACCCATCACAAGCACGGTTATTGAAACTGTAATCACAAATCTTCCAGCAGACAAAAGCCCAGGACCAGACGGCTTCACAGCTGAATTCTACCAAAAATTTAGAGAAGAGCTAACACCTATCCTAACCAAACTCTTCCAGAAAATTGCAGAGGAAGGTAAACTTCCAAACTCACTCTATGAGGCCACCATCACCCTAATACCAAAACCTGACAAAGATGCCACACAAAAAAAGAAAACTACAGGCCAATATCACTGATGAACATAGATGCAAAAATCCTTAACAAAATGCTAGCAAACAGAATCCAACAACATATTAAAACAATCATATATCATGACCAAGTGGGCTTTATCCCAGGGATGCAAGGATTCTTCAATATCTGCAAATCAATCAACGTAATACACCACATTAACAAGTTGAAAAATAAAAACCATATGATTATCTCAATAGATGCAGAGAAAGCCTTTGACAAAATTCAACATCCACTTATGATAAAAACTCTCCAGAAAGCAGGAATAGAAGGAACATACCTCAACATAATAAAAGCTATATATGACAAACCCACAGCAAACATTATCCTCAATGGTGAAAAATTGAAAGCATTTCCCCTAAAGTCAGGAATAAGACAAGGGTGCCCACTCTCACCACTATGATTCAACATAGGTTTGGAAGCTTTGGCCAGTGCAATCAGAGCAGAAAAATAAATAAAAGGAATCCAGATTGGAAAAGAAAAAGCAAAACTCTCACTGTTTGCAGATAACATGATCCTCTACACAGAAAACCATAAAGACTCCACCAGAAAATTACTAGAACTAATCGATGAATATAGTAAAGTTGCAGGATATAAAATCAACACACAGAAATCCCTTGCATTCCTATACACTAACAATGAGAAAACAGAGAAATTAAGGAAACAATTCCATTCACAATTACAAAGAAAAGAATAAAATACTTAGGAATATATCTATCTAAAGAAACAAAAGACCTATACATAAAAAGCTATAAAACACTGCTGAAAGAAATCAAAGAGGACACAAACACAGAAATATACAGTGTTCATGGATTGGAAGAATCAATATAGTGAAAATGAGTATATTACCCAAAGCAATCTATAGATTCAATGCAATCCCTATCACGCTACCAATGGTATTTTTCACAGAACTGGAACAAATAATTTCACAATTTGTATGGAAATACAAAAAACCTCGAATAGCCAAAGCAATCTTGAGAAAGAAGAATGGAACTAGAGGAATCAACCTGCCTGACTTCAGGCTCCACTACAAACCCACAGTCATCAAGACAATATGGTACTGGCACAAAGACAGGAATATAGATCAATGGAACAAAATAGAAAGCCCAGAGATAAATCCATGCACCTATGGACACCTTATTTTTGGCAAAGGAGGCAAGAATATACAATGGAGAAAAGACAATCTCTTTAACAAATGGTGCTGGGAAAACTGGTCAACCACTTGTAAAAGAATGAAACTACAATACTTTCTAACACCATACACAAAAATAAACTCAAAATGGATTAAAGATCTAAATGTAAGGACAGAAACTATAAAAGTCCTAGAGGAAAACATAGGCAAAACACTCTCTGACACACATCACAGCAGGATCCTCTATGACCCATGTCCCAGAATATTGGAAATAAAAGCAAAAATAAAGAACTGGAACCTAATTAAAACTAACAGCTTCTGCACAACAAAGGAAACTATAAGCAAGGTGAAACAAACAGATGGCTAAGAAACACATGAAAAGATACTCATTATTAGAGAAATGCAAATCAAAACCACAATAAGGTGTCATTTCACACCAGTTAGAATGGCTGCTATTCAAAAGTCTACAAGCAATAAATGCTGGAGAGGATGTGGAGAAAAGGGAACCCTCTTACACTGTTGGTGGGAATGCAAACTTGTACAGCCACTATGGAGAACAGTGTGGAGATTCCTTAAAAAACTGGAACTAGAACTGCCATATGACCCAGCAATCCCACTGCTGGGCATACACACCAAGGAAACCAGAATTGAAAGAGACACGTGTACCCCAATGTTCATCGCAGCACTGTTTACAATAGCCAGGGCATGGAAGCAACCTAGATGTCCATCGGCAGACAAATGGATAAGAAAGCTGTGGTACATATACACAATGGAATATTACTTAGCCATTAAAAATAATGCATTTGAATCAGTTCTAATGAGGTGGAAGAAACTGGAGCCTATTATACAAAGTGAAGTAGGCTAGAAAGAAAAATACCAATACAGTATACTGGAGTATATATATGCAATTTAGAAAGATAGTAATGATAACCCTGTATGTGAGACAGCAAAAGAGACACAGATGTATAGCAGTCTTTTGGACTCTATGGGAGAGGGCAAGGGTGGAATGTTTTGGGAGAATGGCAATGAAACATGTATATTATCATATGTGAAATGAATCACCAGTCCAGGTTCGATGCAGGATACAGGATGCTTGGGGCTGGTGCACTGGGACGACCCAGAGGGATGGTACAGGGAGGGAGGTGGGAGGGGGTTCAGGATGGGGAACACGTGTACACCCGTGGCAGATTCATGTCAATGTATAGCAAAACCAATACAATATTGTAAAGTAATTAGCCTCCAGTTAAAATAAATAAATTTTTATATATTTTTTAAAGAAATAAATGTTCACTATTTAAGCCACCTATTCCATGGTATGGAGAGGACAATGGCAACCCACTCCAGTACTCTTGCCTGGCGAATCCCATGGATGGAGGAGCTTGGTAGGCTGCAGTCCATAAGATAGCTAAGAGTCAGACATGACTGAGCGACTTCACTTTCACTTTTCACTTTCATGCGTTGGAGAAGGAAATGGCAATCCACTCCAGTATTCTTGCCTAGAGGATCCCAGGGACTGGGGAGCCTGGTGGGCTGCCATCTATGGGGTTGCACAGAGTCGGACACGACTGAAGCGACTTGGCAGCAGCAGCAGTCCATGGTAATTTATCATAGCAACCAAAGCACACTAAGATAGCCTCCCAGTTAACAGGTAGGATGTTTAAATTGATACCATGCATATATTTCTCACTTATGAAACTTTCTGGGTAGAACAGGAGAACACTCAAGCTGGTCTGGAATTAGCTTGAGTGTCTTGAGAAGGAGGGTGAGTGGCCTTGGTGTTTAGGAAAGAATTCACTCTTGGAGTGGTCTGAACTTCCCTCTAGTGGCAAAGGAAGGAGTATCTTGGCTTTTTTATCAGCTTGCCCAAATAGGGGGCAGAAGGAGAAGGAATGGACTAGAGCTTGAAAGCTTTCAGAAATCAGAAATTTTAAAATATATGGAGTCAGACCCTATTACTCTATTTGAGAAGTTAAACCGTCCATATTCCCTCCTTACTCCACTTTGCTAAGTAATAGCCCCTCTAAGAGCAATCTGGAAGCTTGTTCTCTGGAAAAATAAAAGCAAGATGTCTGGAGTGATGATCTTGGCACAGATTATGTTGGGGCTGCTGGGAAGAGGGCAAGAGGGATTCCATCTTAAAGACTGTCAGCCATCTTAAGGCAGGATGTGAACTGGGCTTGAATCCTGTTAATCATCCATAAAGAAAAACCAGGAACCCCTGTCCTCACAGATGGCAAAAAAGATTGGAAGTAAAGGTCAGGTTTCTCAGATTAACAATAGTGCCTATACCTGCAGGTTGTAATTGTTAATTCTTCCACACCTGCATGTTGTAAAACTAATTACTAACTAGTCATGCAGTGGGGGTGTCGGGGTGGGAGTGTGAAAGTGAGGTGGGTAAGGAGGTGTGTAAAACTGAGTCCTCAAAAATCATCAGGGTCCTTGTTGGGAGCCAATTCCCCTTGGACCTGCTGGCATAATAAACTGTACTCCACCTCTTGAGTGTCCTCTGAGGTGTATTTTGTGACACCAGATTCTACAATTACAGTTGCATAATGGTTAGCATTAAGTATCCAATGTGTGCCTAATGTTGACTACAGAGAGCCTTCCCCACCGCCAATCTATATCATTCCATAGTGAATTCAGTTGATAAGCTTGGCCCATAGTTCAAGTGCTCAGAGCCTCAGATGAGTTTTTAGATCCCTCTATTCTTAACATTAAGCAGAAATTTAGGTATTACCTTATATCTGAGGAAAGCTTCCATCATGAAAGACAGATATTAAAAACAAAACTGATCTCCATCATAAAAAGGTATCTTGAAGTAAGTAAGTAATGCAGGATGGGGAGGAATCTACAAACTAAATGAAATAAAATTACCATTCTCAGAAAAATACTAAAATGCCATAAAAAAGCAACAGGGTGCCATAAAAATTTAGAACAGACAAGAGCTTAGAAGCAAAAACGTAACAGAATTCAAGTCATCAGTTTAGAAGAATAAGTAGGGGAAATCTAGAAAGTAGATCAAAAAGACACAAAGAGGCAGAAAAGGAAAAAGATCAGTTTAGAAGAATAAGTAGGGGAAATCTAGAAAGTAGATCAAAAAGACACAAAGAGGCAGAAAAGGAAAAAGAAAAACTAGATGACAAACCCAGAAAATTGATGGGGGAAGAAAAAGAGGAAACAGAACAGAAAACAAACCAAAATTATTCATGAAAATTTCCCAGTAGTTTAATCTCTCCTAATCCCCTACCCCTATCTTGCCCTGTTTCCCTTCTCTCTCCTCACTGGGAACCCCTAGTTTGTTCTCTATATCTGTGAGTCTTTCTGTTTTGTTATATTCATTTGTTTTATTCTTTAGATTCCACAAATAAGTGATGGGTGCATGCTCAGTCATGTCCAACTCTTTGCAATCCCGTAGACTGTAGCCCACCAGGCTCCTTTGTCCATGAAATTTTCCAAGCAAGAATGCTAGAGTAGCTTGCCATTTCCTATTCCAAACACTGTAAATCAACTATACTTTAACAAAAAAAAAAAAAAAGAAAAGAAAATTTCTCAAAACAATAGAAAGTAAAATGCTATTACTGAAAAAAAATCTTACTGAATGCAAATAGTAGATGAAAATTGGAAAAGGAAATGGGAACCCACTCCAGTATTCAACACCCACACAAAGATATCTCAAATTTCAAAGCACTAGAGGAAAAGAAGATTCTATCAACTTCTAGGGAGAAAAAGCTGATCAGAGGGATAAGGAATTATAATGACTTTAGACTTCACAACAGTATCACTGCAAGCAAAAAGAAAATGGAGTTATGTCCAGAATCCTAAAGGAAAATAACTTGTAACCTATAATTACAAATTCTCAAACTTTCTGAGGGTAGAACGATGGTCTCAAAAATAAATTTTACTACCCTCTCTGTTTCTCAAGAAGCTACCAGAAATGTGTTCCATCAGAATGAAAGTATAAACCAAGAAAAGAACAAGACATGGTACAGAAAAAATAGAGTTCCAAATAGAAGAGGGATGAAGGAATTCCTTGGAGGACACTGAACAGATATCCTAAGATGCTGGCTGGAAACTAGACCAGACTGGGGCACGATGAGGTAAACAAGAGTCCACACAGACATGCTGCAGGATGTATGACCACAATCCCTACTGCAGTCTTTTCAAAAATTAACACCTGGATAGATGCCCTGGAGAATCTGACCCAGGCAAGAATGTGGTGATCTTGACAATTTGCTGATAAGTCTGCTCTTTCCTTCAGGCCGTGCTGCCTATACTGACTGTGGACATGTATTTCATCCCACTGCAATTTCCTGCTTCTACTTAATTCTGAGAGCTGAAAGGCCATGGTGAGCCTACAAGCAAGAAACTCAGGGCAATTCACTTCAATCCCACAGGTCAGATGTTTAGCACCTCTTTTATACTACAGCCCTTCCAAGTTCATAGACTGTGGTGAGCTTCAGATTTCCTAGAACTCATGCATGGCCTTCTCCCACTGCCTTACCCAGAAGGTGTTCTTGTAAACTCCCAGGAAGCCGAAGTTTAAGCACGAGAGACTACTGGGTTTATCTTGTCTTGGATTCTCTCATACAACTAGCTTTGTATTTGCACCATGTGCGAAGGGGAGGCATGGTGAGGAAGGTTTCAATGTGACAAACGCAGGAGCATTTTAAATTCTCATTTGTAACCTGAGTGGAAGATTCAAAGGATTTTTGCTGTTGCTATTTTTGGATTAAACATTTACTTTATACATGCAGAAAAGAAAGGATAAAGAAATAATACATACAGTAATGGCTGGACTATAAATTAGAACTAACTTCCTGGATGACTGTTTGGCAATGAATATCAAAAATCTTAAAGCTGTATGTTTTTTGACCCAATAATTCTACTTCCAAAAAATTCTACGAAAAGGTGGACAATGTTCCAAGGTATACATAAAGGCTTTGCTAAATGAGAAACTAATAGTTAAAAATTAGAAATCCAAAACAGCAACTCTTGCAGACCTGATTAAAATAAGTGGGATATTTATGCAAATGACCACTATGCAGTCATTAAATATGATGCATTTACTGATAAACTGACATGGGTAAAGTTTACGTTACACTATGATTAGTTTAAAATAATGAAGCATATGGGCTTCCCAAGTGGTGCTGGTGGTAAGAATTTGCCTGCCAATGCAGGAGAGACAAGAGACATGGTTTGATCCCTGGGTCAGAAAGATGCCTTGGAGTAGGAAATGGCAGCCCATTCCAGTACTCTTGCCTGATGAATCCCATGTAGAGGAACTTGGTGGGTGATACTCTATGGGTCCACAAAGAGTTGGACACGACTGAGCACACTGTTTAAAATAATTAAGCATAGACCATATAATATGTGTATGTATTGGTTTTAATCTACTCCCCAGGGATGGTTAGTTAATAATTTGAGGAACCCTATTCAATGCAGACACTCCAGGTGTCTGTGCATCAGAAGCAGCTACTGCCAGTGCCTCAACGATAACTAACTCCATCTGCACTGCAGGACATGCCAACTAACATGAGAGATTCTAAAGGTATTTATTCATTGGTGAAAGGTACAAGAATATCTGCTGTTGCATAAATAGGAGGGTAACAGAAGCCTATGCCTTCAAGAGCAGTTAGCACTAGAATTTTTCAGTGTCTGCCTCTAATAAACATGTCAGGCAAGAGACTTTGAGTACCTACAGGATCAGAGCTCCAGTACTTCACCAGACTTGCAGAAACAGGTTTTGTGACTCTTTATAGTCATTTGCTAAATATTTGTATGAGTTTGAGTACTTCTAAGAAGCAGATGCCAAGAGGATTATTACAGATTTACTCAGCGGGGCACACCCATGAAGGCAAAGGGAGGAGAGCTGGAGAAGGAAGAGGAGACCACATGATGATGAAGTTCTGGCGCTTGGGCAGAAGAGAGGGAAGGAAGACTGAGTGGGAAAAGTTTCAGATTTTGGTGGGGTTCCAAGAAAGCCTTAACCAGTCTGATTTGAAGTTCTTATGCTAGCCATCCATCTGGGAAGTCACTCGTGTTGCAGCAAAGGGTCTGTGTTAATAACTCCAACTGTGCTCAGTGACTGGGAGCAGCCATGGGAAGCATGATGTCAGTACAAATGAGGTGGTAGATCCAGAGGGCCAACAGCTGGCACTGCCAGGCAATTACAAACCCCCACCAGGAGGAGACCTGAGTATTCTCATGGCTGCCACAGTATGTGCAGCAGAATTCTGACAGAAACAAACCATCTAAAAGAGAGACTGTGAGTGCCACAATGAACAACTAGAAAAAAGAATCTGATGGTTATAAAAAGGTCAACTTTGCTGAAATCTGTTAACATAGTTAGATGTGTGTATGTGTGGTTTCAAGGTAACCATAGCATGGCCCCACTCTTTATTTTAAAGTCAATTACTGATACGTCACATGATCGGGTTTTTAAAGTATTTTATTAACTATCACTAGAATTCCTTTAGGGACTTTGCTATCTTCCCATCCAGGTCCTCAGGTCTTAAATCTCACATGTAACCATCTTATCAAGGCCTTTTCCTAGGGCACGGTGAGTAAGAAACAGGAATTTTTGGTGTGGGAGGTGTTAAGAAGAAAAATGCTAAGAAACAGAGAAAGAGCAAAATATTAATGAGGTGTTTAGAGGTCAGAGGACTTGGTGCTGCCTTGTGAGTGACCCTGTGTGTCTTTTGGAGAATGAGGAAAAGATGTTGTATGCCCAGTGAAGATGGGGAAAAGTCTATAAGATGAAGAAGGAAATTATAACCAAGGCTGACCAAGTCCCTGAGCAGTTCCAGAGATTTAGGACATGCCCTGAACTTCCTACATGACCTAGGGGGTGCAGTAGTAGCAGAAGCTAATCTGATGTAGATCATAAGAGGCAGGGTCAGCACAACCGACATCTTCGTTAAAAATATACACAGACACAAAATATATGTGAGTAGAAAATATTTGACAACCTGAATAAAATGCTAGTATTGTTGCTTTTCAGAACAGGGTTATGAATGATTTTTTTTCTCATCTCTATTTTCTAATTGTTTACAATGAGCATGAATTGGCATAACATGAAGAAAAACATTCTGGGAAAAAATAATTAGAGTAATTATTTATTTCCAGCAATTAGACTGAATATTAGAAAAGTCAAGTCATTGTTTTCTGCACAGTGGCCAACATAATCGGTCAATTATAAAGGAACTCCACAGAACAGGTTTATTTACCCTGTAATTTATGGATGCATTTTATAGTAAAGTCATCCTGTGAGGCATATTTAGGAGACCATATTAATGAAAGTAGACCTTTTAGTTAAGATTTATCTTCCCATGGCTATTGATGACAACCAGCTATACCCTCTCCAAAAAGCTTTGAAACAGAACCATCTCTATTTACTTTATAATGAGGACTTAAGAAAAATCCTACTCCAATAAGGACTAAATTCCAAGTTGACCGCAGTTAAAGCTAACATTTTTCACAAGAAGCAATCTCCTTGGGTTACAGGCCACCTTACCCTCTCAAGGACATGACTCATCAGGATTCTTTTGATAAACTGACATACTATTTATATAAAATAATAATGTACCTTTATGTATATATGTAAATATACATTAAAAGTATATTTATGCAAAATATATTTATGTAATTTAAATGTAATTTTATATTTATGTAATTTTTAAAAATATATTTATGTAAAAAGTACTTATCTCAATGACTGCGACAGGAAGATATCCCCTTGTTTCCTTACTGCTACTTATATTTCCACTTGTTGGCTTAATTTCTAAAATCTCTAGCTCCATCATTAATTATCATCAACTAGTACTTTCAGTTCAGTCACTCAGTCAATGTCCAACTCTTTGCGACCCCATGGACTGCAGCAAGCCAGATTTCCGTGTCCATCACCAACTCCTGGATTTTAGACCTATACAGACATGAACTTCTTATTTCAAAATTCAGACTTAAATTGAAGAAAGTAGGGAAAACCACTAAGACTACTGGAGTCAGTTGCCATGCACTCTTCCAGGGGATCTTCCCAAACCAGGGATCAAACCCAGGTCTCCCAAATTGCAGGCAGATTCTTTTCTGACTGAGCCACCAGGAAAGCCCAAGAATACTGGAGTGGGTAGCCAGTCCCTTCTCTAGCAGATCTTCCTGACCCAGTGATCAAACCAGGGTCTCCTGAGTTACAGGTGGATTCTTAACCAGCTGAGCTACCAGGGAGACCCAGGCCACTCAGATATGACCTAAATTAAATCTCTTATGATTATAGAATGGAAATGACACATTCAATGGAAGATCTGATAGTTCTTCAGGCACTCTGTCTATGGAGAGAAGTTTGTAATACTGTACAGGAGGCAATGATCAAAACCATCCCCAAGAAAAAGAATCACAAAAAGGCAAAATGGTTGTCTGAGGAGGGCTTACAAATAGCTGAGAAAAGAAAAGAAGTGAAAGGCAAAGGAGAAAAGGAAAGATATACCCATCTGAATGCAGAGTTTGAAAGAATAGCAAGGAGAAATGAGAAAGCCTTCCTAAGTGAACAATGCAAAGAAATAGAGGAAAACAATAAAATATAAAAGATTAGAGATCTCTTTAGGAAAATTAGAGATACCAAAGGAACATTTCATGCAAAGATGAGCACAATAAAGGACAGAAATGGCATGAACCTAACAGAAGCAGAAGATATTAAGAAGAGGTGGCAAGAATACACAGAACTATACAAAGATCTTCATGACCTGGATACCATGATGATGTGATCACTTACCTAGAGTGAGACATCCTGGAGTGCAAAGTCAAGTGGGCCTTAGGAAGCATTACTACCAACAAATTTAGTGGAGGTGAGGGAATTCCAGGTGAGCTATTTCAAACCCTAAAAGATGGTGCTGTTAAAGTGCTGCACTCAGTTCAGTCACTCAGAAGTGCCCAATTCTTTGCAATCCCATGCAATCCCATGACTGCTGTATGCCAGGCTTCCCTGTCCATCACCAACTCCCAGAGCTTGCTCAAACTCATGTTCATTGAGTGGGTGATGCCATCCAACCATCTCATCCCCTGTCATCCCCTTCTCCTCCTGCCTTTGATCTTTCCCAGCATCAGGGTCTTTTCCAGTGATTTCTCAATGTCTCAGCAAATTTTGAAAACTCAACAGTGACCACATGGCTGGAAAAGGTCAGTTTTCATTGCAGTCTCAAAGAAGAACAATGCCAAAGAATGTTCAAACTACTGTACAACTGCACTCATTTCACATGCTAGCAAGGTAATGCTCAAAAATCCTGCAAGCTAGGCTTCAACAGTACAAGAACTAAAAACTTCCAGATGTACAAGCTAGATTTAGAAAAGGCAGAGGAACCAGAGATCAAATTGCCAACATTGTTGGATCACAGAAAAAGCAAGAGAATTCCAGAAAAATATCTACTTCTGCTTCACTGACTACAATAAAGCCTTTGGCTATGTGGGTATAACAAACTGTGGAAAATTCTTCAAGGGATGGGAATACCAGACCACCTTACTTGCCTCCTGAGAAATCTGTATGTAGGTCAAGAAGCAACCGTTAGAACCAGACATGGAACAACTGACTGGTTCCAAATTGGGAAAGGAGTATGTCAAAGCTGTATATTGTCACCTTGCTTATTTAACTTATATGCAGAGTACATCATGTGAAATACTGGGCTGGATTGCCAGGAGAAATATCAATAACCTCATATATGCAGATGATACCACTCTTCTGGCAGAAAGCAAAGAGGAACTAAAAAGCCTCTTGAAAATGAAAGAGGAAAGTGAAAAAGCTGACTTAAAACTCAACATTCAGAAAACTAAGATCATGACATCTGGTCCCATCACTTCATGGCAAATAGAGAAACAAAGGAAACAGTGACAGACTTTATTTTCTTAGGCTCCAAAATCACTGTAGATGGTAACTGCAGGCATGAAATGAAAAGATGCTTGCTCCTTGGAATAAAAGTTATGACCAACCAAGACAGCATGTTAAAAAGCAGAGACATTACTTTGCTGAAAAAGTCCTCTAGTCAAGCCTATGGTTTTTCCAGTAGTCATGTATGGATGTGAGAGTTAGACCTTAAAGAAAGCTGAGCCCAAAGAACTGATGCTTTCAAACTGATGTTAGAACTGATGCTTTCAAACTGTGATGTAAAGGGACTCTTAAGAGTCCCTTGGTCAGCAAGGAGATCAAATCAGTCAACCTTAAAGGAAATCAATTCTGAATATTCACTGGAAGAGCTGATGCTAAAGCTCCAATACTTTGGCCACCTGATGCAAAGAGCTGACTCTTTGGAAAACACATTGATGCTGGGAAAGATTGAAAGCAGGAAAAGGGGATGACAGAGGATGAGATAGTTGGGTAGCATCACCAACTCAATAGACAAGAGTTTGAGCAAGCTCCAGGAGATGGTGAAGGACAGGGAAGCCTGGGCTGCTGCAGTCCATAGGGTCGCAAACAGTCGGATGGACACCACTGAGCGACTGAACTGAACTGAACTGAGAGGGTATTGAAGAAGAGTTGTACACATTAAAAATATACATGAAAGACCATCACAGAGCTAAACTGCACTCCATTTACAAGCCTGTTAAGTTCTATCCTTGAATCAAACTAGATCACTGGAAGACAAAGGTGAAGACAAAGGTGAATGTGTATTGCAACTGGCCACAGTGTCCTCCTATTTAAAAAAAAAAAAAAGCTCCCTTTCTTCCAGGAAGACCCTACACTAAACCAGAGTATATGATTTGGGGAGAGGAATGAGGATTAGATTTCAATCTCCACTCATTCCATGAGAGGGATGCCCCAGTACACTGTATTCAAATAACTTTCCAGGGCAGCCATGGCTTATGTGTTTAGAAGACATTACCTTAGTTCTCTGAGAAAATCCTGTCACTGAATCATGTTTCAACTCTAAACATTTATTATCCTTACAGACAACTCACCAGTCATATTTGTTAAGGGTCCTCTGCAGACCAATGTTTCCCAGATTTTTGGATTTCAGGGACCAATTTTCTTTAAAGTTATTTTGGGAACTGATGTAGGGTTGCCAAGTTTTATTTGAAAGAAATAAGACTCAAAGTATGTAATTTACTGAGCACAGTAATTTTAAAATAAAAGCCCAATATTTCTCAAGAAATAAAAGCTATATACTTGTACCCACATTTACTCTTTGATAAAGTAAAGCTGAATCAGTGCACTGGGGAACTGCCGACATGCTTGCCACCACCTGCCTTTGAAGTCTCCTCTGTCCCGCTTCAGCTTCTCCAGCCCACCCAGCCTTCTCCTTCTATTCTCTTAACCTGGTTGATGCCTACTCATCTTTCAGGTCTTAGATTGGAAAATCAGGGAAGAATTATAAGCTAGAGAAATGTAAGTGAATTTAAGAATTAGTACTGCGTCACTAACTGATACCAAAGCGTGCATGCATTCATGCTCAGTTGTGTCCACTTCCTTGCGACCCCATGGACTGTAGCCTTCCAGGCTCCCCTGTCCATGGGATTTTCCCAGCAAGAATACTTGAGTACACTACCATTGAGAATACCAGAGGTTGAATCCACATTTCTTGTATCTCCTGCTTTGGCAGGTGGATTCTTTACCACTGAGCCGCCTGGGAGTCCTAACTGATACAAAAGAAAAATATAACTGGTTAGAGATCAATAGGTTTAATATTTATCGACACTCATAGACTGTGAGCTTTATGAAAAGAGCACTAAAAATCTACATAGTTTTGCCCCCAGCTATATAGACACAGATCCGGCTACATAATAGGTGCTTGAGTATTTATTGAATGGATTAAACCAACATCTCTTATATAATGTGCTCTCGTAGTGATCTGAGTTTTGAAACAGAACAACTTGTTCTCTTCTTCTGAATATTAAAGATGATATAATTATAATTTGCTTCTCACCTTACCCAGATTCTAAGAATCTTAGAGGTTGATATTTCATCATGGCAACTATGTTGACTTTTGTTGTTGGAATATTTACTCTGTTTCCTCTTTTCTATTTTTCATATTATTTTACCCTTTATTATAAGCTGCTCTAAGCTGCTTCAAGTTCCTTTTCAGAAAGATGTGGGGTGTAAATAAGTAAATAAAGCTTTACAGTGCAATAGCTCACCTGTTCCTGAAATAAAATGCTGACATTTTAAATGTTCCTTATTGTAAAGGTTAGAAGATTAAATATATTCCTCTTCTGCTCCATCAGATTACCCAAATAAACATCAGCCACATAGAAACCACACAAATAGATCAGGTTTTTGAATGGAGATAGTTTTCAGGGACAGATATGTACTTGAAAATTAAGAGAAAAGAAAACGCAAGGTATGTCATTCCAGCTTAAAAACAACCAAGCTTAAGAAACCATCACATATATTTATATTTATGCTTATTATGTGCCCTTTTAAAACATCAAGAAAAGCCAGCTGCCAGCTGACATACTTTCCAAAGAACCTGAAGAAGCATCAAGACTCTTTCTCCCACAAGGAAAAAAACAGCTTCTGTAGGTCTGCTTTTAACATTCAAAATGATCTGACTAGCCATCTCGAGTTTGGTAAATAGTATTTAAAAATTAATCTTATAATTCTGCCTCATTTTCTAACAAAAACATTTAACCCCAAATATACATAGGCTAACAATCCCTGGTTGGCTTCATTACTCAGCTAAGGCATCCATCACCTGTTGTGTCTGGCAGAGCTTTTATTATCTCAGAGCACAACCCCCTGAGTTCCTAGAAGAGAAAGTTCCCGCCTTCAGATAAATCATCTCAGTTTATCTAATAACTTGCTGACCCAAACAGATTAGAAACTTCAACAGTGAAAGCTTCTTGGAATGCTAGCCAGTCTTGTTCTCTGACATGACGCATGAACTACAGCAGGAGTTAACAGACTTGCCCAAGACCACACAGCGGTGAGGACGAAGTGCTTGTTCCGCACCTGCAGCCTCTGCAAGAGACCCTGACTCACCAGAAGGATGAACTAGAGAGTGAGGTGGCGAAGGGGAGGCCCATAGCTCTGAGGCAGCATGCTGACATGTGCCCCGGGCACATGCTTCAGGTCTAGGAGAATGGTACCCCCATTCTATGTAGTAGGAGGAGGCCATGTTCTCTTGCTCACATCTGAGGATTCTCCAACTGCCAACGTCCTTGTCTCCAAAGCCACAGCATGCGCTCAGTGTGCAAGGCACTTGTAGGAAATATCCAGGGCTCAGTTCTGATCTCAGACTCTCCCGAGAGTGCAGCAGAATGCACTCCTGGCACACACTTGCTAAGCCACCTCCAATTTAATTCCACAGAGTGAGAAGTTCTGAAGGAAGACTTAATGTGAGTACAAAGGCACCAGTTATAACCCGTCTAGGAAAACAAGGGAAGTTTGTTCTGAAGAGCTAGAAAGGAGTTTTGGCATAGAATCTGGCACACTTCTCAGGTAGGCAAGAAATCTTTGTGTTCAGATGAGCAAGGGGGACAAGATCCAATTCAGAATGGTGGGTCCCTTCCATGGCAGGGGCCACCTGAGTCTTGTTATAATATCAGTAGCTGCTTTAGCAGGAGGCAGGTTCTAGAGTTAGTTAGGCTTGGTTTTTTACTTACAGCTTCAAATCTTACTAATTACAGGACTTTGATAATACAACAGTCTTTAAACTCTTCCCTCACCTGTAAAATGGAGGTTGGGTGTAGCAGCGAATAGAAATCCCCACAACATGGTGAAATAAAATGCCTAGCTCTACAGTAGGTACACATATACTTTTTTTCACATTCTGTCATCCTCTCCTTACCTTCTATTGCTTTTCCAGCTTGTCTTATGACAGGAAGAAGTTGCCTGAGGAAAGAGCTGTGGGTATGCCGAAATCTGGGGCCAAGGCAAGCCCTTCCTCTCCTCCTGTTAATCTTCCCAACTCCCAATGGTATTCTTGTTATACGTAAAAACTGAGAAGCAATGATTTTCAAGAACAGGTTCAATAGAAGAAGGAATCCACCAAATGGCAAAAGGCAAGGGTAGGGATGTGGGAGTGGAGAAAACTTTTTTTCAAAGAGACAGTAGAGGACCATAGATTTGCTTTACTCATGGTGGCAAGACAGTAAAGGTTCGCAAAAATAAGGAGTATGGCTCCATGGTTGCCCCCAAACCTCCTCTACTTTTCCTTCTAGTCTCTTTCTCTGTTTGTACTAGTAGTACTTGTTAGTGTAAACAGTTTGACTGTCAACTTACCAGCTTTGTGGGCACAAAGACAAAAATCAACCTGTGTTCCACACTGTCCAGTCCAGCAGTAAGGTATACACAACTACACTAAACATGGGACCAGCTAGACTTCTGCTAGGATCAACATACACTCATAAGAGAAAACGACACCACTTCTGTGAAGCCATTCATAGCCTCTCAAGCATATTATCTGAATCATGTCTTGTCACTTAGGGAGAACTTAGTTGGAGGCTTGGGAGAAAAGCCCTGGTGCCTCAGTGGTAAAGGATCTGCCTGCCAATGCAGGAGATATGGGTTCAGTCCCTGGGTTGGGAAGATCCCCTGGAGAAGGAAATGGCAACCCACTCCAGAATTCTTGTCTGGACAATTCTATGGACAGAAGAGCCTGGTGGGCTACAGTCCATGGAGTCGAAAAGAGTTGGACACAACTTAGTAACTAAAAAACAACAAAATTACGGTGAATTCAGCTAGGGGCTGGGGAGAAAAGTGAGGGCTAAAACTTTTAAATTCTGTAATGCATTCTTTTCTATATATTTAAACTCTAAATTCTCCAACAGCTGCAGATTCTTCCAAGACTCCTCCACTTTTTTTTCTTTCATTCTTACCAATCTTTACCCTGTTAGGAACTGTAGGGGAAGCTCTGTTCATAATGTCCATTTAACCGTCTCAGAAGATTAACTGATTTTCTCCATTTCTTCTATGAAATATACTTTCTCAGGTCAGGTTTGCTAGAAGCACTGCCAGAGATGGAGATTCTCATGCAATCAATTTGCTAAGAGTAATACTTTCAAGAAACAGTTGTAAGCAAGTGAAAGGAGGAGGACAGAGACGGGAAAGGAGCCAAGCGAAGATGGGCAAGGCTAAGTCTGACCTCTGACAAGAAACACCAGAAGCACTGGAACATGAATGGCACCACAGTTTTGCTCATTCTTGAGGCAAGGGATCAACATTTTGTATCAAGTCAGTCAGTTGTTTGCTATGGGCCATCCTAGGGAACTATGCACACGTGCTAGGTCACTTCAGTCCTGTCTGATTTCTGGTCACTCTACTGACTGTAGCCCACAAGGCTCCTCTGTCCATGGGATTCTCCAGTCAAGGATACTGGAGTGGGTTGCTATGGCCTCCTCCAGAAGATCTTCCCAACCCGGGGATCAAACCCGAGTCTCTTACATCTCCTGCATTGGCAGACAGGTTCTTTACCACTGAACCACCTGAGAATCCACAGGTATCTGTGGGCAAGGGCAATTCTCTGGAGAAGAGTGCATCTGTGAGCCAAGTGCCAACCCAACAGTAGCCAACACTCATAACAGTCAGAAGTGGGGTTCACCTGCCTGGCAAACAAGTTCTGAGCAGGACATCAACAGGGGCTACTGCTCATACTGACACCTGTCCACTGACACAGATAGCAATCTACAAGGTCCAGCCAGGAAACAGCAAGCACTGCAGGTATTTCACAAAGAAGAAATCCGTTATAGGGAACTGGCCACATGGGTGATGGAACACCCATGTGGTTCCATCTTGGAAGAGGTGGGAACAAGTGGGATGAGAGAGGAAGTCCAGAGATGAGCAGTAACAAAAGTTGCTTTAACCTCTAGGACTGGAGGACCAAAGGAAGGCGGTGTTAGCAGTCAGGGGTGTAGGGGCTGGAGTCCCACAGAGAGGCAGAGGAGACACTCCAGGAGGTGAGGATGGGGAAATAATCTGGCTTCTCCCCTTTAGGGCTTCAATTTTCTGCCTGTACTTCCTTGTAGTCAAACCTATCAAAAGCCAAAGGGAAAGAGCCAGGGAAATGTTGCTCCTGTGATGCAGAGCAGGGGAGGACAGAAAGTGAACAGGAGCCAACAGGCAGGTGACTGATAAGCCAGTAGAGCATTCACCACATTTCTGTTCATACCAAGTGAGCTATAAGCACCAAAACAACTGTATGTCATCATTTTCTCTGCTATTATATAGAATAAACCAGTTTTGGTCATAGACATCTCTTTAGAGTTTAGATTAACCTCAAAGTCATAAAATCCATGCCAGGTATTTAGTTGACGAAATGAAATGTACAGTAAGTGTTGTGTTCCAGCTCAGTCTCTAGTTGGAAGAGACCAAATCTGATGGCCTCCCAATGTCCATTCCCAGTCCAAAATTAAATTAAATCTAGGCAAAGGGATAGGGATTCATTGGAGCCAACTCATTGGAAAAGACTCTGATGCTGAGAAAGACTGAGGGCAGGAGAAGAAGGGGCCATCAGAAGATGAGATGGTTGGATGGAATTACTGATTCAACGGAAATGGGTTTGAGTAAATTCTTGGAGACGGTGAAGGACAGGGAAACCTGGTGTGCTGCAGTCCATGGGGTCACAAAGAGTTGGACACAACTGAGTGACTGAACAAGAAAAAGACAGGGAAAAGCTGGATGATTTTGAAAGTAACATTAAGAATTGAGTTCTATTTTATTATTAATGTTGGCACAGGTTAACTTGGCAGGACCTTCCCTCTGTTAGCATTTCCATTTTCCCCTTTATCCATTCAGTTCAGTTCAGTAAATTATACTTAATATTTGATATTATTTGATATTTTCAAAATGTTAGTCATCATCTGAAGTGTTTTACCATGCAGTAAATAACATAATTAAGCATTAACTCAAGGTCCAAATTTAGTGGGGATATTTACATGTGTCTAATTATTTGTCAATTTATGTCAGTAGTTGGGACCACTCAAGAGACAGTTTAGGCAAAGGCTTCCCCTCGGGGCTTAACAAAGTGATTATAGGCTTATTAGAAAACACAGAAAGACAAGCCTCCCAGGTGTTGTTCTCAACCACTTGCAAATCAAATAACTGGAAAAAAAGAGGTTTGCTAGGAGAGGAACAATTTTCCAAGTATATATCTGTATGCAGATCCTGTTTCCATGTAGTAAACTGAGGAAAATAAATGACAGGATTTTCTAAGTGTTATCAACTCTATTTAAAATAACCTGGAAGATCTATAAGCTCTAGGCCTCTACTAAATCCATATTGCATTTTGATGAATGGTAAAATCTTACACAAGAAATAGGATTTGTATGTGAGCATATTAGCACACAGTTGCCAAAACTCCATTTGTTAAAATAAAAATGACTAAATATGCCTGTTAAATGTTGCATTAAAATAGTGTATAATACTTGTATACTGGGATAAACGACAGAGACAAATATTTATAATATAATAACACACCAAGTACTCTTATCTTCCTCAAATCCAAATTTTAAATGGTCTCTTAAGCTTTCAAATCAATCTTGAGATGCACCAGTTCTGTATCTGCTGAGATGAGAAATCCAATCTATAACCATAACACACAAGCAAATTCATTCTCATTGCCAATATGGATGTTAGATGTAGTTAATTTCCAGTGATTAACAACTTCTGAGAATCAGAATTCAGACCATTATACTATAAAATGTCTCTTGATAATCCAAATGAATTACTTAGACTTGCCAAGAAATTTCTACAATTAAGTCAGCTGATTTTTTCCAACAGGTAAGAGGGGAACACTATGCTATTAACTCCAACACAATTATGATTGATGAAAATAACACAAGCATATTAACTGACACTTTTGACAGTTAACTTTGCATTCTTCAAATTTTACATTCCTCAAATATTTTTTTGTCTGAAAGCAATTTCAAAGATATACAACTGCTTTTTATCCATGTAAGACTTGCTTTTTCTTATAAACACATATCAAAACTTATGATAAAATATTTTAGTCTAGAATTTTTCTCTAGAGAAATATATTTGCTCTATTCCAGGTAAGTATGAGTAGTCTAGGGATACAGATTTGGGGGTTGATGGAGAGGGAAAATAAAGTACTAGGTTTAAAAGTAGGAGCATATCAAAGGACCTCAAAGAGTCCCTAATGGGCAAAGCTGGAAAATTTAGGCAGCAAAATAAATATTGGATTGACTGTAACCTCAAATTTAAAAAAAAAAAATTACGTGTCCATACTGATGTAAATGGTTGAATAGATAACACTTTTTCCTTATCAAAGAATTCTGAAGACTATATAGTACATACCATCCCCATTTCAGGAGGTGAAGCTTAATTCATCTCCCTTGAGTGTCAGCTGGATTTAGTCAATTACTTGCAACAAACAGAGTCATGATTAGGAGGAAAACAGGAACTTTACATTGGAAAAAGAGGCAGACATCATCTTAGCCTGGTGAGCAGGTACCAGAATATCATGTATCACTGATATGATAAGAAAGCACTTCATTGGTATAATATTCTGCACAAAATTCACAATCCTGATCAGGAGAGAAACATCAGACAAAGCCAAACTGAGAGAAAGTCAACAAAATATCTGATCATGACACCTCAAAATTCTCAAGGTCACAAAAAGTAAGGAAAGGGAGAAACCGTCACATTACAAAAACACTATAGAAGGCATAACTATTCAATGTAAAGTGATATTCTGGGTTGGATGAAACAGAAAATTAAAAGTAGTGGGAAAACTAGTGAAATTCAAATAAAACTTGTAGTTTAGTTAGTAGTATTTTGCCACTGCTAATTTCTTAGTTTTGACAACTGAACCACAACTATGTAAGATGTTAACACAGGGAAAACTGGGTGAAGGTAAATAAGAACACTAATATTCTCTTAACTTTCCTGTAACTCTCAAATTACCCCGAACTAAAATTTTTATTATAACCAAACATAAAACTACAACATATATAACATGTAAAAGGTGTAAAAGTAGTCCTCTAAGGGAAATTTATAGTCATAGACACATTGGCTAAAAGCTCAACATTCAGAAAATGAAGATCATGGCATCCAGTCCCATCACTTCATGGCAAATAGATGGGGGAACAGTGGAAACAGTGTCAGACTTTATTTTGAGGGGCTCCAAAATCACTGCAGATGGTGACTGCAGCCATGAAATTAAAAGACGCTTACTCCTTGGAAGGAAAGTTATGACCAACCTAGATAGTATATTCAAAAGCAGAGACATTACTTTGCCAACTAAGGTCTGTCTAGTCAAGGCTATGGTTTTTCCTGTGGTCATGTATGGATGTGAGAGTTGGACTGTGAAGAAGGCTGAGCGCCGAAGAATTGATGCTTTTGAACTGTTGTGTTGGAGAAGACTCTTGAGAGTCCCTTGGACTGAAAGGAGACCAATTAGTCCATTCTGAAGGAGATCAGCCCTGGGATTTCTTTGGAAGGGAAGATGCTAAAGCTGAAACTCCAGTACTTTGGCCACCTCATGCAAAGAGTTGACTCATTGGAAAAGATTCTGATGCTGCGAGGGATTGGGGGCAGGAGGAGTAGGGGACAGCAGAGGATGAGATGGCTGGATGGCATCACGAACTCTATGGACATGAGTCTGAGTGAACTCCAGGAGATGGTGATGAACAGGGAGGCGTGGCGTGCTGCGATTCATGGGGTCGCAAAGAGTTGGACATGACTGAGCGACTGAACTGAACTGAGACAATTAAAAATATGTTAAACATTTATGATATAAACATAAATCCAAGAAATTGGAAAAATAGCCAAAGAACAAAGAAAATAACAGGAAAATAGTAGAAATAAATGAAATAGAATGTATAAAACTGAAAAGTAAAAAAACCGATGGATAGATAAGTCTAAAAAGACAGACTTCTGGCAAAGTTAAATGAGAAAAAGTATTATTATTGCAAAGGTGACCTAACTACAAATAAAGCTGAGATTTGAAAAGATAGTATCAGCAACCTGCAAATCAATTTGATGTTTTCCAGGAATTTCTCCTTTAAACAACTGCTACACGCACATACACAGATAGAGAGCTTAAAGAATCCTATAATTAGTAAAAAAAAAAAAAAAAAAAAAGTACTTTAAATCCTTCCTATACTCTCTCTCTCACTCACTCAGCAGGCCCAGATGGTTTCCTAGATGAATTCTACCAAACTTCAAGGACAATATCACCTTGGTATTAAAACCAAGCAAAGACAGCATGAGGAGAAAAATATAATCAACTGAGCTCCCATATGAAAATAGATAGGGAAATCTAGATAACATGTTAGTACATCAAATCTAACAATGTTTAAACAGGTAACAGAGCATGACTGTACTAATCACATATCCACCAAGAAGCAGATATCACAGTGGGATAATATGAACATGAGGTTTATTAAAGGAAATTCCTGTGGAGGGTAAAGGTGAGCAAACAAAGGTAGTAGAGCTTTCAGACTGGTGTGAAATGAGGGGAGAAAAGAGGAAATGGAGTAAAAGAACGTCAGACTGCAGTGCTCTTCTCAGGAAGTTTTGACAAGGCCATTGAGCAGCCCATAGCCTATGCTCCAGCTAGTCATCCATCAGAGAACCCTCATGTCCCTCAGGAACGAGCCTGTATCAGTCACCGGCTGTATCATTGGCAGAATATCCAAAGAGATCAACTGTGCACCATGGTTAGCATGGCCACAACTCAAAGGGTAGCAACTGTGGCTGTTAATCAATTATACTCTGCAAAGCAGGAGATCTGAGCCCTACACTTTCATGGCTGCCTCAGTGATCAAGTTGAATTTTTCCAGGAATCCAAAGGTTTAACAGAAGGCTCTAAAAGTGAAACTCACCACATGCACTGGACCCAAATCATGTGTGCCTCTTCAGGTCTCCTCAGCTCTGATGCTGCACAGACATCACCATCACCATTAGGACCTCATTAGTTATTTCCCTAATGAGTACCAGGCCCTCCCTTTGACTGTCATGCAGAACTGAACCAACCAGCCACTTACCAGGATTCTTGACATGTGATTCTAGGTATGAATGAAATGCCATACTCCAGAGCATGGAACCTGACATCCTGAGCTGCCATCAAAGGGACCAGATGATGGGATTCAGATACATGCTCCATCCTCCTGTGTACTGCTTAGTGACACAGTTCACTGTGCAATCCATTCAGGAAGTTTCTGATGCTGAATGAATGCAACTAGCTAGAGAACTGCCAGGTCTCTTTTCTGGCTACTCATGAAGTGATCAACATGGTAATCCAGTCCTTCACAGAGCTTCCCATCTTTCCTTGCCTCCTTTCCAGTTTCCTGCTCTCTCATTACCCTGGGTTTGCATGTCCCAAATAAAGTATCAATATTTTAATACTTGCTTCAGGTTCTGTTTCCTAGAGAACCCAGGTCAATACAGCACATTAAAGACTGAAGTTAAAAATCCAATCTGAATACATAAAGAAAAACTTGATAGCACACAAAATAATCTTAAAATCTCATTAAATGAGTAAAATATTTTTAATGTGATAAAGCATATATCTGAAAAACCCATTCTAATTCATAGAAATTAAGAATTAGAAACACTACCTTTGAAATCCATATAAGAATAACACAAATGTTACAATATATTATGGTAGTCAATAAGAATTTACTAATGAGGTTGCTTACAAAGCTATGGGCAGGGTTAAGGGAAACTACCAAGGATGCTGCTGCACCCCACAGCTAGCAACAGAGAAGAAAATACTTATTACCTTGGGCTGAAGGAGCAATTTACCAGATCTAGAGAGACTGGGGTCTACTGGACATGCATGCATGCTTGCTTTCTTGCTTAGGCACTCAGTTGTGCCCAACTCTGTGACCCTTTGGACTGCGGCCCACCAGGCTCCTCTGTTCACGAGACTGTCCAGGCAAGAATTCTGGAGTGGGTTGCCATTTTCTCCTCCAGGGGATGTTCCTAACCCAGGGATTGAACCAGCATCTCCCGTGTCTCCTGCATTGCAGGCAGATTCTTTACCTGCTGAGCCATTGGGGAAGCCCCTGCAGGACATGAGCTGTGACCTTTAATAGAGGGGATATAGCCAACCCTCAGTAACCTAGTAGATTTGTGAGTGTATTAACAAAATCTTCAAAGTTCTTTCTGGCATACCTACAGTGGGTTGACCAATGTCCCCACAAAGTTCATGTCTATCATGTGTGTTTATTTGGAAATAGAGTCTCTGCAGATGTAATTAGAGTAAGGATTATGACAAGATCATGTAGGATTAGGTTATGTCCTAAACTCAGATACAGGAAAGGACACAGATATACACATAGGGAAGAAGTCTATGAGAAGATAGAGGCAGAGACTGGAGTTATACTCACAAGCTAAGGAACACAAGCAGTCACCAGAAGCTGGAAGAGGCAGGACAGGATTCTCCCCTAGAGGTTCTAAAGGAGTGTGGTCTTACAGAAACCTTCATTTCAGACTTCTAGCCTTCAGGATTGTGAGAGAATGTTTTGTTATTGTAAGCTACCATGTGGTAATTTGTTAGGAGCCCTAGGAAACAAACCCAAATTTAGAGAGAAACCACTTTTTTCCTTTTTTTTCTCTTGACTAAGGAGTAGTAAGAAAGAAATGCAAACATAAATAATGGAGCTGACTCTACAATAAAAACAGAGCTTACACAACAATATCTTTAATGGAAAGAAACCGTCCAAGCTCTGACACATTCTCCCTTAGAAAACTACACACACACACACACACACACACACACACACACACCCCTTTAATTAACAGATATAAACACTGGAATGGAACATTAAGAAGGTTAAAAGACTTCAGCCCAGGTACCTAAAAAGAACTGCACAAAGCTAAAAGTCTACCTAAATACTTGGCTAATAACTCAGACTAAGAAAGTAAGAATAGACTACAAAATACCCAGCCTTCAAAGAGTTCCTTGATGCAGGTGGTGTCCTGTGATTGTATCACAGATCTTAGATTAAAAAAACATATATATATATATATATATATATATAGAGAGAGAGAGAGAGGGGGGGGGGAGAGACTGCATCACACACATACCAGTTAGAGTAATCTGACTAATCATTGAGCAAAATGAACTGTTACAGCAAATATGTAATATATATCACAGTCCAAGAAGGAGTAGGGGTTCAAGAATAGCATACAAATGACTAAAAGGCAAAGTCCAAATAGTCTAAAAGTCCAAAAGTCTAAAATAAAACAGTTCAAAGAAGAGAAAGCCTTCACTTATTTGGTTGGTCAAAATGTTCATTTGGGTGAAAAACCTGGAAGGCTGTAGTCCATGGGATCGCTGAGGGTGAAAAACCCAAATGAACGTTTTAGCCAACCCAACACATTCAGTCCATATCTTCTTGAAAGTAATACCCAGAACATGTATGCTGCTAAGTCGCTTCAGTCATGTCCAACTCTGTGCTACCCCAGAGACGGCAGCCCACCAGGCGCCCCCATCCCTGGGATTCTCCTAGCAAGAACACGGGAGTGGGTTGCCATTTCCTTCTTCAAAGAATTAAAGTGAAAAGTGAAAGTGTCCGACCCTCAGCTATCCCATGGACTGAAGCCTTCTAGGCTTCTCCACCCATGGGATTCTCTAGGCAAGAGTACTGGAGTGGGGTGCCACTGCCTTCTGCACAGAACATGTATACAATAAAATAAATACAAAAAAAAACCCAGTATAAATGAAATAATAAGATAAAATGGGATTACAGTTCTAAGGAAACAAAATAAGCATGAAAATTCTGAGAGAGAATAAGAATATAGAACTAACTAAATACAAAAGGTAGAGAAGGAAATGGCAAACCACTCCAGTATCCTTGCCTGGAAAATCCCATGGACAGAGGAACGTGGTGGGCTGCAGTCCATGGTTGCAAAGAATCAGGCACAGCTGAGCACACACACACACACACACACACACACACACACACACACACACACACACACACACACACACACACACTAATATAGCAGCCATGGTTGCAAAGAATCAGGCACAGCTGAGCAACTCACACACACACACACACACACACACACACACACACACACACACACACACTAATAAAAAGGGGCTTCCCTGGTGGCTCAGTGGTAAAGAATTTGCCTGCAATTTAGTAGTCACAGGAGATGCGAGTTTGATCCCTGGGTTGGGGAGATTCCTTGGAGGAGGGCATGGCAATCCACTCCAGTAGATTCTTTCCTGGAGAATCCCATGGACAGAGGAGCCTGGCAGGCTACAGGCCGTGGGGTCACAAAGAGTCAAACATGACTGAAGTGACTTCACACGCACACACACAATACAACAGAAATGCTGCTGAAAGTCAATTTTTTTTTTTTTTGAAAACAAAACAAAACCTACCACCCTCGCCCCTTGTGTCAGGATGGAAATTAGACACTGAAGAGACTTGCAAACAGAGAAAGCCAAAATAAACAAAGAGGGAACCGTTCTGGAAGTGACAGGGGCAATAGATTAAAACCCTGTAGTTAACATTGACTAAATACTGGAAGGGCCTATAGACCCTGAGAAGACATATAAGCTGGAATAAGGAACTATCTGAAACTTAACCGACCCTACACTGCCCTCAACCACTCCAGAGAAATTCCTAGGTATACTATTATTGTCATTTTTTAATTTTGAAGTTCTTTATTACTCCTTTAATCTTAATTTTTATAACCTATTATTACCTTGCAAAAAAAGAGACCCTATTTTAAAGCAAATTTCATATATATTTTTTTATAATTTTTGTGATTGAATTTGTTTTGTATTTTTAACATATTTTTCAGAGTCTAATTTCTACTCTAGATTTCTAATCTTTGCTTTTTGGTATTTGTTATCAATTCTGTACCTTTTAATCTAATCTTTAGTAACCATTTTTACTTAGGGGTGTGATTACTGACTTGATTGCTCTCTCCCTTTTGACTCCCTTTTCTCCCACAGGTCACCTCTATCTTCTCCCTTCCCCTTCTCTTCTCTACTTAACTCTGTGAGTCTCTCTGGGTATTCCAGACTGTGAAGAAAACATAGGAAATTGATTACTGGCTAGAGTGCTCTCTCCCCTTTTGATTTCTCCTGTTCTCCTCCTGGTCACCTCTATCTCCTTCATCCCTCTTCTCTTCTCCATGTAACTCTGTGAACCTCTCTGGGTGTCCCTGACTGTGGAGAACCTTTTACCATTAACCTAGATGTTATATCATCTGTGCTGTATGGATAGAGAAGTCTTGAGGTAAGATTAAGACTGAAATGCAGGGGCAGGAGATGTAAACCTAAAACTTGAGAACTCCAGAAAACTCCTAATTCCAGGAAACATAAATCAACAAGAACTCATCTAAAAGCCTCCAAACCTACACTGAAACCAAGCTCCACCAAAGTGCCAACAAGTTCCAGAGCAAGACATACAATGCTAATTCTCCAGCAATGCAGGAACATAGCCTGAGCATTAAAATACAGGCTGCCCAAAGTCACACCAAACCCATAGACATCTCAAAACTCACTAATGGACACTTCATTGCATTCCATAGAGAAGAGATCCAGCTCCACCCACCAGACAACAGATGCAAGCTTCCCTAACCAGGAAACCTTGACAAGCCACTAGTCCGACCCCATGAACAGGGAGAAACCACCACAATAAAGAGGAATCACAAACTGCCAGCCTATAGAAAGGCCACCCCAAACACAGCAATATGAACAAATAAAAAGGCAGAGAAATATTCAGCAGGTAAAGAAGTATGATAAATGCCCACCAAACCAAACATAAGAGGAGGAGATAGAGAGCTTACCTGAAAAAGTATTCAGAATAATGATAGTAAAGATGATTCAAAATCTTGAAAACAAAATGTAGTTACAGATAAATAGACTAAAGACAAGGATTGAGAAGAGGCAAGAAATGTTTAACAAAGACCTAGAAGAAATTTTTAAAAGTCAATCAATAATGAATAATGCAATAACTGAGATCAAAAGCACTCTGGAGGGAACCAACAGTAGAATAACTGAGGCAGAAGACAGGATAAGTGAGGTGGAAGATAGAATGGTGGAAATAAGTGAAGCAGAGAGGAAAAAGAATGAAAAGAAATGAGGACAACCTCAGAGACCTCTGAGACAATGTTAAACACCCGAACATTCAAATCATAGGAGTCCCAGAAGAAGAAGACAAAAAGAAAGACCATGAGAAAATACTTGAGGAGATAACAGTTGAAAACTTCCGTAAAATGGGAAAGGAAATAACCACCCAAGTCCAAGAAACCCAGAGTCTCAAACAGGATAAACCCAAGGCGCCAACACCCCAAGACACATATTAATCAAATTAATGAAGATCAAACACAAACAGCAAATATTAAAAGCAGCAAAGGAAAACCAACAAATAACATACAAGGGGATTCCCATAAGGATAACAGCTGATCTTTCAATAGAAACTCTTCAGGCCAGAAGGGAGTGGCAGGACATACTTAAAGTGATGAAAGAGAAGAACCTACAACCTAGATTACTGTACTCAGCAAGGATCTCATTCAAGTATGAGGGAGAAATGAAAAGCTTTACAGACAAGCAAAAGGTGACAGAATTCAGCACCACCAAACCAGCTTTTCAACAAATGCTAAAGGATCTTCTCTAGACAGGAAACACAGAAAAGGTTTATAAACTTGAACCCAAAACAACAAAGTAAATGAAAACGGGATCACACTTATCAATAACTACCTTAAATGTTAAGTGGGTTGAATGCCCCAACCAAAAGACAAAGACTGGCTGAATGGATACAAAAACAAGTCCCTTAAATATGCTGTCTACAAGAGACCCACCTCAAAACAAGGGACACATACAGACTGAAAGCAAAAGGCAGGAAAAAAGATATTTCATGCAAATGGAGAACAAAAGAAAGCAGGAGTAGCCATACTCATGTCAGATAAAATAGACTGAAATAAAGGCCATGAAAAGAGACAAAGAAGGACACTACATAATGATCAAAGGATCAATCCAAGAAGAAGAAATAACAATTATAAATATATATGCACCAACATAGGAGCACCACAATAAGTAAGGCAAATCCTAACAAGTCTGAAGGGGAACTTAACAGTAACATAATGATAGTGGGAGACATTAATACCCCACTCACATCTATGGATAGACCAACCAAACAGAAAATTAGCAAGGAAACACAAACTTAAGTGATACAATGGACCAGTTAGACCTAATTGATATCTATAGGACATTTCACCCCCAAAACAATGAATTTCACATTTTTGTCAAGTGCACATGGAACATTCTCCAGGAGAGATCACATCCTGGGCCATAAATCCAGCCTTGGTAAATTCAAAAAAATTGAAATCATTCCAAGCATCTTTTCTGACCATAATGCAGTAAGATTAGATGTCATCTACAGAAAAAAAAAAAAACTATTAAAAATACAAACATATGGAGGCTAAACAACACACTTCTGAATAATCAAAATATCACAGAAGAAATCAAAATATGCATAGAAACAAATGAAAATGAAAACACGACAACCCAATACCTATGGGATTCAGTAAAAGCAGTGCTAACGGGAAGGTTCATAGCAATACAAGGTTATCTCAAGAAATAAGAGAAAAATCAAATAAATAAGCTAACTTTACAAAAATATAGATCAATGGAACAAAATAGAAAGCCCAGAGATAAATCCATGCACCTATGGACACCTTATCTTTCACAAAAGAGGCAAGAATATACAATGGAGAAAAGACAATCTCTTTAACAAATGGTACTGGGAAAACTGGTCAACCACTTGTAAAAGAATGAAACTAGACCTCTTTCTAACACCACACACAAAAATAAACTCAAAATGGATTAAAGATCTAAATGCAAGACCAGAAACTATAAAACTCCTAGACAAAAACACAGGCAAAACTCACTCTGACATGAATCACAGCAGGATCCTCTATGACCTACCTCCCAGAACATTGGAAATAAAAGCAAAAATAAACAAATGGGACCTAATTAAACTTAAAATCTTTTGCACAACGAAGGAAACTATAAGCAAGGTGAAAAGACAGCCTTCAGAATGGGAGAAAATAATAGCTAATGAAGCAACTGACAAAGAATCTCAAAAATATACAAGCAGCTCATGCAGCTCAATATCAGAAAAATAACAACCAAACCAAAGAAAGAGCCAAAGAACTAAACAGACATTTCTTCAAAGAAGACATACACATGGCTAACAAACACATGAAAAGATGCTCAACATCACTCATTTTCAGAGAAATGCAATTCAAAACCACCATCTCACGCAAGTTAGAATGGCTGCTATCCAAAAGTCTACAAACAATAAATGCTGGAGAGGGTGTGGAGAAAAGGGAACCCTCTTACACTGTTGGTGGGAATGCAAACTCGTACAGTCATTATGGAGAAAAGTGTGGAGATTCCTTAAAAAACTGGAAATATAACTGCCATATGACCCAGCAATCCCACTGTTGGGCATACACACCAAGGAAACCAGAATTGAAAGAGACACGTGTACCACAATGTTCATCGCAGCAGTTTACAATAGCTAGGACATGGAAGCAACCTAGATGTCCACTGGCAGATGAATGGATAAGAAAGCTGTGGTACATACACACAGTGGAATATTGCTCAGCTATTAAAAAGAATACCTTTGAATCAGTTCTAATGAGGTAGATGAAACTGGAGCCTATTATAGAGAGTAAAGACAGAAAGAAAAACACTAATACAGTATATTACTGCATATATATGTAATTTAGAAAGATGATAATGAAGACTCTATATGAGAGACAACAAAAGAGACACAGAGATAAAGAACAGACTTTTGGCCTCTGTGGGAGAAGGCGAGGGTGAGGTGATTTGAGAGAACAGCACTGAAACATGTATATTACCATATGTGAAATAGATCACTAGCCCAAGTTCGATGCATGAAACAGGGCATTCAGGGTCATTAATACTGGGATGACACTGAGCAATGGGATGTGGAGGGAGGTGGGAAGGGAGTTCAGGATGGGGGACACGTGTACACCCATGGCTGATTCATGTCGATGTATGGCAAAAGCCATTACAATATTGTAAAGTAATTAGTCTCCAATTAAAATAAATAATTTTTAAAAAGCAAAAATTAAAAAAAAAAACCCTACAGTTTTCCCCCTCTGCCTTTTTACTATTCACACTGAAATGTTTCCTGCTGATACTTTTGGTCATCAAATGTGTAGGGGATTTTGCCTCACCAAAGCAATTCTGTTACACCAGCTGGGTACTGTTATGATTTAACTACATTCTAACACTATTTACTGGAGATATTGTCAGATTCCATAGGTTAAGGACTCATTCAGTCCCACAAGACTGTCCCCTACTTCAGAGGCCAATCTCCAGTATCCCTAGGTTACCCATAAATTCTGTCTGACTTGGCTATAAATTGGAGATTCCCATAACCTCCTCCCCACTGGATTTGATTATTTGGTGGAGTAGCTCACAGAACTCAAGGAAACACTCATCTTTGTCAGTTGATGAAAGGATATGATAAAGAACACAAAGTCAGATGAAGAGATACATAGGCAAGGTCTTGGAGGGCCCCAAGTGCAGGAGCTTCTGGGACATACACATGGAGCTGGGATGTATCACCCCTACTGGTATGTGAACGTAGTCACCCACATGGAAGCTCTCTGATCCCCACAGAATTGGAAATTTTATGGAGGCTTCATTGCACAGGTATGATAATTGATTAACTTTTTTGGCCTTTGTCTTTTCTCTCAGTGAAGTGGGGGCCAGGCTTTCTAGTCTTGCTGATCTTTCTGGGGGACTAGTCCCCATTCAAGAGCCATTTAAGAGTCCACCAAGAGATGCCTTATTAGAACAAAGGACATTCATAGTATTTTTATTATAACTCAGGAATCTGCAGGGGTTTCATGAGCTCTGTGTCAGAAAGGACATCAAAGACAAGTATCAGAACTAGAGATACTCCTAGTATTCCCTTTCCCTAGGAAATTACAAGGGTTTTAGGACTCTGTGCCAGGAATCAGAGGTGGATGACATCATGATTAGAACATTCTCTTATTTTGTACCATAGTACAGAAAGACTTGAGATATCCTGATAGATCAAAGACAAAAACAAAAAAATTCTCTGAAATGAAGACAAAACTGAATTTTGATTTTAAAAATCCTATGTTCCAGAAAGAGTGATACAGAATACTCAGGACCAAGACATACCCTAATTAAACTGCTGCATATTAAAGGGGGAGGGGAGATGAAAGTTTACTTTTTTTCCCCTAAAACAATCAAGCAACCAAGGGACAGGGATAACGAAAAGGAAAAAAGGAGGACTCTAAGTTCACAGAAGACAATAGAGAGTGCGGACTCCATGATGTTTTCTTTCCTATCAATTGGTGCTATTTTCCTGCCAATTGGAAGGAAATGGAGCCTCAGAAGGAAAAGTGGAAGAAAAGAACATGTTATCACCTCTTCCTTTCTATTCCCTCTCCCTTCAATTGCAGGACATGCTGTTGCACATTCTCTTCTGAGTTACCAGACTAGGTAAAGGCACTTTCCTCACCTGAGAAAAATCCCTTGCAGAAAGGAAATACTAAGGAAGTGACCACAACAGAAGTGGAGGGAAAAAAAAAAGCTAATTTAAAAAAAAAATTCTATTACTTGTATTGAACAGAACTGAATGTCTCAAATTGTCTAAATCAAAAAGTCTTCAAGCTGTAAACTGAACAAATCAAAGTAAATTAGCAAGGCATAAAGTTGGAGGAGATGCAAAATTGTCAATAAAATATTGTCTGTCTCAACAAACTATGTCCAAAATAAAAGCAGATAGCTGGACACATGCACAGAAAAGTATTTAGATTTCAGTTAATCCAGTGCTTATCATTTCAGACCAATTATATAGTGACAGAAAGTAAAGTGAGGGATTTTCTTCTTGAACCAGATCGTCATATTAAAATCCATTTCAAAACTGTAAAAAGCAGATCTGTGTAACTAGAAAGTATATATATTCTTGTATGAATTAGATGTGAATATAAAAATCAAGGAACATTTCATGCAAGGATGGGCACAACAAAGGAGAGAATGGGCAAGGACCTAACAGAGCACAGGAACTATACAAAAAGGTTATAACAATCCAAATAACTATGATGGTGTGGTCACTCACCTAGAGCCAGACATCCTGGAGTGTGAAGTCAAGTGCGCCTTAGGAAGCATTAACATGAACAAAGCTAGTGTATGTGATAGAATTCCAGCTGAGCTATTTAAAATCCTAAAAGATTATGCTGTTAAAGTGCTGCATTCAACATGTCAGCAAATTTGGAAATTCAGCAGCAAAAAAACTGACCTGGAAAAGGTCAGTTTTTATTCCAATCCCAAATAAGGTCAATGCCAAAGAAAGTTCAAGTACCATAAAACTGCACTCATTTAACATGCCACTCCAGTACTCTTGCCTGGAAAATCCCATGGACAGAGAGGCCTGGTAGGCAGTCCATGGGGTCACTAAGAGTCAGACATGACTGAGCAACTTTATTTTCACTTTCATGCATTGGAGAAGGAAATGGTAACCCACTCCAGTGTTCTTGCCTGGAGAATCCCAGGGACGGGGGAGCCTAGTAGGCTGCCATCTATAGGGTCACACAGAGTCGGATACGACTGAAGTGACTTAGCAGCAGCAGCAGCAACATGCCAGTAAGGTAATGCTCAAAATCCTTCAAGCTATGCTTCAGCAGTATGTGAACTTAGAACTTCCAGATGTACAAGCTGGGTTTAGAAAAGCAGAGGAACCAGAGATCAGATTTCCAGCATTTGTTAAATCATGGAGAAATCAAGAGAGTTCCAGAAAAAACATCTGCTTCTAATTCACTGACTATGCTAACACCTCTGACTGTGTTGATCAAACAAACCGAAGAAAATTCTTAAAGAGATTAGTGTATCAGCCCACCTTACCTATTTCCTGAGAAACTTGTATGCAAGTCAAGAAGCAACATTAGAACCAGACATGGAACAATGATTTGATTCAAAATTGGAAAAGAAGTATGACAAGGGTGTATATTGTCACCCTGTGTTTAACTTATTATCATGAGAAATATTGGCTGCATGAATCAGAAGCTGGTATCAAGATTTCCAGGAGAAATATAAACAACCTCAGAAATGTAGATGATGCCACTATAACGGCAGAAAGTGAAGAGGAACTAAAAAGCCTCTTGATGAGGGTGAAAAGGAAGAGTTAAAAAGATGACTTGAAACTCAACATTAAAAAAACTTAAGATCAGTTATACATACTGGGGACTGCTTCAAGATGGCAGAATAAATGGACATGCGTTCATCTCCTCCAGTGAGATAACCAAAATAACAATTAGCTGTTGGACAACTATTGACAGGAGGACACTGGAACCCTCCAGAAAAGATATCCCGTGTCCAGAGATAAAGGAGAAGCCACAGTGAGATGGTAGGAGGGGTGTAAACAAGAGAAAGTCAAATCCCACACCTGCCAGCTGGACAGCCCACAGACTGGAGAATAATAATACCAAAGAAATTCTCCCACTGTTGTGAAGGTTCTGAGCCCCAGGCATATCAGGCTTCCCAGCCTGAGGATCTGGCAAATAAATTAGGACTCCTCGGGGAATCTGACTTTGAAGGCCAGCAAGATTTGATTACAAGACTTCCACAGGACTAGGGGAAACAGAGACTCCATTCCTAGAAGTCACAAACTAAATCTTGTACACACCAGGACCCAGGGGAAAGCAATGACCCCACAGGAGACTGAACCAGACCTACCTACTAGTGTTGGAAGGTCTTCTGTGGAGGTGTGGGTTGGCACTGGCTTGCCACAGGGACAATAGCACTGGCAGCAGCAGTCCTGGGAGATGCCCTGTGGCATGAGCCCTCTTGGAGGTCACCATTAAACCTACGATAGAGCTGTAGATACCAGAGCAGGGTTGCCTCAGGCCAAATAGCTAACAGTGAGGGAGGGCATCACTACCCATCTGCAGACAATCAGAATAAAGTTCTACTGAGCACAGCCCTGCTCACCAGAGCAAGATTCAGTTTTACCCACAGGCAGTCCCTCCCATCAGGAAGCTTACACAAGTCTCTTATCCTCATTCACCAGAGGAGAGGCAGAAGGAGCAGAAAGAACTACAGTCCTGCAGCCACCAGGATGAAAACCACATCACAGAGCGTTAATCAAAAAGAAAAGGCAGAGGATTAGGTCCCAGATGAAGGGACAAATAAAACCTCAGAAAAACAGCTAAATGAAGTGGAGATAGGCAACCTTCCAGAAAAAGAATTCAGAATAATAATAGTGAAGATGATCCAGGATTTTAAAAAAAGAATGGAAAAGATGCAAAACTGTTTACCAAAGCCCTAGAAGAAATAAAAACAGACAGGAACAATACACTGGAAGGAATCAATAGCAGAATAACTGAGGCAGAAGAATGGATTAGTGATCGGGAAGAAAGAATGGTGGATATCATTGCCAGAAAACAAAATATAGAGAAAAGAATGAGAAGAAATGGAGACCGCTTAGAAGACCTCTGGGACAACATTAAGTGCACCAACATTCACATTATAGGGGTCCCAGATGGAGAAAAGAAATAGAATAGATGAGAAAATATTTGAAGAGATAATAGCTGAAAACCTCCATAACATGAGAAATGAAATAGTCAACCAAGTCCAGGAAGCAAGCATGGAGAGTCCCAGGGAGGATAGACCCAAGAAGGAACATACTGAGATACATAGTAACAAAAATGACAAAAATTAAAGACAAAGATAAAATATTAAAAGCAACAAGGGAAAAACAACAAATAACATACAAGGGAACTCACCTAAGATTATCAGCTGATTTCTAAACAGAAACTCTGCAAGTCAGAAGGGAATGACATGATATATTTAAAGTGATGAAACAGTAGAACCCACAACCAAGAATATTCCACCCAGCAAAATTCTCAGTCCGATTTCATGGAGAAAATCAAAAGCTTTAGAGACAAGCAAAAGTGAAGAGAATGCAACACCATCAAAACGGCTTTACAACAAATACTAAAGGAACTTCTCTAGGCAGGAAACATAAAAGAATGAAAAGATCTATAAAAAATAAACCCAAAATGATTAAGAAAATGGTAATAGAATCATACAGGTCAATAATTACCTTAGCTGTAAAAGCATTAAATGCACCAGCGAAAAGACATAGATTGGCTGGGTGGATGAAAAATATGCATATATGCACTTTCACTTACAACATCTCTCTACTTAACTCCCCAAATTGTATGTAATTATTTTATATTTTAGGTGAATCATGTTTCCATTATGGTTTGCAATTGTAATTATTTTTATTTTCTGTTTGGCTATTAATTGTGAAAACTGATCAACATCCTCTACTATTACGTTTGTGATTATGTAACTATTATCTGTTTTAATACCATCGTATCATGATTGGTCCACAGAAAATAATAGAATTTTATATCACTAAAACTAAAATTTAGACCAGAAAACTACTAGAGCTAATCAATGAATATAGTAAAGTTGCAGGATATAAAATCAACACTCAGAAATCCCTTGCATTCCTATACACTAACAATGAGAAAGTAGAAAAAGAAGTTAAGGAAACAATTCCATTCACCATTGCAACGAAAAGAATAAAATACTTAGGAATATTCCTACCTAAAGAAACTAAAGACCTATATATCGAAAACTATAAAACACTGATGAAAGAAATCAAAGAGGACACTAATAGATGGAGAAATATACCATGCTCATGGGTTGGAAGAATCAATATAGTGAAAATGAGTATACTACCCAAAGCAATCTACAGATTCAATGCAATTCCCATCAAGCTACCAGCAGTATTTTTCACAGAACTAGATCAAATAATCTCAAGATTTGTATGGAAATACAAAAAGCCTCGAATAGCCAAAGCAATCTTGAGAAAGAAAAATGGAACTGGAGGAATCAACTTGCCTGACTTCAGGCTCTACTACAAAGCCACAGTCATTAAGACAGTATGGTACTGGCACAAAGACAGAAATATAGATCAATGGAACAAAATAGAAAGCCCTGAGATTAACCCACACACGGACACCTTATCTTCGACAAAGGAGGCAAGAATATACAATGGAGTAAAGACAGTCTCTTTAACAGGTAGTGCTGGGAAAACTGGACAACCACTTGTAAAAGAATGAAACTAGACCCCTTTCTAACACCATACACAAAAATAAACTCAAAATGGATTAAAGATCTAAATGTAAGACCAGAAACTATAAAACTCCTAGAGGAGAACATAGGCAAAACACTCTCCGACATAAATCACAGCAGGATCCTCTATGATCCAACTCCCAGTATACTGGAAATAAAAGCAAAGATAAACAAATGGGATCTAATTAAAATTAAAAGCTTCTGCACAACAAAGGAAACTACAAGCAAGGTGAAAAGACAGCCTTCTGAATGGGGAGAAAACAATAGCAAATGAAACAACTGACAAACAACTAATCTCAAAGATATATAAGCAACTTATGCAGCTCAACTCCAGAAAAATAAATGATCCAATAAAAAAAATGGGCCAAAGAACTAAATAGGCATTTCTCCAAAGAAGACATACGGATGGCTAACAAACACATGAAAAGATGTTCAACATCACTCATTATCAGAGAAATGCAAATCAAGACCACAATGAGGTACCATTTCACACCAGTCAGAATAGCTGCGATCCAAAAGTCTACAAGCAATAAATGCTGGAGAGGATGTGGAGAAAAGGGAACCCTCTTACACTGCTGGTGGGAATGCAAACTAGTACAGCCATTACGGAAAACAGTGTGGAGATTCCTTAAAAAATTGCAAATAGAACTGCCTTATGACCCAGCAATCCCACTGCTGGGCATACACACCGAGGAAACCAGAATTGAAAGAGACACATGTACCCCAATGTTCATTGCAGCGCTGTTTATAATAGCCAGGACATGGAAGCAACCTAGATGTCCATCAGCAGATGAATGGATAAGAAAGCTGTGGTACATATACACTATGGAATACTACTCAGCCCTTAAAAAGAATAAATTTGACTCAGTTCTAATGAGATGGATGAAATTGGAACCGATTATACAGAGTGAAGTAAGCCAGAAAGAAAAACACCAATACAGTATACTGACACATATATATGGAATTTAGAAGACAGTGGTGATGACCCTATATGTGAGACAACAAAGAGACACAGAGTTATAGAGTGGACTTTTGTACTCTGAGGGAGAGGGAAAGGGTGGGATAGTTTGGGAGAATGGCAATGAAACATGTATATTTTCCTGTAAGAAACGAAGCGCCAATCTATGTTCAATGTAGGATGCAGGATGCATGGGGCTGATGCACAGGATGATTCAAGTAGAGGATGTGGGGTGGGAGGTGGGAGGGGGCTTCGGCATTGGGAGATTGTGTTCACCTATGGCTGATTCGTGTCAATGTATGGCAAAACAAATACAGTATTGTAATTTTTTAAAAAATAAATTAATTAATTAATTAAAAAATAAAAATAAAAGAAACAATAAAAAATAAAAAAAATAAAATTTAATAGAAAAACCTATAATCATTTTTTAAGGTCCAGCTGCATATTAGAATTATTTTGAAATTCTTGATAAATACAAATGCCCAGATATTGTTTTTTCTTCCAAAACTCCAGATGTGACTTTGATGAGGAGCAATGTTTAAAAACAACTGGACAAAGGATGATCTTTTACTTGAAAAAAAAAAAGAGAAGGAATACTTGCAATCTGAGTTAAAAGTCTGAATGAAGCAGCCTAAGAAATAGAGGAAAAGAACAGAATGGGAAAGACTAGAGATCTCTTCAAGAAAATTAGAGATACCAAGGGAACATTTCATGCAAAGATGGGCTTGATAAAGGACAGAAATGGTATGGACCTAACAGAAGCAGAAAATATTAAGAAGAGTTGGCAAGAATACATGGAAGAACTCTACAGAAAAGATCTTCAAGACCCAGATAATCATGATGATGTGATCACTCATCTAGAGCCAGACATCTTGGAATGTGAAGTCAAGTGGGCCTTAGAAAGCATCACTACGAACAAAGCTAGTGGAGGTAATGGAATTCCAGTGGAGCTGTTTCAAATCCTGAAAAATGATGCTGTGAAAATGCTGCACTCAATATGCCAGCAAATTTGGAAAACTCAGCAGTGGCCACAGGACTGGAAAAGGTCAGTTTTCATTCCAATCACAAAGAAAGGCAATGCCAAAGAATGCTCACACTACCACACAATTGCACTCATCTCACATGCTAGTGAAGTAATGCTCAAAATTCTCCAAGCCAGGCTTCAGCAATACGTGAACCGTGAACTTCCTGATGTTCAAGCTGGTTTTAGAAAAGGCAGAGGAACCAGAGATCAAATTGCCAGCATCTGCTGGATCACTGAAAAAGCAAGAGAGTTCCAGAAAAACATCTATTTCTGCTTCATTGACTCCACCAAAGCCTTTGACTGTGTAGATCACAACAAACTGTGGAAAATTCTGAAAGAGATGGGCATACCAGACCACCTGACCTGCCTCTTGAGAAATCTGTATGCCGGTCAGGAAGCAACAGTTCAAAATGGACATGGACCAACAGACTGGTTCCAAATTGGAAAAGGAGTACGTCAAGGCTGTATATTGTCACCCTGCTTATTTAACTTCTATGCATAATACATCATGAGAAACACTGGACTGGAAGAAACACAAGCTGGAATCAAGATTGCTGGGAGAAATATCAATAACCTCAGATATGCAGATGACACCACCCTTATGGCAGAAAGTGAAGAGGAGCTAAAAAGCCTCTTGATGAAAGCGAAAGAGAGTGAAAAAGCTGGCTTAAAGCTCAGCACTCAGAAAACAAAGATCATGGCATCCAATCCCATCACTTCATGGGAAATAGATGGGGAAACAGTGGAAACAGTGACAGACTTTATTTTGGGGGGCTCCAAAATCACTGCAGATGGTGACTGCAGCCATGAAATTAGAAGACGCTTACTCCTTGGAAGAAAAGTTATGATCAACCTAGATAGTATATTCAAAAGCAGAGATATTACTTTGCCAACTAAGGTCCATCTAGTCAAGGCTATGGTTTTTCCTGTGGTCATGTATGGATGTGAGAGTTGGACTGTGAAGAAGGCTGAGCGCCGAAGAATTGACGCTTTTGAACTGTGGTATTGGAGAAGACTCTTGAGAGTCCCTTGGACTGCAAGGAGATCCAACCAGTCCATTCTAAAGGAGATCAACCCCGGGATTTCTTTGGAAAGGAAGATGCTAAAGCTGAAACTCCAGTACTTTGGCCACCTCATGTGAAGAGTTGACTCACTGGAAAAGACTCTGATGCTGGGAAGGATTGGGGGCAGGAGGAGAAGGGGACGACCAAGGATGAGATGGCTGGATGGCATCATGGACTCAGTGGACCTGAGTCTGAGTGAACTCTGAGAGATGGTAATGAACAGGGAGGCCTGGCGTGCTGCGATTCATGGGGTCGCAAAGAGTCGGACATGACTGAGCGACCGAACTGAACTGAACTGAGTGATCTTCCCATACCTGCTGATGTGATTGCTCAGGGGAAGGATAAAACTGTATTAGTGACGATCCCTGGACCTCCCCCTTACCCCCTAAAATGAAAATATATACCATGAACTCACTGTTATTCTCGTGAATAGGTTATTCTTGGAAGCCTGACTGTACTGTGGGTTCTCATTCACAACTCAACATTCAAGGATATGCTAACATTAAAAGAAAAATATGAAGAAAACTATAGGTGAATCTTCAGCTAGAGAAACCTGAACTGGACCTGAACTCAGGACAACTTCACCTGCTCAGCAAACAAGGCTGTCTTTTCTTAACTTTTCCTTTCTATGGACAAAATTTACCCGTCTGCTAGATTACACAGCATTGATAAAAACACAGCTCAAGCCTGAACATAAGTATAATATGTCAATGTCATGCGTTACTTTATAGTCTCACCCACTTACTCATAGACTGTGACAAGGCTAATGAGAGACTGCTATGTGCACAAACTTCTTGCATTTGAGGAACCCTGCTTATTGGAAAACTCCATCAACTATTGTGAATGGACTATGTCCTCTAAAACCTTCAACACATTTTTTAAAATAGCCCCTCAATTAGTTCGTATTATAACTGAAGATGCAAACACTACCTCTATGTATCACTTAAGAACCCCTTTCTCTGGATGCCTAACACATGTTGATCTTTTATATTGGAAGGGGACCACCTATTATTCCACCCCACACCCCATGAAAGCTCAGGTGTTATCGATTCAAATGCTATTTCCTACTTTATCTATTCCCGATATTAGCTTTTCTTTAGAACCCCTGTGTAAGATTTTGCAAGAAACCAAAGTATTACGAAACTACGAAATTACAAAGTATTACTATTACAAAAGGAGAAAACATAATTGTACCTTGATAGAACATTCTGTTGTTACTATTATAGCTGATAAGTTAATGGATATAGGAGTTAATGTACAAAAACATACTTCTTATTAATGGTGGGACTCATTATTTACTACACCCACTACTGCTTAGGAATGGTTTTCTGCATTGTTTAACCCCTGGCTTATTTCTTTGATTATCTTGTTTCCTTTCACCATCTGGAATTGTTATTTGTCCTATAGAATTAACTAGACTGCTCATGTTACTCATAATACTTTGCATTATTCCTATGCTCTTCAGCATAAACAATCATGAGGTCGACTGTTTGATTAAGTTATAATGGAAGAAGTCTTGGTACAGACTTCAGATGCAGGGGAGCAGTCCTCTGACCTCGTTTCTTTCCTGCCTGGCCACTGCCCAGATTCTACTGCTGCCTGCAAGGTCAGCAAGTCAGGGAGTACTTTAGATAAGAAAGGAAGTGGGCCATGGAATTCTTAAGCCCTTGGAGGCTTGACCAATCACACCAGGGTTTTTACAAAATCCTATGACTCACAAGATAAACAGCATTGTAAAAATGTTAAAGTAAAACAAGAGCTACATTTTTGTTCAGAAACTGATGAGGATATCAGTTTGTGGTTTGGGATTATAAGCAGGAACTTCCCAAAACTGAAGTCTCACTTGTGGAGTGAGCACACTGCCCTGGACCTTTTCTTAGTTGGGATTCCAGATTGCTGTTACTCTGGACTTTCCAGCATGCTGCTTAAGTTTGGATGACATTTGGGCCCATTTGGTGATATATATGCTGTTACTCTTCTCTATTGTTTCTATTTCTCTTTTCTTTTAATGACTGTATATTGAAATTAAGTTAAATAATCCTCTTGGATATTGACATTGTTAAAATAAAATAAAATCATTGTTTAAGAGGTGCTAATGGTAAAGACTTCCCTGGTGGCTCAGACAGTAAAGTGTCTGCCTACAATGAGGGAGGCCCGAGTTCCATCCCGGTCAGGAAGATCTCCTGGAGAAGCAAATGGCAACCCAGTCTAGTATTCTTGCTTGGAAAATCCCATAGACAGAGGAGCCTCTTAGACTGCAATCCATGGGGCGCAAAGAGTCGGACACGACTGAGCAACTTCACTTTCACTTTCAGTGGTAAAGAACATGCCTGCCAATGCAGGAAACATGAGACATGGGTTCAATCCCTGGGTCAGCAAGATACCCTGGAGAAGGAAATGGCAACCTACTCCAGTACTGTTGCCTGGAGAATCCCATGGACAGAGGAGTCTGATGTGCTACAGTCCATAGGGTCGAAAAGAGTAGGACGGGACTGAAGCAACTGAGCATGCAAGATCATGCCATCCAGTCCCATGACTTCATGGCAAACAGAAAGGGGAAAAGTGGAAGCAGAGATATATTTTATTTTCTTGGGCTCCAAAAATCACTGCAGACAGTGACCGTAGCCATAATATTAAAAGACACTTGCTCCTTGGAAGGAAAGCTATGACAAACCTAGACAGCATATTCAAAGCAGAGACATCATTTTGCTGACAAAAGTCTGTACAAAGCTAAGGTTTTTTCAGTAGTCATGTAGGGATGTGAGATCTGGACTATAAAGAAGGCTGTGTGTTTGCAGATGTTGTAACAGGTTGGGTCTCACGAGATTTTGTCTAGAGGACGCGGGGCCCCCTTCCCCTCAGGACCCTGACCGGAAAGCTGTGGGCCGGGCGGCAGGCAGGCTGGCCGGCCAGCGTCTCCATGTGCCGTGTGTCCCCCAGGCCGCCCACAGCAGAGCGCCAGGGGCCGCGAGACCCCCAGTTTGCAGCGCTCCCCCGCCATGAGCCCATCGTGATCCTCAGCCCCAGGAGATGCCAGCGGCAGGTTCAGGGTGGAGGGGGGTGAGTGTCCTTGCTGTTGCGTGGACAGACACCACCTCCTCCCCTCCTGGCCCCGAACTCAGCAGGCATTTGATTTCAGGAGGAGGAGGGGCTTCAGACCTGTCCTGCTCACTGTGACGCCTGGAAACACCCAGGGAGGAGGCGGGCCTGGGGGCAGGCGGGCCAGGGAGCATGCTCAAGGACAGGTGGAACCCTGGCCCCAGGCTGCGTGGCCAGCTGGGCCCCAGAGCGCACACAGGCGCGCCCCACGGAGGTGCTCTGCCCAGCTCTCCGCCCTCGGGCCCCCCAGACCGGGCCCCCACGCAGCTGCGTTTACTCGGTGCCAGGGTTCCCCCTGCCCTGTCCAAGGTCCCCACCCTCTCCCTGTGCTGCCGGCCACACGCCTTGACTCATCACTTGGCTGTCTGCCCCCAGTTTTAGGACTGGGATCTACACGTGGCAGACCATGCCTGGAAGCATTTGGCTTTTTAAAAGCCCAGAGGTTATTCTAACTGCCCTAGCGTGTTCTCGCTTCTCATTTTATTGAAGAAGAATCATTTAAAAGCACTAATTAAAATTGATTTCTGAACTTAAAAAAAAAAAGAAAGCGCCAAAGGAAGAATTGATGCTTTTGAATTGTGATGCTGGAGGAGATTCTTAAGGGTTCTTTGGACTGCAAGCAAATCAAACCTGTCAATCCTAAAGGAAATCAACCCTGAATATTCATTGGAAGGACTGTGGCTGAAGCTCCAATACTTTCGCCACCAGATGCAAAGAGCCTGGAAAGACCAGACTCTTCCACCCATTGGAAAAGACCCTGCTACTGGGAAAGACTGATGATAAAAAGAGAAAGGAGCGGCAAAGGATGAGATGGTTAGAAAGCATCACCAATTCAATGGACATGAATGTGAGCAGACTCCAGGAGATAGTGGAGGAGCCTGGCATGCTACATCCATGGGGACACAAAGAGTAGGGCACAACTTAGGGACCGAACAACAACTGCAGCTAGAACATAAACAGTAACACAGAAATCAAGCCTCAAATTCTTACGAACGTTATTTCCTAAACCCATAACATATCTCAACTTTCTTCTAAAATGAAAGTACTATCCAAATATCTTGGCTCAGTTACGCAGATTAAATTTGCCTCAACTGTTACAATGTGCAAGCAACACCAGGACTACTGAACTCAAGGGAAGCTCTCAGCAAATGAGTCACTCAGATTAAAAACAACTGGAAGCAAGAGAAAGACATAAGGCTTAAGGCAGCAGGCAGGCGGAAATGGGAAATAAAATATGCTGATTAGTGCCAAAAAGAGAAGAGGAGGCAAGATGATCTTAAGGCTGCTTAGTTTTCGTGGGCCACTCCTAAAATGTCCAAAGGGAAAGAGGAGCAATGCAGTCTCTCATATTAGCCCTAAGGAAGAAAGCAAGAAAGTAAGAGACAAGGACACATCAAATAATTGGAGGTGGAGAGAGAAATACAGCCAACGTCAAATGGTAGGAGAAAAATATGGAGAGGGCACTGGATTTGAGTCCCCCTGTCATACAGCAAATTTCTACTGGCTATCTTTTTGCATCTGGTAATATATATGTTTCAATGTTATTCTCTCAATTTGTCCCACCCACTCCTTCCCCCTGTGTCCACCCAATACAATATTGTAAAGCCATTATGCTCCAATTAAAAAAATTTTTTTAATACAGGGAGAGAATTTTGAGTTGAACAGGAGGTACCTGAAAGAAGACAGTTGTCAAAGAAAGTAAATACCTTTAAAAACAACAGATATGCTTAGACACTTCAGAAAAGAGAAGTAGAAAAACAAAACAAGGGCATCCTTGGAATTCAGTGATTTCTGCTATCACATCTTTGGGATTCACAGGGCACACAAATGAATGGCAAAATGCCCTTCAAAGATATGAATAACCTGCAGAACTATGTCAGTGTATGCAACACTAAAAGCACAGGAATGTACAGAACTTAGAACTGTAATCAATACCCACACTTAGGATATGGAGTTGTTTTGCACATAAAATAAAAAGCTAAATTCAATGGGGAAAATTGGTTTGGAGGACCTAGGTCAAATTTTAAAAAAGACAAATTGCAAGACCAGAAGACAAATTAGAAGAGATATTGATAAATGTATACTTTCCTTTTCAATGGGAATGAAAAATTTTTTCATTTAATGCTGTGAAATATTTCAGCTGTGTCAGAAGACTAACTATGTAATGTCATTACTCATTTTTGATTACTTTCAATCCCAAGATTAAATTACATTTAGATAAATATGGCACGGTTCTTAAACTGAGAATTTAGAATTCTGTTGCAAGTAATAACAACAACAAAACTCTAGAACAAACTGGCTTAGAAAACAAAGGAAATTTTCTGAGAAACATAACTGAAAATTCTGGAAAGTGAAAGTCACTCAGTCATGTCCAACTCTGCAGCCCCATGGACTGTAGCACTCCAGGCTTCCCTGTCCATCACCAACTCCCGGAGCTTGCTCAAGCTCACGTCCATTGAGTCGGTGATACCATCCAATCATCTCATCCTCTGTCATCCCCTTCTCCTCCTGCCTTCAATCTTTCCCAGCATCAGGGTCTTTTCAAATGAGTCAGTTCTTTGCATCAGGTGGCCAAAGTATTGGAGTTTCAGCTTCAGCATCAGTCCTTCCAATGAGTATTCAGGACTGATTGATTTCCCCTTATGATTGATTGGCTGGATCTCCTTGCAGTCCAAGGAACTCACAAGATTCTTCTCCAAAACCACAGTTCAAAAGCATCAATTCTTTGGCGTTCAGCTTTCTTTATAGTCCAACTCTCACATCCATAATAGATGGACCTTTATCAGCAAAGGAATGTCTTTGCTTTTTAATATGCTGTCTAGGTTGGTCATAGCTTTTCTTCCAAGGAGCAAGCGTCTTTTAATTTCATGGCTGCAGTCACAATCTGCAGTAATTTTGGAGCCCAAAAAGATAAAGTCTGTCACTGTTTCTATAGTTTCCCCATCTATTTGCCATGAAGTGATGGGACTGGATGCCATCATCTTAGTTTTCAGAATGTTGAGTTTTAAGCCAGCTTTTCCACCCTCCTCTTTCACTTTCATCAAGAGGCTCTTTAGTTCTTCTTTACTTTCTGCCATAAGGGCAGTGTCATCTGTATATCTAAGGATATTGACATTTCTCCTGGCAATCTTGATTCCAGTTTGTGCTTCATTCAGCCCAGCATTTCGCATGATGTACTCTGCATATAAGTTAAATAACCAGGGTGACAATATACAGCCTTGATGTACCCCTTTCCCAATTTGGAACCAGTCAATTGTTCCATGTCCTGTTCTAACTGTTGTTTCTTGACCTGCATACAGATTTCTCAGGAGGCAGGTTAGGTGGTCTGGTATTCCCATCTCTTGAAAAATTTTTCCACAGTTTGTTGTGATCCACACAGTCAAAGGCTTTGGCATAGCCAATAAAGCAGATGTTTTTCTGGAACTCTCTTGCTTTTTTGATGACCCAACATATGTTAGCAATGTGATCTCTGGTTCCTCTGCCTTTTCTAAATACAGCTTGAACATCAGGAAGTTCTCAGTTCATTGTTGAAGCCTGGCTTGGAGATTTTTGAACATTATTTTGCTACTGCAAATTTGTGATACTTTGAACATTCTTTGGCATTGCCTTTCTTTGGGATTGGAGAATGAAAAGCAACCTTTTCCAGTCCTGTGGCTTAGTCCATGGAGTTCTCCAGGGCTGAATACTGGAGTGGGTGGCCCTTCCCCTTCTTCAAGGGATCTTTCCAACCCAGGGGTTGAATCCAGGTCTCCCACATTGCAGGTGGATTCTTTACCATCTGAGCCACAAGGGAAGCCCAAGAATACTGGAGGGTAGCCTATCCCTTCTCCAGCAGATCTTCCCAACCCAGAAATCAAACTGAGGTCTCCTTCATTGCAGGTGGATTTTTACCAACTGAGCTATCAGGAAAGCCTCAGACCAATTTCATCCAAGAATCACGTTACTAAGTCCTATGTCTCTGCTTTGTTCCACATGCAGTCCAGCTTTCCTTGTGGTAATAGTACAGCTGTGGGTGTCTCCTGGGCTTGACTTCCATACACTTTCAAATTCCAGTGAAAATAGTATTTTCAGCCAGCACCTCTTGTTTAGAAATTTCCCAGAAGCCCAAGGCACTTTTTGCATGTCCTAGGCTCACCTGAGTTATGTTCTCATCCCACCTAGTAGGCTGGCCACCCAACTCCCTAACTGGTTTCTCCTGGGAGTACTATCTTAATTAAGTCATTTGCACCTAAATCTTTAGCTAAGCAGCTGCTTGTAGTAGAATATTTCCTAAGACACAATGAATGTACTGAACCCCCTGGCAGGTTATCCTTGAAATTCCTGAGTTGTTCTTTTTCATCTTAACATTTCCACAAAAGCTTGCATTTCCCTCTGAACAAGACACTCATCTTCTCACATATTCCCTTTCCTAGGTTCTGTGTTGCTTTCCCCTGTCCCAGCCTCCTACTTCACCTGCCCCTCTCAAATCTTTCCCATATGCCCTCTGAAAACATTATTCCACACTAAACTGCCTTTTACCTGCCATAACCAGCTGAGATTTCTGTTTCCCAGCCTCAAGTGAAACCTGATTCATCCCCAAAGCTTCCATTTCCTTTTCTTCTCTTTTTTCTTAAGAAAGGGTGACTCTTTTCCACCTTCTCTCACATTTAAATCTACAGATAAACCTGATAACCTCCATTATACAACAATGATCTTTCCAAACCTGTCTTTCCATAGGTACACTCCTATACCTTTCTTTAGATTTCACTATGAAAATCAAAATTTATTCTGAAGTGACTCTTGCTCCTACACAGGAGGGCCCCTAGGAAGAGTCAACTATATTAAGCTGGATGGGGCATATATGGTTGGGTATAGTATTCTCTGTATCTTTCATAGATCTAAGGTGTTATTTTAGACCCACGAAAAGAGCAAACACCCTCTTCTAACAACACAAGATAAGACTCTACACATAGATATCACCAGATGATCAATACTGAAATCAAATTGATAATATTCTTTGCAGCCAAAGATGGAGAAGCTCTATACAGTCAATAAAAACAAGACCAGGTGCTGACTGTGGCTCAGATCATGAGCTCCTTATTGCCAAATTCATACTTAAGCTGAAGGAAGCAGGGAAAACCACTAGACCATTCAGGTATGACCTAAATCAAATCCCTTACGATTATACAGTAGAAGTGATAAATAGATTCAAGGGATCAGATCAGTGCCTGAAGAACTATGGACGGAGGTTGGTGACATTATACAGGAGGCCAGGGATCAAGACCATCCCCAAGAAAAAGAAATGCAAAAGGCAAAATGGTGGTCTCTGGAGGCCTTACAAATAGTTGAGAAAAGAATAGAAGCTAAAGGCAAAGGAGAAAAGGAAAGATATGCCCATTTGAATGCAGAGTTCCAAAGAGTAGCAAGGAGAGATAAGAAAGCCTTCATTAGTGCCAACATCCATTGGATCATCAAAAAAGCAAGAGTTCCAGAAAAACATCTACTTCTGCTTTATTTACTTCTCTGTCAAGGTAATGGAGTATACACCAAAGAAAAGAAAAATTTCAATAAGAAAATCTATATACAACCTTAAAAAGATGAGGAATTAAAGAGGCCTTTTCAATGGAAATAAATCTTTGAAAAGATGTTAAAAGGCTGGGTAATTAGTTGTGAACTGTCATTTAAATCCCTATTTGCTCTCCATTTAAAATGAGAATGTGGAGGTTGAGAGAGTAAGCAAACTGCTCAAAGTCACAAAGATGTTCAAGCAGTGGACCTGAGTCCCATTCCAAAGCCTGCACTCCTTCCATTCCATGCTGTGTGCATCATCAAGAGACTAAGAAGCCAGTCATCTTTTGGGCATGTCCAGGTGTGACCATTACAGCTACACTTCTTTGGAGTGATGCAGTTTCTGGATGTTCTTGCCTTCCAGGTGAACACTCAAACTCAGGTATATAAAGTAAATAAAGTCAACTACAAAAAGTTGATCTTACAAAGCTCTCAGAGGCTTTTTTTTTTTTTTTTTGGTGCCCACAAAGACAGCTTAAGCAAAGAGAAAGACCTCCTTCACCCAGTCACATGAGAAGCTCTGCTGTGGTCCACTTTGTATTTAATAGAAGTCACTCAGTAACTCTTAGGCTTCCCTGATAGCTGTTGTAAAGAATCCACTTGCAATGCAGGAGACCCCAGTTCAGTTCCTGAATTGGGAAGATCCACTGGAGAAAGAATAGGCTACCCACTCCAGTATTCTTGGGCTTCCCTTGTGGCTCAGCTGGTAAAGAATCCATCTGCTACACAGGAGACGTGGGTTTGATCCCTGGGTTGTAAAGATCCCCTGGAGAAGAGAAGGGCTACTCACTCCAGTATTCCACCCTGGAGAGTTCCATGGACTATATAGTCCATGGGGTTGCAGAGTCAGACGCAACTGAGCAACTTTCACTTTCACTTCACTTTCAGTAACTCTTGGTGATGTGACAGGAAATTTGCTACATATGTTATAAACATTCTTTTATTTGATCCTAGCAACAACTTTATAAAGTACATACTAATGTGACCATTATAGAAGAGTACACTGTGGGGCACGGAATTAAATAATTTATCACAGATTCATAACCAATGGCAAGGCCTACGTATAAAACACCTGCTATTAACCTCAAATCAAGATGGTGGAGTAAAAGGACTTGTGTTCATCTTCTCCTGTGAGAACACCAAAATTTCAACTAGCTGCTGAACAACCATCGACAGAAGATGATGGAACCTACCCACCCACCCCCACCCACCCCCCAAAAAAACAACCATGTCCAAGCACAAAGCAGAAGCCACAAAGAGATGGCAGGAGGGGAACAACTGCATTACAATCAAATTTCATACCCATCGGGTGGGCGACCCACAGCTGGAAAACAATAATACTAAAGAAGTTGTAACGCTGTTGCAAAGGTTCTAGGCCCCACATCAGACTTCCTGACCCAGGGATCCAGCTAAGGGACTGGGACTCCCCAGGGAATCTAACTTTGAAGGACAGTGGGATTTGATTATAGAACTTTCACAGGACTTGGGGAAGCAGAGACTCTTGGAGGGCACAAACAAAAATTTGTGTGCACCAAGACCCAGGGAAAAGGAGCAGTGACCCCACAAGACACTGAGTCAGACCTGCCTTGAGTGTTTGGGGGGGATTCCTGCAGAGGCATAGGTCAGCAGAGGCCAGCAGCAGGGACAGAGACACTGGGAGCAGCAATCTTGGGAGGCATAGATCCTGTTGGGGGGCTGGCCAGAGAGGAAAAAGTGATTTTTGTCCTCGAGCTATTAGGGCCAATACCTCCAGTTCATTTCCCCAGAAAGGATACCTAAGGAGTTGAGACAAAAGCCACCAGAGAGCCTCCTCTGGCCCACTGAGAACTAGCACTGCCCAAGGAAGAAGCCCATTGCACTTCCAAGCTGACTAGATCCTGTAACCGCTGATTTGTGTCCTCAAAAACCTCATGGTCACCAGCAACACCTCTATCTACATAGATCAGAGGCACAGCCATGACAAAACTCCCTTTCAGGTTGCTGGCCCCTGAGGCAGCCAGCCAAGAGAGTGACCTCTAGCCTGAGAGACGTTCCTGGAGCTAGAGCTCCACCTCACTCCTGAATGTGCTCTTGTAACTTTCAGCTCCTAGCAAGGCTAGGCACTTCCATACTTGGGGTCTAAGTAAAAGTACACAGTAACAGCATGGATCACAAGTCCCTTACAAGTGTATGACCTGACAGATTAGGTTAGTAGTTTCAATTCCCAGACCCTTATGAAGTGGTCAAAGAGACCGGAAGGTTTCACTGAGAAAGGAGAGTTCGGTCCACAGGCTTCATCTATCTCTGGCCGCTCCCCTGGAGGAGACATTGAGTGCCTCTTGACATTAGCAGGTCAGTATAATCCCCTGACAGGGTTTCTGCCATATGAGGTCACCGTGGAACTGCAGATTAGGACACAGCTCTGCTTTGCACTTGATTGTGCATCTCTTTCAATCAATCACACACACAGGCACACTGTAGAGTTGGTAAAGTAAAGCAGAAAACATGTTTACTAGGAGAACAAAGAACTAAATCTCTGAGCATCTTTACCTTGTCCTGAAGAATTCTGGATGAGCCACCAAGATGAAAGTTTGCTGCTACAAGCCATGATGCTGGGATTCTTGGCGTTTGGAGGAGAGGAATTCAATCCTGGGCCAGTGATGAGGCTTGACTGCTCACAGCTTTTTGTGTAATAAATTTTTATTAAAGTATAAAAGAGACAGAGAAAGCTTCTGACATAGACATAAGAAGGGGACAGAAAGAGTGCCCCCTTGCTAGTTTTTAGCAAGGAGTTATATACCTTTTGGAGAAGGCAATGGCAACCTATTCCATCACTCTTGCCTGGAGAATCCCATGGATGGAGGAGCCTTTTAGCAAGCTGCTAGTTAGAGAAAGGAAATGCCTCAAAACTGAGAGAGTTACACCAGGCCCCTCACCCACAACATCCATTTTGAGGTAACACTGGCACAAAGTGAGCCATTCAGGGCCATAAAACAATTGACATGAATCTTGAAGAAACGGAAATTTCTGAGCAAATACACAGTTCATTAACATAGCTTAAGAAAGATATTTCCATGAGAAAAATGCATTGGTTAGCTCAAGGTCTGAGATAAAGTTAAGTTCAGGTGGAGCCAGGTGTCTTCATAACAACATAGGATTAGAAGAGAAAAGGAAAAAAAAAAGTTTGCCATTTGCAGTTTTATTTCCTCCTGCCCCTTGGGGACAACAGGCCTCCCTACTGAGGCTGTTAACATTCTCACTACCAGTCTATAGACTCCTAGACTGAGCAGCCTCAGGCCAAACAACTAACATGGAGGGAGCAGAGCACCACTCATCAGCAGAATTTGAATTAAAGGTGTACTGAGCATGGCCCTGCCCACCAGAGCAAGGCCTAGTTTCCCCACAGTCAGTCCCTCCCATCAGGAAGCTTGCACAAGCCTCTTAGCCTCATCTACCAGACAGCAGATAGAAAAAGCAAGAAATATAATCCTACAGCCTCTAGAATGGAAACAACAATCACAGAAAGTGAACCAAAATGATCACATGGATCACAGCCTTGTGTAACTCAAAGAAACTATGAGCCACATGCCCTGTAGGGACACTGAAGACAGACAGGTCATGGTGAAGAGTTCTGACAAAACATGGCCCACTGTAGAAGGGAATGGCAAAACCACTTCAGCATTCTTGCTCTCAGAACCCCATGAACAGTATGAAGAGGCAAAAAATATATGACACCGGAAGATGAGTCCCCCAGGTTGGTAGGTGTCCGATATACATATGCTATTGGGGAAGAGCAGACAGATAGCTCCAGAAAGAATGAAGAGACCAGGCCAAAGTGGAAACAACACTCAGTTGTAATGAAAGTACAGTCCAATATGGTAAAGAACAATATTGCATAGGAAGCTGGAATGTTAGGTCCATGAATCAAGGTAAATTGAACATGGTCAAGCAGGAGATGGCAAGGGTGAACACTTATATCTTAGGAATTAGTGAAATTAAAATGGACAAGAATGGGTGAATTTAATTCAGATGATCATTAAATCTACTACTATGGGCAAGAATGCCTTAGAAGAAATTGAGTAGCCCTCATAGTCCATAAGAGAGTCCGAAAAATGGCAGAATGATCTCGGTCTGTTTCCAAGACAAAACATTCAACATCTCAGTAATCCAAGTCTATGCCCTAATCACTAATGTCAAAGAAGCTGTGGGTCTATAAAGACCTACAAGACCTTCTAGAACTAACACTAAAAAAGGATGCCCTTTTCAACACAGGGGATTAGAATGCAAAAGTAGGGAAATCAAGAGAAACCTGGAGTAACAGGCAAGTTTGGCCTTGAAGTACAAAATGAAGCAGGGCAAAGACTAACAGAGTTTTGACAAGACAACACACTGGTCATGGCCAGCACTTTTTCCAACAGCACAAGAGATGACTTTACACATGAACGTCACCAGACTTTACACTGAAATCAGACTGATTATATTCTTTGCAACTTAAAATGGAAAAGCTCTTGATATAGTCAGAATAAACAAGACTGGGAGCTGACTGTGGCTCATATCATGAGCTCCTTATTGCATAATTAAGGAAGAAATTGAAGAATGTAGGGAAAACCACTAGATCATTCAGGAATGACCTAAATCAAATCCCTTATGATTATTCAGTGGAGATGACAAATAGATTCAAGAGATTAGATCTGGTAGAAAGAGTGAATTCCAATCCCCTGGAGTAACAGGCAAGTTTGGCCTTGAAGCACGAAGTGTACACCCACATATGGAGTTTGTACTGGAGGAAGGAGGGGCTCTACTGATGACCATGCATTTAACAATTAAGACAGTTTTGCCAGTATATTCCTATTAAAGATGGTTCTTTAAAAGTAATAAAACAAAGAATATCTAAAAGTGAACTGAAGGATCAAAGAGAACTAGAGTCTTCAATTCCTACGTGAAACAACACAAGATACAGAAAGACTTGCTTTGTAGCTATAATTTTGGAGTCTTTATCAGATTCCAAAGGTTAATCTCACATCCAATCTTTAAACGTAATGTACATTGTCAGTGATAAACTTAGCTGCTTGTTTTCCTGAGGTACCTAGACATGCCTGCATGGTGAGTTGGTTATGGAGTAGATTGATACCTATCCTTTTTATATCCGTACTACCCTACTGCTTATTTAATGTATGCATTCTGACTGGATGGTGTCCCCACTGACTGGCTAGTGTCCCTGCCTCAAGGGTTTATAAATATTTTGAATATACCCTTGCTTGTGAATAAATATTAAATACATACTGTACAGGTGAAAACTAGAAACAATTATGGCAATTATGTTAAATCTGATTATAGGATAGACCAGTTTGTCACAATATGACCAGTCATCTATATCTGATAATACCTGAGCAGAAGGGATATAAGCACAATATAATTAATCTTATTGAGAAAGACCAAAAAGATGACTTAGTTTGAGAAGGTCTCTGATGGCTCAGATAGTAAAGAATCTGCCTGCAATGCAGGAGACCTGGGTTTGATCCCTGGGTCAGAAAGATCTCCTGGAGAAGGGAATGGAGAATTTCATGGACAGTAGAGCCTGGAAGGCTTCCATCCATGGGGTCACAAAGAGTTGGACATGACTGAGCAACTAACATTTTCACTCTGGGCTTCCCTGGTGGCTCAGATGGTAAAGAATCCTCCTGCAATGCAGGAAACCAGGGTTCAATACGTGGGTTGGGAATATCCCCTGGAGAAGGGCATGGCAATCCACTCCAGCATTCTTGCCTGGAAAATTCCATGGACAGAGGAGGCCTGGCAGGGCACAGGCCATGGGGTTGCAGAGTTGAGCACACCTGAGCAAGTAACACCCTTTAAATAAGGAATAAGATTGTTGGGACACAAATCTTGGCTCTTATACTTGACTCTGTGGCATTGGACAAAAATGGAGAAAATCTCTTAGATGGTTTGGAGGATTAAGCAAATCAATGTGTATAAAAGTATTCAGAACAATATCTTACATATAGTACATAAATAAGTTTTAACTGTTATTAAAACCTTGGAATTCAGAAATGAGCCCCAACCCCGCCTTACCAACAATTACCAAATAGAGTTTCAGAAGTTGCCAAAGGCTTTTTTGCCTTATAATCATAAAGGATAAGAGTACTGGGAATTAAAAATACTCATATTTTTATTGTCTAAAGGTTCCACAGGCAAATAAAAGTATTTTAGAGGGAAAAAGTCAATAAATAAATAATAATAATAAAAATAAATAAAATAAATAAAAAGCCTCTTAGCTCTTAGGACTCTGTTTCAATATACCCCGAGGAGATGATCTTTCCTGTAACTGACTAGGTATAGGATGCTTTTTACAATGTCTTAGCATTTTATGAATTCGAAATTTACTCTAGGATTATTTATCAACACGTATGTGCTCAGTTGTCCCCAACTCTTTACAGCCCCATGACTGCAGTCCACCAGGCTCTTCTCTCAATGGAATTTTCCAGGTGAGAACACTGGAGTGGGTTGCCATTTCCTTCCCCGGGGCTCTTCTTGACCCAGGGATCGAACCTGAGTCTCCTGCATCTCCTGCATTGGCAGGTGGATTCTTTACCACTTGTGCCACTTGGGAAGCCCAGGGTTGTATATGCTCTATATTTATTAAGACATTGCTTTCAAACAGGTTTTTGCAATATACCTTAGCTGGGTTTGGAAGTGCTTGTCATACTCCAAGACCCGCCAGCACTAGATATTTTCAATATTTTGCTAATAAAAAGGGGCATCTTGGTTTTGTGTTAATCTATATTTATAATGCTTTAAACAAATGAGACAACTTTGCTAAATATTTTAGCTTGATGCCTGTGTTTCTTAGAAACAGCTTGAAAGGATTGTGCAATTATATAAAAAATTACAGTAAAAATTGCTTACATAATTATAGGTAAAACATCATTAAATGTTTAGGGTTTTAAAAATATAGCACAGCTTTAAAAAGGCGTATAGTAGATTCTTTAGAGATCAAATGATTAGATGAAATGATTCAAAGAATGTATAAATTAAGAAAGTCTATTTTATGTGCTTCTTAAAAATACTTAATGCAAACTGAGGGAGAGCTTGGGTGATCTGGGACAGCATGAGAAGGAAGGCCCAGTTTAACCAGACTGGGTTTAAAAGGAAAAATATGGCTAAGGTAGTGCCAAAACAATGAGTAAACTTTTAAACATATTACTGGGAAAGAACATTTAATGAAGTACTCAACTTTGTATAAGACAGTGGTGTTTTTCAAGAGACTATTTACTTCCTTAATTTGAAATGATATTGAACTTTATTATCCAACAGATAGAAATATTACTGAAGTCAGTAACATTGATCTTGTACAAATCAATGAACTGACAGGACATTCTAGTGATTTCAGCTAAGGCAGATAGAAGATGAGGCAGAAAGAGAAAGCTTTTTTCTTTAGAAAGTGGTCTCCACACTGCCTCTAATCTATATTATATTAGATAAAAAGAACCCTATTAGTCAAAGATGGTATGTAGGACAGAATTTGGGTGGCCACGGCAAAGACACATATGAAACAGAAAGCATTAAAGTAATAAAGCTGTAAATGTACTTTTACATATCTCTGGTTGTTATCTTAATATCTGGTTGATTGGGAATTCTTAGTCTGAACTCTTAAACAGCTGATAAGGAGTGATGTACAATTTATAAAATACAAGGTTCCAAGATCAAAAGCAAAGGAAGAGCAAGCCTCCACTACACAAAATTTAAAAGTAACCCTCTGAGGGGACATTTAGCAGGTTTTACAGAGAAAAATTCTGAAGAGATGATAAACAGCTGCCCCTTTTAGCTACATCTGATTCTTCAACAGAGAGGAATGCAATAGAGGGCATTATCACAGAGACCTGATGGAAAGGAACTTCAGAGAAAAGCAAGCCTCCAAGGGTAAACTCTATTGCAAAAGAAACAAAACACATACATTTTTAAAAATCATGGAGTAAAACAGACCCTAAAATATTTACTGGGAACTTCGCTTTGGGCCAAGTTTGAGGTATTTTGAATGCATTAACACAACTGAATACAAATGAAAGGTGTACATATGTGAGAAAGAGTGTGTTGTTAGGAGAACCTAAAGTTAAACAAAGCCAAGAATAGCAGGAGTTTTAGAATGACGTATGTTTATAGCTCCAGGTAAGTGGAGTGAACTTGGGCCCTAGTTTTCTTTCCTGGGAAAGTCAGGTCATAGTCCTAAGGAGTGTGTACCCAAGGGCCAATCTCGCCTGGGAGCAGTCTGAGAAAGACTGGAATTTTCCTGAGTAGGCAATTTGGTCTTCCTAGGGCTTAAACTAAATCAAGGAGTAACTGGGCAGTTTGGTAGCCCCCAAATGGCTGCTGGGGAGATGTCTACATGTCTGGAGTTGGAAGTCAGTTATAGATATTCATTTAAAGAGTCCAAGAGGATGCTGTAATGTAATAGTTTAGAACAAAGTTTCCACTCCTACAAGTGTCTGGGAATTTCTCATTGACCCAGACACCTATGATTTCCTTACTATACAATGTATACTTAGTTACTGACCACAGCAGGGAGGGGCTACCCAGGATCTCCAGTTGCTGATCAAAATATTCATACAACATTGGTCTTGTCTAAGTGTCTGAAGAAAACTAAATCCAGGAATGGTGCCTTCTCCAGCACAGACCTGCTGATAGAGCGTGCTGAGGTGGGAAAGGGGCGTTTGGGGCGGGGCCAGACTGAAACTGTACAGAACTTTCCTCCAAGGAGCCTAATTCACTTTAAGTTCAGGATTCTCAGTTTTATGAGAGTATATTAAAATATGATGTTACAATGTGATTAGGAAATTATTTGTCTTATCTATATATATTCTGAAATAATAATGATCAATATTTATGGAACACGTTCTACACACCAGGCATGTTGCTAAGCACTTTAAATAGTGCTGTTTCTTCACAGCAAACCTCATAGGTCCTGTCTACCTCACTTTAAAAATTAAGAAACTGAGGCTCAGAGAAAAATATACAATTGCTTAATGTGGAACTGGTATTCATGTCAAGGATTATTTGCCCCTAGAGATTATGATCCTAGCCACCACAAATTATTATAACTTTTCATGAAAATTTGCCTATAAATGTGGGAGATGACACCAGTTTACTGTTTAGACAGAAGGATTTCCTCCACATCTTGGGGAAATGTGGAAAATCTAGTTTTCTTTCTCAGGTAGCAGCAACACAAAAACATAAATTATCTTTTAGTATTTTTTTTCTAATGTCTCAAGTCCCAAACAACATAAATCTAATGAGAATTAAATCTTAATTTGTTGAATCCTTTCTTAGGTATTAAAGAGGAGCTTTACTTAATGACTCCCTTGAGACAGTGTAAATAAGTGGCCAACTTCAGCTTCTTATTTTAGAATTCAAAAGTCACTTGATTCTGCTAGAAAACCGTATTTCTTTTTTTCCCCCACACAGGGAGAAAAGATGTGTCCTTGGGTCAGCTAACAAGCCTCTGTAGTGTAACTAGAGAAATAATCAGAGGTGAGAATATACCCTCAATTTCCCTAAATACTTTTCAGAACAAACATTTCTCATACCTCCTTCACAACTTTATCAGAAGATTATCATGTCTGTCCTTTGTGTTTTATCATTTTTGCTAAATTATTTGAAATATTTCAACCCGATCCTCCAAGAAAACCTTTTAGTAAGCATATTTTTTGCAACTGTAGATATCTGCCTTAAATCAATCTACAATTCACAGTTACAAAAACCAGTCACAATTTTTTATTGACAGAAAAATAATTTTTGCGTCATTCATGCCCTATTTTAAGTTTTAGGTACATACAACTTAGGAAAAAAATCTTACCTTACTTAGAAGTGTAGGCCTTCCAGGTGATCACTAAGCAGTCCATAAGAATACAGATTGAATTCAGGATGAGACGTTGTATTGATGAATGCAGTCTGAGTCAGAAAGCAAAGTCTAAGGTGTATTTGATTATTTGCCTATGATAGATCAAGGAAACCAGTAATGTAATGCAAGACTCCTGACCCTACACAGATCAGGGTCAATACAAATGTTTAAAGTCCAGAAATCAGGATGCGCAGTTACAGACAGTATAATGGAGCAGCTGGCCCCTTTGGTTTCATGCTTTGCATGCCATCCTTCACCATCAGCAAGACCCAGGCAGCCTCCCTGGGGTGGGACTGCTCTCTGGTCTCCAGGTGCAGAGCAAGCCTGTCTAGTTTGCTAGATTACTACAATCACCTGCTGCTGATTGCAGCAAGTGCTGATGGTGCCATGCAAGAGCCATAGCCTTGCACAGAGTCAGCACACCTGCACCTACAATTCTCACTGCAGTTCTGGTTGGGAGCATACTCAAGATGAACAAACTCAGCTTCAGAGAATAGCTTTCTTTGTAAAGACTTCTCTGAACTCCGTGGGGAGACCTCAGCAGTGCATGCCTCTGATTTATGCTATTGCTATTATAATTACTGGGTGTTCACTTTTCTCTCACACACACACTCACACATGTGGAAGACACTAGGCATCATGCTTTACTCACTCCTAGCAATGTGCACAACTAGCAATGTGCCTACTACATACTAGCATGTAGTAGGTGGCCAGTATTTGCTTGTTACTTCACAAGGACATTAGACTCTTTGAAAGGACTTCAGCAGGACTCTCTTGTCTGGATCAAACGGCACACAAACTCCTTGATCCTGTGGCCCTGGCCGACTATCTAACCTCCGTGCATTACTGCGTGCATCCACTTAGCCTCCTGCCAATGGAGACACTTGGAGGAGAAGGCAGGGTACATTGCAGGGAGGGGGAGCTCTTCCCTTTTTCTCTCCCTCCTCCTTCTACTCAGCACTCACCAGTGGTGAGTCTTTTACTACTCCCTGAAAGCTGAATTGGAGGTTGCTGTTCCCCTCCCAGGATCCCCAGTCACCCATGCCAACTTTAATCACTATTTAACAAGATTCATTATGAAATAAGATCAAACAAGGGCTTCCTTTAAAGACGCAGGCAATCCCAGCTTTCACCTCCGAGTCCCCAGGGCCCCACAGTTCCTCATACATCACAGCCACTCTAATATTAGTTTAAGGAAATAGCCAAGATCCTAAAGCCCACACATGGGGAGAACAGACTTTCACGGAATCTCAAAATAGAAGAACCAGATAGTCTTTGAACACTTTTGAAGTCTTAAGATGAAATACCATATAGGTATTTATTATGCAGAGACTGTTAAAGCTGAAGCAAAAAATAGAATGAAGGTTTTTAAAAATATCAATAGATGAGAGATGAGGGTTGCTCTGAGGTTAATGTCACAGAGAAAGTTACCTCATCATTTATACTACAATTAAAGACTAGATCAACAGCTGTAGGTTATGCACCTTTCCCTTGAGATGGATTTGTCACTACCTCTCCAGGAAAGGGTACATGAAAGGAAGCAGGATGAGCCATTAGGAACTAGATTAGGGAAGCCCACAGGGTCACTGCTTGCAGAGGTTCTATTATTAAACTCTGACAGCTGTTACCAATCCAAGTACGTATCAGTTTGGATTCTCCTCTGCCAAGTTCCTCCATAATGTCTTCAAGTTGCTGGGAGGAGAAATGGCATATGGAATATTGTTAACATTGATCGTATCTATCATGCATATGCACCTACTCTGAGGCTCAGAAGAGAATTTAAAGTAACACTGGCATTTAACACTTATTAAATTTGCAAAAGTTCTGAAGAAATAGAAGTGTAACTGTCGTGTAACTTGAGGATGGGAGAGTAGTTACTGCTGAATCCTCAGAGATCAAATACGTCTGAAATTAATAATCCAACCAGAGTCTTTCAACTGTCAAAACACTGCAGAAGAAAGTGAATTTGAGCTCTAAAGTGGAGGGGGTAGACAGACATGACTAAAATTTAGACAATCTTAAATTGGTCTGAAAGGCAGACTAGGCATTATATATTAGGCATTTGCTAAATCAGTTCTATCAATATTTATTTCTAACAAGAAACAATCTCCTAGTACTAGCTAGTAGAAAATTTGGTCTGTTAAATTCACACACTTGTTTTCCTAGATGCTAAATGTGATGTCTGTCATCGTTTGTGCATTTCTTCCTGTCCTGGTCCATGGCTGCTACAGAATTGTCACAGCGTATGCTGGGGCTTCTCATTCTTCAAGATTCTATCTGTGACCTCCTCTTTGTTCTCTGTTTTCCTTGTATTTTCACACATCTCATGTATAGAACAGCCTCAACAATTTTCAGTTTTATAGTGTGTTATCATTTAAATTGCTTCCATGTGCAATTCTGTGTGTCTATTCTTCCATTCTGTGTGTCTATCTTATTCAACCCAGGGATTCTCTGTTTCCTAGAGAGAATCATAAAGGAGAGAAAATTAACACCCTTCAATGTTCATTTGCAGCCTGGAGGGGTCAAGGTTTTCCTTTCTTCAGGGTCTCTTGTTGACAATTTTGAAAGTTTTCTACATGGTTCCTTAAAACATCCCACCCCCACCAGGACAAAGCCCCAGCTATCCAGGGGAATTGTTAACTCAAGAACGCCCTTGGGTTCGCCCTCCCTCCTTCCTTCCTTCTTTCACTCTTCTCAGGGCCTTCCACCATTTGGGTTCCCTTCCTCAATTCAACTACTTGCATGAAAGACTTAGCTCAGGCTCTGCTTCTTGGAGAAACCCAATTACTTAAGGCCATGAAAACATTCTTTTGATTTTCTGGTTCATTCTTATTACCCTATCAATCACCAGAGCTAAAACTCAATACTCTTTCCCACTTACAATCACAAAGAACAGCCTCAAGACTTAATATTTGAATATCAAGTATAACTTCTATAAGTTCTATTCAGCCTTGCACACATTAGGTGGTTAATAAGGGAAAATTGTGGTTATTTTTAAGGTAGTGATTACTTAAGAATGATGTATACGTAAATATGAAAAGAAATACATAAATTGCCCTTTTGCAGATGACTTAAAATAGCTAGAAGTAGCTATAACTACCCAGTGACATTTCTAGGATCAGTTTAGAGAGTTCTATATCTATAAACCTTCCTGGCTGTTTTCTTTTCATCCTATGTTTTCTAAAAAAAGTTAAAACTTAATTCTTATGGCTTCTTATTTTATATATATATTGATGGTTTACAGTCTTACAGAATGGAGAAAACACAATGATGTCCTTATAGCTTTGAGGTTTATAATAGCAATAATACCAATGTTTATCCACTGTTATTATCTATACATGTATGTATTAATGGGGGTTGCTTTCATTAATTTTATAAAGATGGAACATGATCATCTTATCTGTTTCTGGTTTAAAAATTAACAAAATCCCTTGGACAAAGTACCATATTGCTATCAGCTTCACATGTCAGCACAGTATTATGAAAACCAATTGCTGAATGTGAAACTATTTTTGATCTGCAAAGGAAAAAATCTAAGAATAAGTAGTCGTACCAAAAGGAACAGTTCTATGCAGCTTGTGCAGACTATCAGATCAGTTAGTCACAATGCTTCTGATTTAAAAGCCAACAAAGATCATTTTATAATATTTGACAGATACCAGAAATCAAGCAACCTGAATGTAAACATTACTGTGATTGCTTGTCACTAAAGATTGAGATGCTCTGTATTATGTTATAAATATGAAGCAAAGAAATCAAGACTCAGCTTATGAATCTCAGATACACTGGCTGAAACATTAATCAATGTGGAAAAACTAAATTTTTTCCAGGGTTTTCCAAAAGAACACACAAGAGCCTATATAGAGTGGCTGAGGAATCTATTTCTCCCAAAGTCTAAAACAGATACCTATAAATAGGTATCAGTTACTTCCATGAACACCAGAATTATCCACATAATTAATAATACAATTTTTAAACAACATTTAAAGTCTAGTTTGCTTGAACATAAAAATAATAACAGGTCATGTCAGTGGAAAAAATAATAAAGTGAAATCTGCTTCCATGACTGCTTTTAATTCCTGAGGAAAAAAATGTATTGTTTTTGTTGTTCAGTTGCCCAGTCATGTTTGACTCTTTGAAACCCCATGGATAGAAGCACGCCGGGCCTTCCTGACCCTCACTACCTCCGGAAGTTTGCCCAAGTTCATGTCCATTGCATTGGTGATGCACAATTTAAAAAAAAATTATTGAAGCTCTAAGTAATTCAGTCCTTAGTAAAAAAAAAAAAAAAAAAAAAATATCTTTGTTTCAATAAGCCCATCTTTTCACTCTGTATTCCACTAGAACATAGCTTTCCATACGTACACTATTATGGCTTTCCCTATTCTCCAGTATTATAATCAAAATTAGATTCATATTTACATGACTGTCTTGGTAAAAGCAAAATTATGGAAGTGCTCTGATCAGTTTTGCTTAAAATCTTATACTATGTTGACTCACAATCAGTTGGAGCACACAGAAAAGAGCCAGATGTTCACAGAACAACAATACTGAGGAATAGTAGACATTACAAACAGCCACTACCAGTGGTCACCTTGTAACGGTGCCAATGGTCAACAAGTTTCAACAGGTTCCACAGCAAAAAAATCTCTCTGGAGCTCATGGTAAGACTAGGGCATCAAATACTGGGAGACAGGATGGACTTTATTGGATATGCATTATGAAGTCGTCACTCTGTAGGAAATTATATACTTGCTCTGGAAACGGGGCAATTACGTGAAATGTTAATGAATACTTTCAGACAAAAGAAGTGTCAAAATAGCAAAGTGGGATTGGAGTTTATGAGGAGGTTAATTTCCAAAGTCAGCATATAAAGCAAAACACTTGCAAAGTCAAAATTATCTGAAAGTCCTTACAAAAATCCCTTACGACATAAGAAACAGACAGAAGTATCCCAAGTTTAACAGAAGAGTTTGTCTTTTAGAGTTTTATTATTAAGCATGGCAACAGACTACTATTTCTTTAGTTCAGAATACTATTTTTCATTTGAGGACCCAATGTAATTGACATGCATTTCATGTCTATGTGGTACTAAAAATACCTATAAAAGCAATATATTCCTGAAGCGAAGTGCAGTGAAGGTCACTCAGTCATGTCTGACTCTTTGCAACTTCATGGAATGCAGCCTGCCAGGCTCCTTTGTCCATGTGATTATCCAAGCAAGTACAGTGGAGTGAGCAGCCAGTCCCTTTTCCAGGGGGTATTCCCAACACGGGAATTGAACCCAGGTCTCCTGCATTGTAGGTGGACTCTTTATTAACTGAGTCACCAGAGATAATCACTATGAAATAGCTGCACTCAAAACTACACAGCATGACTTACAGAAAGTCCCAGAACACTGTGTGGTATCAATTACCTTTAAGATTTGGTGAGGTAGTTTCACTTACATATGAAAGCAACAGAACTTGAAGTCACTCCCAACTCTAAGGTATGGGTCTATGAAATAAGTCTTTTCTATAAGAAAGCAGTCAGTAAGTGTTGATCCACAATTAAGAAAATCAGAAAACCCCAGTGCAAAATGCTACCTCTGACCTGCCACCACTAAGCCTCTAGGTCAGCACCCATGTCAATCACCTAAGTCTGAATTCATAGTTTAGATTTTTGACTCAGTGTCAGAATTGATGGCCCTCTGACACAGGACTGTGTCAAAAGGTTGGGTCAGATTTTTAGTATAAGCTTTAGCAACAGACCTACATTTGAACCACAGAACCACTTTTGCTTTTCACTTCTTGAGATAATTATAGATTAAGGTACAGTTGTTAAGAAATAATACAAAGAGATCCTAGGTACCCTTGACCCAGCTTCCCTGAAAGGTAACATCTTGTAAAATTAGTATAATAGTAGAACGAATGTGTTAGTTTCCTAGGACTGCCATAACAAAGTACCACAGTTTAGGTGGTTTAAACAACTGAAAGCTATTTTGTCACTGTTCTGAAGGCTTGAAGTCTGAGAACAAGTTGTCAGCAAGGCTGGTTCCTTCTGAGGTCTCTTGACCTCAGATCTGAAGTTCAGGTGAGCTGAACACCTCACGGTGTTTGCTGTCAAGGTCGGTTTTTCTTGGTGTGTGGATGGCTGTCTCCCCCTTGGGTCTGTATGTCTCCCCTCTGTATGTGTCTTTGTCTGGATTTCTTCTTAAAAGGAAATGACTCATATTGGATTAGGACCCTTCCTAATGACCTCATTTCAATGTAGGAACCTGTTTAAAGATGGAATCTCCCAATATGATTACATTCTGAGATCTTGGTAGTTAGGATTTCAATTATGAATTCTGGTGGGGGAGGTGTAAAATTCAGTCTGTAACAATTAGGGTATTGATTTTCATACAGTTAACAAACAGAACATGTCCATCACCACAAGATTAGCTCATATTGACGGTTTTAGGCACATTTACCTCCCTCTTCTCACCCTACTTAACCCCTTAACACCTGGGATTTATTCATCTTTCCTCCTTCTCTATAATTTTGTCATAGATGTATAATTTTGAGGATGTCTTATAAATGGTACAGATAGTATATTACTTTTAGGGATTGTCTTTTTAAACTCAGCAGAATTCTCTGGTGATTCATCCAAGCTGTTGCATGTATCACTAATGCATTCCTTTTTAAGACTGAGTAGTATTCTCTAGTGTGGGGACTACAGTTTAACCACTCACTAGTTGAAGGACATGAGGGCTGACTTCAGTATTTGGCTGTTATCAGTAAATCTGCCTTAAGTATCTATGAACATAAGTATCTTTTTTTTTTTTTAAGAAACTGCTTATTTCCCAGAATAGCTGTACCATTTATATTCCCTCCAGCAGTATGAGTAATTCACTAGCAATATGAGTGATCCAATTTCGCTAAATTTTCACCAGCATTTGGTGTCACTATTTTTTAATCAGCATGTGGTGCCGTCACCATTTAGCTATTCTGATAGGTAGGCAGTACTTCATTGTGAGTTTATTTGGAATTTCCCTGATACCTAACAATGTTAATATCTTTTCATATGCTAACTTATATATTCCAGTGAAATGCCTATGTTTTTCCTCATTTTCTAATGATTTGCCTATTTATTGTTGAGTTTTAAGCACATTTTATATAGTCTAAATTCTAGTCCTTTGTCAGACACAGTTTACAAATATTTTCTGTGTGTAGCTTGTCTTTTCATCCTTCTAACAGAGACTTTTGCAGAGCAACAGTTTTTAGTTTGAGACTTTAGATCTTACTCTTACATTGTATTTGAATTGATTTTTTCTGATGCAGATTCAGTGGGGAAAGATAGGGATGTCATTTCTGTACTGTCTGCGGAGTGTGTAATTTCCTCGATTCTGTCTCGCCGTGGAAAAATTTGAAGTGGTGGGCCAGTGTTGTAGCTCGTTTACAGCTCAGTTTTATTTGACAAGAAAAGGAAAATAAATCCTCAAGGTATGAGAGCAGGTTGATCCAAAAAGAGAGGGGCTTAATTTTGGCTCCTCTTTTATATATTTTTTCTCCTCCCCCTGAGCCTGCCCTATGTAAACTGGGCTAGCCAGGAGGGCTGTTTGTTTCATGTGAGGTTCTCGCTCCAGTCCTCAGACCTCCCTTTGTTCCATTTTGAAGGGCTTTTTCCTTTGTCTATTAGCTAACACTATTTTGGATTCATTTTTCCTATTGTAACTACCTAACCCTACTACAGAGTGGGGTGGAATTCCAGGGTCCCACACAGTCTCTGCTGGCACTCGGGGGCAGGCAAAGTTCTCCTTACTGCCTAGGAGGGACAAAAGTCCCAGTTTCCTATTCAGCCTTCTCTCCCACCACCCCTGTAGGAGGGCATGGCACTTTCTTACAGCCTCTAGAAAATATAAGCCTCAGTTCTCCCACCACCATTTTTCTATGATGTTTGCTATAAATTGAGAGGCTATTGTCTAAGTTTTCTGTCTTGCTAGGATTTCCCTTTCTGGTTTAGTAGAGAGAACAGACTTTTGTTTCAGCCCTTTCATCTATGCCTGTTGGCATTTCCAGTTGCCAGTCAAAGTCTAGGATTCAAGGGCTTCCCTGGTGGCTCAGACAGCAAAGAATCTGCCTGTCATGTGGGAGACCTGGGTTCGATCCCTGGGTCAGGAGGAAGGCTAAGAGAAAACCCAAGGAGTTCTCTACACTGTAGCTCCTTGGGTCCCGGATGTCCTAGTCTGTTGTCCTTTCTCTTTCTACCTTTCAGAACCTTATATTATTCTACATACAGTGTTCAGGGTTTTTATTGTACTTAGTGGAATAAAAAGAGACAGGTGCTTCCACTTAAGTCTGCCTGGAAGCAGTGATTTTAGCTTCTGTGAGACCCGGGAAACATCCACCTCATAGGGTGGTGCAGAAGACTAAACAAGACAATATATAAGGTGCTTGACTCACTGCAGACAGCGAACTACTGAACTGTTTCTCTTTGAAATGAAACTGTGCTGCCAGCCTTCTGGTCTTTCAGGTGCATTTTACAAGACTTCCTCTGAATCTTCTAGTCCCAGGGATCAGTATCTGCCAGACCTTTACATCCTCTCAATACCATAAGACTGTTCCTGCTCCCTCTTGGAGGTGGCTATTTCATATAGGGACGTGATTTCCTCAGCAAAGCCCCTTGTCTGTAGCAGACACTCAAACACCTACTCAAATGCAAGCTCCTCCCGTATCACTGTGAATTTTAGGAGTGCCTTGGGGGCAATTCTCTCACAACAGGCCCACTTCCCCAGTAACAGAATGGGGATGACACCAGATATTTACCTCATAGGAACAGTGGCTCCACATGCCAACCTTCTCATCAGAATAATATCCACACCTTCAAAAACAAAGGCACACTGCCAGAATAATGCAATAAAATCCTCCTATTATCACTGGTCTTTCCCCGACTTTCCCCCCGCACCCCCTCCCCCAACCCGCCTCCAGTTCCACCACTGTTCCACAACAGGGGGAAGTACAATTACAGTGAAGACGGCAAAACAGAAGAGGAGACAGTTCCGGCAGAGCCAAAGACTACTGTGTAAGGGAGTTACATGCAGACACCACAAGGGAGGACTCAGGCTTCCCTCCCAGCAGTCACAAACCAGGATTTCCTTTACTGTAGAACAGCAGTACGGGGACATAGATAGTGTGATGTACAGATACAGAGTCCTATTTCTTCCAAACTAAATTCTTGGATGAGAGCTATGCATAATCAAATTTAACTATAACATTCCAAAAGCACATTATTGGGTGAAGAACACTTTTAAAATATTTTGCACCTCTAAAACAATGGGCTATGCAATGAGAGTTTCTTTCCATTATTAAATAGTTATTTAGAGCTGGAGACAATAACCCTGAGGTTAATTGGTTCAGCTTCCAGGTTTTAACAAGTTAAAGTCATCTGAAGGTGAAGATGATCTAATGTGTTTTGAGAAACCTCAGGTACGTCAATCTGGTTGCCACTCCAGTCGTCTGTTTAAAACATTTACACTTCCTTAAAAACAATACATGAATCCATCTAACTTTTTACATGCTCATTTTAAAAGATTTTTCTGGAAGATGTAAATTCAGAATCTCCAACCTATTTTGAAGGAGAGTTGAAGGATAAAAATTCCTTAGAAGGAGCCTATTTTATTTGAAGATTAGATGTGTGTATATTTCTGTGGAATGGATTTTGGATTTTGTCTCTGCATGTTACACAAGGAACTCCCATCCCCAGAAACATAGATTTATCATCTCCATATGAGTCAGATATGTCCTCATATTTTTCTCCTATTCATCTGTAGACGTCAAGTTTACCCAAACTTGGATAATATTTCTTCAGTTACCAGTGGATGTGAAGAATGTTTCAAATGACAAGGAAACTGTTTACTTACCTATGAGTATGAGTGAAGTCGCTCAGTCGTGTTCGACTCTTTGCGACCCCATGGACTGTAGACCACCAGGCTCCTCCATCCATGGAATTTTCTAGGCAAGAGTACTGAAGTGGGTTGCCATTTCCTTCTCCAGAGGATCTTCCTGACCGGGATCGAACCCCGGTCTCCCACATTGCAGGCAGACGCTTTACCATATGAGCTACCAGGGAATCTCTATATACTTTTAAAAGGCTTGAAGACAAGTATCATATTTCTTCACCCTATCATCCTAGCACCTAGGGTCCTCATTACCTGGAAAGTAATAAGCACTTATTGAACAAAAGGAGTGTGAAAGGAGAAGAAAAACAAAAGGAGTTAACTCACGCATTTATTTTTTAAACTTATGAGTGCTCAAGTTGAGTGTTCTAGGGGGAGAAGACACTTAAAAGATTTTTATAGGCTATATTAAGGAAGGTCAATTTCATTATGAAAGTTCTTGAACGGTATGAGAAAACTGAGGAAGTGTTATTAATAATCACAGAAGACAATGCAAGGACATCAAGATTGGTTTAGCAGCCGTTGATGGGACGATTTGGTTTAGTGAGAATTGGAGAGGAAATTGAGGCTAAGGTTTTCCAGGGTTCAGTGAAAAATTTTCAGTCTTTCAGAATCTTGCACAGGAAAAATAATGTAACTGGGTACCTCAGAAATACATATTTCTACTTTTCAATGGATTGAATGCTGCCTTACAATAAAAGCATTCAAAATAGCCTGTGGGGATAGAAAGGAGAAGATGACAGAAGATCAATAGAAACATGAAGGTTCTAGAAGAACAACAGGTAAACCAGAAAGCAATAAGTTTTGTTAACAGCAGTTTGTGTTAGATAACAAAGGAAAGCAGCAAGTTGGCTTTAATAAAGGAAATATTTGAGGACAAACAGGTTATTTTCCCTGAACTAGTTAACTTTTTCCTTCTCCTCCACTGGGAGCTTTCCTCCCAGGAGTACTTTTGGGTAAGTTAGATTTTTATTGAATGTTGATTTTATTTAAAGGATCTAATTACCAAAATATGCAATTTGAATAAGAAATATTTTGGGGGAAGTTGGAATTAAATAAAGTGTATAATAAAGATCTATCAGTGTTTACAGTTTGAGAAGTATGGTAGATTATCCTAAACCATTCACAACCTAATCTAAGAATTTATGTAAATATTTTTAAATCTTCTATAAAATATCAATAGACAAAATTAAGGAACATAAAAAAAATGCCCTCAAATTACTTAAAACCAGTAATGTTGGATAAATAGGCACCAAATCCATTTCTTGATCTTCCTCAGTTTCTGAGGAACCCTAGAGAGTCTCAAGGAGATTCTTTGTGAGCTAAAATGAGGAAAAACTAAGTCCTATGTCCCATCCAGTTAGGGAATCTAATAGAACAAGTGTTAGTCACTCAGTCATGTCCAACTCTTTGAGATCCCATGGACTGCAGTCCACCAGGCTCCTCTGTCCATGCGATTCACCAGGCAAGAATACTGGAGTGGGTAGCCATTCCCTTCTCTAGGGGATCTTCCTGATCTAGGGATCAAACCAGGGTCTCCTGCACTGCGGGCAGATTCTTTACCTTCTGAGTCACCAGGGAAGCCCTAGTATTCTAACAAAATATCCTAATACTTGAATAGAATATCCTGCATAAAATTTTGACTCCTTCAGAATATAAGGTAAAAAAGAACATTGCCCCAAAAGATGACATCAAGAAAACATGCCTTTCAAACATGGTGCTAGGTGAAGGGAAAAGAAAACAAATGTCTCCCAGAGAACATATAAACGTCAACTAGTTGTCAAGTTCACTGTCAACACTCAAGCTACCTATGTAGTCCAAGGAAACCTGAAGCACAGAACTAATTTGCAGTTGTACTAGATTAGTTGTACCTCCAGGATACTAAGATCAGAAAATATCAATCCTCTATAGGAACTTAACAATCCCCCAGAACTCTTAAGAATTCCCACAGATAAAACTCCAAGAAAACTGAGCACCTCCTTACACATACCAAAAGACAAATCACAAAGTAAAAATGAAAATGTATTATGAGTAAGAACTGTCAGAAATAGACCCATAAACATTTCAAATATCAGAATTATCAATGAGAACAAAAAGCAAATATATTTAAAGAAATGAGATCTTTTGAGAATGAGCTAGGAACAAGAAATTTCAAAGAACAAGAACTAAGATTTAAAACACAATCAAATAGAATAGTAGAAAGGAATATAGTGCATAAAATATAAAGTTCAGAGTATGAATTAAAAAGCTAATTTTATTTGCTTTGTCTACACTGGAAGTATAAGTTGAAAAAAAATTCAAAATGCATCTTAGAAGGACTGATACATAAATATAAGGGAAACAGCAAGAGACATGGAGAATAGAATGAATAGAATAGAACAGAATGTCTGACTGGAGTTCCAGAAGGACATGAGAACCTGAGGGAGAGATGGATCAGTCAGTTTAGTTCAGTTGCTCAGTCATGTCCAACTCCTTGCGACCCCATGAATTACAGCACGCCAGGCCTCCCTGTCCATCACCAATTCCCAGAGTTCACGCAGATTCACGTCCATCGAGTCAGTGATGCCATCCAGCCATCTCATCCTCGGTTGTCCCCTTCTCCTCCTGCCCCCAATCCCTCCCAGCATCAGAGTCTTTTCCAATGAGTCAACTCTTTGCATGAGGTGGTCAAAGTACTGGAGTTTCAGCTTTAGCATCATTCCTTCCAAAGAAATCCCAGGGCTGATTTCCTTCAGAATGGACTGGTTGGATCTCCTTGCAGTCCAAGGGACTCTCAAGAGTCTTCTCCAACACCACAGTTCAAAAGCATCAATTCTTCGGCGCTCAGCCTTCTTCAGTCCAACTCTCACATCCATACATGACCACTGGGAAAACCATAGCCTTAACTAGATGGACCCTAGTTGGCAAAGTAATGTCTCTGCTTTAGATGGATAATGGCTGATAATTTTTATAAGTATTAAAATGTCAATATTTCCTAAAAGTCTGAAGCAGAAAAAAAAATAAAACCATACATTGACACATCATAAATATTAAAGAAAGGTAGATTATGAAGTTAGTCAGAGAGAAGTTGAAAGACAACCTATAAAATAAAGGCAACAGAACAATGGTTGAACTCTTAAAAGACTATCATGGAAAGTATAAGATGGAGAAATAATATATGTAACATAACATCATTCCATGCCTAAAGATATTCTGAAGAAAAGATATTAAATTATTCTGTTTTTTTACAACCAGAATAAATTCACTAAGTAAATCCTAATGAATGTGATTCAAAAAGAAGGGAAATGATCACCGACAAAAGGTCTGAAATGTAAAAAGTAATGTCTAGCCTCTAGCCCATATCTAATTTGGCAGCATTAAAGTACAAAAGCACATTGCTCAGATCTCCCTTTAAGAGAGAACCTATAACAAGGAATACAAGCCACTGACAATCTCTAGCTATAGCATCTTCAGGATCTACTGTTGTGTTTGGGCCAAAGACAATCCTCGCCAGACAGCTCCCAGCCAATGACAGAAAAACAGCAGTACTGGAATGTGATTACTTCTGGCCAATGCCAGCATTCTGTGATGCTGTCTTTGCTCTGGAGCTCTCTGTCAAACTCAAGACAGCTCAGCTTCACACTTTTCCTGTCCAATCTGTCCTTCATTCCCTGACCTATTTCATAAATGTCAGATCTGCATCATAGTCAGAAGGCTTTCCCTATTCCTGCTTACTTACCTCTTTATATTTCACAGGCATTACCAGCAAAAATAAACAAACAACAAAAAAACCTCATCAGGTCAGAGTTAAGAGTAGGAAAGGCGGGATTAGAGTTTGGCTCATTCATAGCAATGGGGTTCATAGGCAAAAATAGGAGACAGGTGGTGGTGCTTAAATTCCATAAACCAAGAACCCCCAAATTACCTTAACAACCAGCGTATTTAGAAGGGCAGCTAAGGGGCTTATCCCACAGGGGACTGCAGTGTCTAGAGACAAAACAGACCAGCTAGTAAGGATGCTGCTACTAGTAGTAGATGCTAGACCAGTAGTAAGGATGCTGCTGCTACAAACAAACAAAATAAGGTAAGAATGAAAAGCAGAAAGCTGAACGCAGTCATCTCTTTTAAAAGTCACATTCTTCTGTGTGGTTCCCAAACTCAGTCAGGTTTTCCTGGAACTTACTGACTGCAGAGGTGGTTGAGTCCTCAGGATGAAGGACTTTTCAAAACCATAGTAGATATATACTGTAAAGATTCCACTAATTATTTTCCAAATAAAATTATGGCCATTTACTTGAACACAGGGGAAAGGAGAATACCCTTTCTCAGGTATCCCAAGACTTTGGGGCATAAGGTTTTTATGAACACTGATTAATAACAGAACACAGACAAGGTTCCTCTGTTAGAGGGGGACATGCAAAATTCCAGGTAAGAAATGGATTACACTGGCTTACGGTACATCTGCTTGGTTTGCAGAACCACACATCAGTTTCTTAATCCTCAAACAGATAATTAGGATTGACATATTTGTCAGTTGGCATAACCCTCACATCGGGTCCTTGTCCTAGTGGTAGGAGCTATAAGAGGGGGAAGTCTCTGAAATAATTTTATACTACATATAATAGTAAATATACAACAGTATCATATTCCAAAAAGAATACAAGGGTGGTGGTCCCTATTCTATTTCTATTTAATTTGCCACTCTGATCCTGGAGAAATTGAGTGCGTCCTAAAGAGTGTCTATAGACCACTGCAAGCTCACCAACTAGTAGCCCCTGTCACAGCCATTTTGCTGAATGTGGTTTCATTGACATAACATTTTTTTTTCTGATCCAACCAGGAATGAGAATCGGAACACTTGCATTCATGTGAAACAGACAAAATTTCTCTATAATTTTGCCTAAAGGACAGCTAACAATGTCCTAACTTAATAAGGCCCTCTATCCAAACACAGTCTAAGAGATCTGGACCATCAGCTAGGATTCACCTTACCAGTTACAGCTATAAGATCAAATGCAATGGTAAAGCTATGGTACAGCTATCAAATGCAATGATAAAGCTATGGTAAAGCTATGCAATGGTAAAGCTATCTGGACCATCAGCTAGGATTCACCTTACCAGTTGCAGCCACAAGATCAAATGCAATGGTAAAGCTATGGTTACTCCAAGTCCCCACTCAGGCAGAGAAGCCCATGGGAACCCTGGAGAAGCCATCTCCTGAACAAGTGTGGACTATGACAGCAATGTATAGTTCCATTGAAAGTGAAACTAACACAGTCAAGTCCAATTCTTTGCAATCCCATGGACTATAGCGCAATAGGCTCCTGTGTCCATGAAATTCTCCAGGCAAAAATACTGGAGTGGGTTACCATTCCCTTCTCCAAGGGATCTTCCTGACTCAGGGATAGAACCCAGGTCTCCTGTGTTGCGGGCAGATTTTTCTTTACCATCTGAGCCACCAGGGAAGCCTAAAGTTCCATTAGCACCTCCTGTAAAGAGAAAACTTGCCCCAAGGAGTACAGTTGGCTGACAACTTCCAAGGACTATGCTTTTGAAATCTACCACAGCACTAAAATCTCCTCAGGCAGGCTGTGCTCAGGCACTCTGGTATAAGATCCTGGCCATTTTCCCTTAAAGGGCATTCTTTGCTCCCGAGCTTCCTGTTAGGTTGACCAAATGACTTTCTCTGAGACTTACCTAGTTTGAAGTGCTTTGTTCACAATTCTCCTTCTTTTACAAGTATCAGATCTAGATCACAGTCTAAACACTGTAGTTGACTACACCTGAAGATCCTTCACTTCTTGACATTGCTTTCCCAGAGGTTCTGAACTAACAGTCAACTATAAATCTGATGATACTACATGCAGCACAGCCCCTACTGCTAACAGAAAACATCTAGCACTTTCTATTGATGCTGAAACAATTATAAAATATTGTTATTTCCTTCATTTTCATATCTACTGACTTAGCATCCTTAGTCCAGCAACATGATTAACCTTACCTAATGAAAGAGAACCACATGGTTCTTCTTCTATACTTTGAAAAGCCTCCATCGTAGAACAGATCTTTTGGACATGCCCATATCAGATTCAGACTTTTTTGTTATTGATAAGTTTTATCTTAAAAGTGAAAGGTAATAATACCAGAATGGTATTGTTGGATAAGCAATTACTCTAGACTCTCTCATAGAACCCAGTCCCTTAAAAGAAGCCAAATCAGCTCAAATAGTTGAACTTGTAGTCATACAAAAAGGGCATGTTAAATTGCCAATAAACATTATACACACACATTACTGATACGATTTTAGAATAGTTCATTCCAAATAGTTCAGGACTTTGAAATGCTATGGAAACCCTAAGATTTTCTACCTGAGAAAGTTGCTATCATCAACATAGAAGCCTGTAATTAAAAAGACATTCATAGTATACCACCATTCTCAATAGGTGGCATTAACAGAAGTTCTAGTACAAATGCACTCTCTTACAGAACAGAAAGGAAAAACTTATGCAGAAGTTCAAGGAGTCCACAATAGAAGCATAAAATTAGACCTCAAAATCTGGGTAAAAATAGAAGTCATCACATTTTAAAAGTCATGAAAAATCTGTGAAATTGAGGAAAGATGTCTGGTGTCACCAGATAACTTGCAAAGAACCTTGCTAAAATCCTCCATGATACAGTTAATTATAATTGAGACAAATTGCTTCTGATATCAAATATTAATGGGAAACCTTTTCTAGAAGAGAGGATATGCCCGGTTTATGCACCAATCTGTAATTAACATAATGCTAAAAAAATGACAAAGGTAATACAGACTGAAACTACAAATGACAGGATTGGTTGAACATCTCCAAACAAATTTTATAAAACGGTTTACCCCATAGGTGAATATGTAGTAGTAGTAATAGGATATTTATTATCTGGATGGTCAAAGACACAGCAATTGCAGTGAGCATAATTTAAAAAGAGAGAATTAGTTTTCATAACTTCTACCTAGGTCAGCCTAACATTTATCCCCATCCACTGACAGAGAAAGACATTTTGGTGGGGGAGCAATTATTCATGTTTATGAAAGGCTTTGTCCTTAATTCAGAAACTTCACTGTCCTTATTAATCCCAAACTCTCTGTAAAAGTGGAAGTATTCTTAACATAACTAGAAAGTTACAACTACTAGAGACCTTAAAATGACATTCAACTGCAAGTCAACTGCTGATTCAAGATCCTCAGAGGAAGCAGACAACTGAGTGAAGTTGATATTTCTGCCCCATATCATCTAAATGAGATATCCAGAACCATTACTGGCCTGACTCTACAATGACCAAGAACTGGGCAAACAAAACTGAATAGACTTGGGGACCAACCAGGACAGAACTGTTTCCATTAGCACCTACTATGGATGCCATAGAAAAGGGTGTCAAGTTTCTTTATGCCCAATATCTAAGGTACTACAAAGGCAGGATAGAACTAGGCAAGGGGACTTGAGCTGGCTTGATATTAAAGACAGCAAAACCAGCAAGAAGTTGATGTAAACACACTCTCTTGACACCCACAGATGACAGCCATAGACTGGCCTTGGAGTTCCTTTCCACCTTGGCCCTGGAGATTCCATGACTGCTGACCCGGTTTATACCATCATGTAGCAGCCTGACTCATAAACCCTATACAACTCTGCCCTGGAACATGCCTACCAGGTGCAAAAACCTCAGTAAGACCTTCAAAAGGAGAGATATAAAGACCAAAGGCATATGTACCAGATTTTCTCAAGATCATAAGATACCTTTTTCCCAGCCCCAAAGGTAGGCATGATAGCTGTTAACTCCTTAGGCCAAAACACACAAAGCACTTGTTGTTGTTCGTTTTGTTCAGTCACTATGTCTGACTCTTTGCGACTCAATGGACTATAGCACACCAGGCTCCTCTGTCTTCCACTGTCCCCCAGAGTTTGCTTAAATTCACGTCCATTGAGTTGGTGATGCCATCCAGCCATCTCATCTTCTGTCGCCCCCTTGGCCATCTCTAGCCTATCCAGACTTCTTTATTCTCTTCATCCATCTCTCATGCCCTGGAAGTCAGGATGGGTCTGAGACTTAATGCCCAACAAATTCTAAACATGAAGCTGGTATCAGCTCCCTAAGGTCTTACGGAAGAGTCTGTTGCCTACCCCCACCCCCAGAGTAGAGGAGCATCATTCATTTTTCTACCTCCCCCAAATCAGTACTTCAAAACATTAGTGTCTAAAATTATTCAAGGATCCCTTGAAAGAACAAACACACAAAGCTGGAGCCTGTGTAGCCTCAACACAATACCTTGAAAAATTCTGACTATGCAAGCATATCAGAAAAGGACAGGTAAAACCAAGTTACCAATTTATTCTTTCTACCTGTGTGAAAGGATCAGGCAAGAAGGCAAATCATATGAGAAATATCCTCATCTGTAACAATTTGTAATAGAGGGAAACAGATATTCAATATCTTAATATTAGGTATTGATGACTTAGATATTTATACTTACTGTTACTTGAACATTATATTGAACTTATATGCAGAGTATATCATGCAAAATGCCACGCTGGATGAAGCACAAGCTAGAATCAAGATTGCTGGGAGAAATATCAACAACCTCAGATATGCAGATGACACCACCCCTATGGCAGAAAGTGAAGAGGAACTAAAGAGCCTCTTGATGAAAGTGAAAGAGGAGAGTGAAAAAGTCGGCTTAAAACTCAACATTCAGAAAACTAAGATGATGGCATTTTGTCCCATTACTTCATCGCAAATAGATGGGAAAACAATGGGAACAATGAGTGACTTTATTTTGGGGCGGGGGGAGGGGGCGGGCGGGGGAGGCCTCCAAAATCACTGCAGATGGTGACTGCAGCCATGAAATTAAAAGACGCTTGCTCCTTGGAAGAAAATTTATGACCAACCTAGACAACTTATTAAAAAGCAGAAACACTACTTTGCCAACAAAGGACCATCTAGTCAAAGCTGTGATTTTTCCAGTAGTCATGTATAGATGTGAGAGCTGGACCATAAAAGGTTGAGTGCCCAAGTATTGATGCTTAGAATTGTGGTGTTGGAGAAGACTCTTGAGAGGTCCTTGGACTGCAAGGGGATCCAACCAGTCCACCCTAAAGGAAATCAATCCTGAGTATTTATTGGGAGGTTGATGCTGAAAGTGAAACTCCAATACCTTGGCCACCTGATGATAAGAACTGATTCACTAGAAAAGACCCTGATGCTGGGAAAGACTGAAGGCAGGAGGAGAAGGGGACAACAGAGGATGAGATGGTTGGATGGCATCACTGACTCGATGAACATGAGTTTGAGCAAGTTCTGGAAGTTGCTGATGGACAGGGAAGCCTGGTGTCCTATAGTCCATGAGGTAGCAAAGAGTCAGACACAACTGAGTGGCTGAACTGTACGTTATACTTGGTAACTGACCTAGAAATATGAACCTAAGGAGAAAATGAACCAATTAATTGTTCCCGCCTTCTAATTCAGTATCCAGAGGGAGACAGTCCATTAAGCAGCAGAACCTCAAAGCTACCTGTTACGTTAGTCATTCATCTTAGAAGAATGTCCAGATCATTACATAAGTAAGTATTTAGAAAAGGAAATATAACCTAACAAAAATCTCAAATTATTTGGCATTGGACTAGGAGCTAGACAGAAAGAAAATTAACTTTGGCGGCTGAAAGAGTAACAGTGCATATTATACAGCAGTGAAACATTTGGTTAGGTTGTCACCTGTGATACTTGGAAGGTATGTAATGTACATGCTTGATAAACTTGCATCTCAGAGGGAAGAGGTTAGAAGAGAGAATTTTAATTACCATAGGTTATATCTGCCAACAGGGCTTCCCTGGTGGCTTAGAGGTTAAAGCGTCTGCCTCCAATGCGGGAGACCTGGGTTCGATCCCTGGGTTGGGAAGATCCCCTGGAGAAGGAAATGGCAGTCCACTCCAGTATTCTTGCCTGGAGAATCCCATGGACGGAGAAGCCTAGTAGGTTACAGTCCATGGGTCGCAAAGAGTTGGACACGACTGAGCGACTTCACCACCACCACATCTGCCAACAAACAATAAATAGATGAAATTATTTAACTTGGGGAAAGAGCTAGCTGATTTATAAGAATGAATGAAAGGGAACAGAGCAAATCCAGAAAGTCCAGGACTTGCAGGGTTGAGAAAGGCAATGCTTCTCCCCCAACTGATAAAGGATAAAAATAAGAAGACATCTGATCCAAAAGAAAGGTTTATTAAAATTTAGCCTTATAGCAAGAACTAAATCAAAAGCTTGGCTGAAACTGAAAACTTCTGAATGGTTATAATGATCAGAAGCCATAGATCTATTTAAGGTTGTGGCATCCACTACATCATTTTTAAGAGGACAAAATGATTCAGTGAAAACAAACAAGGCTATGATTCTCCCACCAAACCCTCATAGGTTCAAGCTGTGCACTTAATTGAACTTACCCTAGCACTGAAAATTATTGTGGACGTCTATTGGCACATGCTGCTGAATGGAATCAAACAGATGAGAATTCAATTAAATGTGTAGTTTTAGTCCAAAGAACCATAAGACTAGACCAAAATTCGATGATTATTTGAAACTTATAATGATTCTTGGCCCTAAAGCACAAGCTGAGAAAGCTTCTTCATCTCTAAGGAAGATACATTCTCTAATGCTCTCCTCAAACATAGCCGCTGAATATAATGGAGAAACTTTGCAGGGTCTAAGCCAAGGACCTTGGAAAAATGAACTTGGAAGTCGTTTCCACAAAGCAAAATTTAGCTCTAATTAGAAATATCCTCAATCCACTGATAAAGAATCAAAACAACACATCCAGGGAGATCTTTAAACTGCCACTGACTTTCAAATTTCCCATTCTTTCCCAACTTGAACTGGATTATATTAATTTCTCACACAATCATACTTTGGTGGAAGGATAACTTCAGTTATCCTTTCTTTTTCCATCAAAGTATGATTGTGTGAGAAATTAATAAATTTTCCTCTTAGGTTCATAGGTTTCCAGATAATGAAGGGCCATAACTGGACCTGATGAAAAGAATTCTGTTTATTACTTAGAGATTCTGGGCTTTGAGTTTGGTGCACTGACTGGAAGTAAACTTTGCATGGTATCTCTCAAGAAAGATGTAATGTGTTCTGGCTGCAAGAAAGAAAGTGGTGACCTGCATATCTGACGGCCAGAAAGACAGGTAATAGAGATTTTTGCTGACTATTTCCATCTTGATTATTTCTCATAAAAACAAGATTATACTTCCTGGACCTTTGGAAATGTGTCAATGACCAAAAACAAGACTAGGAACTGACTGTGGCTCAGATCATGAATTCCTTATTGCTATATTCACACTTGAAGAAAGTAGGGAAAAATCACTAGACCATTCAGGTATGGCCAAAATCAAATCCCTAACGATTATATAGTGGAAATGAGAAGTAGATTTAAAGGACTAGATCTGATAGACACAGTGCCTGATGAACTATGGATGGAGGTTCATGACACTGTACAGGAGACAGGGATCAAGACCATCCCCATGGAAAAGAAATGCAAAAAAAGCAAAATGGCAGTCTGAGGAGGCCTTACAAATAACTGAGAAAAGAAGAGAAGTGAAAGGCAAAGAAGAAAGGAAAGATATACCCATTTCAATGCAGAGTTCAAAGAATAGCAAGGAGATAAGAAAGCCTTCTTCAGCAATCAATGCAAAGAAATAGAGGAAAACAATAGAATGGGAAAGACTACAGAAGACTTCAACAAAATTAGAGATACCAAGGGAATATTTCATGCAAAGATGGGCACAATAAAGGACAGAAATGGTATGGACCTAACAGAAGCAGAAGCTATTAAGAAGAGGTGGCAAGAATACACACAACTATACAAAAAGATCTTCATGATCCAGATAATCACGATGGTGTGATCACTTACCCAGAGCCAGAGATCATGAAATGCCAAGTCAAGTGGGTCTTAGGAAGCATCACTATGAACAAAGCTAGTGGAGGTGATGGAATTTCAGTTGAGCTATTTCAAATCCTGAAAGATAATGCTGTGAAAGTGCTGCTCAATATGCCAGCAGATTTGGAAAACTCAGCAGTGGGCACAGGACTGGAAAAGGTCAGTTTTCACTCCAATCCTAAAGAAATGCAATGCTAAAGAATGCTTAAACTACTGCACAATTGCACTCATCTCACACACTAGTAAAGTAATGCTCAAAATTCTCCAAGACAGGCTTCAACAGTATATGAACCAAGAATTTCCAGATGTTCAAGCTGGTTTTAGAAAAGGCAGAGGAACCAGAGATCAAATTGCCAACATCTGCTGGATCATCGAAAAAGCAAGAGAGTTCCAGAAACACATCTATTTCTACTTTATTGACTCCACCAAAGCCTTTGACTGTGTGGATCAGAATAAACTGTGGAGAATTCTGAAAGAGATGGGAATACCAGACCACCTTGCCTGCCTCCTGAGAACTCTGTAGGCAGGTCAGGAAGCAACAGTTAGAACTGTACATGGAACAACAGACTGGTTCCAAATAGGAAAAGAAGGAAGTGAAGGTTGTATATTATATTATATTGCTTATTTAACTTATATGCAGAGTACATCCTGAGAAACGCTGGGCTGGAGGAAGCAGAGGCTGGAATCAAGATTGCCGGGATATGCAGATGACACTACCCTAATGGCATAAAGTGAAGAAGAACTAAAGAGCCTCTTGATGAAAGTGAAAGGGGAGAGTGAAAAAGTTGGCTTAAAACTCAGCATTCAGAGAACTAAGATCATGGCATCTGGTCCCATCACTTCATGGGAAATAGATGGGGAAACTGTGTCAGACTTTATTTTGGGGGGCTCCAAAATCACTGCAGATGGTGACTGCAGCCATGAAATCAAAAGACACTTACTCCTTGGAAGAAAAGCTATGACCAACTTAAATAGCTTATTAAAAAGCAGAGACATTACTTTGCCAACAAAGGTCTATCTAGTCAAGGCAATGGTTTTTCCAGTAGTCATGTATGGATGTGAGAGTTGGACTATAAAGAAAGCTGAGCACCGAAGAACTGATGCTTTGGAACTGTGGTGTTGGAGAAGACTCCTGAGGACAAGAGTCTTGGACTCCTTGGACAGCAAAGAGATCCATCCAGTCCATCCTAAAGGAAATCAGTCCTGAATATTCATTGGAAGGACTGATGCTGAAGCTCCAATACTTTGGCCACCTGATGTAAAGAACTGACTCATTTGAAAAGATTCTGATGCTGGGAAAGATTGAAGGCAGGAGGAGAAGGGAACGACAGAGGATGAGATGGTTGGATGGCATCACCGACTTGATGAACATGAGTTTGAACAAGTTCTGGGTGCTGTTGATGGAGGTGGAGGCCTGGCGTGCTTCAGTCCATGAGGTTGCAAAGAGTCGGACATGACTGAGTAACTGAACTAACTAAACTGAAATGACCAACTCCTAGCCAATATTTGTTGGCACTAAATGCTCCAGAATTCTTTCTTCCTCTTTGTCTCAGCATCCAGCAATGCTGAGGGGGCGGGCGGGGCGGTGTCTGATTGACAGTCCTTCAGTTATTGTGACAAGCAGAAGCCCTCTGGTGATCCACAGTTGACATATTTATTTCTCACTCAGGCATGCTGCCTGTTTAAACCATAAAGATATGGGAATGTATGGTACTGAAACATGATCTAACATATCCTGACTGATAAAAGAACCCATTACTATAACTTTCTTCTTGGTACACTTTCACCAAAAATTATGAAATTTGAGTTTCTAATTTTAGGACCTGGATAGTAAAAGTACTTAAATATGTTCCTCCAAAGAAGTCTGTAGGATCTGAAACAAGAAATTAACATCTAGAATGTACAATAAAGAGACAAGAACACCAAAGAAAAAAGTGCAAACTATATACCCACAAGCTATTTACAGAAAATGCAAAAGCTAGCAACTATATAACGAGATGCTCAAACTCATTAATAATCAAAGGAATGTAAATTAAGAAAAGATTATTTTACACCTATTAGCCTAGAAATAGGAAGCTGGATGACTGTCAAATATTGGCAAGAATGTGTGAATATAGGGATCCTCAAGAATGGATCATGGGAAAGTGACAAGTGAAATCTTTCCAGAGGACAACTGGTTACAACATAGTCAAATTAAAACTCTTTAAAACTAATTCTCATATGAAATAGAGGCAGATGAATTGAGAAGAATTATTTCTGTAAGTTAATACATCTGCAAAACAGAACACATTTTATAAGAACACATTAAAAAATATAGACAGTAAATTGATTAGAATGCTTGCCAATGACAGCAGAGGACTATGGGAATAAAGAATGAGGATGAAGGGTAATAATAAAGGGTTTAATGATAATGAGGCACAAACTGACTACCACCACCCTCTGCACTAGAGATCTCCCTCTAAATAAGTCATTTTGTTTCTTACCTCATCCCAACCAAAAGTGGGTTATGTAAAAGGAGCAAATAATTTTTGTCAGTAGTTGTCATATAGCCAGTGATTATTAAGCCACAGGAAGATACCCCTGAGCACAAGTAAATGCCAGTGACCATAGCTGGATCATTTCATAACCTTTGAACAGTAGTATATACTGATGCAAGGTTTAACAATTACTTTTGAAGCAGGGAGCAGGGGCTGAATTTGTAGGGTTTTCTCATTTTTTTGATGTAAATATTGCCATCACAGTTGATTTCAAATTATCAAGGAATTAACAAACTAATGACAAAGCTCCAGAAAATTTAACATTTGGCCTTCATAAGCTAGTAGGAGCATGTTCCAAGCAGTACCTTTGAGACTCCAGAATTACAGCAAAAGACCCACTGATTTAAATGTAAATCTTGCCAAGAGGGGCACATAAACACTTAGAGAGATTTTCTGTTCATAAATACTTAGAAAGCAACACATTTCACTCACACTGAATCTTTAATCTGAGCTAACAGGAACTTCTTCCATCTTTCAATTTGGAATTCTTAATTATTGTACAATCACAGGGCATGTTATTCAATGTGGGTCTCACCAAAGTGAGATCTGAATCAGAGTTTAAACTTTGAGTGGTGTTATTTTGTTCCTACATAGAGGAAAGAAAGTATAACAGTTGTATGTTCTTCACCACTTGGACAAAAGACATTAGCTCAGGTTAAGAGTACAGAGTGCCTGCGCTATCATCTCACAAAGGCGTTCTCTGTCTTCCAAATCATGATCTCTCTCATCTAAAAGCCTGCTTAGATGGCAACCTGCTCTGTTTCCAAAATCCAATTTTCTTTTTGTTCCTCTTTGCAGATTCTGTTTTTCTTTTTAAATTTATTTTAATTGGAGGCTAATTACAATATTGTATTGGTTTTGCCACACATCAACATGAATCGCCATGGGTGTACATGTGTTCCCCATCCTGAACCCCCCTCCCACCTCCCTCCCCGTAACATCCCTCTGGGTCATCCCAGTGCACTAGCCCTGAGCACCCCTGTATCATGCATTGAACCTGGACTGGCAATTTGTTTCACATATGATATTATACATGTTTCAATGTCATTCTCCCAAATCATCCCACCCTCTTCCTCCCCCAGAGTCCAAAAGACTGTTCTATACATCTGTGTCTCTTTTACTGTCTCATATACAGGGTTATCATTACCATCTTTCTAAATTCCATATATATGCATTACTATACTGTATTGGTGTTTTTCTTTCTGCCTTTCTTCACTCTATAATGGGCTCCAGTTTCATCCACCTCATTAGAACTGATTCAAAGGTATTCTTTTTAATGGCTGAGTAATACTCCACTGTGTATATGTACCACAGCTTTCTTATCCATTCGTCTGCTGATGGACATCTAGGTTGCTTCCATGTCCTGGCTTTTATAAACAGTGCTGTGATGAACATTGGGGTACACGTGTCTCTTTCAGTTCTGGTTTCCTCAGTGTGTATGTCCAGCAGTGGGATTGCTGGGTCATATGGCAGTTCTGTTTCCAGTTTTTAAGGAATCTCCACACTGTTCTCCATAGCAGCTGTACTAGTTTACATTCCCACCAACAGTGTAAGAGGGTTGTCTTTTCTCCACACCCTCTCCAGCATTTATTGCTTGTAGACTTTTGGATAGCAGCCATTCTGACTGGCATGAAATGGTACCCCATTGTGGTTTTGATGTGCATTTCTCTGATAATGATATTGAGCATCTTTTCATGTGTTTGTTAGCCATCTGTATGTCTTCTTTGGAGAAATGTCTATTTAGTTCTTTAGCCCATTTCAGATTCTGTTTTTCAACTGAAGTACGAAGGGAAGTAAAGTGAAAGTCGCTCAGTCATGTCCAAGTCTTTGTGACCCCATGGACTATACATCCATGGAATTCTCTAGGCCGGAATACTGGAGTGGGTAGCCTTTCTTTTATCCAGGGGATCTTCCCAGGGATCAAAGAATTATATAATTTCTCATGATCCCAATTTCCTCTACTATTAAGGAGACTTAATTGAGGACAGTGCAACCTCCTCAGAGCTTTTATGGAGATTAGATTTGGAAATATCAGTAGAGTTCTTGGCACATGAAACTAACACGCTTGCATGTTAGTTTCCTTTACTTCTTGTTTCCCAAGTCCTAATTCAGCTTTATGGGCTAAAAACAAAAAAATGAGCAAAATTAGTCTCTGACCTAGTTTTCTTCTTTGCTAACAGCCTATTTCCTCCTCAGGTACATTTCCTTCTCTAGGCTCAAGCAGTTGAAACTAACAATATTCCTCATGAAAGGTTAGGTTTAGTTGTGGTTCTCAACAAGGCTGGTACTGTAGGTTAAAGTACATCCTGAAAACATGGGAGCATTTTCGCTTTTCTGATGACTCTGACATAGACACAGAGGCTCTTAGGCAATTCAGTTAGGGGCCAAGAATTTTAGATGTCCTAAACTAGAAACGACAATTTCACATAGGGAGTATCTTCCTGAACAAAATTTTAATACACCAGGTGTCAAACCCACTACAAGTACAAACTAATGATACTTTAGTAGCTAACTGCTAAGTCACTTCAGTCGTGTCCAACTCTGTGTGACCCCATAGACGGCAGCCCACCAGGCTCCCCTGGGATTCTCCAGGCAAGAACACTAGAGTGGGTTGCCATTTCCTTCTCCAATGCATGACAGTGAAAAGTGAAAGTGAAGTCTCTTAGTCGTGTCCGAGTCTTCGTGACCCCATGGACTGCAGCCCACCAGGCTCCTCTGCCCATGGGATTTTCCAGGCAAGAGTACTGGAGTGGGGTGTCTAGTAGATGATATACCAAAAAAATTTTTATATATTTATGCAAAAAGTCAACATAATTTAAGAGAAGGCTGTTATAGAAAGAAAAGCTTAAATGGGACAAAGACTGTTTTCAAACTATTAAATAGTTTACTATCTCTCTACTTTCTATCTACTCAGTTATAAAGCATTTTTTAATGCATTAGTTTAAAAGTGGTTTCAGCACAGAAATGCTATTTCTGTAAAAACTTTAAAACAAGGCAGATTGCAAATAAGTGATAGCTTTGGGACTCCTTTTGTGACTTCATGCCAAGTACATTTCATTATAAAAATATTTTTTAAATTTCACATATCATTTTACATTATATTTCTGTAGTATAGGGACCAAAACTTACATTGTGAAAACAACATTAAAATTATTTGGGGGTTGCCTGTTTTTATCTCTTCCTATTCAATACAAAATTGTCCCTTAAGGTTCATCACGTAATTTCTCATAGCCTCTTAGTCGTAGTTTCTTTCCAATCTATAGTCACTGTTCTTATAGAAGAATAGAATCTCCCAGGTTGTTTTAGCTGAGACTTACCATGTGTTCCAATATACAGAATTCTGAAATGGCAGAACACATGAACTCTGTCACTAACATACCCTATGTCACAATATAGGAAATTTTAACACTACTCTTGTTATAGTGAGCTCATTTGTGAGAATCATATATCCTCATTTGTTTTCACTTCAACAGTCTGTAATTTATCTTGGCATGTTATTTCTACAACTGGGGCTGTTCTTTCTCATTACACATCAATAAGTTATTTTCCAATTATGCACAAGAGCAAAACTTAAATTTTATTCTAGTGTCCATTCATACCATTGCTCTAATTATATGAAATGACTTCTGACTATCTCACTTATTCAGGAAGAAGGTACTAATACCTGACTACTTATGTTCTAATATATTTAATGTATTTATGACTGGACATTTATATGCTTGAATACATAATTTTTAATTTTTAAGATTTCTCCTGTATGTCACAGGACATTATACTGATTTTTTGAAACCATGTAGTTAGGCTATATTACTGATAATTTCATTTTGGCATAGAAAAGAAAGCATTACAAACATTTGTTGTAAGGGTGCACTGTGTCTGATAGGATTGAGAAGCATGGATTGCAGGGAATTTTTATAAACATGAGCTCTCCTGGGTCTTGAAGCAAATTCCTTAGCTGTGAAGCTAGTCCACATTCAGTAAGGAAGAAGCAAAGTCTATGGTTATCAGTGTCTTTGACAGTATCATTTCCTGTAATTAATTCTTTTGCATTGCAAAATAATCTGTCTTCTAGTATATTTTTAAGAATAAAATATAATTCACTACTAAACATTATAAGGGATAGTTAAAAAAAAAAGCATCCTAATTGCTTGTGAAATTAAAGGACACTTACTCCTTCCTTGGAAGGAAAGTTATGGCCAACCTAGACAGCATATTAAAAAACAGAGACATTACTTTGTCAACAAAGGTCCATCTATGGTTTTTCCAGTAATCATGTATGGATGTGAGAGTTAGACTATATAGAAAGCTGAGCACTGAAGAATTGATGCTTTTGAACTATGGTGTTGGAGAAGACTCTTGAGAGTCCCTTGGACTGCAAGGAGATCCAACCAGTCCATCCTAAAGGAGATCAGTCCTGGGTGTTCACTGGAAGGACTGATGTTGAAACTGAAACTCCAATACTTTGGCCACCTGATGTGAAGAGCTGACTCATTTGAAAAGACCCTGATGCTGGGAAAGATTGAGGGCAGGAGGAGAAGGGGACGACAAGAGGATGAGATGGTTGGATGGCATCACTGACTCAATGGACATGAGTTTGGGTGGACTCCGGGAGTTGGTGATAGACAGGGAGGCCTAGCGTGCTGTGGTTCATGAGGTCACAAAGAGTCAGACACGACTCAGTGACTGAACTGAACTAAATTGCTTTTGAGCATGCAGAGCAACAGAACTTTCGTTCACTGTTGACGGGAATGCAAAAAGGTAATGTAACTTTAGAAGACAGTGACTTGGAAGTTTTATTATAAAGCTAAACACAGATTTACCATATAGTTCAGCAAGTATACTTCTAGATATTTAGTCAACATAAAAATGTATGTTCATACAAAAATCTGCAATGAATGCTTGTTACTTCATAGCCACAAAAACCTAAAAACGACCAAAATGTTCCTGAATAAGTGAATGGATAAATAAACTGAGGTACAAATGGAGTATTCGTTATTTAAAAAAAAAAGAAACAAGCTATCAAATCAGGAAAGAACATGGATTTATTTTAAATGCATAAGACAAAATGAAAGAAGACAGCGACAGTCTGGAAAAGTATAACTGTAGAGACTATAAAAAGATCAGTGTTTTCCAAGAAGGAGAGGGAAGAGGGAAGGGTGAGTAGGTGAATCATGGAAGATATTTTTAAAGCATGCATTCTGTATTATCACTTAGTTGTGGATACATTCAATTATGCATTTGTCAAAAGCAAAAGAACTTCATAGCTCAAAGAGTAAACTGTAATGCATGCAAATTAAAAATCCTTTAGACGGTCAGAGGATTCTAGGTTGGAATGCAAACTGTGACAAAACAATCTAATTGTACTACAAATGTATGAGACAACTTTACTTTAAAAGTAGAAGAGGTGCTGAACAAAGTATAACTGTAGAAATTAGTGGACCCTCTAACACTAAAGTGAAAGAAACTGTATATAACCACTGTACCCTCACTAATACAGTTGTTTCCCACTGGGGTACAGATGCACAATTCTGATATCACTACATACATATAGTGGAGTTGAGCAGTTAAGTAAATAGTTGGCAGATGAGGGGAGCCAGTTTTCTCATTGTTGGGAATTTACAGATAAGCAAGAGACGAGAGAGTCCCTAGGATAGCAAGGAGATCAAACCAGTCAATCCTAAAATAAATCAACCTTGAATACTCATTGTAAGGACTGATGTTGAAACTCAAATACTTTGGCCACCTGATACAAAGAGCTGACTCACTGGAAAAGACCCTGATGCTAGGAAAGATTGAGGGCAGGAGAAGAGGTCAACAGAGGATGAGATGGTTGGATGGCATCACCAATTCAATGGAACTTGGGCAAACTCTGGGAGATGGTGAGGGACAGAGGCCTGGCGTGTGGCAGTTCATGGGGTCACAAAGAATTGGACATGACTTGGTGACTAAACGACAAGGGAAAGAAGCTAGCTAGAATGATCTATGTGGTAACAGATTAAAGTTGGAAACATCAATATAAACTCAGATTTAGCTTAGTTATAGATACAGATTGTTACATATAAAAATACTTCTAGATATATACCTTCAAGTTTTAGTGTATGGGTTAGTGTAACATATATTTCTTTGCTCTATAGGCTAGAATGGTTGATTCTAGGACTAAGGCAGAAAATCAGCCTGAACTTAAGAATAAAATATAAAACTGTAGAACTTTTAGAAAAAAAAAAATAAGAGAAAATCTTTAGTAACCAGAGTTGGATGAAAGTTCTGAGATTTGACACTAAATATATGATCTAAAATCCTACTTAAAAATTTAACATCCAAAAGTTTAAACTTTTACTTTGTGAAAGACTCTACTAAGAGAAAGAAAACTACAGACTGAGAGAAAATATTTGTAAGCCACATATCTGGCAAAGGACTAGTATCTGAAATATAGGAAGCACTTCCAAAGCACAACAGCAACAAAGCAAAGAATCCAAAAGAAAATGGACAATAGGCATGAGGAGACATTATAGCTAAGGAGATACAGAGACAGCAAATAAGCAAATGAAAAGATATTCAGCATCATTAGACACTGGGGAAATGCAAAGTAAAACTACAATGAGATAATCACCACACATCATAAAATTTTTAATTCAAATAAATTTTTTAAATAATTAAATTTAAAAAGAAATGACAGTTCCAACACTGATGAGGACGTGGAGAAACTGAATCTCCTAACATTGCTGATGGAAATCCAAAATGGCATGGCCAGTCCAGAAAACAGCTTGGCAATTAAAAAAATAATAATAAATATGTAACTACCATAGGATTCAACAACTGCACCCCTGAGCATTTACCCCAGAGAAATGAAAACACGTTCACACAAAAATCTGTACTATGCATAGTAGTTTCAGTAGTAAACTGAAAACAACACAGATATCCTTGTATGAATGGTTAAGCTGTGAAAGGCTAAACTATGGCATATCTATACCATAGAAAACTACTCAGTGATAAAAAAAAGCACCAACTATAGATACATACAACAACCAGATGAATCTCCAGAAAACTATGCTAAGTTTAAAAAAGCAATTCCAAAAGGCTACACATAGTTTGAGTCTATTTATGTAACATTCTTTAAATGACAAATTATATAAACAGAACAGTTTTACAGACACCAGTGGTTAAGTGAGGTGGGAAGGAGGTGGACCTGGCTATAAAAGTGCAACATGAGAGATCCCTGTGCTAATGTATCTTGACTATGTCAATATCCTGATGATGAGATTGTACCATAGTTTTGCAAGATGACACCACTGGAGTATACAAAGGATACAAAGGATCTCTCTGGATTATTTCTTACAACTGTATGAGAATCCACAATTATCATAGAAGTTTAATTTTTAAAAAGGGCCATGGGAAAGCTTTATTGCATATCCAAATAATTCTGTTAGGGGCTGCTATATTATCCAAATACTGTGGAAGAAGCATGGTAATGTTCAATTTGTAGTGGAAAGACTATGCACTTTGTCATTCGAAACTTTGGGTCAGATACAGCTTACCACATATCAGCTGTGTGACCTTAGACAGTCTGACCTTCAGTGTCCTCTTCTATAAAACACTAGATTCCTTTCGAGGTTTAAGCAAGCACCTTTATAACTGCTAAATTAGATACATAAAACACTGTATACTTAAAACCCCTGGCACTGTGCCTAACTGCATAGTAGTACTCAAATGCTAGTTATCATGAAGGAGAAAGAATCAGAGCAATTATTTAGCAAGCAATTGTTTCCTCTATCCCTATGATGCAGCCCCTGATAAGTGACTACTTATTATAAAACAAAGTGTAAAAGAGACAAGGAACCCCAAATAAGCAGACATGTTAACAGAAGTCTATATGTAATTAAAAAAAAAAAGGTCTCATTTCCTTGTTTCTAAAGAGTATATGATTATAGAGACTGAATATTTTAAAAAGAAATACAGAAAATGCAATCATTATAGAATAACATGATTAATCTTTTTATATGCATATATTTTTAGAACACTGATATTATGTTGCTCATATATGATTTTCAGATCTACTTTTTGATTGTATGAGTATTTTTCCACATCATCAAATATCTTGAAACATCTTTTGCAATGTTATCTAAATTAGAGCCTTAATAGAATGGACATATTATTGGTTCCAATTTTTTCTCCAGTAAAAACTAATAGAAAAATTGTAGTTACACAAAATTTTGTATAAGTTGACTATTGACAAAAGAATACTTTCTATAGAGGGGATATTGAGAAAAAGAATATACAGGTAACCCCCACACACACCGTTTTGAAAGTTTGCTTTACACTTCATTATTACAAATTACCTACATTAGTACCTGTTTTTGCTAACAGAAATCCAAAGAGGATTTTTGCTTTTACAAAAAATAGGCAAAAAGCAAAAACTGCATTCAGTGTTTGTTTTGCAGTTGCGCAGTTATAAAGGCGCTGCATGGCCCAGACAGCGAGAGCGGCACCACCCAACTCCTTTCCGGGAACCACACTCAGCCTCTCAGCTTGAGCTGCCATCGCTTTGAACTGTGTCTATGAGCATGTGTGATTTATCTTGATTTACTTTGTGCATCCGTTAGCAACATGTGTCCTAAGATAATTGGTTCTTTGCTTTACACCACTTCTGCTTACAAACAGTTTAATAGGAACGCTCTACTTTCAGATAGCGGGGGAAACCTGTACTCTAAAATTTTTGATTTGTGTGACAAATCCTTCTGAAAGAATGCAGCAGGATTTTTAAGAAGATGCTTTTTTGGAAATATTTGTTCCTCTTGAATTAATTTCACTCTGATCAACACACATTAATGCTTTTTGAAGTAGAAGTAATAGAAACTTGGGAAGAAAGTGAAAACACCTCAGAATCTATTACAATCGAAGAAAAGAATGTCAAGTACATTGTGAAAAGTATACCAGATACTGGGAAAATTTATTTCAAAGCACTTAGATCATTCAAATGCTAGACAGTCTCTTATTCTGAAAAACAGTTCAGGCCTGATAGGAGGCTCAAACTAAACTCTGGAATCATTTAGGAAGTTACAGAGGAAAGAAAAAAGGAAACACATATATAAATTCAACAACCCAAATTACAGTTTCAGGGAATAGGTATATAATCAAAAAAACAAGAAAGGACTGCATTAGGAAGCCAAAATTAAGTTTTCAAAGAAAAAGCAATAAAGACAGGATAGACCCCCTGCTTAAAGAATAGGATTAAAAAAATCATCCAGTGAAAAGAAGTAAACTGCTTAATTTTGTTTTTATTTCTTCTTAAAGGAGAAAAAAAAATATTGTATAGTTGAAGAGTACTGATAGAAAGCTGAAGCCCAAATGGATAGAGCAAAATGAGAATGAAGGGAGGAAAATTCACATTGCACAATGTCACAGGGTAGCGCAGTCAACCCAACAAGCAGTATTTTGTGAAAAAGAAGACAGTTCTGAATTTTTAATCCACAGCAATGTGATATAAGATAGAAGCAGTAACTTTCCTGGGAGGATGATATAGCTACTAGCTGCATTTCAGATTCAACTGTAGAGAGATTTTAAACACGTAGATGTACAGGCTCCATTCAAATGCAGTAAATCAAAACACCCTTGTTGGCTGGGGGATGGGCATAACTGCTGCTCAGTGAGCTAGTCTTTAGTCAGCTAGGATCACCAACCCCATACATTTAGGAAGACTCTCATTAAATATTACTTTTAGAATCTAAAAGGTTAATCCTCAATTACCTTGACTTTATAGCCAGAAGCTGCCAATGACAAGTGGTATTATAAAAATATATGTCTTACTGGTACATACTGAATGATACCTTAAGACTCAGATAAGTTCAATTAATTTCTCAAATGAAAAGAATCTCCTCTCTTAGTTCTGTAGCTTTAATTAACATCAAACATAGGTGCCCCTACTTCCCTCTCTCCATGATACAAATGATCTCTAAACAGGATATAACTACCCAAACAGATTTTTCTGGATTCATTGTACTTTTCATTATTATTTTAAGCTTTCAACCCAGTACTTTACGCAAGAACAAAGTAAAAGAACTGTCCCTCATCTCTATATACATATTTCCTCTTTGATCAAGCCTGTCAGAAGTGAGAAAGAGAGACCATGGAGAAAGCAGTCCACTTTGTTCTATGCTAGTCTGACTACAAAAACAAACGGAATGTAGGAAAGATAAAGGTATAATCCTACGCATCTTCAAGAAAGACAGGCCCAAGTGCAATAATTAGATTCTGTACATCTCAAGGGAAACGTATTGCTTTATCAAATCCACAATGAAAAGCAAGGATTGGTAAGAAAACTTATTCTAATTTCAACGGATCTTTGTTTTCTCTTTAGAACTGTGAAGATTTCTTAAGTTACCATGCTATGCAAATTGTTACAGGCAAAATCAGAATTATAAATATATGATATCTACTGCCGCACAAAACTAAAATAAGAATTTTATATTTAGTGACAGGTCAGAGCTAAGTTTGCTGTAAGGATTTCATTCGTGATAGAGCTTTGTACTGAGTTTTGCTAATCCTGAAGCCAATTTATTTTAAATGGTAGATTTTCTTATCTTCCCAACTCATTTTAGTTTGGAAAACCCAACTTCTCTCTGATACCTCTGAATTCTCCAAACAATATCACAAATTAGTGAGCTCTTCATGCATAAATCACATAGAGATTAAACAAACTCAGGGGTAATTTGACACAGCCGTAAGATGCAGTTTTGTTTGGTTTCATTTATTTCCCTCTTGCTTCTTCTGTTACTTTGCATTTTAACCACTGTATAGATGGAGATTTAATCCATTTTATTATCTAATATTCTTCATTTACTTTTTGGTAGAGAGGGGAAGGTTGAAGAACTGTTTGGAATGTCCTTCAGGACAAAGTCCTATCATTCTTCCCACGTCTCTCATAGTTTTCTTACTGTGGTTAACACTGCACTTGAATACACTGAGAAGGTTCTTAAGAAGTCATTAGGCCTATTGAGGCCATTTAATTACCTTTGGATGAGAACTCAGCTCCCTAATTCCCAGTTCAGAAAGGCCATTTCAGGAGGCAAGTTAGGATTTTATTATTTTGTAATTAAATGTCAGACTACAGTTGAATTATCAACCACCTAAGAAAAAGGAAGAATCTTGAAATAGTTTCCTGCAGTTTGTTATTTGGAAAATTCTAGTTTTCGCCATCCCAGATTTAATTCAGATGAGGAAGAAAAGAAGACTTAACTCTTATCATACAACTGGAACCACATGAACCTGTAATTTTATTATCCTACATAGTTTTGCTCCCAAAGCAGGTTTAAGGGAGAACAGTTAATTGAATGCCTATTAAGCACCTGTGTGCCAGATGCAGAGGAACAAGGAAGATGGAAACAGAAGTAAATGGGCAATTATAACACAAGTGAAGTGTGTTATGATGAACATAAATCCAGGAAGCTAGCAACGGCAAGAAACTAAGCTGCGGGTTTTCTACAGCCTTCCTTGCAGCCCACTGACCAGCTGAGGTCTTCAGGTGCCAGTCCTTTCAGTGAAGTTTTAAGAATTCAGTAATCACAGGTATGCTGGGACATGCCCCAGAGAAGACAACAAAGCACTACATTTTGTATTCTCTACATAAAGAAGAAATCGACATATTCCAAACCTGGGAAAATTCACCCCACCCATTTACAGGGTGATATAAAAGGCTTCCAGCTTTGACGGAGGCCCTTGGACTGCACGTCCAGTGAAGTGTGAGCACTTCCATACAGGCTTTCTTCCCTTTAGTCTGCACATAGATCAGTCTTACACCAAGACTGAGTGTTGATCCAGCCTTTGCCAGTTCCCTTCCCATTTTCCACTCAAGGCATATAGACTAATAAATGAGATTGCATGTTCAATCACATTTTGGCCTCTGATTCCGTAAAGACTCAAACTAACACAAGTGCTTTAGAGAAAAGTCACCTAAAGAATAAGGATCCATTGCCATCTTTAAAAAGAAACTCTAGAGGAAACAAAAAGGAGGAACTGAATTTATAGAGTGAGGAGAGGATGGTCACATGGGATAAGAAACAAGGGGAATATGTATAGCCATTCTCCCCATTCCACCCTCTCAGTCTCAACTGAGAAGAAACTAGAACCATTACTCGGTGTGAGGAAGTTAATCAAAGCATGACTTTGGTGGTATTGACTACAAAGGCAGATAAAGGCAGAAGAGATATAGGATCTAAACAGCCATGGTTAAAACAGCACTAAGATGCTCTCCCAGACAAGAAGACTGATAGATATTTCAACCAGGATGAAGGATCAGTGAAGGACGTTAGTTACTACTGAGGGCAGACGGCTACAATCTCAAATCAGATGGAAGTAACTTATTAATTATTAAGTAATGCAATTTAGTAATTTAAGGGTTGAACTTGAGTCTATTTGAAATAAACCTAGTATGAAAACTACGGCTTAATATTTTCCTTATTGTAGTGACCATCAGTGCAGTTCAGTCGCTCAGTCGTGTCCAACTCTTTGTGATCCCATGAATTGCAGCATGCCAGGCCTCCCTGTAGAAAGGGTCTAAAATCATCTTGTTAAGAAGAACCATCTTTGCCATACGCAGCCTCTGGGTCTTGAGTTCTAGTGAGATCTCTAGGCTGTAGGGGATCCGAATATGACACATTAAAATATGCCACACTGACTTAAAAGATTATTTTGAGTTGAAGACAGCTAAGAAACAGCAGATGCCAAAAAAAAAAAAAAAAAAAACCAAAACAAAAACACTAACTCTCTGCCCTCCCCCACATTTGCCTAAAATTAAACTTAAGACTCTTCAATCACTGGAGATGCCTTACAACCTAGAGCCAGCACTGAGAAGAATCTACATGACATGCTTTACCAAGACAACCTTTATCTTCCATTGGTTTCCCCCATATATTTATCTTGGAAGCTTAAAACCCTTTTCCTTTGTCTTATCTCAACATATTTACTGTCCTTTGTCAAAAATACTACATGAGCCCAATTCTAACCACCTCTGAGTTACTCATCACTGAATTTCTCCTGCATATAAGCTCACCACACATCTTAACAAACTGTTTTATTTTTCTCTTGTTAATCTGTCTTGTCAGCAGAGCCTCAGCCAAAGAAGCTAGAAGGGCAGAGGAAAAGTTCTTTTCAACTTCAGCTTACTGGATACTTTATCTTAGTCATTATTTATTGACCTGGTAACTGCAACTCATTTGAGATGATAAATCAATTCCCTTAGTAGAGGCAGATATACTAGGAAATTAGTAAAATTTATATTCCAAGGAGCATTGCCCCTTGCGTTATCCCTCCTAAGGCCCTGAGGCTCATTTTGAAATCAAAATTTTATATTTCTTTATATTAGGAAGAATCCCCATCTCCAAATTCCATAAGCTTCAAGCTTCACAAAGCCTAGATATGTCCCCCGGAGGCTTGTATAGCAGGCTAAGAAATGTGAATATTGTCCCAAATGGATGATCATGTATGGATGTCAGGCAGGACAGTGATGTGTCCATATTTGCATTTCAGAAAGATTACTCTAGGAACAGTGTGAAAGAGGGCCCTATTTGCAGGGAAAATATAAGGGAGCTGACATTGTATTCCAAGCAAGAATAAAGACCTTTTTCTTTTTCTTTTGTTAAAAGGACTTGCATTCCTTTTGAAAGAGCAAGATCCTCTGGGGCATTTCTAATTTTACTTATAAAAGCTCTGGTCTCCCATTTCAGAAGTATTATTCTTCCTCCAAGAAGCTGAAGAGATTCGGATCTTTTGCAGTGTAACAATCCTTCCTCACCTTCAGAAAGCAAAATATGATGAGTTTCCATATTCAACAATGCTAACTTACTAGCATAAGGAGAACGGCAAGAATTTATTTTAAAATTACCTGTCAGTTTAAAAATCGAAAATAGAACAGATTTAAATAGAGTATATGCTATATCCCTGGATGATAAACAATGTTACAAAAAATATACTAAGAGTACATATTTTAACATTAAATAAATTTAGAGCTCACCTGGAAGAAGAATATATTACAAACAAGAAGAGTGAGAGAGTTAGAGGTGGGTTGTTCTACCTGAGAGTAAATTTTAAAGCCACAAAAACCAGGCCTTTTCCACAGGCACAAGAATAAGCAAAGAGAAGTCTGTTCAAAGTCTGAACTTTGAAAATGGACCAAGTATAAACATTCCACATGAATAGGGTAAGAATGAGCTGGTAGATGGCTAGTCATCTCTGCGCAGTTCTGTGGGATGAAGGGGAAACAATCAATTTTTCCTCTAGGTGGGAGCTGTAGGGAAGGTCTCTCATTCTTCCTGGCTGAGACAACCACACAGTCTATGTACCTCACAACTGTTTATTCTTCCTCAGAAAGCGACTATGACAAATCCATACACTGCCTTGGGGTACTGCCGAGAAGGAAGAAAAGTTTTATACAGAGTTTGAGTATTCCTCTGCCCTCTATAGCTATAATTTTTGAAATGTACATTGCGGCATGCAGATAAAGCACAAAAACACACTGAAAATGTAAGATGTTAGAAAGTCACAAAAGTTTTTAGCTTATGCTCTTGATTCAGGCCTGGGTCAGATGACAAAGACTCTGCCTGCAATGCAGGTGACCCAGGTTCAATCCCTGGGTCAGGAAGATATCCTGGAGAAGGTCATGGCAACCCACTCCAGTATTCTTGCCTGGAGAATTCCATGGACAGAGGAGCCAGGCGGGCTACAGTCCATAGCGTCACAAAGACTAGGACACAACTGAGTGATTGACACTTTCATATTGGGTAAGGGCTTTGGAATGCACTTACACACATTTCAGTTTGAATTCTTAGTGAATTGGACATAGGTGCATATTCTTCTTCAGACTGAAAATACTCGACTCTATAGGTAGACCCCTTGCTAAAGTTCCCAAGTAAAAAGAGTCAGGTCAGCCCCTCTGCATCTTTCAGCTAAAGGGCATCAACACCCACAGACCTCTCCAAGCAAGAGATCTACCTCAATTATATAAATTCTCCTACCAATTTCCCCTAAAACTTACAACTCTTCTGAGCCTAGGTTAAAAACGGGACTCAAGAGAAAGTACGTATAGAGGAGACACAAGCAACTCTGCCTTGTGAAGAGGTATGACATTAGTCTGGAGAGCCAGTTTTCGAAAATACACTCTACTTCTCCATATCCTAGACTGCAACTCCCAATTTACACATATATCCCACGTAAGCATGTGAGCCTGGCCTCCCACAGAGGCCAGGCTCCTAAGTCTTTGTATCACCATGCCCAAGCATGTGCCTAACACAGGACACATACTCAAATATTTGCTGTATAAAATTTTAGAAACTACTGTCAAAAGCAAAATTCTGATTTCTAGATCAGTTAGTTTGGACTTTCACATTCTTGCCTTCAGAAAGAAAAAAATTCTCTCATTGTCAAAATCCTACTAGATGCAAAAGTAGAATGGATTAGTTGTTCTATTTAGGCAGCAAAATATGTAGGTATGGAGTAGGAAATCATTTCCACTAAATAGCTAGGAATAAAAATTAGATATTTGGATTTAATGCTTTAGTATCATGTAATGGTTTGGGCAATGGATTCCAGAACCTCGTGAGAAGGTGCTAATAACTGTTCGACAAGCAGCCATCAGAATGGCTGATGTATTGTGCATTGCAATGCAGAGCTGTACTACTGAAATAGAGAAATAGAGTGGGATCCTATGGTCCTGCATCCCTATATCCTCCGTTTGTCTTTGTCTCCGGAAAAACTTTAGCCAGAGAGTAAGTTTAATCAGAGAAGTGAGAAAATGCAGAAACAAAGGTAAACAGTCAAAGAAGATCAAGTAATAATAATGTAAGCACAATCAAGGACCTTTAGTTCCTCCTCAGGGCTACAGATAATATTCTGAGCCCTATTCAGTCTTACAGATACTGAATTCTCCAGCAGGTGGTAGAAGTTAACTACATGAAGACCAGACTGTGGCCATGATATAAAGCTGCCACAATTCCAAAAACTCAAAGAAATGGAAACCAACCAATCCTGGAACTGAAGGTTCATTGTACTTAAAACAATGAAAATAATGCCAGTTAGGCCACTGATGACTAATTTCAAGGTGACAGTCAGGGCTGCTGTGCTGTGTCTGCATGTAACCCCTTTCCTCAGCCTATAAAAGCTCTTGCCCCTGGGTTGTCAGTGGGGGAGGGAGGAAGGGGAGGTAGGCCTTTGGGCAGGCATCTGCCTTCCATCCTCCATCCCCCACCCGTTGCCAGGATCCAAAATAAAGCAAACCTTCCTTTTCACCAAGCCGGCCTCTTTATTAGCTTTTGAGTGGTGAGCAGCCACTTATGGTTACACTATGAAAGTGTGGCATCTAGTAGATTTTGCTTTTATTAGGCTCTAGGGACCCCCGTTAAGAATGATTTTTTTATGACATTTGTTATTTAATCTCCACCTTGAATTTAATTTTTCCTTGAGGGAAAAGATGCTGTCCCAGACTGTAAAATAAATCGAATCATCTCAATCTAGACCTTAAAGAATAAACCTACTTCTATTTAATCTTCAAAACTCTGACAAATCCAATCAATCCTTCTTGTTAGTACCCAATATATATCAAATTAAGTGTTACTAACATATATGATGCAATAGAATGTTATATCAAGAAACTAGAATGAATGTTTCAATATTTGCAGTTACTTACCTATTTTCCCATCTGACAGTATGTACTATAGCTGATCAATCTTTAGCAGACTTAAAAAAAAAAAGCTTAGGCCCATCTTCACTACTTCAGAACCACATAAGAAATTCAGAAATGTTGCATTTTAATGTCAACTATTACAGTAAAAGTTGCCAGTGCTTGCCCACGTCCCTTTTACCAGGTTGATAATGCATTCCCCAGTTGCTATGAATATTGGGGGCTCAGTGTTCACAGCCGCATTCTTTTCCAGAAAATTACCCTTGCCAATATATGCCACCCCACCCAGAGATGTATGTGGACAGCCTACAGCCAATGAACCAGGCAGGAAAGGGCATAAAGGGCCTTCTTGCCCTACAGTGGATACATCCTATGGTGCCATTTGTGCCCCAGGGAACATACCATGGTGCCCATTACTACGTTCTGTTGAATCTCCTTCCAAATACTTAACTATCATTTTCTGACCATTCTAATTCCCCGTCAGAATCATCCCAGTTCAGAACCATCTCTCACCTGACTATTCAAACTGCCAGATCAGCAGTCCCTCTTCTACAATATTGCCTGAATACTCTAAGATGCAAATATAATCATCTTCCACACCCCTCCCACAGCACACACATATCGACGTGAAACCCTTCAATAAACACCCCCATCATCTACACAGTTCACCATGCACTTCGTTTCTCCTCCAAGAAAATGAAACCAGGGAGCAAGTCTTGAAATACATAGAATGTAATTGGATGGCATTTATCTATCTTGAAAGCCAAAGTTAGCTGAAATAGTTAATTATTTATAATCTTGGGGGAGTTAGAAGACTTCCCTCCACGTAGTAGAGAACTAAAAAAAATGAAGTAAATCCAGGAAATGGATTACAAAACTATTCACTTCTAAGTTAGGGAGTTTGATACAGCAAGTTAGGACTTGGTGTGTCCTATGGTGTTCTGGGCAAGATTCTCTTGTATCTCTGGCCCAGAAATTGGTACAGTCAGGTAGGGATGATTAGTTGCCAGGTGGGTAAGTAATGAAGAAAGTCAAACCTACAGTAGTATAATTATGTTAAAAAAAAATGTGCTTCTTTGATATTTAAGTATCTAATGTTTGAAAGTTTAGCCTGTTAGAGAAACAGACTTGAGATTCTGAGTAACCGATTGAGACTTTTGGTTTAAACTGACACCTACCTTTACAAACAGTATTGGAATATTTAATAAAACTTATTTCCCTCCTCTCCCATTTTTACTTTTAGATTCAGGAGATTTTATAGCATCTGCAATAGTTTGTCAGATAATATCAAAACAATGTAATAAGCTTATGTTTCTTACAGTTTAATACCTCTATAGGAATTTAAGTTGTAAATTTCCTCATTAAACTCTGTTGTAACAAACTTACTGTACTTACAAATTGAATAAGATTTGAATATCAAAATAAAAGAGTAAGGCTTCTCATTTTGAACTTCAATGCATTAATAAATCAAATGTATTTAACAACTAACGTAACCTCTGAAATAATATTTTCTGTGTTAGGTCACCCTCAAAATCATTAGGATCTCAGTGACATGCAAACCCAAGTTCAGATCCTTGTAAAATCATAAAACACAGCAAAATTGAGCTGAATTCCTATATGACAAAAAATGTCCCCTCCTTGAGATGGTTTCTGAGTTTTCTAGTTCACTATCACCATTCCCCATACCACATATACACATCACTCAGCCACTGTTACCTTTACTCTCCTGGTTTTTATAAAGGCATTAGCTATTTCAACCTGTGTATCCAGAGAAGTGGTTCTCACCCAGGGGCCAGCAGGCAATGTCTAGAGATATTTTTGGCTGTTACAGTTATGCATGGGTGCTACTGGCATCCAGTGGGTAGAGAGGCCAAGGATGCTGTTAAAATCTTATAGTGCACAGACTAGCTCCCAACAACAAAGAGCTGTCCAGCCTAAAATGTCAACCATGCTAAGGTCAAGAAATTCAGACCTAAAAGGATACTTCTAAAACTCTCCAACATGGCACAGAGGCCTTAAAATGATCTATCATCTTTGTGTGTCCTTGGAACCAATCCATTGACATTAAATAGATCACAAGTATCTTTATTGTTTAGAGTCCTCTTTGGTATTTAATTTCTTAAAATTTGAAGAGTTTATCATTTAAGTTTATTCTTTATTACCTGCAAAAAAATCCTCCCTTACATTGAAATTATTTTGCTTCCTTCTAACCATCCTACAAGTATTTCACATTTATGTCTTCAGTCCATATGGAATTTATATGCTGGAATTCAGAGAGGTAATTTTGTTTCCATATGGATAACCCATAGCTTCAGCAGTATTTATTGAATAGTTTATCTTTTTCCACTAGTTGGTAACACCAACTTTATCATATACTGAATTTTCATATAAACTCACCTGCTTCCAGGCTATTTTCTATTTATTTTTGAGATGCCATTATTTTAAATTATATATTTTATTAGGGAACTTACTGATTTCTTCCTCACACTTCTTTAAATTTACTCTTACATGAGTTTCAGTATCAGCTCTCATGAAATTTTAGTTGCAACTCAATTCCATAAGCTCCAACTGAGCTTATGGAATAAGTTAAAGATAACTGATTGTTCTTATTGATGAATATTCTATCCCTATTTGGATTTTATAAGCCTTTAACAATTACTCTGTAATTATCATGACAGACTTATTCCTGGGTGCTATATATAGTTTGTTTCTGAGATTTTTGGTTTAAGAAAATTTTCTGATCTCTAGCACAGTTTTGAAGAGAGGATATCTTCACTTTGGTTTTGACTTTAAAAGGCTTTTCACCGAATGCTTCACATTTGATGTTACTTTTTCCTTCCAGATTTTTGGCCAATACTTTTTATCAGGTTACGAAGTTTTATTCAGTTAATGGCTTTCTAAGTTTTTAACATCCTGAATGGGTGGTCTAAGCCATTTATAAAACAAAGCAACTTTGTTCTTTAAGTCTGCTGTATCTTCTTAGAAGACTTCTTATATTCAGAGATGCAGCTGGAAAGCATTCCTCCATCTTTGAACCCGCCTCATTTTCAGCCCTAGCTTTGCTCATCTCTCAGGAAATCCATTTAGCTTAAATCACCTTTGATTGGAATGCTCTTCAGTTTTCAGAGATTAATCCATTCACAGCAATATCTTAAGGGCCTTAAAAATTACCTTCTATCATTTTACAGGCAGTTTGCAAGAAATAAAAGTCAAAGTTAGAAGCCCAGCTCTTAATTGTGGTCAACACATACAACGAAGGATAATCTCTAAGATTCTTGAAAGTACTCACGTGCTGCAACATCCTATTCTTTCAAGCTCTTATTTAACTCCGCAATCAGTAAGCAGGCCCTGCCAAAATACTAACACAAATGTACCCCCAAAACTTCTGGGTAGCTGAGAAAGCTGGAGGAGGATTTGAGTGTGTATTCTCACACACGAGAAAGGAACTACTTCCATCAGGCAAAAGGCCTCTTGAAGTGTTACACTATTGTGGGTAAACAAAAATTCAGCAAAAATAATCTCTAAGCCTTATAAAAATGAAATAGTATTTCAGAGTATTCTTTCCTATCTTTTTTTCCCTGTTTGAAAAATATGTTCAGCCTTGAACAGTTGGGTTTTCGTTTCATTTTTTTTCTGTGACAGCTACTAGTGGACAGTTTATATTTTAATCTCATTTTTTTAATTCTTCACATAATTAAGGGAGAAATAATTCTTTATACCGGTTTCAAGCTAAAGTGTATCAGCACTGTACTTGGGAAGGAAATGGTTAGGTTCTGGGAGAGATTCTCCCCGCAATCCCCAGCAAATGTCCCCAATCAAAATACATATGTTGTTGGGGAATTTCTTGTCAGCCAGAAAACAATGTTTGACTGTTTCATTCTGAGTGTTATACATAATTTTCTGAAAATGTCAGAATATCTTATGTAAGCAGTCTGCCTTCAAGTGAACATCTCCTTGATTATAATCAATTTACCTGTAAAGTCTGACACTATTTTGAGAGTTATCTTAAAAGCCACAGGTTACTTGCTAATCAAAGACCTCAAAGCATATGTGCTCTGTTTAGTCACTCAAGCACATGACTGAGCTTTAACTTTTTTCTTCCAATCCTAAAAGACTATGCATCTATCTTGTTCTCTGAAAGTCACAGACATATCACAATATCCCTTACCCACACATGTGGTGATTTCTATTGGTATATATCGGGGAGAAATATCGTTCTAAGAAGGAAAAGAAAAACAACAATTTGGCAGTGGGGTGGAATCAAATCCAAATTTCCCTCTCATTTTTATTAAAAGCAGCCGTTAATGACCTGCAATAGGCAAACAATGTTATTTATTTTTAAAGTGGTCTCCCCCTTTGAGCTATTTTCTATATAAATCAGTTACTTTATGTATTTACTTTCTTCAGTAAGTAGGGAAAGGTATTTGCCCTTCTGATTTTTCACTCTGATCCTTTATAAATCTCAGAAACAAGTTAGGTCTAGACTGATATAAAAATGAGAAGTGCTCTTCTGCCCATTTTTCTAACAAGAAGATACAACAAATAAATTTCAAACTTCAGCTCTGCCAAAAATGGGCCTCTGTATTTTCTAGCAACAGATAAAAGTACAGAGATCAAAATCACATAAACACTAACATAGTTTCAACCTCTTGCCAAACGTTTTCATCTCCCAGGAAACCCCCAGCATCTACCACTTACCTGATTTTTATATAGCTGGTAGGAAAACTGCTTGATACACAAGTTTTTTTGAGACGTGTAAAGCAGTCACTTATGCCCCCTTCCTTGTATTGGTATTTTCCAGGTCAACAGCTGCACAGTACAGTAGTAACATTCTGTCTTTAGCCACACTTAGAGCTACAGGGCAGGGAATTCCTCTCAAGATTATCTCCTTTGCTATTTTTAACAAGCCAGCCCAAAACTTGACGAAACATGTAATGGCCTTGATTAAACCGCAGGATGTGAGTTTAGAATTTTTGTTTCTGAGGTACAACAAACCCTTTCTTAGGCCGCCTTTCTGCTTATCCTCTGCCTTTCTTCTTCCCCTCCCAACCAACAACTTTTCTCATCCCTGGAGTAACTTCAAATCTTGCAAAATACTGTTAAATCAAATACTGCATTCCCGAATGAGAGAAAGATTAAGAAAAATAAGGAAAATTCTCTTTGGAAAACTCCTGAAGTAAAGGGAAACCTACAATATCGACTATCTTTAAAACTGTGAAACTTTCAATTTTGAAAAGAAAAATTTAAAAGATACCACGGGGCTACGGTAGCCTTCAATACTGCACGCCTTCCTCTCTTTAATCTTTTATCTGCTACCAGCTGACTCAGACGCCGACTCAGGGGCCCTTGATGACCGTTCCAAGTCTCCTAGAGCCTCCTAAGGACCAGCAAGAAAGCACAACAGAAACACCCGCAGACCCTCATTCTTTAAAACGAAGCGGTAGGAGGCGTGGCCCAACGTGACTAGGAGAACGCCACGCCTATCGGGCGGGGCTGCTTCAGCCTCCGCCTCTCCAGAGGCGCGGGAAGGGCCGGGGAAAGGGGCAGGAGCCAGCCGTGACGCCCTCAAGGAAGCCCGGCCTGGTTGGAGGGAATTTAGAACGTCGGAGCGGGGGAAGGGGGCGGAGTCTAATTTTCCTGTAGGTGCGCCGGGTCGCCTGGGTAACCGGCCGCGCTGGTCCTGGCTGCGCCAGCGCAGGCCGCGGAGGTCTCTGGGTCAGACCTCGCGCTGGGCTCTTTCGGTCTGTTCCGTGATGGCAGCCGCCGCCGCCGTGGTCACCCCGTCGGGTTTGGAGGATGAGGTGTCTCGGTCCCGCGGCGAAGGAGCCGGGGAGGTGGTCGTGGAGAGGGGGCCCGGCGCGGCCTACCACATGTTTGTGGTGATGGAGGACCTGGTGGAGAAGCTGAAGTTGCTCCGCTATGAGGAGGATCTCCTCCGGAAGAACAACCTGAAGCCCCCCGTCCAGGTGGGTGCCCTCGTCCCCCGAGCGCCTGGATGCCGGCTGGGCCCTGGGAAGAAGCCTTCCTCTGGCCTTTGGGGGAACTCCGAGCGCGGGTTACCAAGCACTTGCCTCTGTCTTCCTACGCAGGAAAGAGCACTTCACCCCAAACTTGGCGACGTAGGGCCGAACTGCTCACGGAGTGTAGACTTGGTATTTTTGTAGGGAGAGTAAAGTTTGGGAACTTCAAATAGGACTGGAAGGCAGCTTGCGTAGAGCACTCACGCAGCTCCATAAAACGCAAACTTTTTTTTTTTTCCTGATTGTAAACATAATAAAACAACCTCTTAGAAAACTCAGAAAACTTACAATGTGTAAAAAAGTACTGCAATCACTCATGATCTCATCCTCAAAGATGAATGCCATAATCACTTTAGATCTGTTTCTAGTTTTTGTTTTCCTTTTCGAGAATTTGTCCCTACAACTTGTAACCGTCGAACCGAACACCTCCCTGTGCATTTATAAGTGGCTAGTAAACTTGTTCACTAATTGCTGTCTTTTAAAAGACTTCTGTCTTTGCAGTAACAGTACTTTTGGAAACTGAGAAGTGAACAAGGCAAATGAAGTGACAATGGAATTGTCCCTTTTTCATAGAACCTGAAGTTCTGCTCTGTTCTGTTGGGAAAGTCCATCATATTCTGAAGCTGCGGCTGGTATTAGTTGCTGAGGATGATGGACAGCCAGCACTTTGTCTTTAAATTAGTGTAGCCTAATGATACGCCTCATAAACTTTGTAGATTTCCTTCACATTAATACTTTTTTGTATTAAATTTTTGTGTTTAATTGTGTAAGAGGCAATTTAGTTTAAGAATCTGTAGTACTTTCTCTAAATGACTATACCTAGGTTCATATTATTTTCAAATTATTTACCTTGACAGTTTAAACTTAATTCCTTACTCTCTTCCAGTAACTTCCATTAGAAGATAATGTTGGCTGCATGTAAACTGCCCATATTGCTAAGCCATTTCTATTATTTTCAATAATAGAAAAGTTAGAGGAAGAAATAATGTTGTTTGATCCATGATATAAATTGTAAGATTGGAAGTTATTACTTAAATGAATAGCATAATTCATAAACAGTCAAAATTTTCTGTTAATAAAAATGTGTTTTTTCCCTCCAAGTATATTTTTCAAACAAAAATAAATTGGCTTTAAGATTCTGTTGAAAACAATCTCTGTTATTTCCTCAGAAGTTCAGGAGGGTACTTGAGTCATGGATTTGCATGGAGATATCCTAGTATAAAGGTTCTCAAAGTATGGTCAACAGATTAGCAACATCAGCATCACCTGGGAACTTAGTAGACGTGTAATCCTTACAGGCCCTTTCCTGAGTCCAGTGTATCAGAAATCCTAGAGGGTGAAGTGTAGAAGTCTGCTTTTGCAACAAGCCTTCCAGGTGATTCTGATACCCACTTAAGTTTGAGAACCATTAACCTAAACAGCATATTAAAAAGCAGAGACATTACTTTGCTAACAAAGGTCTGTCTAGTCAAGGCTATGGTTTTTCCAGTAGTCATGTATGGATGTGAGAGCTGAACTATAAAGAAAGCTGAGCGCTGAAGAATTGATGCTTTTGAACTGTGGTATTGGAGAAGACTCTTAAGAGTCCCTTGGACTGCAGGGAGATCCAACTAGTCCATCCTAAAGGAGATCAGTCCTGGGTGTTCATTGGAACTGATGTTGAAGCTCCAATATTTTGGCTACCTGATGTGAAGAACTGACTCACTGGAAAATACCCTGATGCTGAGAGAGATTGAAGGTGGGAGGAGAAGGGGCTGGCAGATTAGATGGTCGGAGTTGGTGATGGACCGGGAAGCCTGGTGTGCTGCAGTCCATGGGGTCGCAGTTAGACACGACTGAGCTATTGAACTGAACTGAACTGTCTTGGGTCTCCAGTATCTATCAGTATCCATTCCTCTGTTCTGGAGTTGTTATCAGCTAAAAAGGAAAAAAAAATGAATTATTAGTAGTGGGTGAACATATACCTGCTTGAAAGGACTTCATGGCCTTTTTTCCCTCCCAGCTGTTATTTTCCAGAACATTTAAACTTATCCTGCAAGAGAAATATTGGGAAGGGAAAAAAAAAACTGGAAAAAAATCAGGAAGGAGTAGATTGCTGATTCTTATGAAAAATAGTTATAGTATCTATAAATCTAATTATGAACAATAGTAATAGCTTCACATAAAAGCAAAATAAGGTCTTTGATCAAAGTAAAAAATGCTGTGGCTTGCAGGTTTTATTCCTTATAAGTTTAGGTGTGAATCATGTTGGTCCTCATAGGGCTATTTTTAAAAGGCTAGGGGCTTTAACCTAAAGTCCAGAAATATTTGTTAGACTGTGATATACACAGGCAGTGGTTCTTAATCCTGGCTGAACCTTAGAACTATCTAGAAAGCTTTTGAAACATATCTACTCTGGACTTTACTCCCCAAAAGTTTTAATTTAATTTGTGAGGTAAGAAGCAATGTTTAGTCAGATAGCAGTAGTTTAACAAGCTCTTCAAGTGATTCAGCCAACTGAGAACAGTATACAGTATACAGCCAAGTTGAGAACAACTGTTTAACATGGTGGGTAGGTTAGAAACAGTAAGTAAAGTTTAACAGTGACACTGTATTTAAAAAACAAGTAAAAATGCTCAGTAAATAATCATTACGATCTTTATTTTAAACTCCAAGAGTCTCTTAAATTTCAAAGTACCATTTCAGGAGATATTCTGTTATTAATTATCCTGATACATACATGATTTTGTTCAAAGTTCTACATTCATCAGTGCATTTTCTGGGTTAAAGTCTTGTGTCCAGTAGAAATTGCCCTTATCCTGTTGATTAAAATCTTTAATATAAGAGTGTGGTGGGTTACTAGAAACCTCAGAATGAATTGTCAGTGTCTTTTGATGTTAAAGTCATTGGGACAAAAAAATCCTTTGGCAGTTTCGGATTTTGTTTGTTTAGCTATTATGGACTTGTTTGCAATATTTCATATTCTGTTCTCCTCCTTTGTTTTGGAACAGACACTATTTTGCACTGCCTACCAATCCTGGGGAACAGTTCTACATGTTTTGTACCCTTGCTGCTTGGTTGATTAACAAAGCAGGATGCCCCTTTGAGCAGCCTCAAGAATATGATGACCCTAATGCAATAATATCTAACATATTATCTGAGCTTCGATCATTTGTAAGTATAAACAACTCCCTTCTTTCTGCATGTTTTCAAGTTAGGACATTTTTAATATTGATAATTCAGCAACATAAATGCTAACCTTTTAGAAGAATTCTCTGTGAATAACTATGTGTGTGTGTTCAGTGTGTGTTCATTATTAATGTTGATATATCTCAGAGATGAATTTATGTGTACTTTGTTCACCTTCTAAAAAATGATTAAAAACTGGAAAGCTGAAACACTGTATTTTGAAAAGAAACTTTGATTTAATAGACCATGATAGCAGTGGTACTTTGTATTTCTGACTTTTCCTGGGGACGAGCAGTAAGAATTTTTGGCACACACATTATTAATTTTTAACAAGTGAATCACTTCATTCTTCACATAGTTGTTTAACAGTATGATACCAACCTAGTGGTTTTACTGGATTTTCACCCTAATAACATCAGTGATTTGTTCTGCTTTCTAGAGGTTATTGCTTTTTAATTTGATATTATTGCCTTTTAATTTGATACTTTTGACAATAAAACATCTTCATTTTCCTTTTGTATTTATATACCAATGGATTTTTAAAAGAAGACTAAAGAGATGAATTTCTGAGAAGCAATGTAATTACAGTTATTTTAAATCATTTGAAGAATCAAGTAGTGATACATTTATTCAACAGTACTTTGCTTAAAATATTTTGACATTTGCAATATAAATAACAAATAATACCCAGTTTATCTTTTGTATTTCAGGGAAGAACTGCAGATTTTCCTCCTTCAAAATTAAAGTCGGGTTATGGAGAGCATGTATGCTATGTTCTTGACTGTTTAGCTGAAGAAGCATTAAAACATATTGGTTTTACTTGGAAAAGGTAAAAATCACCCAACCTGGAAATAGTAATTTTATGTGCATAGCTTTTTCTTCTAACTGTTCAGAGCTATTTAACTGAACTGATAGGAATTATTTCCTCTTGACCATTACACTGAAAATGCCACAGGTAATTAGAAAAGTCAGTACAAACAAAATTGGAGGTATCTAGTCATTGGAGATTGTCTTCCCAATTCAAATATATAATTATTAAAGATTTAACTGTAACTATATCCTAGTCAATTGAGTATATTTTTTGAAGTTTCTTTGAATATTTATATAAACAAAGATAGTATGTACATGGAAAGTAACTGACAGCCTACAAATTTAAGGAAAAATGGAAATTAATGAAGTATTTCAAGTGAGATTTTTTTTCCTTTATTTATAGTGATGAGGCAAGAATAATACTGAAGAAGACACTCTGTTAGATATTGTTCATTACTTCTTTCTCTGACCTATGATTTGTTTATATTTCTGTTGCCATTTCTTTCCCATGGTATTAAAGTCATTTGTTTACAGGTCTTTCTAGAAATTATGAAATCTTTGTATGACAGTTAGCATAGCATTTGGTATATCATAGATATTCAGTAAATGTTGACCACATGGATGAGGAAATAAATTATTTAGAAACTGTCAAATTGTATAGGTTATAATTAGAAAATATATAAATTTTGTCTTTTGGAGATTGAGATTATTGATAGGTTAAAAATTGAGAAAGGCATTATTTAGGTAAAAACATGAGCAAACAGTGATTTTGAATTAGAACTAATTTGTTGGAAAGGTATATATATTACTTCTATATTTTAATGTATTAGAGAAGGAAATGACAACCCACTCCAGTATTCTTGCCTAGGAAATCGCCTGGATAGAGGAGCCTGGCAGGCTACAGTTTATGAGCCTGCAAAAGAGTTGGGCACAATTTGGTAACTAAACAACAACAACAGATTTTAATGTATATTTAATTACATTCTCTCAGGAAAACAATCTATTCTCTATTAATGACTACTTTTAAAAACTTACTTGACTTAGGTTATCATCAAGTTGAGCCATATGAAATTGCAGATATTCATCTATTTTTTAATTAAAAAGAGTAGCAATTGCATATGCTCCAACTCAAACATTACAACTTAGTGCAGTATGGAGAATAAGTATATGATCCACATTACTTCCTTATTAGATTCTGTGAAAAGTTATGAAATATCCTACATTTGTAATTTTTAGAATATTTTAAATTTATTGCCCAGTGGATTCTAAATTCAGGAACTATTAGTATTTCAGCTACTATTTAATTTGGTACTTCCTTTGTTTCTTAGTATATCTTATTCTTGGCCATGTATTATAATTTGGATAATTTATAGGGACCGTATATACATTGAGAGGGAAGGAGGAGGGAACATTGAAAATCATATTAGAAAAACATTGAAAATCAGAATTACATATCCACTATGTGATATGTAAGTGACAAAGAAGTTACACGTTTGTATATGCTTATTTTATATATTAAATATGCTAAAATAAACCCTAGAAAACATAGAAATCCTAGGAAAACATTGCTTTTAAGATATAATCTAATTCTAATTAGTAAAAACAAAAATAGGAAATTTATCCTTTAAGATTAACTTGGTGTATAGTACTTTCCTTACTTAATATTAAATGTCAATTTTTGTTTTTTGTTAACCTTTCTGAGGTATGGATTTTTATGTTTCCAGAAATAAATGCAAATACTTCTGAATATTTTAATATGAGAAATATGTGTCATTAACCTTTTTTAAAGCATTAAAAATTTCAGTATCTAATAAGGATTATTTAACTTAATTTCAATATACAATCATTAAAAGGAAAAAGAAATAGAAACAATAAAGAAGCGTAGTAGCACATCAGTTCAGTTCAGTCACTCAGTCATGTCCTACTCTTTGCGACCCCATGAATCGCAGCACGCCAGGCCTCCCTGTCCATCACCGTCTCCTGGAGTTCACTCAGACTCACGCCCATCAAGTCACTGATGCCATCCAGCCATCTCACCCTCGGTCGTCCCCTTCTCCTCCTGCCCCCAATCCCTCCCAGCATCAGAGTCTTTTCCAGTGAGTCAACTCTTCCCATGAGGTGGCCAAAGTACTGGAGTTTCAGCTTTAGCATCATTCCTTCCAAAGAAATCCCAGGCCTGATCTCCTTCAGAATGGACTGATTGGATCTCCTTGCAGTCCAAGGGACTCTCAAGAGTCTTCTCCAATACCACAGATCAAAAGCATCAATTCTTCGGCGCTCAGCCTTCTTCACAGTCCAACTTCCACATCCATACATGACCACAGGAAAAACCATAGCCCTGACTAGACGGACCTTAGTTGGCAAAGTAATGTCTCTGCTTTTCAATATGCTATCTAGGTTGGTCATAACTTTTCTTCCAAGGAGTAATTTCATGGCTGCAGTCACCATCTGCAGTGATTTTGGAGCCCCCAAAAATAAAGTCTGACACTGTTTCCACTGTTTCCCCATCTATTTCCCATGAAGTGATGGGACCAGATGCCATGATCTTCGTTTTCTGAGTGTTGAGCTTTAAGCCAACTTTTTCACTCTCCTCTCTCACTTTCATCAAGAGGCTTTTAGTTCCTCTTCACTTTCTTCCATAAGGTGGTGTCATCTGCATATCTGAGATTATTGATATTTCTCCCGGCAATCTTGATTCCCGCTTGTGTTTCTTCCAGTCCAGCGTTTCTCATGATGTACGCTGCATATAAGTTAAATAAGCAGGGTGACAATATACAACCTTGATGCATTCCTTTTCCTATTTGGAACCAGTCTGTTGTTCCATGTCCAGTTCTAACTGTTGCTTCCTGACCTGCATACAGATTTCTCAAGAGGCAGGTTAGGTGGTCTAGTATTCCCATCTCTTTCAGAATTTTCCAAAGTTTATTGTGATCCACACAGTCAAAGGCTTTGGCATAGTTAGTAAAGCAGAAATAGATGTTTTTCTGGAAGTCACAAAATTAGGCCAGCCAACATCCAGAATTTAAGCAGCATGCTGGGAAGTTCCAAATAATAGCAGTCTGGAGTCCCAATTGGGAAAAGTATGTCCATGCCACAAATGAGACTTCAAATTGCAGTTTCAGGGGCTTTTGCTTATAATCCCAGGTTGCAAACTAATATTATCATCAGTTCGTGTGCAAAAATGAAGCTCTGGTTTTATGTTAACACTTTTAACAATGCTGTTTGTTTTCTCTTACGAGTCGTAGGATTCCATTAAATCCTGGGCACAGTTGGCCAGGCCTCCAGGAGCTCAAGAATTCCAGGCCCACTCCCTTTTTATTAAAGTGCTGCCTGACTAATTGTGCTTGCAGACAACCATGGAATATTCTGTGGCCAGGCACATCAGAAGCGAGGTCAGAGACCTGCTCTCTCGTGCTTCTGAAGCCTTAACCAAAACTTCTTCCATTTTAATTTCCATAATAGCATCAGGATTATTAATATTTAATAGCATAGGAATAAGGCAAAATAACATGAACAATCTTGTTAATTCTATAGGTCAATTAACAATTCCAAACAGTCAAAAGAAACAAAATAAAAAACAGTGAGTTAAACAATGGAAAAAAACCCATATCTGAGTGATGGGGGATGTAGTAAAGGAAAAGTCCCACCAGGGATGAGAGGTATGTTTTTGTACATTAACTCCTATATCCATTAATTTATCAGCTATGATAATAGTAAAACAGTAAAATATTCTGTCAAGATATTTTCCTATGCTCAGATGGCAATGGCACCCCCACTCCAGTACTCTTGCCTGGAAAATCCCGTGGATGGAGGAGCCTGGAGGGTTACAGTCCATGGGGTCGCTAAGAGTCAGACACGACTGAGCGACTTCACTTTGACTTTTCACTTTCATGCACTGGAGAAGGAAATGGCAACCCACTCCAGTGTTCTGGCTAGAGAATCCCAGGGATGGGGGAGCCTGGTGGGCTGCCATCTATGGGGTTGCACAGAGTTGGACATGACTGAAGCGACTTAGCAGCAGCAGCATGCTCAGATGGTAAAGAATCTGCCTGCAATGCAGGAGACCTGGGTTCGATCCCTGGGTTGCAAAGATTCCCCTGGAGGAGGGCATGGCAGCCTGGAGAATCCCCATGGACAGAGGAGCCTGGTGACCTATATTCCATGGGGTCACAAAAGTCAGACACTACTGAGTGACTAAACACAGTATATGAAATATTTTAATACTTTGGTTCCTTGCAAAATCTTATATAGGGATTCTAAGGAAAAGCTAATATTAGGAACAGACAAAGTAGGAAATAACATTGAAGTCGATAACACCTGAATTTTCATGGTGGGGGCGGGGGTGAAATAATAATAGATGGTCCTCTTCCAGTATAAAAGATCAGCATGTATTAAGCATCCAGAGAAAGGGATTCCTAAGTAATACCTGGAGCTAATGTTTACATCATCAGTTATAATAGTTACTAACTGAGGAGTGATTTCAAAAAACATACTGTAGGTTTTAGGAGAAACAGTCCATTCACAATAGTTGATGAAGTTTTCCAGTATGCAGGGTTCCCGAAATGCAAGAAGTTGTTCCACATCACAGTCTATCATTAGCCTTGTCACAATCTTATCAGTAAGTAGGTGCAACTATTAAAGTAACACATGACATTGGCATATAATCTTTGTGTTCAAGGCTTGAGCTATATCTTATCAATGGGATGTGATCTAGCAGACAGATAAATTTTGTCCATAGAAAGGCAAAATTAAGAAAGGACAGGCCTTGTTTGCTGAACAAGAGAAGTTATCCTGAGTTCAGGTCCAGCTCAGGTTTCTCCAGCTGAAGATTATCCTATAGCTTTCTTCATATTTTCTTTTAATTGAGGCATATCCTTAAAGGTTGAGGTGTGAATGACAACCCACAGTACAGTCAAGCTTCCAAGAATAACCTATTCATGAGATTAACAGTGGTTTAAATGGCACATTTTTCTTGTCTGGGGATCGTCACTAATACAGTATTATCCTTCCCTGAGCAATCACATCAGCAGGTGTGGGAGGGCCACTAGGCTGCTTTACTCAGACTTCAGCTGCCATTGCATGTATTTCTTTTTTTTTTTAAGATCATTATATAGTCCAGTTGTTTTTAAACATGGCTGCTCATTAGAATTACATCTGGAACTTTGGAGAAAAAACAATAGCTGGGCATTTCTATTTTTTCAAAAAATTCCAAGATAATTCTAATGTGCATCTGGATTTTAAAAAGTAATTACAGGTTTTCCTATTAAATGATAGTTTTAATGATATAGAATTCTATTATTTTCTGTTGACCAATTATGATGCAGTGGTATTAAAATGGATAATAGTTAAATAATCACAATCACAATAGTAGATGACTTTTATCAGTTTTCATAGTCAATAACCAGAAAAAAAAAAAGATAATTACAATTGCAAGCCATAATGGAAAAATGATTAACCTAACAATATATAATAATTACATACAATCTAGAGGGTTAAGTAGACTGATAAGGTGAGTGGAAGTGCATACATGCCCATGTTTTCATCCACCAGCCAGTCTATATATTTTGGTATTTAATCCATTTACAATTTAAGATAATGATCCTGTTGCTATTGTTTTGGGTTTATTTTTTATAGATCTTTTCCTTCTCTTGTGTTTCCTTCCTAGAGAAGTTCCTTTAGCAGTTGTTGTAAATAAAGCTAGTTTGATGGTGCTGAATTCTCTTCACTTTTGCTTGTCTGTAAAGCTTTTGATTTCTCCATCAAATCTGAATGAGAATCTTGCTGGGTAGAGTATTCTTGGTTGTAGGTTCTCTTCTGTTTTAGCACTTTAAATATATATGCCAAAAAAAATATGCCACTCCTTTCTGTCTTGTAGAGTTTCTGTTTAGAAATCAGCTGATAACCTTTTGAGAGTTTGCTTGTAAGTAATTTGTCGCTTTTCCTTTGTTGCTTTTAATATTTTATCTTTGTCTTTAATTTTTGTCTTTTTGATTACTATGTGTCTTGGTGTGTTCCTCCTTGGGTTTATTGTTCCTGAGACTTTCTGTGCTTGCTTCCTGAACTTGTTTGAGCGTTTCCTTTCCTATGTTAAGAAAGTTTTCAGCTATTATCTCTTCGAATATTTCCTTAAGTCTTCTCTCTCTCTCTTCTCCTTCTGGGATCCCTATAATGTGAATATTGGTCCATTTAATGTTGTCCCAGAAGTCTCTTAGGCTGTCTTCATTTATTTTCATTCTTTTTCTATATTCTGTTTTATGGCAGTAATTTCCACCATTCTTTCTTCCAGGTCACTTATCCATTCTTCTGCCTCAGTTATTCTGCTGTTGATTCTTTCTAGTGTATTATTCATCTCTGTTCGTTTGTTCTTTAGTTCTTCTAGGGCTTTGATAAACATTTCTTGCATCTTCATTCTTTTTCTGAGATCTTCCTAGATCATCTCTATCATTACTCTGAATTCATTTTCTGGAAAGTTGCATATGTTTACTTCATTTAGTTGTTTTTCTGGGGTTTTATCTTGTCCCTTCATCTGGAACATAACCCTCTGCTTTCCATTTTGATTAACTTTCTGTTATGTGGTTTTCATCCTGGTAGATGCAGAATTGTAGTTCTTCTTGCTTCTTCTGTTTGCTCTCTGGTGGATGAGGCTAAGAGGCTTGTGTGAGCTTCCTGATGGGAGGGACTGGCAGTGGGAAAAATTGGGTCTTGCTCTGATGGACAGGGCCCAGCTCAGTAGAACTTTGATCTGATTGTCTGCTGATGGGTAGGGCTGCATTCCCTCTCTGTTAATTGTTTGGCCTGAGGCAACCCAGGTCTGGAGTCTGTAGGCTCTATGCTAGGGTTAATGGAGATCTCCAAGAAGACTCACCCAAGGGGCATCTCCCACGACTGCTGCTGCCAGTCCTCCTGCCCCCACAGTGAGCCACTGCTGACATACGCCTCCAAAGAAGACACTCCAACACTAGCAGATACGTCTATTTCAGTCTCCATGGGGTTACTACTCCTTTCCCCTGGGTCCTGGTCTGCATAGGGTTTTGTTTCTGTTTTCGAACAGTAGAGTCTCTATTTCCCCTGCTCCTGTGAAAGTCCTATAATCAAATTGTGCTGGTCCTCAAAGTCAGATTGCCTGGGAATTCCTAATCCCTTTGCTGGGTCCCCAGGCTGGGAAGCCTGCCTTGGGGCTCAGAACTTTCACAAAAGTAGAACTTCTTTGGTATTATTGTTCTTCAGTTTGTGCATTACCCACCCAGCAGTTATAGGACCTTATTTTATCATTATTACACCCCTCCTACCATCTTGTTGTGGTTTCTCCTTTTCTTTGGACGTGGGGTGTCTTTTTCTGGTGGGTTCCAGCATTCTGTTCATGGTAGTTTAAGAGCTAGTTCCAACTTTGGTGCCCTTGCAGGATGAGATAACTACACATCCTGTTACTCTGGCATCTTGATGCAGTACCCTATGTGTCAGTGATCTTGGCAGAGAAATAAGTGTTCAGTACTTACTTTTACTTTCCAACACAACAAGAGATGACTCTACACATGGATGTCACCAGGTGGTCGATACCAAATCAGATTGATTATATTCTTTGTGGCCAAATATGGAGAAGCTCTGTACAGTCAGTAAAACAAGACCAGGAGCTGACTGTGGCTCAGATCATGAGCTCCTTATTGCCAAATTCAGACTTAAATTGAAGAAAGTAGGGAAAACCACTAGACATTCACATTTGACCTAAGTCAAATCCCTTATGATTATACAGTGAAAGTGACAAATAAATTCAAGGGATTAGATCTGATAGAGTGCCTAAAAACTATGGATGGAGGTTCATGACATTGTATAGGAGGCAGTGATCAAGACCATCCCCAAGAAAAAGAAATGCAAAAGGCAAAGTGGTTGTCTGAAGAGGCCTTACAAATAGCTGAGAAAAGAAGAGAAGCTAAAGGCAAAGGAGAAAAGGAAAGATATACCTGTCTGAAAGCAGAGTTCCAAAGAATAGCAAGGAGAGATAAGAAAACCTCAGTGCACAGAAATAAAGGAAAACAATAGAATAGTAAACACTAGCGATCTCTTCAAGAAAAAGATCTCTTCAAGATACCAAGAGAATATTACATGCAAAGATGGGCACAATAAAGGACAGAAATGCTATGGACCTAACAGAAGCAGAAGATATTAAGAAGAGGTGGCAAGAATACACAGAACTATACAAAAAGATCTTGATGACTCAGATAAGCACAATGGCATGATCACTTACCTGGAGCCAGACATCCTGGAATGCGAAGTCAAGAGGGCCTTAGGAAGCATCACTACTAACAAAGCTAGTGGAGGTGATGGAATTTCAATTGAACTATTTCAAATCCGGAAAGATGATGCTGTGAAAGTGCTGCACCCAATATGCCAACAAATTTGGAAAACTCAGCAGTGGCCACAGGACTAGAAAAGGTCAGTTTTCATTCCAATCCCAAAGAAAGGCACTGCCAAAGAATGCTCAAACTACTGCACAATCACTCATCTCACACACTAACAAAGTAATGCTCAAAATCCTCCAAGCCAGGTTTCAAGGGTATGTGAACCAAGAACTTCCAGATGTTCAAGCTGGTTTTAGAAAAGGCAGAGGAACCAGAGATCAAATTGCCAACATGTATTGGATCATCAAAAAAGCAAGAGAGTTCCAGAAAAACATCTACTGCTTTATGGACTCCACCAAAGCCTTTGACTGGATCACAACAAACTGGAAAATTCTTAAAAAGATGGGATATCTTACCTTATCAGACCACCTTACCTGCCTCTTGAGAATATGCAGGTCAAGAAGCAACAGTGAAAACTGGACATGGAACAACAGACTGGTTCCAAATTGGGAAAGAAGTATATCAAGGCTGTATATTGTCACCTTGCTTATTTAACTTACATGCAGAGTACATCATGTGAAATGCTGGGCTGGATGAAGCACAAGCTGGAATCAGGGTTCCTGGGAGAAATATCAATTACCTCAGATAAGCAGATGACACCACCCTTATGGCAGAAAGTGAAGAACTAAAGAGAAAAGTGATGAAAGTGAAAGAGGAAAGTGAAAAAGTTGGCTTAAAACTCAACATTCAGGAAACTGACATCATGGCCTCCGGTCCTGTCACTTCATGGCGGATAGATGAGGAAGCAATGGAAACAGATTTTGGGGGCTCCAAAATCACTGCAGATGGTGACTGCAGCCATGCAATTGAAAGACACTTGCTCCTTGGAAGAAAAGCTATGACCAACTTAGTCAGCATATTAAAAAGCAGAGACATTACTTTGCCGACAAAGGCCCATCTAGTCACAATCAAAGCTGTGGTTTTTCCAGTAGGCAAGTATGGATGTGAGGGTTGGAATATAAAGAAAGCTGAGTGCCTAAGAATTGATGCTTTTGAACTGTGATATTGGAGAAGACTCTTGAGAATCCCTTGGACTGCAAGGAGATCCAACCAGTCCATCCTAAAGGAGATCAGTCCTGACTGTTCACTGGGAGGACTGATCCTGAAGCCGAAGCTCCGATACTTTGGCCACCAGATGCAAAGAACCTACTCATTAGAAAGACCCTGATGCTGGGAAAGATTGCAGGTGGGAGAAGAAGAGGCCAACAGAGGATGAAATGTTTGAATGACATCACCGACTCAGTGGACATGAGTTTGGGCAAGCTCCAGGAGTTGGTGATGGACAGGGAAGTTTGGCCTGCTGCAGTCCATGGGATCACAAAAAGTCAGATACAACTGAGTGACTGAACTGAACCAAACTCTGCATAGAAGTTAAATAATCAGAAGCAGATATTTTTCTGGAACTCTTTTGCTTTCTCCATTCTTCACTATCCAGCAAATGTTGGCAATTTGATCTCTCATTCCTCTGCCTCTTTTGAAATCTAGCATATTCGTCTGTAAGTTTTTGATTCACATATTGCTAAAGCCTAGGTTGAAATATTTTGAGCATTATCTTTCTAGCATGTGAAATGAGCGCAGTTGTATGGTAGTTTGATCACATACATGTAAAATGAGCATAGTTTTACAGTACTTGTACAGCATTGCCCTTCTTAGGGATTGGAATGAAAACTGACCTTTTCTTGTCCTGTGCTCATTGCTGAGTTTTCCAAATTTGTTCACGTTTGGGTGCGGCACTTTAACAGCATCATGTTTTAGGATTTTAAGTAGCTAACAGGCATTCTATCACCTCCACCAGCTTTGTTAATAGTAATGCTTTCTAAGATTCACTTGACTTCACACTCAGGATTTGTGGCTCTAGGTGAGTGACCACACCATCCATGGTTACCTGGATCATTAAGACCTTTTTGTATAGTTCAATGTATTTTTACTATCTCTTAGTATCTTCTGCTTTTGTTAGGTCCTTACCTTTTCTGTCCTGTATTGCTTCATCCTTGTATGATTTTCTTGAAGAGATCTCTAGTCTTACCCATTCTATTGTTTTCCCGTCTTTCTTTTCATTGTTCACTTAAGAAGGACTTCATATTTCTCCCTGATATTCTCTGGAACTCTGTGTTCAAAGATATACTCTGTTGGGCATATCTTTCCCTTTCTTCCTTGCTTTCACGTCTCTTCTTTCCTCAGCTATTTGTAAAGCTTCCTCAACCACTTTGCTTTTTTTCCTTTTCTTTTTCTTCGGGTGGTTTTGGTCACTGTCTCCTGCACAGTGTCACAAATTTCCATCCATAGTTCTTCAGGCACTCTGTATATCAGATCTAATCCCTTGAATCTACTTATCACCTCTGCTGTACAAACAAGGGATTTGATTTAGGTCATACTTGAACAGCCTAGTGGTTTTCCCTACTTTCTTCTATTTAAGTCTGACTTTTGCAGTAAGGAGCTCATGGTCTGAGCCACAGTCAGCTCCAGGTCTTGTTTTTACTGACTGTATAGAGCTTCTCCATCTTTGGCTGCAAAGAACAGCCAGAGTCATCTCTTACATTGTTGGAAAAGGGTGTTTGCTATGACCAGCATATTTTCTTGACAAAACTCTGTTAGCCTTTGTTCTGCTTCATTTTGAACTCCAAGGCCATGCTTGCCTATTATTCTGAGTAGGTCTTGACTTCCTACTTTGCATTCCAATCCCCTATGATGAATAAGATAACTTTTTGGTGTTCCAGAAGGTGTTGTAGGTCTTCATAGAGCAGGTTAACTTCTTCAGCATCAGTGGTTGGGGCATAGACTTGGATTACTATAATGCTGAATGACTTGCCTTGAAAACAAATCTATAACATTCTGTTGTTTTTGAGTTTGTACCCAAGTGTTGCATTTCGAACTCTTGTTGACTATAAGGGCTACTCCATTTCTTCTAAGGAATTATTGCTCACAGTGGTAGATATAATGATCCTATGTATTAAAGTCACTTATTCCTGTCTATTTTAGTCTACTGATTCCTGAGATGTAGATGTTCAATCTTGCCATCTCCTACCTGACCACACAAGATGGTAAGTTGACCATGACCAATTTACCATGATTCATGACACTAACATTCCAGGTTCCTATCAGTATTGTTCTTTATAGCATCAGACTTTACTTTTACCACCAGACATATCCACAATTAACATCGTTTTTGCTTTGGCCCAGCCACTTCCCTCTTTTGGAGCTAATAGTAATTGCCTTCCTTTCTTCTCCAGTAGCATAATGGATACCTTCTCACCTGGAGGCTTCATCTTTCAGTGTCCTATGTTTTTGCCTTTTCACACCATTCATGGGGTCTCAAGGCAAGAATACTGGAGTGGTTTGTCATTTCCTCCTCCAGTGGACCACATCTTCTCAGAACTCTCCATTATGACCTGTCCATCTTGAGTGGCCCTGCAGGGCATAATTCATAGCTTCTTTGAGTTATGCAAGCCCCTTTGTCACAGCAAGACTGTGATCCATGAAAGGATGTTAGATATATGATGTGAAAAGTAGGATTCATGCAAGAAAACGTTGCAAAGTCTATGTAATAATTATTATAACAGTCCTGAATAGCTAATATTCAGGTAATAAGCTAAGAAGAATATCTTAACAGGGTAAGTGTTAGTCACTCAGTTGTGCCCGACTCTCTGCAACCCCATGGACTGCAGCCCACCAGGCTCCTCTGTCCATGAGATTTTCCAGGCAAGGATACTGGAATGGGTTGCCATTTCCTTCTCCAGGGGACCTTCCAAACCCAGGGATTGAACCCAGGTCTTCTACACTGCAGGCAGATTCTTTACCGACTGAGCTACAAAGGAAGTGCCTAACAGGGTTAGGCAGAGTATTAATTTTCTTAATATACACAAAAGCAGAGGGCATTGATAGGCATTTCACTGAAAAACACATAACCAGTTAAAACATGAGAAGGCATTCAACCACTCTCATGTGAAAGAAATGCTATTAGGGATTTTTTTTTTCCCTTAGATGATTGGCAAAAATTGAAGCTTATTTACCATATTGGCAAATGTATGGAAAAGGCATCACTGCTGTTGGAAGTTTAAATTAGGGTGACATTTTGGAAGTTGTTTTTAGTAATATTGAACAAAACAACAAAATAGATATAGTTGTTGGCCCAGCCTTTATACTTGATGTATAAGAATGATCTTTGCAGTATTGTCTAGTAAGGAAATGAAAAATAATCTTAGTGTTCATCCATAGGTTGCTAGTTATATTGCTGTGGTACTCCTGTTCAAAAACAGTGCAGGTATGTTGAGAGAGAGAGCTAGCATGAGGGCAAGAGAGAGGGATGAGGAGGGAGAGAGAGATGCATAATTGACCTTTTAACAGTGCAGGGGTTAAGGATGTGGAAAATCCACATGTAATTTAGTGTGCTTGTGCTTGTACTCAGGCACTCAGTTGTGTCTTTGTGACCCCATGGACTGTAGCCCACCAGTCTTCTCTGTCTTTCAGATTTTTGAAGAATCCTGGAGTGGGTAGGGCTTCCTTATATGCTGTTCCTCCATATCCAGAGTTCCACATTTATAGATTCAACCTACCAAGAATCATGTAATAGTTAGTATTTACTATAGATTTAAAAAAAAAAAAAACCTCTGTGTTAAATAGACCTACACAGTTCAAACCTATGTTGTTCAAGGGTCAACTGTGTATGTATGTAAATATGATATGTTAGTAAGTGAAGAAAGTTGGTTGGCTAATAGTATGCAAGGTACCTTCCCATTCATGTATTGCTACTTAAATCTTCAAGTTTAGAAATAAACATTTTGCTTCTTTACATAGAGAGTTTCAGGAAGGATACATGAAACATTTAACTGATTATGGGAAGAAGGGCAGGTGAAAAAGAAACAGAACTGCCGTAGAGTGGGGAGGATCCTTAATAGTCACATTGTACCTTTTGCCCTGCTGAAATGTTTTATTTTTCCCTCTCATCTCATGTAAAGCTTTATTATTTTAGACCAGCATACCCAGTGGAAGAATTAGATGAAGAAACCGTTGCAGAAGATGATGCAGAATTAACATTGAATAAAGTGGATGAAGAGTTTGTGGTATGTGTGTTGCTGAACTTTTTTGTCCATTTTCACCTTTGGATTCATTTCCCTTCTCTTAATTCCCCTAGACTTTCATTTTCTGGAATATAGTTTGTTTCATTGTATGTAGATGTAAAAAGCAAAACCAGATTTTGAATACAGTGCCGAATACCAGTAATTTAAACCTTTGGTTAAATTAATTCTCATGTTCACTAATGATTGTAGTGTGAATTTAGCAGAGGTTCTTCAAATACAGACAGAAAATAGTCGACCACTAGTTATATAGGTAAACAGTTTGTTAACCATTCATGATCTTAAATAGACCATAAATAATAGAGAATTTAGAAGACAGCAATAGACTTTTGAATTAATACAGTCTGCTTCATAAGAATACCATTCATTTCTCAGGAACTCCTTTATGCTCCTGAAATTAAGATGATTACTACCCTACCCTGCAGGAACATTAAAAAATACTTATAAATATCAACATTATTTAAGTTGTTTGGCAACCTCTGGGCGTATGCTCATTCTTAAAATTCTATCTATAGTGTGAAATTAAATGATCATGTCTTTATAACAGACTGGACTAGGAGAATGGTAGAGAAGAAGAGTTCTTCCTCAGAATCAGAGATGAGTGGACACTAGTATTTTAGAAAGTATATATATGATTTAAAATGATAATGGTGGAGAAGGAAAATGTTGCAGTATGTTTTACTGTCATAGACCAATTACATTTTTCAGGTGATTTTTTTAAATCAATAGATGATACATACATTCTGTATTTAACTGAACAGTAATTTATTATGCTACTGTAGGCTGCAAAGATATTAATCACTGCATTATTTTATAGTGAATGCTGAAAATAACCATTAAATAAATCAGACATATCCATATGGTAGAATGTCATATAGCCATTAAAAGAAATGTTTACAAAGAAATGTTAGTGACATTTGATGATAACATACTATATGCACAAACTCAACTATGTAAAATACACAGAAAAACAGTTAATATATTAATATTAGTTATATGTGGGTAGAAGGATTATGGATGATTATTTTCCCTTCTATGCTTTCTATCTTTAAAGTTTTTAATGTATGTTATCAGTAGTATAAATATTTTAAACCATATGTGTAAAAAGATGACTGCTGTTGTAAACAGCAGTGAACACTGGGGTACATGTGTCTCTTTCAGTTCTGGTTTCCTCAGTGTGTTTGCCCAGCAGTGGGATTTCTGGGTCATATGGAAGTTCTATTTCCAGTTTTTAAGGAATCTCCACACTTTTCTCCATAGTGACTGTACTAGTTTGATTTCCCACCAATAATGTAAGAGGGTTCTCTTTTCTCCATACGCTCTCCAGCATTTATTGTTTGTAGACTTTCGGATAGCAGCCATTCTGACTGGTGTGAGATGGTACCTAATTGTGGTTTTGATTTGCATTTCTCTGATAATGAGTGATGTTGAGTATCTTTTCATGTGTGTGTTAGCCATCTGTATGTCTTCTTTGGAGAAATGTCTGTTTAGTTCTTTGGCCCATTTTTTGATTGGATCACTTATTTTTCTGATATCGAGCTACATGAGCTGCTTGTATATTTTTGAGATTAATTCTTTATCAGTTGCTTCATTTGCTGTTATTTTCTCCTATTCTGAAGGCTGTCTTTTCACCTTGCTTATAGTTTCCTTCGTTGTGCAAAAGCTTTTAAGTTTAATTAGGTCCCATTTGTTTATTTTTGCTTTTATTTTCATTACTCTGGGAAGTGGGTCATAGAGGCTCCTGCTGTCATTCGTGTCAGGAGTGTTTTGCCTATGTTTTCTTCTAGGACTTTTATAGTTTCTGGTCTTACATTTAGATCTTTAATCCATTTTGAGTTTATTTTTGTATATGGTGTTGAGTATTCTAGTTTCATTCTTTTCCAGGTGGTTGACCAGTTTCCCAGCCCACTTTACGTTAAAGGTTGACTTTTCTCCATTATATATTCTTGCCTCCTTTGTCAAATATAAGGCATCCTTGGGTGTGTGGTCCATCTCTGGGCTTTCCATTTTGTTCCATTTGTCTATATTTCTGTCTTTGTGCCAGTACCATACTGTCTTGATGCTGTGTTTGTGTTAGCCTGGTCAGGCGGTTGATTCCTCCAGTTCCATTCTTCTTTCTCAAGATTGCTTTGGCTACTTGGGTTTTTTGTTTTCCATCATGGACATGGGGCAACTAGTGTTCATCGGTAGACAAATGGATAAGGGTTGTGGTACATAAACACAATGGAATATTACTCAGCCATTAGAAAGAATGCATTTGAATCTGTTCTAGTGAGGTGGATGAAACTGGAGCCTATTATGCAAAGTGAAGTAAGTCAGAAAGAAAAACACTGATACAGTTTCTTAATGCATATATATGGATTTAGAAGGATGGTAACAATGACCCTATATGTGAGACAGCAAAAGACACAGTTACAAGAAGACTTATTGACTCTATGGGAGAGACAAGGGTGGGATGATTTGAGAGAATAGCATTGAAACATGTATATTACCATATGTGAAACAGTGACCGTCCAGGTTCAGTGTGTGCAGGCCTCAAGCTGGTGCACGGGGACAATCCAGGGTGGGTGGGGGGGGTCGGCGGGGGTTCGGGTTGGGGGCCTGTACTCCCATGGCCGATTCATGTCATGTATGGGCGCCCCAGTATTGTATGTAATTAGCCTCTAGTTAAAATAAATAAATTGATTTTTTTTTAAAGATGACTACTATCTATAGAAAGGACCATTGTCCAATCAGTTTAAAGTATCTTTCTTAATGTGATAAATTTTTAAAGTTAAGGTAAAAATGTAGTCATTCATGTGTTTATTGAGCACCTGTTATGTAGTAAGCACTGAGCAAGACCCTGGTGGGCTGCATGTCAAAACTCAGGGGGGGGTGCTTAACATGATCAGGAACTGAGGAAAACCATCGAGCTGGCTCTCCTGGTGGGGGGTGTCTTCAGGTTGTGTATGTTGTTGCTCAGTCTTGTATGGCTCTTTGGGACCCCATGGACTTCCTGCCAGCCTCCTCTGCCCGTGGACTTCTCCAGGCAAGATACTGGAGTGGGTTGCCATTCCCGTCTCCAGGGTTAACAGGGAAGAAGACCAGGTCCAGATCATTTGGTCATTTTAGGAAGTTTAGACTTTATTCTTTGTGTAATAAATCTTTCCATTCAGGCTCAGAAAATTTTAAGTCCTCATATGTCCCCGTTGTTAATCTCACTTATTTTACTCAGGTATTTTCTCATCTTATTTCTTAGTTACTGTTTATTAGTAATAGTAAATGTTTATCTACAGTACCTGAGGGCTGCACCCACTCTAGTCTCTTGCCTGATCCCTGGTGGGGGCCTGGTGGGCTGCGTCCTGGGGTCACTGGTCGGCCCTGAGCGCTTCACTTTCCTTTTCACTTTCATGCTTGGGGGTGGCGCCCCTCCAGTGTTCTTGCCTGGGTCCCGGTGGGGGCCTGGTGGGCTGCCGTCTCTGGGGTAGCACAGGTCGGACTGCTGGTGCTTGGCAGCAGCGCACCTGGTCCTATGCGCGTTTTGCTTCAGACCTATATTCAGCAGCTAGTCAGGGGGCCCACTATCAGGGACTCCTGGGGCTAACCATTTTGCACTTTTTGTCTCGTTTTTTGCTGCTTGGTGCTGTGCTGTTCTTTTTTGCTCTCTGTCGCATTTGCTTGTACTTTGATGGGTGTTTTTTTTTTTCTGAGAAAGATTTAAAGTTCAAAGCAGCATTGCTGTTTGTATAAACTAGAGAAACAAACTAGAAAGCATCCTCTTCACACATTTCTTGCCAACTGTGAAGTAAAGACCTTCTGCTGTCATAAGACCAAGCAGAAGCCTTCCTCAAAGAGTTGTGTCTGAGGCTCTTAGTTCCCTTACATCATGTCTGTTGAATTTTTTCCTTTTCCTTCTTCCTTGTTGTTATATTATTCTAAGGAAGCCTCTTACTTTCTCATTCTTCTTAGTAAGGAGAGCTGGGTCAGTGCCAAAAGCCTCTGGATGGTGGTATATTATTTCGTTTTGTTGCCAGAGTTTGTGGGATAGCTCACAGATGGCAAAGCTAATTTCTGACAAAGTAAAGTTCTTCTGTGATCAACAAGAAACTCAAAAGCTTCCGTTTTAGACTGGTCAAATCAAGTTAGGACACACTGATAACTGGAAAGTGAGAGAGAGGATAGGGGAAGGAGGGAGGGAGGGCAGCCAAGAGGGAAGAAGGGAGGATTGGGATCACGACACAGAATATTCTCACAGAATGTCCTCACAGTATATAATCATATCCTAGTAATTGGCAGTAAGAGAATGAAGACACATATTAGACAAATGACAGGAAATTGAGTACCTTTTAAATTACTGAGATTAAAATCCTCAATTTAAAGCTATTTTTTTGAGTCTGTTTATATTCAAATTCATTTTGAATGCTTTCTTAATAATTTTTAATAACTTAAATTCTTTTTCTAGTACCTACTCTTAAAGCTTTTTGCCTAATAGTGTTCAGTTGACCACAGTTCAACAAGTACTTATTGATCACCTATGTAAACAGTAGCGATTAGGTTATTATAAAGGCATTATGAACTCGTCTCTTCTCCCATGGGCACTGAGTCATTGGCATCTATCATTTGCTCTGGTTAAGTACACCATCATTAGTGCAAACACAGGATAGACTGAGCTGTTTCTCAAAGATGTGCATCTGCATATATGCTTAGGATTTAAGGTGTAAACACATCAGTTTTGTCTACCACATCTAGGCCCCACTGCCTCCATCCCTAAAAAAAGTGAACGTTATTTGATTGTACATTATCTGTGTTTATATTGTTTCATATTTTACTATAATCTTTCTAATTTCTCAAAGATTAACATAGTTCTAATGTCTCAGCTTAGTGGCCCTACTCCTAGGAGTTTCTTTGTAGATCTGGGATGGTTAGGATTACATTGTCACAAGCTCCCAGGTGATACTAATGCTACTGATCTAAGAACCACATTTTGAGAACCACTGTCTTACATACTTCTAAGTGCTTAAAGATAAGGGTTATTTTTGAAATCAACTACTGTAGCTTTTGTGCAGCTCCACATGTGAAAGTGTCCAAACAACTCTCACTTTTTTTTTTTTTTTTTCTTTACGAGACTTTAGAACCAAGCTCCATTGGCCTCATTATCATGTCTTTAAGCTTTGGATATTCTTGTTAAAACTGCTTCACCCACTTTGTCACTTGTCACCACAAAGACATTTTAACATTTTGTCCTACCTGCTTATACAGGCTGCTCAAACTGTATTTACTGTGTACTGGGGAGGAGATTGCTTGTCAAAGGGTCTCTTCTGACCCTGTCCCTCACATCAGTTGGGCTCAGAATCAGGACCAGCTTGGAATCTACCTGAATTATCCTTTTATTAGATAGTTAATATCTAAGATACAAGGTTAATATCTTACATCTTTATATAGAATTAATATTTAATATCTTTAAACTTAAGCATATAGGAGATGAAATGTCAAAAATACACATTACTGTCATTGGTCCCTGGAGTAGGTGAGAGTATTCCATATCTATCAACCTCTCATTTCTGTCCATTTTAGTCATCTTACTCAAAATTTCCATTAACTGTTGCTTATTCTGTTCTTATGTTTATTTATCCCTAGTTTCACAGCTCTTTTTTTTTTCTTAAGTGATTGTAAAAAAAGCAGGTCCTATTTTTAAATGGCATCATCAGAACCTAAAAAACAGATAACATAATGCCCTACTTTATGCACACTACTAGGCTTTTAAATGTCCCTTCTTTGTTAGTCTTCCTGTCAAGCTTAGCATAAGTGTTTGGAACTGACATGTATACATTGCTATATTTAAAATATATAACCAACAAGGACCTACTGTAAAAAATCTGGAAATATATTTTTAAATTACAACTTTTATAATTATTAACTTTTAAACTCTTTTATTTTCCTAAGGAAGAGGAGACAGACAATGAAGAAAACTTTATTGATCTCAACGTTTTGAAGGCCCAGACCTATCACTTGGTGAGTTACATGGGATACGTGCAGGACCAATATGCAGTCAGTACATGTATTCTGCTGGGAATGGAAGCAAGTAGAAATCATTGTTCTGGCTATTGTTCTGTGTGTCATATGAAAAGTAGCTCTTGAAATTATTTTCCTATACATAAAATGTTATAGCAAATATAAAACTCAGAGGAGCAAGTGGAACAGCCTCTGGCCTATATCATGAAATATCAACTCAGGGTCAATGTCAAGTTATTTTCCATTATAATGGCCTGTAATGGTCTTCATTATAGGAAAATACCTAAATTATAGGTAATTCTTTGAAATAAAATGGATTGTATTAAGACTGGTATATGAATAGATGGTCAGTTGCTTCAAGTCACTTTTTCCTTTATTTTAATTAGGAAATAAACCCAGTCTATAAAAGAGAACCCACTCAATGAAATAATTTCAAACTACAGTTGGGATTTTTGTATTTTCCTATATGTATTTTTTATTTCAATAAAGTGATACTTATCGCATGCCACAAAAATGCATATGAAACAAAATCTTATTTGTCCTTTATTTAATTTTTTCTTATCTTAATTCTGCAAATAATTTTGGACCTAGTTTTGGGTACATATCATGAAGACTTCCTTGGCCACCTCACCCCAAGGTGGTCTCTTCACTTATCATTCACTGCCATAGTATTGTTAGCATTTGTAACTATTATTAACAGTATGTATGTGTTTTCTGCCCAACTTGAGGTGTATGTAATATAATGTGGCTAACTTGCCTGACTATGTGAGTTGTCTTTGAGACTTTTCCGTACTGACTAGGTGTATGACTTTGAGTAGGTTTCCAATCTTCTTGCGTCATATCTTCATCATCCATAAAATCAGAATAAAACTATTACCTTTAACAAGGATTTTTAAAGATTAAAAGAGTTACTGCACATGAAGCATTTATACGATGTCTGTCTGGCACATAGAAAGTACTTACAAGTTACTGGCAAAAACCAAAACCACACCTCCCCCACATTCCTTCTCTTAAATCTGAATTGTATAAGCTCCTTGGTAACAGGAATAACTATCATTTTTATATTCTCCATAGTGTAATACAAAAGGTACTGACTAAATGCTTCTTAAATGAACAAATAAATTTTTGTTGCTTAATTGAAAATTATTTCAAAATAATATGTTAACATTTAAATAAAACCAAGCTTCAGTTATACAATATACTTGCCAATCACTAGTTTTCGAAGTACTTTAAAATACATCCTTTCCTGACCTTTTAAGGTATTTGAGAAGATGTTACCTCCATTTTATAGATACACAAACTGAAATTTCTAACCTTGAGACAGTGTAATCTTTTAAAAAGCAAATAAATTGCAATGCCATAATTTAAGCTCAGTTTCTTCAAACTCCCAAGTCTATTGCTTTTCCTCCTTTACCTTACAACAAAGAGTTCAATGGCATAGATTCCTAACTTAAGCAAGGATGCTTTGGTGCTTGGTATTCTTGTGATGAAGATGTGATGACAGAGTTCTAAAGTGTGAAGAAGAAAACAAAAGGAGAGTTGCATACACAGTTATTCTTATAAAGAAGTTGTTATTTGTACTATTCATTCTTACATTGATGGTGTAAATAGAAGCCTGTGCAGGCCACCTGTGATTCCCTCTAGACTACGTAGTTTGAGTAATGGGAAGGAGCAAAGTAATTTAACTTGCCTCTACCATGACTCTAAGTCCCTGGTCCTAATTTCAATTTTTCACCTCCATTAAACTGTGTAAAGATGGGTTTTTGCTCTACCAGTGACTTTAAAAATGATCTAAGTATTAGATCCTTTGATCAATAGTTATTCATATATAACCTATACTTTTTTGAGCTAAGACTGTATGGTTGCATTTTCACAAGAGGAAAAAGTCTGAACAGGTGTTTGTGGATGGTCAGCCATGAAGTACTAATGAGGCAGAAAACTCTTTTATATTTTAAAAAATCTGGCAAGTTTATGATGTTGCCCACTAAAGCCATCTGCCTGAGACAGCTGTATCTGACTAGAGCTTTCAGTGGCTCAGGCTGCTCTTTCCCTAAGACAGATCTACTGTATAGTTAGTAACACAGATTTAAGATTTTATGTTTCATGAAGCAGGTGGGCTCACAATGCAGAAGAAATATTATCTCACTCAAGTTGATGTGATGAATTCATCCCTAGAACAAGAATGGTGGATTCTATCTAGGAAATTGATTTCCTAAATGTATGCGTGACTGTGCCAGCCCAGCAGCATGTGGCATACAGCAGTCCCCTCTAACTGTGGTTTTGAAACATTAGATGCTTCTCCAGTCATTCTTAGTCTCCTCCCCCAGCTTTATGGTTCTTCACAGGCTCTGGCATCATTCTCATCTGATTTGTTTATTGTCTGTCTCAACCAGTAGAACACAAACTCCTCTAGAGCAGAAACTTTTTAAACTGCTTTTTCACCTACCTGTGCCTGTTGTGTAGAATGTGCTCGATATTGAATAATATTGAATGAAAACACATATGAATGGATGTTATTTTTATTTATAATTTTATGAGAAAGTATAGTTTAATCTTCATAGAGAAGAGAATCTCTCAGCTATAATTGGGTTCTCTTCTATGTACCATGTAGTATTGTGCAAGGAGAAATTTACTTATATTCCTTTCTTTCATTTAATAAAGCATAGTCTAGACCCTGAGAAGTTTGCTCTTAAGGATGGTGGTAACTCAAGAAGCTGGGTCTACATGAGCATTTTCCTGAGACTTGTGGTAGGAACAAGAGAGAAGGCAAATGAAACAGACATACGTTGTAGATCGTGTTCTCTGGAAGTAGACACTGAGACAGTTTGGGATGCAAGATGTTCATGTTGAAAAGACAGGGTGAGAAAGCAGTATTGTGATGAGAGGGGATGGAACTGTGAGTCAGGCCTGATAAAGCCTTGGCCAGCCTACTGAGAAGCTGTGGAGAAGTGCTGCCTACTGGGCTTGGATCCCTGGAGGCAGGCTGCACTGGAAAGGAGGCAACCCCCAGGATCGGTAGCTCTGCACATGGTACAGAGCCTGAGGGAGCTGACAGCAGGAAAGCCACTTGCTGCCCAGCTGAGCACCAAGTCCTTCCTTGAAAGAAATCCAAGAGGCCGCGCGTCCTTACTCCCACTAAATAGCTGAAGCCTATAACTGCTAATTTGAAGAAGTTGTAAAGAGATGCTGTGTGCCCATTGACTAAACTTTGCAATATCTTCCTAATCAGAGTGTGATGCGGCAGCAGCATTTCATGAACACTGAAACCGGGGTTCTAAGAAAATGGTGCTTCCTATTAGTCATGAATGCTTGCAGTGATGGCATTGGCTTGTGTGGAAGCAGGTGTTTTTCAGAATAGTTATCTACTTTGAGGTTTTAAAAATATACTTTGAAGCCATTTCTGCTGTGATTTCCTTTTCTAGTCTCTTAATGCATTATAGTTTTACCAATAACACAGGTATACCTCATCTTGTGATACTTCACTTTATTGTGCTTTGCAGATACTGCATTTTGCAGATACTGCTTTTTTTTTTTTTTTTTTAACAAATTGAAGATTGTGGCAACTCTGCCTTGAGCAAGTCTGCTGGTGTTATTTTTCCAACAGTATTTTCTCACTTGATCTCTGTGTCATATTTTGATAATTGTAGAAATGTTTCAAACTTTTCCATAATTATTATATTTTTATGGCAATTTGTGATCAATGGTTTTTTTAAATCAATGATCTTGATGTTACTACTGTAACTTGCTAAAAGCTCAGATGACAGCATTTTTATTGATAAAATCTTTTTAAATTAAAGCATGTACATTATTTTTTAGACATAATGCTGTTGCACACTTAACAGACTACAGTGTATTGTAAACATATCTCTTATGTACACTGGGAAACTGAAACAGTTGTGTGATTTGCTTTATTGTGGTATTCACTTTATTGAAGTGGTCTGAAGCCAAACCTGCAACATTGCTGAGGATTATGCCCATACTGTGCAAGAAAACAATTCCTGCAACTAGTGAGGGATTGCTTTATTTTTCCAGAGTTTGATTTGCAGGCTATTTGTTTAAATTTTGAATTTTTTCTTAGGAAAAAAATGCTAGCCCCCAGAGTTCCACATTCTTTTAGTCCCTCTGGTTTCCAGATGTTTTCCAAGTCTGAAATTGAGTTTAAAGCGTCTGTGAGGTTGGCCGGGTGGTGGGGGACACTAGTGGGGAATGACGCTCTGACAGTTGGGCAGAGCCTGTGAGCGTTAGTGATGTGGTAGAGTGTTCAAAGATGTGAGGAGTGGGAGCAGGGAAAGAAGCAAGGTGTTCAGCAGGTGTTCTGGTTATTACCACTTGAAATTTAAGCATGCTGATTGGAAAGTGCCAGCATGTTCATGGTAACTAGGCTGTAATTATGAGTGGTCTCTGAAAAACCTCTCCATTCTGAAGCTCAACAGAATCCCAGCAGTAGCAATCTGGCAGCATAATGCAGATGTCTCATTCTTCTCCCCCAGCAAAAAAAAAAAAAAAGGGAGGGAAGCTGCACACTCTCTGAATTCTATTTTTAAATGCCCATCACTTCATTTCAAAACATTTTTTTCAAACATGCCATAGACACCATTCTTCCGTGAGATGCTAAATTTAAGGTTTTAGAAACCAAATCCTAAGTTATACTGCACAAAACCAACTCTCTGAAAAGGTTTAAACACAATTGGTTTTTAATTACTTAGCAAAAATTCATTGTAGCAGGAATGAGAGAATTTTTAGCTTAAAAGGCAAAAGCTGTAAGGAAGTAAAACTCTGGGCTTAGGATAAAAATCATTTCAGTTGTAGTTTAGGGTGTCATTGTGGCAAGTCTGCAATATTGTAATAAAAAGAGAAAGAAGATGGATCTACTTTTATTAATAGCTTAAATACTTTACATTTTCTTCACTTTACATATGGTTTACACTTTACTGTTCAACAAAGTGTCTTTCTGAGTAATACGAGGGAAAATATACCATGCTACAACATGGTATATTTGATAAACTACGCCCCATAGTTTATCCCTTGTTCTGATTCCTGCTTGAGGAAAATGTTCTTTCTTCTCCTCTCCTAAAACAATGCGGTGTGAGTTCTCCTCTCTATGCTGTGACTGTGCTCTATCATTGGTACTTCACAGAAGAAACAATTAAAACGCCACATGTTTTGAGTGTGATGGAATGCGTTATGGCTGAGCAAATGCTTTTATTTCTCTGTTAACTAACCTGCACCACCCCAGCAGTTTCACATCTGGAGGTGAATAGGAAATGTAGGTTAGAGAAAAAAGCTGCACCCCTCACTGCTCAGAGGAAACTCAAATGGCAGTTCTCGCTGGGTTTAAAAGAGAGTTTTGCTTGATCTTTAGCATTGCTTTTGAATCCACATTTGAAATAGGAAAGATCCTCATCTTCATCCTGATTTTATTGTGTGGAAGCAAGGACTTTTGAAGGTCTCTTCCAACTCTGAGTCCATACCTTTAAGGCCAGTGCTACAGTGGAAAAGCAGCATTAGATAGAAAATCCTGACCACATGGCCATGATTTATCCTCTCCCCTAACTCAATTTCTTATCTTTAGGTGGGGACATAATTCAACCCAGGGTTGTTTTAAGATTAATAGAACTTGGGGACCACACCTAGTATGGTGCTGGCAGAGACTATATGTTTGATGAATTTCTTATTTTGTATAATTTCTACCTCTCCTAGAGATTGGAATTAGTTATAAACATTCTTAGGTGTTATAGGAGAATAGAAAAAGCCCCAGTCTCACAATACAAATTTCTAGACTACCATGAATATTTTTGAGTAAGATGCTTACATAGCATGTAAGTTATAAGGAAGATTGCATTTTGGTGTAAATTAGGAAGCTCTGGTGATAGCATGGCTTTAATTTCGTTATCTGTCGCTGGATTATTATTGAAGGCCCTTTGGACTCACTCTGCTGTCGCATAGGATCTCCTCTATAGAGACAACTAAGGGGAATCTAATGAAAAGTATTGTAGTTTTAGGATCTTTTCTAGGAATCATTTGAAAGCTGTCATTTTATGAATGGATGGGTTTTACTTCCTTAATCAATACTAATAGCAAGTAATTTGTTATAAAATTCAGTACATTAGATGTTTACCCAGAATGTGCACTCTTCTATAAACCTATATTCTTTAAAACTCACCTGTACCCGTCTACCTCTCACAGTGTTAGTGCTTTGAATATCTGACAACTGATTCATTTTCATCCAGGACATGTAGTTAGTTACTAAGTCCTGTAGATGGTGCCTTTGAAATCTCTCTCATATTCACCTTCCCCAACTCTACCCTTTGCTAAAAAGTATTTTTCCTCTTATTCCTCAATCTGTTTTTTTTTTTCCCCATGTTGTAGGATCCTAGTTCCCCGATCAGGGATTGAACCTGGGCCCTCGACAGTGAAAGCATGGAGTCCTAACCACTGGACCACTAGAAAATTTCCTCTTACTCTTTGATGTTACTCCCCCAACCATGACTATTGCCAGATCATTCTGACCCCAATAACTTTTGTTGGCTTTTCATTGCCTACAGCTAAGTTTAGACAGATAACAAAGCAATACATTTTTGGTCTGGCTTTCAAAACCCTTAGCAATTTGACAACTGTCTATAGAGCCAACTTTATTTTCTTTTTCTGGGATAACTTTTCCAGGTAGACTCATGAGGTTTCAAGGTAACCTCATGAGTATATCTGCTCTCATCTCATCCTCTTTTGTCTCTTACCTAAAATGCCTTCCCATCATCTCTCTACCTGACCCTTCAATGTTTAAGGTTCAGCTCAAATCCTGCCTCCTTAGTGATACCTTTCCTTATCATCCCAGCTCCATTTAATCCTCTGATTCACAAATCAACCTATAAATTTTCATAAAATGAAAATATTCTTTTATGAGGATTTTTATCATTTTATTCACTATCCCTGGAGTAGAACAGTACCTAGTATTTAGTAGGTACTAAATAAAGATTTGGTAGGTTAAATTATTTTACCTTGTAACTTTTCTTTGTCCTCTGGCTTAGAGGACCAAATTCACATTCCTCAGCCTGGCCTCTGAGGTCTTCACGATATATTCAATTTTCTTTTGCTTCCCAATAGTTAGCTTTTTAATCTCCTAGTCTCTCGTCTCATATGATCTTCACAAGCTATGTTCATTCCATATTTTGCATTCGGCTTATGATGCTCTCCTGCCTATGTAAACGCTTGACTTGCCTCTTCTGCCTGTTTACATCCCAAACTTCCTTGTAAAGTTAAACTTAAATTTCACCATTGCCATTAAAATGCACTTCTCTCTATTATTCAGACTTCTAAAGCATTTACCACCCCTGTACCAGCTAGTATTTGGATATTAATCAAACTTATATTTTTACTTGTTTTTATTGAAGAAACTTTATTCTTTTTTTTTTTTTTTTTTGGACTTCCCTGGTGGCTCAGAGGTTAAAGCATCTGCCTGGAATGTAGGAGGAAGATTCCCTGGAGAAGGAAATGGCAACCCACTCCAGTACTCTTGCCTGGAAAATCCCATGGAGGGAGGAGCCTGGTAGGCTACAGTCCATGGGGTCACAAAGAGTTGGACACGACTGAGTGACTTCACTTTCACTTTATTCTTTTTAAAGGTAAAATATATTCCTTGTTTATTTTAAATGAAAGCCCAAAGGAATACAAAGAAAAAATTAAAAATTTCTTCAGATCTCAGCACCTAGATAGAAACATTGTATCCCTTTACACATAATTGCCCTGAGGTCAAGCGAGACGCTAACATTTAGTGAATCTGGATGAAAGGTATATGTGAATTTTTAATGTTATTTATGTAATTTTGTATAAGTCTGAAAAAAATTATACTGATGCAAAATAGATTACTGAAGTAGTACAGAGTTAAAAAAATAATCCACATATGTGGTTATATTAGTATATGACAAAATGCAAATCAATCAAAGATTCAATTAAATGGTGATGAGATAACAAGCTGTTCATTTGGAGAAAAAGATGGATTCCTCCCTCATATCTTACACCCAAATAAACCTCATATTGATCAACAGATTAAAAACTGATGAGGCCCAAGGATATGAGTGGCAAGTGTAATATTCATAGGTGGAAATAGGCATGATAAAGCATGGCGAGAAAACTAAAAACCATAAAGGAAGAGTACTGATAAATCTGAATGCATAAAAATTAAAACCTTATATATGGAGGGATGGGGAATACCGTAAAGTTAAAAGACAGGTAAGCAACTGGACAAATATAGTTGTAACTTCTATGACAAAGGATTGATAGCTATATAGTAAGGTGCTTCAGAGCTTGTGCTCGAGGGTGACCTTGCCTGGGCCCTGCCACTTACTAATGATGTGACATTGGGAAAACTGCATAACTACTCTCTACCTCATTTTTCTTATTTGAAAAAATGGAAATAAGCCTCCTTTGATTCATGGTCTTATTACTGGGCATTTAACCTGTGTGTAAAAGCATCTGATACCATGCTTGGCATATAATAATGGTAATGGTAATGATAACTACTAACATATATTGGGGGCTTATTATGTATCAAGTATTATGAAAGCCTTTCAAACACATCATTTAATTTAATCCCCGTAACAACACTTTCAATGTGGAGAGGGTACAATTATTACTTCCGTTTTACAGATGGGGACCCTGAGATTTAATGACTAGCAGCTAGTTAAGTGATAAAGGTGGAATTTGACCAGAGATGGAATGTCTGACTCATTGTCTTAACATTTACATCATACTGTGGTGATTCTTAAGACAACTTGGTTCCCTGAGTCCTGGGAAAATTTAATCTTGACAATTAATTGGATTTTAATATTCCTCTCAGTAGGTATGAATTGGGCTCTTCAAATGTATTTGAGTGCTGGTATATCCATGTGGTTCCAGTCTCAAAAGAAACCTTATAGAAATTCCTGCCATAAAAAGTTAGACTTACTTTGCATACTCTGCAACAGCTAGTATTGGGGCATTGATATATCCATGTTGTTGCCATCTCAAAGAAAAGAAGCCTTACAGATATTTATGCCATAAAAAGTTAGACTTATTTTACATACTCTGCAACACCAAGTAAAATGTCTACATTATTTCCTCCAGATGCACTTCCTGTGTTACTTTCTTTGGTTTTAGTTTGAGAAAATAAATAGTCTATGGAGTTGATTTTATCTTAGCATTTAGTGTACCAGTATAGCTAAAGTAGTTAAAGTAGCAAAGGTAGTTTGATGTGTTAAATATAAATAATATTGGAGGTTAAATTCTCATTCAGAAACAATTTCAGATCTTTTATTGGAAAATTAAATTTATTTTGTGTTAATTTGGGGAGCTTTCTTTTTACCCTTTTTGGTATATGGGAACAAAATTTGTTCAAGTCTTGGTTCACTTTATAACTCAATAAAATTTCTTTTGATAGTCTTAAAATTGAACTTAAAACTTTTGTGAACTTTATATATTTCAAGACAGAGGCTACCATCTATCTATTTCTTTCGATAGATTAGCCAGGGTTTAATTTGGTTATTCAGAGCAAATTTGAAGATACTTTTGTATGGTATTAAACATTCTTCTTCACAGTAATATAGTGTTAAATCATGTAAAACCTAATTTGGAAGGAAAATAATGAATTAGATTCACATTTTGTGCTGCTTTAATCATGAAGAAGAATTGACTTGTAACAACATGAATGGTTTTATCTCTGCCTTAAATATAATTTGTTAAAATCATTAGATTTTGAGGAAATACTCTGATTGAAATATCAATAACTTATTTACCCCTTTCTCTAGCTTTATTGATAGATGGGAAAGAAGGGCACTAGATACCCGTACCCTTAGGAGAAACCCTGTTTAATCTATAGTAATACTATACATACTCTATTAGCCTTTTGGCCATCTAGCCTATCTTGGAAATGCGGCAAATGAGGCAGAATTCAAAAAGACCTCTGAACAACCAAAATAACAATAACACTGCCATCTAAAATTTTTCTGTGACGAGTCCTAACCTCACTGCCCCCATCCCTGAATGCTCACTTTTTTTCTCTTGTATTCTTGTGCCCAGTCGCTCAGTCATGTCCAACTCCGTAACCACATGGACTGTAGCCTGCCAGGCTCTTCTGTCCATGGGATATCCCAGGCAAGAATACTAGGATGGGTTGTCATTTCCTTCTCCAGGGGATCTTCCTGATCCAGGGATCAAACCCTTGTCTCTTGAGTCTCCTGCATTGGCAGGTGGATTCTTTACCACTGCACCACCTGGGAAGTCCAAGTTTGCCTAAATTCTAACAAGGTTGGTTATTAGTTTTCTAAATCCACAGCAGCTTAGGAGAAGGAAGAGGTGCTACAGACAAGCAGGAAGACAGCCACAGGTGATCACTGGCATCATAATAATAAACACAGCTCTAGGAACAATTTAAAAGCAGACATTAAAAAGCAAAACTTATAGTTATCTGGGATCGTTTAGTGTGGGATCAGTCATATCCAGATTTCTCCGCTTTTAAGGCATCATTGTATTACAGCATAGTACAATAAGAGACGTCAAAAAGATTAAGTTATAGCCAGTAAGTGTCAGCATTCCCCATATCCAAAATCCATTCTGACAGTGGTGTCTGATCTTCCTCAGAGGCAGGGATTTGGGCTTGGTAGTTGCAGGCTTAAGCACCTCCCCTTGCTCTTGTTTCACTACTAGTTATGTGTTGGGATCTTCTAAATCTCCCTTCATCTCCCATTTTCACCTGGAAGTCAGTGAGTCCTTTCTGCCCAGGCCTTCATGATCTAGGTCCTCCCAGCAGGCTCCAGTCTGAATTTGTGATCTCTCTGTGGTATCTGACCTGAGGTATCCATTTTCAGAAATGTGTTCTCATGGGTGTCTGAGCCTTGAGCTTCACTCTTGGGTCTACCCATCCAACGGCTTTGCCCTCATGTGATCTCTCTTTCTGATATGCAGGGTCTTTCCTTATTACCTCTTTATCATCATAAAACCAAAACCACATCTAATTGTGTATATTTATGTGTGTGTGTGTGTGTGTGTGTGTGTGTGTGTGTACATAAATGCACACACAGAGAACATAGTATTTCTTCAGATGCTAAACTGTCCCATTCATATTTCCTAGGAAAAGGGGGAGACTACTTTCTGGAATAGGATCTGAGCAGGCTAGTACCATTGCATGTTTGATCCTTGAAGTGACCTTGGGTAATATGCATCAAGGTTACATTATGGGATGGCTTAGACTGTTATCTTCATTTCTTCCTTTGGCAGTCTTAGGGTCAGTTTTCATCAGTTTCTCTTTCTTAGGACCAATTATTACCTGCATTAACCAGCTTCAGATGCTTTCTAATAGGCTATAAACAGGCAGGAATTAAATCTTTTTGTCATTCCATACTAAGCACAGTGCCTGGGTTCTTACCTTGCATGTTATAGAAGCTTAACAGATAGCTTATTGGTAAATTAATTAATTATAAATGAGACTTCAGGATAGTCTGTGTATTATTGAGCTTCTAATTGTTTCTTCAGCAACATTAACTAGAAAATGCAATTTCCCAAGAGGCATCCTTTATCTTAGTTAATGTTGTTTCAGAGAGAGACTTCGTCATGATGATATAAAATTTTGATTAAGTGGAAACAGCAGTTTATTTCTCTTTACTAATAGCTTCACATAAACACCATTTGTTATCAGAGAATCAATTAGAAAGGAAAGATTTTCTCAAAGTATTATAACCAAGGCGTGGTTAAAATGATTTATAGTTCATATGTAGGGCTTGCTCAGTGAATGTATCCACTTATTAGGCATTAGGAAATTTTGAGTGAGGAACAAAGTTAGGAAACGTATGTGCAAAGATAGAAGTAGAGACTGTATAGTTTGAATACATTAATGCTGCTGTACCAAATCTAATGTGCTTTTTTTTTTTTTGCCTTTTCTTCATTTAGTAACCTAGGTTATTTTCCCCAGTATATTAACTATAGCCTAGGACTAAGTGAAAACTTTCAAGATACTACATTAAATCATTTCAGGACATTGGGTGTAGGAATTAGCAAATCATTGCTTACCAGAACCAAATAATAAGCTAGGAAGGGTAAATGCAGCTTACTAAAGGGCCCAGTATAAAAATAAATAGTGGCTCATGCACTGGAGTATCTTGATGTAGTGTGTGATCTCCATATATTCTGTTAACTCTTGGATTCTGAGTCTGATGCAGACAGGGCCAATGCTAACCCATTTTCCTTTGTGAAAATCAGAAAAATGTGCCCTTCCTTGAGTAAAAATTTTAAGTATGTTATGCACGACTTGAATAATCCTATGTTCAGGCCTGAAGAAAGTGGGAATGTGGATGGCTTTGGTGATTCTGGGCTCCACCTTCCTGTAAGAAAAGGAGAAAGGGGGCCATTGGGATGAGAGGATGGTCTTGGGTAGCAATGGCTCAGGTATTTCATCAAGAATACCAATTTCAGTTCACTCAGACAGTGGGTCTGTAAAGCAACTGATTTTTAAATCAGTGATTAGACCATCTATGTTCTATTAAGAATCATAAAAAAAACTGCTGCTTCAGAGGCCATGTCCCCTTTTGACTCAGCCTGGCTCTGCAGGGTTGGGATGGGGGGCTCGTAATCCTGGCAGGAGCAAGCCTGTGTATATACCATACACACGCCCCAGATGTCAGGGCTCAAATCCCACTGGCAGTGCATCCACCCTCCCACCCTCACCTTCATCCTCATAAGACCTCACCCTGGTTGTTATAGACAATGAGTTCGTCAGAACTGGGCTTCCTAGAGCCAGGGAGGGGAACTGGGATATGCCAGTGAGTGTGCAAGTATATGAATGTTAATGAGTATCTGTGTGGAGCTACATGACTGAGAATATTTCCCGTGGCTTTACATTTCCCCTGGGAGATCCAGTATCTCTTCTCATACCATCACATACATCCTTATATAACTTCACACATGTCTGTCTGGTGAATACACCACCGCTCCCCAGTTTTGATGCTATGTGCTACCTTGGGTTCAGTTTATACAGATATATAGCATTATATTAGGTGTGCAATATGAGCACTTAAATGTTTCAAATAGAATCTTGAACATTTTGCACTTAGAGTTTCCACATTTTACTTTTCTTAATGTAATCCTTGTATTTTTCATACTTCTGGGTTTTTTAAAAATAGAATGTAACTGAATAAATTCAGACCACATATTGCGAAATGAAAAAGCATATATTAGTTACCCATCCTCTAACTGCATGGTTAGAACTGTATAGCCCCCAGAATTTCTGAACAAAAAGCAGTATATGCTCCTTTTAAGGCTCCTATTTCGAACTTGCTGATATGAACTGGGAGGTAGGAGAGGAAGAGAGGCTTTCTCGTGTTAGCAGTGCCTTAGAGACTCAGTCAGGAATGAGTTCAAAGCCCCTGAAGACCTCAAGCTCCCCATAAAATCAAATCCCAATATAAGGTTATTCTTACACTTGGTGTTAGACTGGATAAAAATATCTTTGAGTGACATAAATTCACATTGAGTGTTATTTCATCATGAGGTTGTTTATATTGTCTTTTATTTTAAATGTTGTATTTTGGGAAATATCAAACATATACACAATTAGAATGAGATAATGAACCCTTAGGTAGTAGTACCCAATTTAACAGTTAACGTTTGGTTGATTATGTTTCCTTTGAAGCCTCTGCCTCTTTTTTTCTTTGTCCCATAGTATTTTAAAGTAAATTTCAGATATTACATCAATTCACTTGTAAATATTTCAGCTGCTGCTGCTGCTAAGTCGCTTCAGTTGTGTCTGACTCTGTGCGACCCCATAGATGGCAGCCCACCAGGCTCCCCCGTACCTGGGATTCTCCAGGCAACAACACTGGAGTGGGTTGCCATTTTCCTTCTCCAATCCGTGAAAGTGAAGTCACTCAGTTGTGTCCGACTCTTAGCAACCCCATGGACTGCAGCCCACCAGGCTCCTGCATCCATGGGATTTTCCAGGCAAGAGTACTGGAGTGGGGTCCCATTGCCTTCTCCAAATATTTCAGCACTTATCTCTAATTTATAAGTCTTTTTTAAAACATATCCACCATGCTATTTTCATGCCTATAAAATTAATAATTCCTTAATATCTAATACTCTTCCACATTCCAATTTCCCTGATTGTCTCAAAAACATCCTTTTACAGATTATTTAAATTAGAATCCATAGGTCTATACATTGTATTTGGCTGTTTATGTCCCTCAAGTTTCTTTTTTTCTACATTAGTATTTTTCCCTAATTTTAAAATAATTTTTCAAGGGAGCATAAAAGGAAAAATACTACCAAAAGTAACATATTAAGCTTTATATTTCATTGTTGTTCAGTCACTCAGTCATGTCCGGTTTTTCTGACCCCATGAATTACAGCATGCCAGGCTTCCCCATCCTTCACCATCTCCCAGAGTTTGCTCTAACTCATGTCCATTAAGTCAGTGATGCCATCCAACTATCTCATCCTCTGTCCCCCCTTCTCCTCCTGCCCTCAGTCTTTCCCAGCATCAGTCTTTTCCAATGAGTTGGCTCTACATATCAGGTGGCCAAAGTATTGGAGCATCAACTTCAGCATCAGTTCTTCCAGTGAATATTCAGAACTAGTTTCCTTTTGCATTGACTGATTTGATCCCCTTGCTGTCCAGGGGACTCTCAAGAGTCTTCTCCAACACCACAGTTTGAAAGCATCAATTCGTCAGTGCTCAGCCTTCGTTATGGTCCGACTCTCACATCCGTACATGATTATTGGAAAAGCCATAGCTTTGACTATAAGCTTTATCTTTAAATCATTAATTTTTATGTTCTGTATGTTTTCAGATCCATACATACTTAATGCTGAAGTGTATAGGGCTAAGAAAATGGGGGAAAAAAGTTTTCCTTTTCTGATTTGAAAACAGGCATGAATTGATCATATTACTCAACAGCAGAAATCAAATGCAGAAAGTTAGGCCTGTTTGAGTTCAGATAGGTCTGCATTAAATCACATTTTTAAGCTTTATTATGGTTTAACCTAACCAAAATATCACTTTATAAATAAAAAATTTGTAAATGAAGTACCCTTTGCTTCTGGAATTTTATCTTTTTTGTTTCTCAGATTTAGGGTTTGTATTTCAGTATAGTGAGTTCAATCTAAGACGGTGTTTTCTTACCAGACATGTGAGTGTTTGTATCTTTTCAACTGTTATTAACATACCTAAATGGCTTGTCCATTTGACAGTATTCCTATTGAGTTCACTCTGATATCTCAGAAGCCTTATTCTTTATAAAAACAATAGTTACATCACAAATTTGCTTCTTTATAGTTCTAAATACTTATTTTGCTATTCTACCAGCTTAGTGCATTATCTTCTTTCAACGTGGATAGGAGGACAGAAAAGAATTTCTTCTGCTGCTATAATTTTAACACTACCGTGCTTGATATAAATTGTGCAGTGCTGCTAAAATGCCTCAAATTTTTACCATTTCTTTTTATAAACTCTCAATCCTGTGATATCTTTCCTTTCTTAGGATATGAACGAGTCTGCCAAACAAGAAGATATTTTGGAATCTACAACAGATGCTGCGGAATGGAGTCTGGAAGTAGAACGTGTACTACCACAACTGAAAGTCACGATCAGGACTGACAATAAGGTATAGAAGAGAGAACACATTTTGGTCAGATAGATTTTTATATGGTCATTTAGGATCAAAGGTACTCCTGCTTATACAAATGATTTCAGAAGGGATTCAGTTTATAGTGTTTTATTTTAGTAGAGATTTAGTAAACTGTTGTTGAATGAATATATAACATTATATGGTCCACAAATCAAGGAATACATCTTTAAAATGATTTGGAATATATCACGTTTTTCTGAGAGTAAGGTGTATTTTCTCAATATATTTTGATATATTTTCTTGGCAGTCATATTTTGTCTAGGTGAATAGTGAATGAAATTGGAATTCTATGACTGTATACTGAGTAGAGTTAAAAGTGGCTTTAGATCTCTGCTGGATGGCAAAACAGAAGACATCCTGAAAGTTACCTTACATAATCTATTCAGTACATGTGACTAAAAGTTAAATATTAAGAAATAGTCAAGAAATCATATGCAAAATATATTTGGAGATTAGGCCAAATGAACCAGCCCATTTAATGAAGTTTCTGCTTTTTACCTACAATTTATGAGTAAAAACTTCAGAATAAGCTAATAAGTGACTAGACAATCCTATTCTTTAGACAATACTATACACTAGACAATACTATATTGTAATCTCTAAAAGAGCTAGAGAGACGTCTAGGTTAAAAAAAAAAAAAGAACGAAAGGATTTTCATCTTTAGAACCGGAGACAAGCTCCAGAATTATGGAACAAGGTTCCAGGGAAACTTGTCATTCTGCAAATGTGGTTGTGTGTCTATGTCCAAAGTAGAAGCCTTGCAAAGACTGCTGTTCTCGTTTTCTGGGAAGCTAAGTCATACTAGATTGTCTGGATTTGGGCTTGTAGAGTTGAATCCTGAAGAAGGTAAGACTTGGCCTAGGGCCAGTCCACTCCTAGGACAGTCTTAAAATAAGGACCTCAGAGGTCTTCTGAGACTGTGAACGGCTGTGGAACAAGCTTTCTCTAGAGTAGATGGGGCCAATCCTGTGGCCCTATTTACCATATGTTTACCCAGTCATTATGGAGGACAGTTATTATTTGAATACATTGGGGGTAAATTCCTGTTTATATATCTCATATATAAATACATATTAAGAATTTCATTCGTGATTTGATCTCTGCTGAAAGTCATAATTTGCAAAATGTAATTTTTTCTTAAAATGTAATTTCTCATTTTTATAGTTTTGTCAGAACAAATTCTCTTCATAAAATTAAAGATCACTACTATTGTGACTGTAGTTAGAACATGTTAAAATGACTGTGTAGTTGGGAGCTCTCAAGAACATTTTAGTTCCATAAGGAAGCAAGTTTAATTTGTTTACTTTCAAGGTAAGTAAACTCTTGAAATCAAACATCTCACAATAGGATATTTGATAGGATAATAATAGGACCACACGAATGGTCTTGATCACCATATAATAGAAGTAATTGAATGAAAAATGAGAGAATATAAATGTAACTGCTGACCTGTACGGTTTTATAACAGTATAGCAGTAATCAAAATCCTGGATTCTTACAAAATCGGGGAAGAATTAACTAGTTCAGAGTTGAACTGAGTCTCATGCCATTTATTACCAGCCTTGACCTTACGAGGATATACTGTGTCAAATTAGCTGTACAATCCCTGTGTTACAGGCAATACTCGAAAATGTCAGATAAGTTTTTAGGGTGGGTGGTATTTTTTAGAATATGTGAATATCATTTTGAGTTTAGATTTTTGTGGTAAAACATACTGATGTAAAATCATGTTTGATTGTTTTTTCTGAATTCTTCTATAGATAATTGGGTCTTTGTGTCCAGTAGTTAGTTCATAAACCCTTTTTTTCCCCTAAGTATTTCAGCTGTAGCAAATGGGAATTGCAGCTTTAAGGTCAATCCTTTATTCAGCTCACTTAAAAAAATAAAATTATACATTGATTTGAGAAAATAAGGTGCTAATGAATAGAGAAATGTTTTTCATGTCTCAGAAGTAAAGTAATCTGGTAATATATGTGGTTTCTCACGGACTCATTATCCTCCTTCATCAGGAGAGGTTGACTCCAGCATCATGGTAGATCCCCTTTTTCCTCAACTCATGACTAAACCAAAACCTCCCCTTCACTTTTGGACAAAACAATAACCTTTCACTCATCTGCAGGCTGTTTAGGACCTCTTAAAGATTTCAACTTCATGTTTGGGGGAGGGGGTGAAAAATTAATTACTTTCAGATCAGTGTGTTTTACTGATCACTGTTAGATTAAGTTTTAAGTAGCATAGAGATGTAGGAGATAAGTAATGCAGAGTTTCCATTATTTATCACCATTATAAATTTCTTTAAAATGACCTCGTGTTATAAGTAAAAAAATGTTGCATATTTATTTGGCACCAGATCAAGCATTTGTTTTGCTCTTTTTCTTGCAAGTTCAGTTTGTTCCTTGTATGCTTCCCAACTGCGAAAAAGTAAATCTTTTGTGTCCAGTAGATGAGCAAACATCTTCTTTTTGCATATTATAGTCTGTATGCTTGATGAGATCCTGTCATACACCAATATTTTATTTTGTATATGTGTCATCTTGTAATCAGGTTTTTATTGCAAGGCTAGCTTATCCTTGTTTCTGGCACTACTTGTTACTGTTGCCAGTTACCAAAGAAAGCAAATAAATTTTAATATTAGCTTAAACAAATTACAATTGGGAAAATAAATATGTTGCCAAAACTACAAATAATACATTCCACAACTGAAGATAAAAGATTTTGTCATATGCTGGCTTGAATGGACTGTACAAGCTGTTTCCCTTTTAGAGCTAGATACAGAGAATGCTCCTGGGGATTACTTCTAGAGTAGCTGTATATCCTTCTCAGATCTACCTCAGCTTGGAATAATATGTCTGAAGACACAGTCAGAAGTTCTGCCAAGAGTGTCAATAAATTCAGCCAAATCCTGGGTCGTTAAGCCCTAGTTAATGCTTCATTTCGGGCCAAGTGCGTAAAGCTAGGGCATCAGTTCCTTAAAGGACAGTCTGAAGACACTTAAGCTACAGTAGATGTTGGTGCCACCTAATAAAATTATCTACAACTTTTAGTTTGCAGCTCTACGTCTTGTTATTTTTTTCCTCTTTATTTCTCTAATCTTTTCTTTCTGCTCTGTTTTGTTGTTGTTCTTTACTGGGCTTCTCTGGTAGCGTTTCTCATGATGTACGCTGCATATAAGTTAAGTAAGCAGGGTGACAATATACAGCCGTGATGCACGCCTTTTCCGATTTGGAACCAGTCTGTTGTTCCATGTGCAGTTCTAACTGTTGCTTCCTGACCTGCATACAGATTTCTCAAGAGGCACATTAGGTGATATGGTATTCCCATCTCTTTCTGAATTTTCCACAGTTTCTTGTGATCCACAGAGTCAAAGGCTTTGGCATAGTCAATAAAGCAGAAATAGATGATTTCCTGGAACTCTCTTGCTTTTTCCATGATCCAGCGGGTGTTGGCAATTTGATCTCTGGTTCCTCTGCCTTTTCTAAAACCAGCTTGAACATCAGGAAGTTCATGGTTCACATACTGCTGAAGCCTGGCTTGGAGAATTTTGAGCATTACTTTTCTAATTTGTGAGATGAGTGCAGTTGTGTGGTAGTTTGAGCATTCTTTGGCATGGCCATTCTTTGGAATTGGAATGAACACTGACTTTTTCCAGTCCTGTGACCACTGCTGAGTTTTCCAAATTTGCTGGCATATTGAGTGCATCACTTTCACAGCATCATCTTTTAGGATTTGAAATAGCTCAACTGGAATGCTATCACCTCCACTAGCTTTGTTTGTAGTGATGCTTTCTAAGGCCCACTTGACTTCACATTCCAAGATGTCTGGTTCTGGATTAGTGATCACATCATCATGATTATCTGGGTCGTGAAGATCTTTTTTGTACAGTTCTTCTGTATATTCTTGCCATCTTTTCTTAATATCTTCTGCTTCTGTTAGGTCCAGACCATTTCTGTCCTTTATCGAGCCCATCTTTGCATGAAATGTTCCCTTGATATCTCTAATTTTCTTGAAGAGATCTCTAGTCTTTCCCATTCTGTTCTTTTCCTCTATTTCTTTGCATCGATCGCTGAAGAAGGCTTTCTTATCTCTTCTTGCTCTCTGCATTGAGATGCTTATATGTTTCTTTTTCTCCTTTGCTTTTTGCTTTTTTCTTTTCACAGCTGTTTGTAAGGCCTCCCCAGACAGCCATTTTGCTCTTTTGCATTTCTTTTCCATGGGGATGGTCTTGATCCCTGTCTCCTGTACAATGTTAAGAACTTCATTCTGTAGTTCATCAGGCACTCTGTCTATCAGATCTAGGCCCTTTAATCTATTTCTCACTTCCATTGTATAATCATAAGGGATTTAATTTAGGTCATACCTGAATGGTCTAGCAGTTTTCCCTACTTTCTTCAATTTGAGTCTGAATTTGGTAATAAGGAGCTCATGATCTGAGCCACAGTCGGCTCCTGGTCTTGTTTTTGTTGACTGCATAGAGCTTCTCCATCTTTGGCTGCATAGAATATAATCAATCTGATTTCAGTGCTGACCATCTGGTGTTGTCCATGTGTAGAATATTCTCTTGTGTTTTTGGAAGAGGGTGTTTGCTATGACCAGTGCATTTTCTTGGCAAAACTCTATTAGTCTTTGCCCTGCTTCATTCCGCATTCTAAGGCCAAATTTGCCTGTGACTCCAGGTGTTTCTTGACTTCCTACTTTAGCATTCCCGTTCCCTATAATGAAGAGGACATCTCTTTTGGGTGTTAGTTCTAAAAGGTCTTGTAGGTCTTCATAAAACCGTTCAACTTCAGCTTCTTCAGCGTTACTGGTTGGGGCATAGACTTGGATAACTGTGATATTGAATGATTTGCCTTGGAAACGACCAGAGATCATTCTGTCATTTTCAAGGTTGCATCCAAGTACTGCATTTCAGACTCTCTTGTTGACCATGATGGCTACTCCATTTATTCTGAGGGATTCCTGCCCGCAGTAGTAGATATAATGGTCATCTGAGTTAAATCCACCCATTCCAGTCCATTTTAGTTCGCTGATTCCTAGAATGTCGACGTTCACCCTTGCCATCTCGTTTGACCACTTGCAATTAGCCTTGATTCATGGACCTGACGTTCCAGGTTCCTATGCAGTATTACTCTTTACAGCATCGGATCTTGCTTCTGTCACCAGTCACAGCCACAGCAGGACACTGTTTTTGCATTGGCTCCATCCCATCATTCTTTCTGGAGTTATTTCTCCCCTGACCTCCAGTAGCATCAGTTCAGTTCAGTTCAGTTGCTCAGTCGTGTCCTATTCTTTGCGACTCCGTGAATTGAAGTATGCTAGGCCTCCTGACCATCACCATCTCCCGGAGTTCACTCAGACTCACGTTCATCGAGTCAGTGATGCCATCCAGCCATCTCATCCTCTGTCGTCGCCTTCTCCTCCTGCCCCCAGTCCTTCCCAGCATCATAGTCTTTTCCAATGAGTCAACTCCACATGAGGTGGCCAAAGTACTGGATTTTCAGCTTTAGCATCATTCCTTCCAAAGAAATCCCAGGGCTGACCTACATTAGAATGGACTGGTTGGATCTCCTTGCAGTCCAAGGGACTCTCAAGAGTCTTCTCCAACACCACAGTTCTAAAGCATCAATTCTTCGGCACTCAGCCTTCTTTACAGTCCAACTCTCACATCCATACATGACCACTGGAAAAACCATAGCCTTGACTAGATGGACCTTTGTTAGCAAAGTAATGTCTCTGCTTTTCAATATGCTATCTAGGTTGGTCATAACTTTTCTTCCAAGGAGTAAGCGTCTTTTAATTTCATGGCTGCAGTCACCATCTGCAGTGATTTTGGAGCCGAAAAATAAAGTCTGACAGTGTTTCCACTGTTTCTCCATCTACTTGCCATGAAGTGATGGGACCAGATGAAGTGATGGGACTAGATGCCATGATCTTTTCTAAATGTTGAGCTTAAGCCAACTTTTTCACTTTAATCTTTCACTTTCATCAAGAGGCGCTTTAGTTCTTCTTCACTTTCTTCCATAAGGGTGATATCATCTGCATATCTGAGGTTATTGATATTTCTCCCAGCAATCTTGATTCCCGCTTGTGTTTCTTCTAGTCCAGCATTTCTCATGATTTACTCTGCATATTCGTTAAATAAACAGGGTGACAGTATACTGTTTTTCTGGAACTCTCTTGCTTTTTCCATGATCCAGCGGATGTTGGCAATTTGATCTCTGGTTCCTCTGCCTTTTCTAAAACCAGCTTGAACATCAGGAAGTTCACGGTTCACATACTGCTGAAGCCTGGCTTGGAGAATTTTGAGCATTACTTTTCTAATGTGTGAGATGAGTGCAATTGTGCGGTAGTTTGAGCATTCTTTGGAATTGAATTGAAAACTGACCTTTTCCAGTCCTGTGGCCACTGCTGAGTTTTCCAAATTTGCTGGCATTATTGAGTGCATCACTTTCACAGCATCATCTTTCAGGATTTGAAACAGCTCCACTGGAATGCCATCACCTCCACTAGCTTTGTTTGTAGTGATGCTTTCTAAGGCCCACTTGACTTCACTTTCCAGGATATCTGGCTCTAGATGAGTGATCACACCATCGTGATTATCCACGTCGTGAAGATCTTTTTGTACAGTTCTTCTGTGTATTCTTGCCACCTGTTCTTAATATCTTCTGCTTCTGTTAGGTCCAGACCATATCTGTCCTTTATCAAGCCCATCTTTGCATGAAATATTCCCTTGGTATCTCTAATTTTCTTGAAGAGATTTCTAGTCTTTCCCATTCTGTTCTTTTCCTCTATTTCTTTGCATCGATTGCTGAAGAAGGCTTTCTTATCTCTTCTTGCTATTCTTTGGAACTCTGCATTCAGATGCTTATATCTTTCCTTTTCTCCTTTGCTTTTCTCCTCTCTTCTTTTCACAGCTATTTGTAAGGCCTTCCCAGACAGCCATTTTGTTTTTTGCATTTCTTTTCCATGGGGATGGTCTTGATCCCTGTCTCCTGTACAATGTCACGAACCTCATTCCATAGTTCATCAGGCACTCTGTCTATCAGATCTAGGCCCTTAAATCTATTTCTCACTTCCACTGTATCATCCTAAGGGATTTGATTTAGGACATACCTGAATGGTCTAGCAGTTTTCCCTACTTTCTTCAATTTGAGTCTGAATTTGGTAATAAGGAGTTCATGATCTGAGCCACAGCCAGCTCCTGGTCCTGTTTTCGCGACTGTATGGAGTTTCTCCATCTTTGGCTCCAAAGAATATAACCAGTCTGATTTTGGTGTTGACCATCTGGTGATGTCCATGTGTAGAGTCTTCTCTTGTGTTGTTGGAAGAGGGTGTTTGCTATGACCGGTGCATTTTCTTGGCAAAACTCTATTAGTCTTTGCCCTGCTTCATTCCGCATTCCAAGGCCAAATTTGCCTGTGACTCCAGGTGTTTCTTGACTTCCTACTTTAGCATTCCCGTTCCCTATAATGAAGAGGACATCTCTTTTGGGTGTTAGTTCTAAAAGGTCTTGTAGGTCTTCATAAAACCGTTCAACTTCAGCTTCTTCAGCGTTACTGGTTGGGGCATAGACTTGGATAACTGTGATATTGAATGATTTGCCTTGGAAACGACCAGAGATCATTCTGTCATTTTCGAGGTTGCATCCAAGTACTGCATTTCAGACTCTCTTGTTGACCATGATGGCTACTCCATTTATTCTGAGGGATTCCTGCCCGCAGTAGTAGATATAATGGTCATCTGAGTTAAATCCACCCATTCCAGTCCATTTTAGTTCGCTGATTCCTAGAATGTCGACGTTCACCCTTGCCATCTCTTGTTTGACCACCTCCAATTTGCCTTGATTTGTGGATCTGACATTCCAGGTTCCTATGCAGTATTACTCTTTACAGCATCGGATCTTGCTTCTATCACCAGTCACAGCCACAGTTGGGTACTGTTTTTGCATTGGCTCCATCCCTTCGTTTTTCTGGAGTTATTTCTCCATTGATCTTCAGTAGCATATTGGGCACCTGATAACCTGGGGAGTTCCTCTTTTGGTATCCTATCATTTTGCCTTTTCATACTGTTCATGGGGTTCTCAAGGCAAGAATACTGAAGTGGCTTGCCATTCCCTTCTCCAATGGACCACATTCTGTCAGACCTCTCCACCATGACCTGCCCATCTTGGGTTATCCACAGGCATGGCTTTGTTTCACTCAGTTAGGCAAGGCTGTGGTTCTAGTGTGATTAGGTTGACTAGTTTTCTGTGAGTATGGTTTCAGTGTGTCTGCCCTCTGATGCCCTCTTGCAACACCTACCATCCTACTTGGGTTTCTCTTACCTTGGCCGTGGGGTATCTCTTCACGGCTTCTCCAACAAAGCACAGCCGCTTTGTTGAGGGGGTATCTCCTTACTGCCGTCCTCCTGATCTTCAATGTGGGATAGCTCCTCTAGGCCCGCCTGTGCTTGTGCAGCCACCGCTCCCTTGGGTGGCTCCTCCCAGCTGCCACCCCTGGCCTTGGGCGTGAGGTGGCTCCTCCCAGCTGCTGCTCCTGGCCTCCGGCTCATGGTTGCTCCTCAGGGTCACCACCCCTGGCTTCGAGCCTTCTGTGGGCACCTGAAATTCATATTTCTACCACTTAACTAGCTGTGGTAGAAATATGAATTTCTACCAGGGCAAGCTACTGTACCTCTCTGTTCCTCTTTTCCTTATCTCTAAAAAGGGACTAATTTTACTCACCTCGTGGAGTTGTTGTAAATCACCAAGAACAGTATCTAACACACAGTTATTGCCAAATAAATATCGATTATTTTTATGTTACAGCATTGTTTTGTAATATTATTGTGTTCTATCAGCCCTCTTTGTGTCTTTATCAGTGTTCAGGAGTAGTTTACAAAATTTCTGCACTAATGCTTCCAACATTTAAGGAATATGGATTACTATCAGCCTTATATTTTTAATAGGATATAGTTGGATTCATATACATATTATTTTTGTAATCTTTCTAGTTTTTTCCCTAGTAAAAGTATATATAATGTGATGAAAATAATAGTAATAAATGATATTTGTTCAGTGTTTGCTTTGTGCCACGTGCTGTTCTTAGCACTTCACATATGTTAACTCATTTAATCCTTTCCACTGCCCTATATGATATGCAGGTACCTTTTAATACAAATGAGGAAACTGAAACAAGAAGTTATTTGCCTCTGCCTAGTAAGTGACAGACATGCTATTTGAGCCTCCAGCCTGGGTTCTTACCTATTCAATTAATGACTATATAGCACACTGGTTTAAAAGCACAAATGCTGAATCCAGGATGCTTGAATAATAGTCTTGACTCTAACACTTATTAGCGGTTGGACCTTGTGGGTAGGTTACTTAACCACTCTATGCCTCAGTTTCCTCCTCTGTAGAATGGAATTCATTATAAAACCTACCTTATTAAAAAGTACTAAATGAATTAACATATCTAAAGCACTTAGAATGGTGCCAGAAGAATCACTTAATATATGTTTCTGTGTGCTTTTGTGTATAATGTTGAAATTATACCTCTTTTTTTCACCTAACATTTCATCATGAGTATTTCCACATATTCTTAAAAATTATAAAGCATAACTTTAGATGACTGTCTGTAGTGCTAGGTTACCATCACTCTCCAGCTAAGCACAGGTAGCGAGATGGCTTGGCCAAGTTTAGCAGGTTGGGATCAAACCAGGAGGTCTAAGATCTGGGTGGAGAAATGACAGGGCAGTGTCACACAAGAGCTAGTGATTAGGATATGGGCAAGCCTAAGGACCATAAGATCTGAGAACACAATGCGGTAGCTGGAAGTAGATTGGCTACTGAGTCATTTTAGAGAACAAATGGTTGTTGAATAAGAAAATCCAGTTGAAAGAGAAAACTTGGAGAACAGAAAGCCAGTGATGATTAAATAGAAAATGAGATTAGAAATCTTACATAATTACTTATTGGTGCAAGAATGTACAGTCAGAAAAGCCTATGGGTTGTAACTGCTGTTATCTGTTTTAACTGTGTGAGGGCCTCTTCTCCAGTTTACTTTATGATGATTATTGGAGGATAATATTTCCTACTTGATTGAAATATTTTAATTTCTATGATAATTTTTAAACTTTTTAAAAATTTTATTTATTTTAATTGGTGGATAATTACAGTATTGTGATGGTTTTTGGCATAGTGAATCAGTTGACAGTTGTTGGTTAAATAATAAAATGATTGAAGCTGAGATGCCAAAGAATTCTACATGTCCTCTATTTCTGTGAAAATAGAAAATGTGCATGCATATTCATATAGATTTCACTTTCTGTATTTTTGATTAATTTTGATTGCTAAAGGAATACTTAATGCCATTTCTTAAGGAGAATTATTCTTTAGTTTTCTTTTTACTATAGAAAAGCAAGCCTTTATTTGACTTTGTGAAAATAAACAGAGCCCACCTAAATGAGAGCAAGTCTATTTATTCAGAGCTTGCTATAGCAAGGAATCAGCCATCACCACTTGCATCTGGCAGAGAATTTAAGGCACGCAGGAATACTTAAAAGAATTATAGTAGAAAAAAGGAAAGTCTTCAACTGTTCAGATGTGACTGGAAATTTAGAGGCAGACTCACTAGAAACAGGGCCTCTCGGGATTGGTTAGGGGCGGATATTTGGCTTTGTCTGATTGGTCCTACATTAGAAATGGGGTGGCAGCAGGGACCAAATATTGGAGAAGCCGACAGTAATTAAGTGCTGACCATTTTGGTCACTTGCTACACAGGTTGTGGCTTGGCTTCCTGAAGTAGTGGCCACAGATTGGGGGTCAGAATTCTACTCTGAGTAATGGTCTAGCTATCTGTTGTCCATTTGAATGTTCAGTTTCTCAACTTTAGTCATTGAATCGAAGGGAAGTGTCTTCTTAAAATGATCAATCTTATTAATCTTTATCAGGAGAATGATTTTTTTCAAGTCAAGGGTTTTTACATAGAAGCCAAGTAATCATTAATAATATTTATTTCACAAATAAGGAAGAGCAGCAAGTGTGAAATCAGTTTTCAACTAAACCTTACACAGTATTTATTCCTAAAAGATTGTATATTAGAATGATTTAATATTAGGTATTTAATGCAGTGAACAAATGTTCTATTGTGCTTTAATGCCCTATGGATATTGTAATTAGAATTTTGATTAATGACTTAAATAGACTTTTTTCCAAATTATGATTAAATGTTTCTTGCTTTGTTGCTTTAAAAGATAGTTGGCTAGGTACCCCTTCTTTCCCCAAAATGTCTTTAGTCATTATGTAAATCTTCAGGTTCATTACAAGGAGTTCACATAAAGAGATGATTTTTTACTTAAAGCTTAGGTAGGACGGCAGCATGTGTTTCTAATTATTTCAAGCCTTTGATTCACTGAACTGCTTTTTTACATCCTTACTTGTTCTTCAGAGTCCAGCTTTGTCAGGTTGCACTTGTAAAAGAACCTTAAACTTTAAATTTCAACTCCAAGCAATTGGATTTTGTTTTAACATAAACAAACCATACAGCTGTTTCCTTGGGTAATTCATAACAAGAAACCTTTTGGGAAGTATTTGTACTAAGGGTGTAATCATTACAATAGTCTTGAGCACTTGGGCTCTTCAGTCACTGTGCTAGCTAAAACCTAAAAGGGAATCGAGTCAGTTCAGTCAGTTCAGTCACTCAGTTGTGTCCAACTCTTTGTGACCCCATGAATCGCAGCACACCAGGCCTCCCTGTCCATCACCAACTCCTGGAGTTCACTCAGACTCATGTCCATCGAGTCTGTGATGCCATCCAGCCATCTCATCCTCTGTCATCCCCTTCTCCTCCTGCCCCCAATCCTTCCCAGCATCAGAGTCTTTTCCAGTGAGTCAGCTCTTCACATGAGGTGGCCAAAGTACTGGAGTTTCAGCTTCAGCATCATTCCTTCCAAAGAAATCCCCAGGGTTGATCTCCTTCAGAATGGACTGGTTGGATCTCCTTGCAGTCCAAGGGACTCTCAAGAGTCTTCTCCAACACCACAGTTCAAAAGCATCAATTCTTCGGCGCCAGCCTTCATCACAGTCCAACTCTCACATCCATACATGACCACTGGAAAACCATAGCCTTGACTAGACGGACCTTAGTCGGCAAAGTAATGTCTCTGCTTTTCAATATGCTATCTAGGTTGGTCATAACTTTTCTTCCAAGGTTTAAGCGTCTTTTAAGTTCATGGCTGCAGTCACCATGTGCAGTGAGTTTGGAGCCCAGAAAAATAAAGTCTGACACTGTTTCCACTGTTTCCCCATCTGTTTCCCATGAAGTGATGGGACCGGATGCCATGATCCTCGTTTTCTGAATGTTGAGCTTTAAGCCAACTTTTTTCGCTCTCCTCTTTCACCTTCATCAAGAGGCCCTTTAGCTCCTCTTCACTTTCTGCCATAATGGTGGTGTCATCTGCATATCTGAGGTTATTGATATTTCTCCCGGCAATCTTGATTCCAGCTTGTGTTTCTTCCAGCCCAGCGTTTCTCATGATGTACTCTGCATATAAGTTAAATAAGCAGGGTGACAATATACAGCCTTGACGGACTCCTTTCCGATTTGGAACCAGTCTGTTGTTCCATGTCCAGTTCTAACTGTTGCTTCCTGACCTGCATACAGATTTCTTAAGAGGCAGGACAGGTGGTCTGGTATTCCCATCTCTTTCTGAATTTTCCAAAGTTTATTGTGATCCACAGAGTCAAAGGCTTTGGCATAGTCAATAAAGCAGAAATAGATGTTTTTCTGGAACTCTCTTGCTTTTTCAATATTCCACTGGATGTTGGCAATTTGATCTCTGGTTCCTCTGCCTTTTCTAAAACCAGCTTGAACATCAGGAAGTTCATGGTTCACGTATTGCTGAAGCTTGGCTTGGAGAATTTTGAGCATTACTTTACTAATGTGTGAGATGAGTGCAGTTGTGCGGTAGTTTGAGCATTCTTTGGCATTGCCTTTCTTTGGGACTGGAATGAACACTGACCTTTTCCAGTCCTGTGGCCACTGCTGAGTTTTCCAAATTTGCTGGCATATTGAGTGCAGTGGTCCACTGGAGATGGGAATGGCAAGCCACTTCAGTATTCTTGCCTTGAGAACCCCATGAACAGCATGAAAAGGCAAAATGATAGGATACCAAAAGAGGAACTCCGCAGGTCAGTAGGTGCCCAGTATGCTACTGGAGATCAGTGGAGAAATAACTGCAGAAAAACGAAGGAATGGAGCCAAAGCAAAAACAATACCCAGTTGTGCATGTGACTGGTGATAGAAGTAAGATCTGATGCTGTAAAGAGCAATATTGCATAGGAACCTGGAATGTCAGGTCCATGAATCAAGGCAAATTGGAAGTGGTCAAACAAGAGATGGCAAAGGTGAACGTCTACATTCTAGGAATCAGCAAACTAAAATGGACTGGAATGGGTGAATTTAACTCAGATGACCATTATATCTACTACTGCATGCAGGAATCCCTCAGAAGAAATGGAGTAGTCATCATGGTCAACAAAAGAGTCTGAAATGCAGTACTTGGATGCAGTCTCAAAACGAGAGAATGATCTCTGTTCGTCTCCAAAGCAAACCATTCAGTATCACAGTTATCCAAGTCTATGCCCCAACCAGTAACGCTGAAGAAGCCAAAGTTGAACAGTTTTATGAAGACCTACAAGACCTTTTAGAACTAACATCCAAAAAAAGATGTCCTTTTCATTATAGAGGACTGGAATGCTAAAGTATGAAGTCAGGAAACACCTGGAGTCACAGGCAAATTTGGCCTTGGAATGCGGAATGAAGCAGGGCAAAGACTAATAGAGTGTTGCCAAGAAAAGGGAATCAAGAGGCCTTCATTATTCAGAAGGTAGAATTCCATTTAAATGAACCTGAAGAAACCACAGAATTGCTGTATTATTTCTAAGTCTCTTCATATAGTAAGCCAAATCCTGCAGAAGTGTACAATGGGTAGGCTTTCTCTTCTTACTCTTATAGACAAATCTGTACCAGGAAGCAATAGAGGGTATTTTTTCCATTCCAAAGCAGTGGAAGGTCAACTTCCTTTGATCTTCTGCCATCAGTGTGTTGAAGAGTGTTAATAAAATTTACCTTTCTCAATATTTCTTGCCTATATGGATTTATCAATTATTACAATTCTGGAATAAAGAGCATTTCTTAAGACTTGTACTCTGGTTGCTGGATAGGCTATATTGATAGGATCCTTGTTCAGTTCAGTTCATTCATTCAGTTGTGTCCAACTCTTTGTGACCCCATGAACTGCAGCATGCCAGGACTCTCTGTCCATCACCAATACCTGAGTCCACCCAAACTCGTGTCCATTGAGTCAGTGATGCCATCCAACCATCTCATTCTCTGTCGTCCCCTTCTCCTCCTGCCCTCAATCTTTCCCAGCATCAAGGTCTTCTCAAATGAGTCAGCTCTTCTCATCAGGTGGCCAAGTATTGGAATATCACCTTCACCATCAGTCCTTCCAATGAGCACCCAGAGCTGATCTCCTTCAAAATGGACTGCTTGGATCTCCTTACAGTCCAAGGGACTCTCAAGAGTCTTCTCCAACACCACAGTTCAAAAGCATCAATTCCTCAGTGCTCAGCTTTCTTTATAGTCCAACTCTCACATCCATACGTGACCACAGGGAAAAGAATAGCCTTGACCTGATGGACCTTTGTTGACAAAGTAATGTCTGCTTTTTACTGTGTTGTCTAGGTTGCTCATAACTTTCCTTCAAGGAGTATGTGTCTTTTAATTTCATGGCTGGAATCGCCATCTGCAGTGATTTTGGAGCACAAAAAATAAAAAGTCTGACACTATTTCTACTGTTTCCCCATGTATTTCCCATAAAGTGATGGGACTGGATGCCATGATCTTCATTTTCTGAATGTTGAACTTTAAACCAACTTTTGCAATATCACGGTAATCCAAATCTATGCCCTGACCAGTAACACTGAAGAAGCTGAAGTTGAACGCTTCTATGAAGACCTACAAGACCTTCTAGAACTAACACCCAAAAAAGATGTGCTTTTCACTATAGAGGACTGAAATGCAAAAGTAGGAAGTCAAGAAACACCTGGAGTAAAGAGCAAATTTGGCCTTGGAGTACAGAATGAAGCAGGGCAAAGGCTAATAGAGTTCTGCCAAGAGAACACACTGGTCATAGCAAACACCTTCTGACAACACAAGAGAAGACCCTACACATGGACATCTTCAGATGGTCAAAACCAAACAGACTGATAATATTCTTTGCAGATAGAGAAGCTCTATACAGTCAGCAAAAACAAGACCGGGAGCTGACTGTGGCTCAGATCATGAATGCCTCATTGCCAAATTCAGACTTAAATTGAAGAGGTAGGGAAAACCACTAGACCGTTCAGTTCAGTCACTCAGTTGTGTCCAACTCTTTGCGACACATGAATCGCAGCACACCAGGCCTCCCTGTCCATCACCAACTCCTGGAGTTCACTCAGACTCATGTCCATCGAGTGTGTGATGCCATCCAGCCATCTCATCCTCTGTCATCCCCTTCTCCTCCTGCCCCCAATCCTTCCCAGAATCAGAGTCTTTTCCAGTGAGTCAGCTCTTCACATGAGGTGGCCAAAGTACTGGAGTTTCAGCTTCAGCATCATTCCTTCCAAAGAAATCCCCAGGGTTGATCTCCTTCAGAATGGACTGGTTGGATCTCCTTGCAGTCCAAGGGACTCTCAAGAGTCTTCTCCAACACCACAGTTCAAAAGCATCAATTCTTCGGCGCTCAGCCTTCATCACAGTCCAACTCTCACATCCATACATGACCACTGGAAAAACCATAGCCTTGACTAGACGGACCTTAGTCGGCAAAGTAATGTCTCTGCTTTTCAATATGCTATCTAGGTTGGTCATAACTTTTCTTCCAAGGTTTAAGCGTCTTTTAAGTTCATGGCTGCAGTCACCATGTGCAGTGAGTTTGGAGCCCAGAAAAATAAAGTCTGACACTGTTTCCACTGTTTCCCCATCTGTTTCCCATGAAGTGATGGGACCGGATGCCATGATCCTCGTTTTCTGAATGTTGAGCTTTAAGCCAACTTTTTCGCTCTCCTCTTTCACCTTCATCAAGAGGCCCTTTAGCTCCTCTTCACTTTCTGCCATAATGGTGGTGTCATCTGCATATCTGAGGTTATTGATATTTCTCCCGGCAATCTTGATTCCAGCTTGTGTTTCTTCCAGCCCAGCGTTTCTCATGATGTACTCTGCATATAAGTTAAATAAGCAGGGTGACAATATACAGCCTTGACGGACTCCTTTTCCGATTTGGAACCAGTCTGTTGTTCCATGTCCAGTTCTAACTGTTGCTTCCTGACCTGCATACAGATTTCTCAAGAGGCAGGACAGGTGGTCTGGTATTCCCATCTCTTTCTGAATTTTCCAAAGTTTATTGTGATCCACAGAGTCAAAGGCTTTGGCATAGTCAATAAAGCAGAAATAGATGTTTTTCTGGAACTCTCTTGCTTTTTCAATATTCCACTGGATGTTGGCAATTTGATCTCTGGTTCCTCTGCCTTTTCTAAAACCAGCTTGAACATCAGGAAGTTCATGGTTCACGTATTGCTGAAGCTTGGCTTGGAGAATTTTGAGCATTACTTTACTAATGTGTGAGATGAGTGCAGTTGTGCGGTAGTTTGAGCATTCTTGGCATTGCCTTTCTTTGGGACTGGAATGAACACTGACCTTTTCCAGTCCTGTGGCCACTGCTGAGTTTTCCAAATTTGCTGGCATATTGAGTGCATCACTTTCATAGCATCATCTTTCAGGATTTGAAACAGCTCAACTGGAATGCCATCACCTCCACTAGCTTTGTTTGTAGTGATGCTTTCTAAGGCCCACTTGACTTCACTTTCCAGGATATCTGGTTCTAGGTGAGTGATCACACCATTGTGATTATCCAGGTCATGAAGATCTTTTTGTACAGTTCTTCTGTGTATTCTTGCCACCTGTTCTTAATATCTTCTGCTTCTGTTAGGTCCATACCTATATCAAGCGCATCTTTGCATGAAATGTTCCCTTGGTATCTCTAATTTTCTTGAAGAGATCTCTAGTCTTTCCCATTCTGTTCTTTTCCTCTATTTCTTTGCATTGATCTCTGAAGAAGGCTTTCTTATCTCTTCTTGCTCTCTGCATTGAGATGCTTATATGTTTCTTTTTCTCCTTTGCTTTTTGCTTTTTTTTCTTTTCACAGCTGTTTGTAAGGCCTCCCCAGACAGCCATTTTGCTCTTTGCATTTCTTTTCCATGGGGATGGTCTTGATCCCTGTCTCCTGTACAATGTTAAGAACTTCATTCTGTAGTTCATCAGGCACTCTGTCTATCAGATCTAGGCCCTTTAATCTATTTCTCACTTCCATTGTATAATCATAAGGGATTTAATTTAGGTCATACCTGAATGGTCTAGCAGTTTTCCCTACTTTCTTCAATTTGAGTCTGAATTTGGTAATAAGGAGCTCATGATCTGAGCCACAGTCGGCTCCTGGTCTTGTTTTTGTTGACTGCATAGAGCTTCTCCATCTTTGGCTGCATAGAATATAATCAATCTGATTTCAGTGCTGACCATCTGGTGTTGTCCATGTGTAGAATATTCTCTTGTGTTTTTGGAAGAGGGTGTTTGCTATGACCAGTGCATTTTCTTGGCAAAACTCCTTTAGTCTTTGCCCTGCTTCATTCCACAATCCAAGGCCAAATTTGCCTGTGACTCCAGGTGTTTCTTGATTTCCTACTTTTGCATTCCAGTCCCCTATAATAAAAAGGACCATTCAGGTATGACCTAAATCAAATCCCTTATGATTATACAGTGGAAGTGAGAAATAGATTTAAGGGAGTAGATCTGATAGACAGAGTGCCTGATGAACTATGGAGCAAAGGTCATGACATTGTACAGGAGACAGGGATCAAGACCATCTTTGAGGAAAAAAGAAATGCAAAAAGCAAAATGGCTGTCTGAGGAGGCCTTACAAATATCTGTGAAATGAAGAGAAGTGAAAAGCAAAGGAAAAAAGAAAGATATACCCATTTGGAAACAGATCCAAAGAATAGCAAGGAGAGATAACAAAGCCTTCTCCAGTGATCAGTGGAAAGAAACAGAGAAACACAATAGAATGGGAAAGACTAGAGATCCCTTCAAGAAAATTAGAGATACCAAGGGAACATTTCATGCAAAGATGGCCTTGATAAAGGACAGAAATGGCATGGACCTCACAGAAGCAGAAGATATTAAGAAGAGGTGAGAAGAATACACAGAAGAACTGTACTAAAAAGATATTCATGACCCAGATAATCACAATGGTATGATCACTCACACTCACATAGAGCCAGACATCATGGAATGTGAAGTCAAGTGAGCCTTAGGAAGCATCATATGAACTAAGCTAGTGGAGGTGATGGAATTCCAGTTGAGCTGTTTCAAATCCTGAAAGATGATGCTGTGAAAGTGATGCACTCCGTATGCCAGCTAATTTGGAGGACTCCAGCAGTGGCCACAGGACTTGAAAAGTTCAGTGTTCATTCCAGTCCCAAAGAAAGGCAATGCCAAAGAATGCTCAAACTATCACACAATTGCACTCATCTCACATGCTAGTAAAGTAATGCTCAAAATTCTCCAAGCCAAGCTTCAGCAATACGTGAACCATGAACTTCCTGATGTTCAAGCTGGTTTTAGAAAAGGCAGAGGAACCAGAGATTAAATTGCTAACATCCAGTGGAATATTGAAAAAGCAGGAGAGTTCCAGAAAAACATCTATTTCTGCTTTATTGACTATGCCAAAGCCTTTGACTCTGTGGATCACTATAACCTGTTGAAAATTCAGAAAGAGATAGGAATACCAGAACACCTGACCTGTCTCTAGAGAAACCTGTATGCAGTTCAAGAAGCAACAGTTAGAACTGGACATGGAACAATAGACTGGTTCCAAATATGAAAAGGAGTACGTCAAGTGTGTGTATTGTCACCCTGCTTATTTAACTTATATGCAGAGTGCATCATGAGAAACGCTGGGCTGGAGAAAGCACAAGCTGGAATCAAGATTGCTGGGAGAAATATCAATAACCTCAGATATGCAGATGACACCACCCTTATGGCAGAAAGTGAAGAACTAAAGAGCCTCTTGTTGAAAGTGAAAGAGTGAAAATTTGGCTTAAAGCTCAACATTCAGAAGAGATCCTTGTAGACATGAGCAAAAATATAATATATATATATATTGTATATTTTGTGGGCTCAGCTCAGTCCACTTCGGTCACTCAGCCATATCTGACTCTGTGACCCCTGGACTGCATAATGCCAGGCTTCCCTATCTATCAACAGCTCCTGAAGCTTGCTCAAGCTCATATCCATCAAGCTGGTGATGCCATCCAACCATCTCTTCCTCTGTCGGCCCCTTCTCCTGCCTTCAGTCTTTCCCAGCATCAGGGTCTTTTCCCAGCATAAGGAGTCAGTTCTTCGCATCAGGTGGCCAAGTATTGGAGTTTCAGCTTCAGCATTAGTCCTTCCAATGAATATTCCAGACTCTTTTCCTTTAATATTGACCAGTTTGATCTCCTTGCAGTCCAAGGGACTCTCAAGAGTTTTCTCCTGCACCACAGTTGAAAAGCATAAATTCTTTGGCGCTTAGCTCTATGGTCCAACTCTAACATCCATACATGACTACTAGAAAAACCATAGCTTTAACTATACAGACATTTGTCAGCAAAGTAATGGCTCTGCTTTTTAATATGCTGTCTAGGTTGGTTATAGCTTTTCTTCCAAGGAGCATGCATCTTTTAATTTCATGGCTGCGGCCACCATCTGCAGTGATTTTGGAGCCCAAGAAAGTAAAGTCTGTCACTGTTTACATTGTTTCCCCATCTATTTGCCATGAAGTGATGGTACTGGATGCCATCATATTAGTTTTTTTAATATTTAGTTTTAAGTCAGCTTTTTCACTCCCCTCTTTCACTTTCATCATAGGCTCCTCAGTTCCTCTTTGCTTTCTGCCGTAAGGACGGTGTCATCTGCATATCTGAGGTTATTGATATTTCTCCTGGAAATCGTGATTACAGCTTGTGCTTCATCCAGCCTGGCATTTCACATGATGTACTCTGCATATATGTTAAATAAGCAGGGTTACAGTATACAGCCTTGACGTACTCCTCTCCCAATTTGGAACCAATCTGTTGTCCCATGTCCAGTTCTGACTTTTGCTTCTTGACCTGCATACAGATTTCTCAGGGGGCAAATCAGGTGGCCTGGTATTCCCATCTCTTTAAGAATTTCCCACCATTTGTTGTGATCCACACAGTCAAAGTTTTAGTGTAATCAATGAATGAAGCAGAAATAGATGTTTTTCTGGAATTCTCTTGCTTTTTCTGTGATCCAGGATGTTGGTATTTGATCTCTGATTCCTCTGCATTTTCTAAACCCATCTTGAACAGTCTGTGGGCTGTGATAAAGGAATACATTTTACATACATATTAGTCAGAAGATGGGATTCTGCCTATTATTTGAATAATGGAGAAACTACAGTTGTAATTCTTACAGATTTTCTGGTAGACCTTTTGTTGAAAAGTATTCACAAAAGTTTTAAAAAATAAGGCACCAAATTTTGCAGTTACCAGTAACACATGTAAATACAGGTGGCAATAAGTTGATCTCTATGAGGCTCCATACAGGAGTAATAGCTCCAATTACTGTCACAAATGTTTGTAATTGTATCTATTGCTGCCAGACAATAAATGCTTTTAATATAGTAAGGCCATAAATGTACACGCTGCTGTTGTTTAAACAAAATACAATTTTCAGCAAATTTATCCTTGAAACACCTGCTATAATCAAAAAGAGGTGAATGCTATCAAAATAAACTGCCTAAATTAACTAGACACACATACATTTTTAGAGCAGCCGGTGTGATTATTCAACTGCAGGTTGTCTCAGAGAATGAGAGGAAATATTCAGTGATGGACTTTACAGGTACACTTTCTTTAAGGGAGACTACACGAAGACTACTGTTTTGGATTTTTGTATTGTTTTTTAAAAATGGTGTCATTTAGTGGACTTTAAGTTGCAGTCTCAAGGTTAGCTGTATTTTTTTTTTTAAATTTTCTTTGTAGCTTGTGGGTCATGGGCAGGGTTGTAGGAAAGTATACTAGGCATAATTATGCATTTGAAAATACTACAAAGGGGTGAAGGAAAATCCAGCCATCCTTAGGCACCTGGAAATGATTTTTAGCTGCTTCTGTCAGCGCTGAGCATTCAGGATATTCTGTGTTTAAACTTGGTTGAAGATGCTTTCCTTCCTATTTACCCTGAGTGTGATAAATGTTTCAATTGGATCCAGAAAGGTTTCATTTATCACAAGTTGAAACAGCTTTTGCTTTAGAGATTACAATCAGCTCTAACTAAAGAACATCAACAGTGGTAGATTTTTAAGGAAATAACCAATAAAGATTACATGTTATGTAAATGCTGTAGAGGAAAGTGATTCATGCCTCATGGCAGATATACCTCAGGTAGACATTTGTGATTGAGAGCGTGGAGTTAATACACATTGATTATAACTGAAATTTCTAGACTGCCTAAATATTTCATTATTGCAAAGTATAATTTCATGTTTCCTTTTAATTACTTAACATAAAATATGAATCGAAGCAGAAACCATTTATCATATGGACCTCTCTATGAAATGCACTTTGTAATTGCCTTGCCTCATTTTTCCAATCAATAGAGCAGTTCTCACCATCAGAATGTTTTATTACAGATTTCATAACATTTGTACAGATTGTTACCCCCATAGTCTTTATCCCATTATATGCGGTTGTTTCTTTATGCCATGGTAACGATTTATGTTTCTTAGTTCTTCAAATATGTAGATGACTTCCATTTTTGTTTTTTGAGTATCAGTATGAGATCAAAGTTTTGATGATTAATTCTTGAGGTGGAGAGGGACTGGCAAGGTCATCCCTTCTGGCCTTCCACCATGGTTCCTCAGCGTCATGTGAAATAATGACATTCCGAGTCAGCCTGAAAGTGTTCCTGCATTTTCAGAAGAGCCTCTTTCTCTGCCTTGCCAAATCTCTTCTCAAGGCTCATGACTCTAACTAAAGTTTGGAAGCCCTCACTCAGAAGATTTGGACTTTTAGAAGGGTTGTGGATAGAGAAAGCATGAATAATAAGATGGAGTCAACATATGAAAATGCTTAGTAGCAGATGGTAGTCCGTAAAGTTAATCTCTGAGCACACATTAGAAATGTTATTTTTTAACTAACAAGGTATTTTATGGAGAGATTATGGATCTCCACTTTCAGTTCAATTACAGTCAGGTGTGAGGATCCCAGTGATTGTTATGATAGCCTTTGCTTACCCTTTATGTGCACGTCTTATTTTTCTGTACAAGAGGAATATCTAGGAAGCAAGAACTTTCCCGAGGAAATACATATTTCTAGCATGATTCCCACACCCCCTGCAACATATAGCATACACCAAACATACATACTGAACTCTTCCTAAGTCATATGGTTAGTTCTTTGAACACTTAGAAAGAAAAATCCTGCTTCCACTCCAAAAAGGTGTACCACAGAAGACTTTAAGCTGCTGACAATTAAAGAAAAATCTCCCATTTAAAAATTCAAGGCAACCATATTCTGCAATTATCCTGCAACCTGGTGGGCATTTTTCATTAAGGAAGTAATTTAATCTCATGAAAAAATTATTTAATTTAATGCACAGTCTCTCTCTTTTTCTCTCACTCACATACACAAAAATGTGAGCAGTGATGAAGCTGAAAATTAATGTAACAATTAGGACAGGAAGAAATGATTGCAAAACTGCTTGTGCAGAGTGGCAAAAGCGAGAATACAGATAATGTTCCATCATTAGAGTAGGGAGTGTTCTGGGTGGGAGGAGGGAAATATGCTACTCATATCCTTGCAGAGAATATGATAAATTTTTGACCTATTCCAAAAATATTTGCTACAGTGAACTTAGCCATATGCAGCTCCTTCTATCAAGCTGTCTTCTGCCTCTTTGATTTAACCTGATTTCCTGCTATCAGATTACCAGAGAATTTTGTCATTGACTGTGGATAGGATATTAAACATGTCACAGGAACATCAGTATTCCAGAGTGAGATCTTGAGACTGATCACTTTGGGACCGCAGCTCACCCTTGGCCCTGTCTCTGTATGACTGCAACCACAGTTATAATTTTAATAACTAGGTCTGTCTCCCTCTGGTTAAAACACACACGAGTTGTCCAGGTCCCCTTCCAAGCAAGGCCTTGCTGCCCAACTTCAGAGAGTGCTGTCTGCAGACAATCTCCAGCTGTCAGCTCCTTCAGTACGGAGCTGCCTAACCCAAGCTCATGCCCTGCCAGGGTAACCCACATCTGGCTTATGTCAGTTTTTTATAGTTTGTGACTTACATACATAATGCTGATTTGAAAATTCTTGAATATGTCATTTGGGAAACATAAGCACACATTTCTCCTACAGTTTCTACTAAGAGTGGAATTGCTGGGTCATAGTGTCTGCGTATGTTCACCTTTAGCAGACCCTGCCAGATCCTGATCGTTTTTGAAAGTAATTATACAAATTTATACTCCTCCTGCCTTGTCTGAAAGTTCCGGTTGCTCCCCATTTTCTTCTGCATTTAGTATAGTTTTAGTCTTTTCATTTTAATCATCATGGTGGGTATCTTATGATGTCTCATTGTCATTTTAATTTGCCTTTTCCTGATGCCTGATGAAGTTGTGCCTGTTTCCATGTGTTTATTTGGCAGTTGGGTATTCCCTTTGTCTTTTGCCATTGGGTTACCTGCTTTTTCTTTTGATTTAAAGAAGTTTTTCTTTAAATACCCTGGACATGAGTCCTTTGTCAGATATATTAATATGTATTGTAAATATCTACCTTTTGGCTTTCTTTTCACTCTTATTGGTGTACTGTGATAAAATGGCTTAATTGTAATATACACAAAATGATCTGTTTTGGAGAGAGTGGAATATGGCTGATATTTGTGTTTTAATCTTTGTTTCAGTAATCTTTATTTAAATCTAGGTTTAAGAATCTTTGTTTCCCAGTGTTACAAAGATAATCTCCTGTTTTCCTCTTGATGCTGTATTGTTTTACCTTTTTCATTGAGCTCTGCAGTCCATTTAACATTTATTCTTATATACAGTGTGAGAGTGTAAGGCAGAACTCAAGATTTATTTGGTTTTCATATGTTTATGCAATTGACCCCATTTATTTTTAAAAATTTTCTTTTTACCTGTGTTCTGCTTTGTCATAAAAAAGAACATGTTTTTGTGGGTCTGTATCTGGACATTCTGTTTTATTTCATTGGTCTGTTTGTTTCAGTATCTCTTAGATTTTATTTTCTGTTTATTTGTTTCTGCTGTTTAAAAATACGTTTATCTGTGTATGTGTGTATTTGTACACATCCCCAGCAAACTTGCTAAACTCACTTATTCATTCTAACTGTAGGCCTGTAGACTCTTTTGCATTTTCTGTGTATACAATTATATTATCTGCAAGTAACATCCATCTTATTTCTTTCTTTATAAGCCTTATCCCTTTTATTTCCTTTGTCTTGTCTGAAATATACTGATTAAGAATCCTAGTCTATGTTGGATATACGTGGCATTACTAAGGAGAAAGCTTTCAATATTTCAGTTTTACCATTAAGGATGGTACTAGCTTTATGACTTTTATAAATATCATAAGATGGATTAAGGAACTTTCTTTTTGTTCCTAGTTTGTTATTATTATGAATGGATGTTAAATTTTTTCAAGTGATTTTTTTTCTTTATTCATCTATTGAAATGACCATTTGATTTCTCTCTTCTTGTTTTCTCTCATGTTATAATGGTTTATTGAGTATTAAACTAACCTTGCATTTTGGAATTAATGTACCTTAATCATGTTATATTATCTTTTTGTATGTTACTGGATTCTGTTGGCTGTTAGGTATTTTTATCCCTACAAAAGATACTGATCTGTATTTTTTTTTCTTGTTTTTTAAATATCTTTGTCAGGTTTTCGTGTGATGCTCTGAAGTTCTTATAAAAACAAGTTGGCAGTTGCTATCCCTTTTTCTTCTATTTTCTGATAGAGTTCACATAAGGTTGTTGTTATTTCTTTCTTACGTGTTTGAGAAAACTCACTGGTAATGCCTTGTAGGTATAGGAATTCCCTGGTTGCCCAGCTTCCACTGCTGAGGGCACAGAGTCAATCTCTGACTGAGGAACTAAGCTCCCACAGGCCATGCAGCATGGCCAAAAACAAAATGAGACACACAGGTAAAGCATGTAGGTGTGGCTATTTCTTTGGAAAAAGTTTTTAATTACATGTGTTTATCCTAAAATGTTTCATATTTTTTCATTATACTATTTATATATAAATACACTCTTACAAAAATTCAAATATTAAAGATAAAACTAAAGACTCCTTTAACCATCACCCCATAAAATTTTTAGTTGTGCTTTACTGCATTTCATCAGTGAAAGGATATGATATCCTGTGGTGGTCTTTGCAGGTTTAGGCTCTACCCAATTTGCCTGTGTGAGCTTGGGCAGCCTGCTTTGAAGCAGACACATCTCAATATCCTCATGAAGTTTTTAAGGGGATCATATGTGATGATTTTAGAAACAATGTTTAACATAGTGCCTGACACATATAAAGCATTCCTTGAATATTAACATTGAATTTGCTATTATTAGACTTTAAAAGATCTCAGAATGGATGTAAGGTACATAGGATTTCCTCCCCAGAGTGATTTTTTAAAATTTCCAGAGAAAGTGAATTCAGAGTTGAAACAAAGGTTTAAAAAAAAAAAAAATGGGTTAGGCACTTTTCATGGAGGGAACCCGTAAAAGCTGTTATAAATGGTTTTATATTTATTAAAATAAAACTACAAAAACAACAATGAATGAAGATTTCATCACTAATTATTCATAACAGAATTGAGGGAGGAACAATAAGAATAGAGGGAAAAGGTGGGACATACAGCAGAAGTAACATTCTGTGCTGGAAAGTAGTTCAAGACATCAGGGCCTTGGGACCCTGCCCCTGCCCTTGGGGGCTGGAGCAGAAGGCGCCCATCGATCAGTCAGCTGTGCCCTGGCATGGGCTTTTCCTGAGCCTGTAAGAAAACCATCCCAGTACACACGAAGGTGCCTTCCTCAGCTTTTCTATATCAAGAGTCTTTGGCACAGTGCCTTTCCACACATAAAGAAGCTCAAACTTGGGTGGAAAAAAAAAAAAAAACTGAGAGTTTGACATTTCACAAGTTGTAAATTAGTAGAACTTATACACAGATAAAAGTTCCATTTGCCATCCCTAGCTCATGTTTCAGACTCACTTTTCCCTACTATTTCAGAGAGGCACTTTAAGCACTAAGTTGGGAAAAAACAAAATGTCTCTATGTACGCAAAGGGAATTGTTCAGGTGGTGTTCTGTTGAAGGAAAACCCAAAGATCTGTAGTCTTCCAGTCACCTTAACTTTTGTAACTAGATCTCATACATTTTGATTTTATGGTATATCGTGAATCACCATCTGCAGAGATGTTACCACAGTTTTCCAGTTTCTGAAAAAGGTAGATATATAATTTGATACTCAAGAATTTGGAACAGGGAGGAGGATTATAGTTTCAACAATACCTTTGCCATCTACCTCACAGTGACAGAACTACACACAAGATTTTGTATGAAAGGATTTGTAAAATAGAAGGAAAGTCTAAAGAAATTATATTCTCTATCATTATAGTTTTCTCATTTCCATAGAGAGAAGAAATGTGCTAGATTAGATGAAAAAGTCACCTTCAATAGCGATGAGAAATGATGCTTAATAGACACATTAAGTGGAGCACTTTGGAATAGGTGACCAGTAACCTCTCGCAGTCCATGTGATCTCACTTGACACATAACAAAAAGAAATCTTGGTTTACCTTAAGTACTCTTTGGTAGTTCATTTTTTGACAAAGAAAAGCAGCATATAGTATGTGGAAGAGACACCAGCATGGAATGTTTTCCACTTTCCAGACATGAAACTTTGGAAAGGTTATTTAACCTGATTCTTTTCTTCCCTATAAATTAGGTATATATAGTCAGATTTCTGTATCACAAACAACCCCCAAATCACAGTGGTTTACAACAATAATGACATACATTTATTCTCATTCAAGATATGCATCTGCTGATGTGTGCTCAGCTGTGGCTTTGCTCCAGCTGCTTTCTATGTTTCTTATTCTTAGACCTATAGGATAAACCCTTTGTGGGGCTTGCCTAATATCATGGCTGAAAGAAAGGGCAAGTGGGTTGACAATACCACTTACAGCTTCTGCACAGTCCTGGCGTAGGCCCTGTCCGTCATCATTCCACTGGCCAAAGAGAAGCACGTGGCCAAGGCCAGCATGACTGGAGCAGTGAAGTGCACTTCTCCCACAACCAGCAGCAAGTCGCATAACCCTGTTACAGGGACGGATAGCGGGGGAAAGAGAAGGGACAGGGAGTGTCTACTAGTGCTCTCGAACGCCGTGAGTCTCAGACAAGGGAAGTGTTTAAAAGTGCCTCATAACCCAATGGATTCTCTCTTATTTAAGAATTGCTGTGATTGTTTAACAGTTCTTCTTACTGTTCCTTATTTGGAGGATCAGATCCTAGCATATCATTGAAACCTATAGTCTCCATTCTTACCACTAACCTTTCTAAAGTTTTTAACTCTCTTAGTTGTAGTTTTTTAAAGCTATGTATTCATGTTTTGGTACCTCCCAGATGGCTGGCTCAGTAGTGATGAATCTGCCTGCAACTTAGGAGACACAGGTTCAATTCCTCAGTTGGGAAGATCCCCTGAGAAGAAAATGGCAACCCACTTCAGTATTCTTGCCTGGGAAATCCCATGGACAGAGGAGCCTGGTGGGCTACAATCCATGGGGTAAAAGAGTTGGATACAACTTAGCAACTAAACAAGAGCATTCATGTTTTTAAAATGTTACAAGTATAATTATTTATATCCTCTATTATAGCTATATTAAACCCCTTTCAGAAATGTCTTTGGGCACCCAGAAAGTTTTGGACATTCTTTCCCCTGATGATTAAAAGTGACAAGATTCTCTTATAGGAAATTGGGAAAGTGTTATTAGAATGAGGAAGTAATTTAAAATACCAATATTCAAACCCTGTCTTAATAAACACATAAAAATATACAAAGATATTAATTTTTACTAGGTGAACAACTAATGAATATACTCTATTGGCAGTGTTTTCCCACCTTACTGTATGCTACATCTGTGAAAAACAGGCTTTTTTTTCTATGAAATATTTTGATATGAATTTAGCATTTTAATATACAATATTATATATTGAATATGAAATCATATGGAATTTTAAAATCCAGCGATAAGCACTTATGAGCCCAGTACCCAGCCTGGAGAGAGAACTGGACCATTACAATACCCTGGAAGTTGTCCAGGTGCTGCCCCGCTGCTGCCCCTCCCCACCCCCTCGACCCTGTAGGTGATCACTGTCCTCTGATTTGTGTACTGCCAGTAGCTGCTGCTGCCTCTTTTTTTTTTCCTTTTTTAATGTTTTCACATATGTGTGTGTCCTTCCCAGGTGGCTCAGTAAAGAATCTACCTGCAATATAGGAGACCCAGCTTCGATCCCTGGGTCAGGAAGATTCCCTGGAGAAGGCAATAGCAACCCACTCCAGTATTTTTGTATGGAGAATTCCATGGACAGAGGAGCCTGGTGGACTACAGTCCATGGGCTCACATAGAGTCGGGCATGACTTGGTGACTAACACAGCAACATATGTGTACATCTCCAAATAGTGCATCCTTGATTTTTGCTTTGAGCTTTATAAAAACGTTATCATACTACATTGTTTTTAGGAATGAAATGTATGTTGCAGAATTAGTTTAAATCATCCTCTACTGTTAGATATTTAGAGAGTGTTCTGCTATTTTACACAGAGCTTATACATTGGCCTTTGTGTGTATCCCCAATTATTTCCTTGGGAATAATTTCTAGAGGTGAAATTGCTGGGTTAAAGTGTAAGAACACTTTTATAAGGCTTTATAAAAATAGTTGCATGTCAGGAAATGTGTCCATCTCAAAGATTTTAAGAAAACAAGCATTCAAATTTGCCTGGCAGATAATTATAGATCATTACTAGTTTTCCACTTTAAAAGGCAATAAGAATACACAAATGTCCCATTAGCTTATCAAATTAGAAAGTCCAAAGCCAAATTCTTCAGTATTTCTGACCCCCTGAAATCTGTTCTGTTCTTGTCACACTGTGATTGTACTATGCTCTCAGTTCCTAAGACTAGAAACCTTGCAGACATCTGTCTACTTCCCCAGCACCCTTCAGCCACCTCACACTTCCCTGAGTCAGTCATCAAATACTTGCAGTCTGTCTCTGCTGTGTCCCTGGAATCCACCCCCTTCCCTTCCATTCTTACAAGCACTGCTCTGACAAACCCCTGCTAATCTGTCAAATGGACCGTGACACACCCTCTTAATTGGCCTGCTGCTGCTGAGTCACTTCAGTTGTGTCCTACCCTGTGCGACTCCATAGATGGCAGCCCACCAGGCTCCCCGTCCCTGGGATTCTCCAGGCAAGAACACTGGAGTGAGTTGCCATTTCCTTCTCCAATGCATGAAAGTGAAAACTGAAAGTGAAGTCGCCCAGTCGTGTCCGACTCTTCGTGACCCTATAGACTGCAGCCCAGCAGACTGCAGCCCACCAGGCTCCTCCGTCCGTGGGATTTTCCAGGCAAGAGTACTGGAGTGGGTGCCATCGCCTTCTCCAACTGGTCTGCTCCCAGCCTTCAATCTCTTACCTTTCTAATTAGTCCTTCACTCTGTTACTTTCTCATAACACAGACTTGTCTTTAAAACTGAAATCAAAACTCTTTGATAGTTCTCTATTATCTCTACAAGATAAAATCCACACTCCTTAATTAAAGCCCATGATCTAATTTAACCTACCATCTCCAGCTTTGTATCCTTGTGATTCAACCACCCTACCCCACCCCACCCCACCCTAAGAACTTTGTGTGTTATATTCTAGCCAGCCTGGCCTACTGTTCTCTATATATTTTTCAGTTTTCCCTTGTTCTTGTTACTCCCTAAAATACTGTTCCTCTCCCCTTCCTTTTCAGCAAGTTGAAATGCTAATACTCATGTTTCAAGGTTCCAATGAAATGCCAGCTCCTCCATGGAGCTAAACATCAATGTAAGTTGTCATAGTTATGCACAGATGAGTCAGGCATGTTTGCTTCTCTCAAAATACTTTGAATATCAAAACATGAAAAATATGCATGTTTTAAACATTTGCTGGATAGAAAACAATGCTAGGTATAAAAAAGTAGAACACAGAAGAATTTTAAATACCAGTTACACTAAATTTTAAATGTATGTATAAATATATGTGTATGTTTATACATTTATATATGTATATATATACACACATATACATATATGTCTATTGACAGAGACAGAGACTGATAGGAATACTTGAGCTTGATGTTTATTAAGCTTCTAACATTTTTTTTTAATCAGGCAGGATGAGTACTTCTTTACAAAATTATTATAATGATACTTGTTAGGTTCATTATCTTTCATCAAGATGCTTGCTTGAGCTTAAACAGATTTCCATTTTAAAACTTAAGCATATTAGGTCTAGTTGCAGGAGGTCAGCCAGTTGCTTCTCCTTCCTTTTCCGGTGTTGACTGTCTTAGTTGGAGGGGCCTGTTTCCTGGTCACGTCTGTCTAACCATAGTCAAAAGTCATCAGCAGTCCCCTCAAGTATAAAATAAAGGCATTGCTCTAGATGACTATTAGATGAATGAATCGATGATCTTCAAGGTTCTTTCCACGCTCTGTATTCTGAGATACTTTCCACTCATGAGACAGAAAAAGTGTTTAAGGACACAGCAAAGTGCTATTTGTTCTCTACTCTAGGGTTTCCCTGGTGGCTCAGGCAGTAAAGAATCTGTCTGCAATGCAAGAGACCCAGGTTTGATCCCTGGATCAGGAAGATCTCCTGGAGAAGGGACTGGCTTCCCACCCTAGTATCCTTGCCTGAGGAGCCTGGCAGGCTACAGTCCATAGGGTCGCAGAGTTGGACACAGCTGAGCAACAAACAGTTCTTTAACTAGCACCTTCACTGGTGTCAAGCAGCCAGTTTCTCCTTTTATTAACTCTGAACTGCCAAAAGATACTGTGTGGGGATTAGTACCCTGGGCTTCTGATCCACATGTACCACTACCTGTGGGGCCTTGGACGTGGCCCTTTCTGTCACTGAGCATCTGTTTGCCTAGCTGTGTAATGATGAAGGTCAGGCTAGATGCTCTTTGAGCTTCTTTGCAGATGTAATATAGTTTCATAATTGATATGTGTGAAATATCTAAGGATTTTTACCATATAATCACAGACACATGTTTCAAAGTTAAGAAATCATCAGAATAGAACTATTCACCAAAGAGTTTTTCCTTCATAAAGTGGTATAGATATAAAATGGGAGCAGGAAGGAGAAAAATGCAGGAAGGTATGTGTGATTGAGGGATAGCCTGGCCCCATCACTTACTTCAATTCACCTTAATATTTTTTCTCATCTGATGAACATTTTTCAAGTCTTAAAATTGTTACCTTTAGTAATATAAATCAAAAATTTTGAGAATCTCTTCTAGGAAATTAAAATGTTGGGATAGATTTTAAATATGCACACAAATTTAGATCAGTCTAGAAGTAGTAGAATATATCTCAAATATATGAACTCTAATAATCATTACAGAGATTTCTTAAGAGAGAGACTCTGAAGTCTAAACAAGAGAGCCCCATTTTAATTTCAAGGGACAAACTGATATTTGATATATGATACTTGATATATGATACAAGTTCAAACTACAGTTGCACTCGTTTCACATGCTAGCAAGGTAATGCTTAAAATCCTTCAAGCTAGGCTTCAGCAGTATGTGAACCAACAACTTCCAGATATACAAGCTGGATTTAGAAAAGACAGGAATTAGAGGTTAAATTGCCAACATCCATTGGATCATAGAAGAAGCAAGAGAATTCCAGAAAAACATCTGCTTCATTTACTACACTAAAGCCTTTGGCTGTGTGCGTATAACAAACTGTGGAAAATTCTAAGAGATGGGAATACCAGACCACCTTACCTGCCTCCTGAGAAACCTGTATGCGGGTCAAGAATCAACAGTTAGAACCGGACATAGAACAATAGACTGTTTCAAAATTGGGAAAGGAGTATGTCAAGGCTGTATATTGTCACTCTGCTTATTTAACTTATATGCAGAGTACATCATGTGAAATGCTGGAATGGATCTCTCTATCATAAGCTGGAATCAAGACTGCCGGAAGAAATATCAACAACCTCAGATACGTAGATGATACTCCCCTAATGGCAGAAAACAAAGAGGAACTAAAGAGCCTCTTGATGAAGGTGAAAGAGGAGAGTGAGAAAGCTGACTTAAAACTCAAGAAAGAAAAGAACTTAAGAAAACTAAGATCATGCCATTCAGTCCTGTCACTTCATGACAGATAGATGGGGAAACAACGGAAACAGTGAGAGACTTTATTTTCCTGGGCTCCAAAATCACTGCAGATGGTGATTGAGCCATGAAATTAGGACACTTCTTCCTTAGAAGAAAAGCTATGACAAACCTAGCTACTGCTGCTGCTAAGTCACTTCAGTCGTTGCTGACAAAGGTACATCTAGTCAAAGCTGTGATTTTTTCCAGTAGCCATGTACAGTTGTGAGAGTTGGACCGTGAAGAATTCTGACTGCCAAAGAATTGGTGCTTTTGAACTGTGGTGCTGGAGAGGACTCTTGAGAGTCCCTTGGACTGCAAGGAGATCCAACCAGTCAGTCCTAAAGGAAATCAACCCTGAATATTCTTTGGAGGACTGATGCTGAAGCTGAAGCTCCAATACTTTGGCCGCCTGATGTGAAGAGCCAATTAACTGTACAAAACCCTGATGCTGGAAAAGATTGAAGGCAAGAGGAGAAGGGGGCAATAGAGGACAAGATGGTTCCATGGCATCACCAACTCAATGGACATAAGTTTGAGCAGACTCTGGGAGATGGTGAAAGATGGGGAGGCCTAGCATACTGCAGTCGATGGAGTCACAAAAAGTTGGACATGACTTAGCAACTGAAGAAAAACTTGATTCCAGAGTTGCTTCTGTTATACATAATTGTTACTGTTTAAACAAATATTTCTTTTCTAGTAATTAGGTTTTTTTTTCCATTTTGATGGGTAGTCATAAATATTAACCACCAGCAGTGCAGGGATAATTTATATTCAAATTGTCAGACATCACTCTGTGAACACATAAAATAATTTAAATTTATTTAGAACCTTTTATCCTGAAGTGCTCTACACATATTTCTTTATAATCTGATTGCAAGCTATATATAGGCCTCTCCTACCTGAAACAGAGAAGCAACCAAAGTAACTAAAATAAAGAATATGGCTTCAAAAAAGTAGAAGAAAGAAGGAAATGTATTTTTACTTGTTCCTCTATGTTCTTATCCCTATAGGATTGGAGAATCCATGTTGACCAAATGCACCAGCACAAAAGTGGGATTGAATCTGCTCTAAAGGAAACCAAGGTATGTGAATTACTTCAAATGAGTCCATGAGTCCATTTATTCATCTGTGAAGTACCTGTTAAGGGAAAACATGAAAGAAAAATGGCCCAGTCCTTACCCTTGAGGAGTTTACTGATCAAATATACCATATTATATTTCAACAGCCCTAAGATTTAAACCAACTAAAGAAAGGTAACTATTTAAAAGGTGTGTGTATATATATATATAAAAGTTTATTGCATACTTTAGATATAGTTTATTTATATATGTAGGTGTGTTAGAATCAATTCGTCATTCTTTCCTCTTTGAATCCCAAAGAATAACAGAGCGCCAGGCCAGCAGTGCCTAGAATTTGCAGCTTCCAGGATTGCTGCCTGCCAGTAATAGGGACTTTGGAGATTACCACAAGGAAGCCAAGCTGGAGTAAGGTTCTGGTGCCCAGACTGGAGCTATAAGTTTGGTTCGGTTTGGTTTGAACAGTATAAGTTTATTTTCCCACAGCTCCAGAGGCTAGAAGTCTGATATCAGGATGCCAGCATGACCAGGTTGTAGGGAAGGCTCTCTTCCTGGCTCACATGCAGCCACTTACTTGCTGTGTCCTCACATGGGGAAAGAGAGCTATGATGTCTCTTCCTCATATTATAACAACACCAGTTCTGTGAGCTCCACTCTGATGACCTCATTTAATCAAAATCACCTCCAAAAAGGCTCCAGTACAGTCACTTGAGGGGAGATGGGGGAAAGGAAGGCATCAACATATTAATTTCGGAAAACACAGTTCAATCATAGCAAGATTGCTCATGCCAAAGTATGAATCTGCTATAGAACCCCTTTTTCCCTCTGGATACCACTCAAAACTGGCATCTTTTTGTGTCACCCAATGATGTCACTGCAGACTAGAGCGCTAAGTTTAATGATCTACTTCCAGCTGCAATATTCCAGTCATCTTTGAATTGTGCTTATAAGAAAATCATGTTATTCCCTTACCTACTTTGATTATGAACTTTAAAGCAAATTCCACTCACACACATTTTGGATTTGCATAAGGACAAATAAATCAACTAACACTACCAGGTGCTTTTTAATTTTAACATTCTGCAAAGTGTGACTAAAATAATTCTCCTTGCAGACTTTTTTGTTACTGAAAATTTCAAACTGTTTCGTCTTTTTCATTTGTAACTAAGAATTTGTGGGCTGAACAGAGGGAGATTTAACCCATTTAAAACTACTTTGAAAAACATATTTGTGCATTCTTTCCCTATTAAAATTTCATGAAACTTCTAGGGATTTTTGGACAGACTTCATAATGAAATTAGTAGGACTCTGGAAAAGATTGGCAGCCGAGAAAAGTACATCAACAATCAGCTCGAGCACTTGATTCAGGAGTATCGCGCGGCTCAGGCCCAGCTGAGTGAGGTAACTGAAGAGTGACGCCTGGGGCTCGTTCCAGGTCATGACTCTAATCCCTAAACGTGACACAGCACTTCTCTTCTAGAGGGTCATGCAGTACTTTTCACAAACAGCAGCACAATAATTCTCTGCCTGCATTCAGAAGCAAATGGAACTTGTCATCTCCATTTTACGTGTGATAGAAATGACATCCTAGGAGTCTTTAAAATGCATTTCTTCATCTGATTGAAGTAAAAGAAATCATATATTCCTTAGGAAAGGAACAGAGTGTCAGGACACCTGGTTTTGTTTCTAAGTCTGCTGTTAATTTACTGTCTGAGTAGGAGGAAGTAGAAGAGTATGCATTTACATGTGTCAGGGAGAAAAGACAGCCTTGCCATAATGGCTTACAACCACATAATAAGGGGTATGAAAGCAAGACACATTCAAAGACAGCAGTTTAATTAATTAAATGAGCACATTTTTTGATCCTTGCAACGTTTTAGAATTTCAACCAAAAATAAAAACCTTCATCCTTTGAAAGCAGCCGTGCTTTGTTCCAGCGGTAGGGATCTAAAGGCTTTTTCTCTGGGATTTATGCTCCCCACTTTCCTGATGCTGAGGAAGACCACTGAGAGCACTTACTGATGTCAGTTAAAGGCAGACAAGGTTAGAAGGAGAAAAGAATGGAAATAAACTGGAGATACTTCTGTATTAATACTTTTAGGAGTTCTCAAAGACAAAGCAGAAACTAACCACATCTTTTATTGTTTGTTTAATTAACTGTTCACATATATACACATGTATTCATGGATATTTTTACTTTTAAAATACTGTAAAAGTCTCTGATTAAAGCCACCCTGTATTTCTCAAACACCAACACTAAATAATTGTTAAATTAGTTCCCAAGAACACATTCTACATTGTCATACTGCCTGTTAAATCTTACTAATTACTGATTCTGATGTTCTGTTGTTTTTGAGAATGAGTTTTCTCTGCATAGCAGGCAGATTAGATCAAGCAAGAGCCATTGCCTAAACTGTTTAGGAATGGCTGAGGACAGATTTTTATTGTGAATTGTGGCCCTGTGTGTTACACAGTCAGTATATGGTGATTGAGGTAGTTCACCCTTATATAGTGTTTTCATTAAATACATGGTGCCTGTTAGGGACATTCAAATAGCTGCTGTTAAAATGTCACTTTTCACAAATGTATTCACAGACAAGGAAGGGGGTTGTCATAAAATGATATGCAGAAATTGTGAATACAAAGAGGTCATATTTAAGTAATCTGCTTGTTTTGATTTTTCCATTAAACAAAATGTTTTCTCCCTCAGGCAAGGGAGCGATACCAGCAGGGAAACGGTGGAGTAACTGAAAGGACCAGAATCCTGTCTGAGGTACACACTGTGTTCACCCAAATTCTCACCTGTCAGCAGGGCCCTGCTGTTGACAGCCATGGATGGTTTAATACTGCTACAGCCATGGTTGTTTACTTTAGTAATTGCTTCCTGTGGCTCTAAATCCTTTTCTTCAGGAGAAAAATCCCTAAATTTTCTTTTCAGTGAATCAGTTAGGTATTTATATACCTACATATTTCCACAAAATGCCTAAAATTGTTTTACTAAATGTAACGTAAAACATGCTAATGATATTAGCTCGTTTATAACCTTCCTTAATCTTTTTAAAACTTAATAATTATAATGAATATATAGAAGAGTATTTACTTAAATGTCTATAGTAAAGTTTAATGTTAGTATTTAAGATATAATTTTTTTAATGATTGTGTTGATAACTTGTATGTGATCCTATTTCTCTGTCCAGAAATTGAGACAGGCATTTAACCTTTTCCCTTCTAAAGACTTTTTAGAAGGGATTTTAGAATATTTTTAGAATAGTCTGAAAAGAAGAGTTTTTAGAATGTTTACATACATTGTTGTATTTACTTTCATCATTTTGTAAGAGATGGAAGACCTAATATATATTAGTTATATTAATAATACATGTATTATATTTTATGTGTTAGGTCTTACCTTTAAATATGTGTGTGTGTGTGTGTGTGTGTGTGTGTGTATATATAAATAATATATACTCCCACTTCTCACTGAAGAGCTGAGAGGAAAAAGACCTGACAAGATCAGTAGCCAGTGTGGGACTAAAGTCTAAGACTATCTTTGGATACATTCAAGTATAATTGTTACAAACTTTTCTGTATAGTGGGCTTCCTAGGTGGCTCAGTGGTAAAGAATCCACCTGCCAGTGCAGGAGACACAGGAGACGTGGGTTCAGTATCTGGGTCGGGAAGGTCCCCTGGAGAAGGAAATGACAGCCTGCTTTAGTATTCTTGCCTGGAGAATCCCATGGACAGAGGTGGGCTATAGTCCGTGGGGTCACAAAGAGTCTGACATGACTGAGCAAACAGCACACACACATTTCTATACAGTAGAATTAAGCTTTTTTCTGGAGATTATTTGAGGAGTAAATAGTTATTTTAAAATAATGAAAATATTACTTTAGAAATATTTAGACTCTAGTCCTGTGGTGCTTCTAGGCAGATAAAACATTATACAGAACTAAAGTGCTCACTTACGTTAGGTAAATTAACACTGGAAGGGAGTCCAGGGAACCATTTAGTTCTTTCAGAGTATGTAGTTATCCCCAGTTGTAACATTTCGGATGCCTGAACAAAATTAATTTTCTTTACTTGGATGTGCACTTTATTCCTAAGGAAGTTTTTACTCACCAGTATGATAAAAATAAAGACTACTAAGTTACAATGATTATGGTTTGGTTCTAGATTGTATCAAAAATTTTTCAGTTTTTTAAAGGTGATAGCTTTCTACGAGTATTAATGCTAGTTTGGAATTTTGCTAATAACAGAGACTATAGTACAATTTTGAGTATGATATAGAGTATATATAAGAGCCAGGATAGCAGCACAGTATGCCTCTTGGAGTTCATGGTTTGGATAAAGCAGTTAGATTATTTTTACATATAGCCATATGGCATAAATGTTATTTTTAGTGTCCTATAGTGGAAGAGGTAGCATATTCTCTTACAAAATTATAATATTAAGAAAGAAACCTAGTAAATCTTTAGAATTAGTAAAGCCTCTAGGATGTTTATGGTATTGTAATTAATAAGTAGTCATTAGAGACTTTCATGGTAGATGCTGTGAGATAACTGCAAGGCGTGAGTGCCTAATGCCTGAAAAAAAAAAAACTCAGATCTTTTTATTCTATCATGTTACAACCTGAGACAGTTAATGAGAAAGTAATTTGGTGACGTTTAACAATAGGAGCACGCTTAGAAGATAAAAAGCTTAGCATGTCTGCATACTTTATCTTATTGTTCAAATTATGTCCAGGATATTGCTAATATCTTTGTAGCCCTTTATGTGTGTATTATGTCTGAATTATTTGTCTTAATACATCATTCAAAAATTTGGAAGTTTTAAAACCCAGCGCTCATGAGAACTTTTGTTTTCAATGAAAGGTTACAGAAGAGCTAGAAAAGGTGAAACAAGAAATGGAAGAAAAAGGCAGCAGTATGACTGACGGTGGTAAGTACACACTGATTTTAAGGAGAAAATGAGCAAAAGAATTGTCTCTCTTTAAGAAATGTATTTTTAAGAAGGTATTAATAAATAGGAAGGCTCCTTTTAAAATGAATTTGTTTGAAGGAGGGGTACATGGTACAAAAATGATATCTGATAATCAGTATACAATCTTCCTTATAAATGAGCTGAGAAGAGTCATTTTTACTATCATTCAGGATTTTATTCAAACTATATCTGTTCAGAAATAGGGTAGAAAATATTTAAATATACACTTTGATATGCCTGTTTAAAAAGGTAATATTGTGTTCTGTTTTCATCCAGTGAGATTCATCATTCCATTTTATTGGACAAAAACACTCAGTGTAAGTGGTGATGTGATGACTCCCCTTTTCACTCACCCCCAGTAGGCCTGATGGGCAAGGGTCAGATAGGGAAGAATTAATATTCCGACAGTAATCATCGTCCATTGTGAGCTAGTTACTTTGACATGGCCTGGTGGTGATTGCCCAAAGGCCTTTCTATGTTCTAGAAACATTTTAGAGTTCTAATGGTATATACTGAGTAATCTTTCAAAAGGTGATGTATAGAGGATTTGCAGTATGTTTGAATGAGCCTATTAGCTGTGTCTCAAAGTAATTCTTTCTTCCCTTTGTATCCCTTTTTAATCTCCTTTCTCCCATAGTATCCTTTTTTTCCTTAGACAGATATACTAGCCCATTAAAAATACTGAAGAAATCGTTATATACCCCTTTAGCAACTCTTCCTCTAGAAAAGAAGTTCAGCCTCAGTACATCAAATGCTACATCATTTCCCAGCCTAGAAATTTCAGGTGTTTAAAATGCCACAGTAAAACTGTGTGAATGTCAGTAAATTGTTGGCTATGTTTTTAACCCTATTTTTGGCTTAAGACAAAGTGAGGAAAATGTCATACCATTCTGTAATAAACTGATACTCCAAATGAAAATTTTTATTCCATGTTATTTTCATTTTGCAGCTCCTCTGGTGAAGATTAAACAGAGCTTAACAAAACTGAGGCAAGAAACTGTTCAGATGGACATTAGAATCGGTGTTGTGGAACACACATTACTCCAGTCAAAACTGAAGGAAAAGTCCAACATGACAAGAGACATGCATGCCACAATCATTCCAGAATCTGCAATAGGCTCTTATTAAAACATACCATTTTTCATGCTTCTGATTATTGGTTTTTTATAGAAACTCATATTTCATGTTGCATAGATTACAAAGCACAGTTATTCCTCTTAAAGCATGTTGATGGGTATTTTTTTACATATATACACACATATTGTATCATGATGATTATGGATGGTCAAAACTTTTAAATTGAATATAATATTTAATAAAGTAATTTAAAATTCTCACTTTCAAAGCAGCTTTCACTATCATTACATAGAGTGAAGCCCTGACCTGGCGGCTCCCTGTTCTTATGGTTCCTTGCATCTGAGAGAGAGGAGCGTGGTTCAGTGTGGGTAGGACCCACGCTTTCTGCAGGCGCTGCTGCTGCTGTCAGCACATGGGCCTTTGGCACAAGCCGGCCCCTTCCATTCGATGCACACAAAGTGATCTCAGGTGTTTCTGCTCCCAGATGCAGCCGGGCAATGGCTGGGAATTCTTTCCAAAATTCCAAAATTCCTTGCCTCAACTTTATGGTTACCTAAAATTATATTTTTTTAAAAAAGCATAAGAATAAAACTTCAGTATCTTTATTAACATTTGAAGTTTATTATTTACCATGACCATTTCATGACTAAACTGATTTTATATCTACTATGATCTAAGGTTCCCTGATAAAAAATAAATATTTCAGTCATGTTTGATAATGTTCATGTAGTGAATAAAGAGGTGTATACATTTCTCAGTTCTACTTTTCTCTGTGGTATCAGATATACTAAAGAATCATTTTGTAGCAGAAGGAAGGATAGCAAGTCATGTCACAATCAGCCTCCTGGTACTGGCAGTCTTTACTTAACACATCTTACTGAGCAACTTCCTCATCTGGGATTTCTAAGTTGGTGACATAAGCATTATGAGAGTGACCAGACTTGCAACTGGGGGAAACTGATATGTGCTCAAACCAGAAGATAACCAACACTTATTTTTTGAAAATAAGGAGGAAACAAGGATCTAGTGATAAATTTTGATTAGAATACTATATATATGTGTGTGCATATGCATACATATGTGTGTATATATATATATGTGACAGAAAAAAATCCCCTTATTTTTCATTTGATGATTTTATTTCCACCCTGCCTTTTTTTAGCCTTTACTTTCCATATATATACCCTCACACATACAAATCTTTTCTTTCAAACTTCCTAGTTTAAGATCACATTTAGATAAATCAGTATGCATAAACTATTCTTTTACTCAAGAGTGAAAGTGAAGGTCCTGTCTGACTCTGTGACCCCATGGACTATACACTCCATGGAATTCTCCAGGCCAGAATACTGGAGTGGGTAGCCTTTCCCTTCTCCATGGGATCTTCCCAACCCAGGGATCAAACCCAGGTCTCCCACGTTGCAGGCAGATTCTTTACCAGCTGAGCTATCAGGGAAGCCCATTACTCAAGAGGGTGGCAATCAATACAATGGCAAAGTCAGTTTATTTAATTTGGGATAATAGGTAGTTTAAAATGAAGTCCTACATTTTTCCCTTCCTTTATGGTCATTGGGAGGCACAGAACAGAAAGACCAAAACCTAACTTTTGGACCCACAAACTTAACAGCAGTTTCCCTGGAACTTATTTGCATAGGTATTGTCATGGCTCAGATGTTAAAGCCTCTGTCTACAATGCGGGAGACCCGGGGGCTTGGGTTGGGAAGATCCCCCGGGGAAGGAAGTGGCAATCCACTCCAGTACTATTGCCTGGAAAATCCCATGGACAGAGGAGCCTTGTAGGCTACAGTCTGAGCGGCTTCACTTTTCGCTTTCACTAATAGTCATGCCTAAGTAGTAATGTGGCGAATTCAATCAGTGCTGAGACCCCTTCTAGATAAATGAGAGCTCTCCATAAAATGTACTGTTACTCTTCATTTCATGCAAATGCAATAATCTAAGAACTCTTCCAATAACTAGTGTAAGCAACCTATTTTCACTTCCTTTGAAATAATCCAATTTACTCAGGTTGGGCCAGGTGGTCCTCCTTACAGTTCCCATAGAGCCCTGTGAATAACAGAACTTGTTGTAGTATCTTGTCATTATTTTTTCCTCCATCATCTCTAATAGATTGAGCTGCTTGAAGATAAGAAGAAGATCTTTCTTGTTTCTGTGTTGCTAACCAGGTCCTGGCACATAGGATGTGAGTTAGTAAGTGAATGGGTAAATGTAGTGTGCAGCTCCAGAGTATATTGCAGGTCCTATTCTACAGCAGATTAATTTAATGTTATCAAGTCTGAGATCTGACAGTTTCAAGATAGTAATTATAAATTATAGGTCCGGGATTGAATTGGCAGCATTAGTATGAACTCATGGATTTTTCATACAGTTAGATTAATTAAAAATATAAATATTTATAGATATAGAAATACAAATACTTTTATACATGTGTTTACTAGTTCTGTCCTCTTAAGAGTGTCTAGAAACAGTGACCGTAGATAGCAATGAGAATACCTAGCACTCAGATCTTGGTTTCTAAATTTTCTATTTTAACAACAACAAAAAAGATCTTTTAGAAAAATTACTAATTCCTGGGCTGGGGCAGAGAAAGCACAGATGAGCCCGGAATTCTTTGCCAGATAGTAAGGACATGTGCAAAGAAATGATGGGGATATGGCTAAAGAATGTAGACTAGAATTTCATACTAGCCAATCTGGGACAACTGAGCATCAAAACAAAGAATTAGAGTAATAAATTATAACCCAGAGTATAAAACAACAAACTATGAGTCCATACAGGTAGAGATAAATGAATCAATGGCAGAAGAGAAGGGTCCTCCTTATAGTACAATAACAGCTAAAGTAAAAGAAATAAATGCATTTAGAAATCACCATCTGGTGACTGCCATGCAGGTATATTTCACAGATACTATAGGTTCAATCCCAGGCTACCACCGTAAAGCAAATAACACAATAAAGTATATCACATGAATTTTTTAGTTTCCCAGAGCATGTAAAGGTTATGTTCACAATAAACTGTAGTCTATTGTCTGCAATAACATTGTCTTTTAAAACTATATTTTACTATATTGGATATATTTTAATTAAAAAATACTTTACTGCTAAAAACTGCTAACCATCATCTGAGGTTTACAAGTCATAGTAATAGAATCAAGGCCCACTCATCAGGTTGTGAACAAGAAGTTTAACTGTGAATAAATTGTGTTCCTTCCCAGGTTGGTTGAGAAAGGATAGATAGGAAGGAGGGGAGAAGAAAGGTCTCCACTTCTGCTGGGACTTTTTAAATAGTTAAGAAGGAAAGTACTCTTCAAGCAGAAAACTGAGAGACAAATTTGGATAATAGCTAATTATCATTCAATGATATCTTGAGTAGCAGATAAGGAATTTGATGGAGGGAAAAAGATCACTACTCAGGGAATTTCCTGGTGTTCCAGTGATTAGGATTCCACACTTCCACTGCAAAGGGCATGGGCTTAATGCCTGGTCAAGAATCAAGATCCCAAACGCCACATGGCACGGCCAAAAAGGAAAAAAAAAAAAATCTGATCATATAATAATGATAGTAAACATTTGAAGAATTAACTTTTCTTAACAATTACCCAAATGAAGCACAGAGAATGAAATAAGCATTTCCAAAGCATGTTGGGAAAATGGCACAATATTACTGGTAATTTGAACTGGCCTCAATTTACTTCTTTATGTACATTGTTGTTGTCTAGTTGCTAAGTTGTGTCCAACTCTTTGTGACCTCATGGACTGCAGTCCACCAGCCTCCTCTGTCCATGGACTCTTCCAGGCACGAATACTGGAGTAGGTTGCCATTTCTTGACAAATGCTAAAACTATTAGGTGAAAGTTTAATGAAAAACTTGAGTATTTACATAATCTCAAAGCCCATGAGATATTCTACAGAGAGAAAAATCATAACTTGACAGTGGAGAAACCTGGGATATATCACTTTAAGGGATCAAAAGTTAACATTACTAGCAGTGAAACAAGTAGATAGCATGTTTCTCCTGAAAAGAGCACACATTCCTGAAAGTGTATGACTTGAATCTGTTAATAATCATGAGAAAACATCAGACAAATCCAATGGAGGGATGTTTTACAAAATGGCCTCTGTTCTTCAAAAAGTGTACTTGTGGCTGACTCACACTGCTGTATGGCAGAAGCCAGCACAATATGGTGGAGCAATTATCCTCCAATTAAAAATAAATTTTAAAAATCAAGAGAGGCTGTGAAATTAAAAAAAAATTACAAGGCCATGAAAAACACTGAGGAATTGCTCCAGATTAAAGGAGATGAAAGAGACATAATTAAATGCAACAAACAATTCAAGACTGAATACTGGGCGAAAAAAATAAATAAAGCCTTTATTTGTTAGAAAAGGTAAGATTTTCTGAGACAGTTAAGATTAAGATCTATAGACTGGATAATAGTGTTAAATCAATATTTTTTTAGTATTTGTACTAAAGTTATATAAAAGGATGTCCTTTGTTTTAGCAATACACACAAGTATTTGGAGGCTAAGAAGCATCATGTCAGCAACTTGCTCTCAAATGGTTCAGGGGAAAAAATGTATACTTGTGTGTGTGTTTATATATTCACACACATATAGAGAAGAAGAATGATTTTTAAAATATGGTTAACTATTAACATTTTGAGATTTGAGAGAATAATATATAAAAACATATTGAAATCCACTGTACATTTTTAGAACTTTTCTATAAATCTGAAATCATTTCAAAGTATAAAGCCAAAAAATGGAAATGATATTCTTCGTATAAAGTAAGTCTCCCTTTGATTCAAATAGGCAACTTGTGTGAATCGTATGACCTCTCCAATAAAATTATATGGCCCATGGAACATGTCTTAAACTTACATAATCATTTATTCATTGATAAAGTAGGAACAACTTTCTGACACCTCTAAGGAACTATTTCTCTACTGCCCTCTTAATTAACCTAGGTCAGCATTTCCCATGAGTTTAAACATAAGCAAATGTTTCTATAACCAGTAAATTTGAAAAACATTAACTAAACAAGTTTCATTTCCTTCAGGACTTCTCATCTACACTGTGAATCTGCAAGCAGCAAATGTAGTTCCTTTTCTTTTCTTTTTCACAAAAAATGTAACAGCAGACTCTCTTCACTGAGAATGCCCTTTAAGAATGTAGATTTAGGTAAACGGGTATGAAAAATCAGTGTGCAGTTCTTAGATTATTTTCCAACCTTTTATTAGAACAGATGGATTTGTGAAGGAAGATGAGAAAACACATAATTCTCTGATTCAAAACTCTTCTGCGTGACATGGATGGTTAACAAACATGGGTTTGAATGCTGAGGGTCAGTAAACTTTAAGGATTTAGGAACCTTTGTAGCGAACCTAGGATTAAATGCCCAAATGGTTTTCTTCTTAAAACTCTTTTCTGCCAGCCTGAAATGCTTTTTGTGTTTTCTTTAAAGCAGTCTTCATTATAACAATGTGATTGAAGTAGTTAGAAAGGATCCTCTCTATTTTGTAGTTAAATAGCAATCATTGTCAAAGCTTTACCGTTTTAAAAACTGAACGCACCCAACAACCAAGTCATAATTCCTAAAACTTTATATTTGAAAAGGTGGCATGGTCTTTTAAAGGGTAAAATCAATTTTGGATTCACTAGTTTGTTGTCGTTTGACAAGTCTTTTTACAAATACAGGGAAGAGGAGGGCAAGAACCATCTTAATGTGTTCATGTTAACGTGTTCTAAAGAATACATCTTAAGCATTAGATTTCCATAATTGAGTGCTTTCAATACAGACATGCAAAGTTCAAACCTGTGATTTGCTGAGTCACCATTAGTATTTTATTTCAGGCCACCATGGTCCACTCCATACTTTTGCCCTTGCCCCTTTAAGAACTACAATGACACTTTCCCGTTGCTCCTCAATAGTGCCCTAGAGCTCATCATCTGCTTTTTCCCATCCCCTATTTGAGAAATTATTGGATAAAATCTTTGTACATAGCCCCTACTCTATGGGTTAGTAGTCAACAGCAAGTTGTCACTTCCTTACCCTACACAGCATTCTCTAGGTTGGAAATCTCTGAAGTTCCTAACTCTAGTATGGAATCAAGTAGGAAACTTCTAAAAAAAAAAAAATATATATATATATATATATATATATATATATAATCTCCAATTTCCCAGCCCTCCTCTCCCACAGTTCTTATTGCACAGGTCTTGGGTGGAACCTTGGGTGGTCAGAAAGCTTAAAAATCTCCTCAGGTGCCTTTGATGCAGCTAATCTAAGAACTCCTTTAAGGAATTACCACTCTAGAAATGTTTCCTGGCTATGAGTAAACAGATAAACTACCTTAGATCCAAAAGGATCTTCAAAGAGGATCTAAATTAGTGCTTCTTCTGTGAGCTATCTTAAAATTAACCCCAACTGAAATGATTTTTAATTAAGTACCCTAGATTATTTACCACTAGAGTTTAAGACATACTAATATTTAAAACTGTCTTTAAAAAATAGTAAAACCAAAGCCATAAAAGTTTAAGTGCCCTGCCTATTTAACAAACCAAGATTACAAAGTGCAGAGTTTCCTAAGTTATTCTTAACACAGTTTGGAGCAACTCTGAAGGAGCTTCATGTTCATAGCCCATCACCCATCCTGTCCCATCTATAGCCCAACACACGATTATACAGTCAGATTTCCATTCATAGCCAAAAGTACTTTTTTCTTCACTCCCTATATAAATGGCATAGAACACTGCATGGGGAGTCCAGACACCTTGATTCCAATCCCAACTTTCCTAGTAATTTTCTGCATGACTTTAAGGATGTTACTTATCTTCAGCATTAATTTTCTTCTTCTGAAAAGTTAAGAGTAGGACTAACATATTCTGGATGCTTCTAGTCCTAAGACTGCATGATTTTAAATTTTAATAGGCTCACCTCCACTGTAGTAGCTTGCAATGGTGTACCAGCCCCTAAGAGCTCATTGTCAGAGATTCAGAAATTTTGAGAGTGGTTGTTAAACTGTTGTAGCTTAAAATCAGCCATTAATGGGAGTATTTACACCATAGAAATAGGAAAACACTAAAAATCATGGCTTTAAAAACAAAAAGACAAGAGGAGAACATGATGACAGAGGAGTAGGTGGACATGGAGTACATCTCTCTCCATGGATACATCAAGAATACACCTTCAGACACAGAAGTGCATGCAGAACACCAGCTGAGCACAGACAGGAGGACCTGATCAGTGGAAAAGAATATATAGAACCACGCAAAACTCAGTAGGACAAAGGAACTAGGCGGGGGCGGGGGCGGGGGACAGGGGTATTAGTAGGACTGGACTGGCCCTCAGTGGGTGGGGGAACTGAAGCAGGGTTCTGATCCCCAAATCAGGGCAATTGTCTGAGTCAGAGAAGAAACATTTAAGGCTAAAAGTAAAACAGCTGATCTGTGGCAGCCTAAATGGAATGAGAATCAGACAGTCCTTGCCACAGCCATACATACGCTAGACAGGAACACTGGTCCCCTGGAAGGAGCAGCAACTGGGAGCTGGAGTTTAGAGATTGTGGAGCAATCCCAGGGCCAGGGCTGCTGTTGACTGCAGAGAAACACATCAAGGAGATGTGAGAGAGGAGATCATGGTGGGAACTGCCAATGGAAGAAAGCTGGGCAGCCATGGAAGCAAGACGAACTACCTGAAAAAGAATTCAGAATAATGACAGTACAAATGATCAAAAACCTTGAAAACAAAATGAAGAAAAAGCAAGAATCAATTAACAAAGACCTAGAAGAATTAAAGAATAAACATACAGAGACAACACAATTACTGAAACTAAAAATACTCTAGAAGGAATCAATAGCAGAATATCTGAAGCAGAAGAACAAATCAGTGAGCTGGAAGATAAAATGGTGGAAATAACTTCTGAAGAGCAGAATAAAGTAAAAAGAATGAAAATAACTGAGGACAGTCTCAGAGATCTCTGGGACCATATCAAATGCACCAACATTCAAATTATAGGGGTCCCAGAAGAAGAAGAGAAAAAGAAAGGGTATGAGAAAATTTTTGAAGAGGTTATAGTTGAAAATTTCCCCAACATGGAAATAGTCAAGTCCAAGAGGCACAAAGAATCCCATACAGGATAAACTCAAAAGAGAAACATGCCAAGACACATACTAATCAAACTAACAAAGTCTAAACACAAAGAAAGATTATTAAAAGCAGCAAGGGAGAAGCATCAAGTAACATACAAGAGAAACCCCATATGCTTAATAGCTGATCTTTCAGCAGAAACTGCAGGCCAGAAGGGAATGGCAGGATATATTTAAAGTACAGAAAGGAGAAAATCTACAACCAAGATAACTCTACCCAACAAGGATTTCATTCAAAATTGATGGAGAAATAAAAAGCTTTTCAGACAAGCAAAAGTTAAAGGAATTCAGTACCACCAAACCAACTTTACAACAAATGTTAAAGGATCTTATATAGTCAAGAAGTATAAGAGAAGAAAAAAGATCTACAAAATCAACCCCAAACAATTAAGAAAATGGCAATGGGAACATATATATCAATAATTACTTTAAATGAAAATGAATTAAATACTCCAACCAAAAGACAGAGACTGGCTGAATGGACACAAAAAAACAAGACCCATATATATGCTGTCTATAAGAAACCCACTTCAGATCTCAAGACACATATAGACTGAAAGTGAGAGGTTGGAAAAATATATTCCATGCAAGTGGGAAGCAAAAGAAAGCTGGAGTAGCAATCCTCATATCAGACAAAATAGACCTTAAAATAAAGTAGATTTCAAGAGATAAGGAAGGACACACTACATAATGATCAAGGGATCAATCCGTGAGGAAGACATAACAATTGTAAATATCTATGCACCCAAGATAGCAGCACCTCTATACATAAAACAAACACTAACAGACATAAAAGGAGAAATTGACAGCAACACAATAATAGTAAGAGACTTTAAGACCCCACTCACACTAATGGACAGATCATCAAAAAAAAAATTAATAAGGAAACACAAGTCTTAAATGATACATTAAATGAGATGGATCTCATTGATATCTTCAGGGCATTTCATCCAAATGCAGAAGAGTACACCTTTTTCTCAAATGCATATGGAACATTCTCTAGGATAGACCACATTCTGGGTCACAAATCAAACCTCAGTAAATTTAAGAAAATTGAAATCATATCAAGCATCTTCTCCTACCACAATGTTATGAGACTATATATCAATTACAAGAAAAAACCCATGAGAAACACAAACACATAGAGATTAAACAACATGTTTCTAAATAACCAACAGGTTACTGAAGAAATCAAAATGGAAATAAAAAAATTTCTAGAAACAAATGACAAAACACGACAACTCAAAACCTATGGGATGCAGCAAAAGCAGTTCTAAGAAGGAAGTTTACAGCAATACAATACTACCTTAAGAAACAAGAAAAACATTGAACAGACAACCTAACTTTACACCTAAAACTGGAAAAAGAAGAACAAAAACCTGGAAATTAGTAGAAGAAAGGAAATCACAATGATCTGAGCAGAAAAAAATAAATGAAAGAAACAATAGTAAAGATTAATAAAACTAAAATCTGGTTCTTTGAGAAGATAAACAAAATTGACAAACCTTTAGCCAGACTCATCAAGAAAAAAGAGAGAAGAATCAAATCAACAAAATTAGAAATGAAAAAAGGAGAAGTTACAACAAACAAACAATGCAGAAATACAAAGGATTATAAGAGATTATTATGAACAATTATATGGCAATAAAATGGATAACCTGGAAGAAATGGACAGATTCTTAGAAAAGTTCAATCTTCTAAGACTGAACCAGGAAGAAATAGAATATATGAACAACCCAATTACAAGCACTGAAATTGAAGGTGTAATCAAAAATCTCCCCAAAAAACAAAAGTCCAGGACCAGATGGCTTCACAGGAGAATTATATCAAACTTTTAGAGAAGAGCTAATGCTATCCTTCTAAAACTCTTTCCAAAAAATTGCAGAGGAAGGACCTCTTCCAAACTCATTCTACAAGGCCACCATCACCCTGATACCAAAACCAGAGAAAGGCAGCACAAAAAGAAAACTACAGGCCAATATCACTGATGAACATAGATGCAAAATTCCTCAACAAAATTTTAGCTAACAGAATTCAGCAACACATCAAAAGCTCATGCACCATGACCAAATTGGGTTTATTCCAGGGATGCAAGGATTCTTCAATAAACACAAATCAATCAATGTGATACACCATATTAACAAATTGAAAAATAAAAACCAGATGATCATCTCAATAGATGCAGAAAAAGCCTTTGACAAAATTCAGCACCCATTTATGATTAAAACTCTTCAGAAAACGGGCATAGAAGGAACCTACCTCAACATAGTAAAGGCCATATATGATAAGCCTACAGCAAATATTATTCTCAATGGTGAATAACTGAAAGCATTCCCCCTAAGATCAGGAGCAAATCAAGGGTGTCCACTTTTGCCACTATATTCAACATAGTTCTGGAAGTTCTAGCTATAGCAATCAGAGAAGAAAAATAAATAAAATGAATCCAGATTGAAAAAGAAGTAAAGCTCTCACTGTCTGCAGATGACATGATACTGTACATAGAAAACCCTAAAGTTAGTATCAGAAAATTACTAGAACTAATCAGTGAATTTAGCAAAGCTGAGGATACAAAATCAGTACACAGAAATCCCTTGTATTTCTATATACTAACAATGAAAAATCTGAAAGAGAAATTAAGGAATCAATCCCATTCACCACTGCAATAAAAAGAATTAAATATCTAGGAATAAACTTACTTAAGGAGACAAAAGGATGGTACACAGAAAATTATGACATTAATAAAAGAAATCAAAGATGACATAAACAGATGGAGAGATATTCCTTGTTCCTGACTAGGAAGAATCGATATTGTGAAAATGACTATAATACCAAACACAATCTACAGATTCAATGTGATCCCTATCTAATTACCAATGGCATTTTTCACAGAACTAGAACAAAAGATTTCACAGTTCATATGGAAGCACAAAAGACCCTGAATAGCCAAAGCAGTCTTGAGAAAGAAAAATGGAGCTGGAAGAAACAACCTTCCTGACTTTGGATTATACTACAAAGCTACAGTCATCAGGACAGTATGGTTCTGGCACAAAAACAGAAATACAGACCAATGGAACAAGATATAAAACCCAGAAATAAACCCATGCACCTATGGGGTACCCTATTTTTAACAAAGGAGGCAAGAATATACAATGGGACAAAGACATCCTCTTCAATAAATGGTGCTAGGAAAACTGGACAGCTACATGTAAAAGAATGAAATTAGAATACCTCCTAACACCATACACAAAGATAAAGTCAAAATGGATTAAAGACCTAAATGTAAGACCAGAAACTATAAAACTCTTAGAGGAAAACACAGGTGGAACACTCGATGACATAAATCAAAGCAAGATCCTCTATGACCCACCTCCTAGAGTAACAGTAATTAAAAAAAAAAAGTAAACAAGTGAGACCTGATTAAACTTAAAAGCTTTTGCACAGCAAAGGAAACTCTAAGCAAGGTGAAAAGACAACCCTCAGAATGGGAGAAAATAATAGCAAATGAAACAACTGACAAAGGATTAATTTCCAAAATATACAAGCAGCTCATACAACCCAATACCAGACAAACAAACAACCCAATCAAAAAGTGGGGAAAAGACCTAAACAGACATTTCTCCAATGAAGACATAGAGATGGCTAACAAATACGTGAAAATATGCTCAACATCGTTCATTATTAGAGAAATGCAAATCAAAACTACAATGATATATCACCTCACACTGGTCAGAATGGCCCTCATCAAAAAGTACAAACAATAAATGCTGAAGAGGGTATGGTGAAAAGGGAACACTCTTGCACTGTTGGTGGGAATGTAAATCGATACAACCACTATGGAAGACAGTATGGAGATTCCTTAAAAAACTAGGAATAAAGCCACCATATGATCCAGCAATCCCACTCCTAGGCATATGCCCTGAGGAAACCAAAATTGAAAGAGACACAAGTATCCCATTGTTCACTGGAGCACTATTTACAATAGCTAGAACATGAAAGCAACCTAGATGTCCATCCACAGATGAATGGATAAAGAAGTTGTGGTACATATACACAATGGAATATTACTCAGCCACAAAAAGGAACACCTTTGAGTCAGTTCTAATGAGGTGGATGAACCTAGAACCTATTATACAGAGTGAAGTGAGTTAGAAAGAGAAAGATAAATACCGTATTCTGACGCATATATACAGAATCCAGAAAAATGGTACTGAAGAACTTATTTACAGGGCAACAGTGGAGAACCAGACATAGAGAATAAACTTATGGACTTGGGGAGAGGGGAGGAGAGGGTTAAATGTATGGAAATAGTAGCGTGGAAACTTACATTACCATTTGTAAAATAGATAGCCAACGGGGGATTCGCTGTAAGGCTCAGGAAACTCAAGCAGGAGCTCTGTATCAACCTAGAGGGGTGGGATGGGGAGGGAGATGGGAAGGAGGTTCAAAAGAGAGAGGACATGGGTACACCTATGGCTGATTCATATTGAGGTTTGACAGAAAACAGCAAAATTCTGTAAAGCAGTTGTCCTTCAATAAAAATAAACAGATTTTTTTTTAAGTGAGAAAAAAAAAAAGAGAAAACAGAACAGAGAGGCAGTTTACCAGCATGCCATGAATAGTAATGTTTCAAAGACCAGAACCAAATGCAGTAAATATACAACAGAACATTCCACCATATTTTAAGGTATATTATTATAGTACTAACTGAATTAGACCCGATTTGGAAATTGTTCTCAAAAATCACCATCCCCATAAACCTACTAAGCATGTGGAATGTGCATCCACTGCACCACTTTATCGATGCTACTTCACTGTCTTCCTAACCAAACCCAGCTCCTTTTATTGCTTCTCAAATCAATAAGCTAAAGCAGCCCAAGCATCTTCTTACACGATACATTCAAAGATCACGCTTGTACTACTAAAAATATGTAGACTGCACAACCAGTTCAATTACCTGGCTATAAAAAAACAACTAATTCAGTTCACTGCATCATTGATCCATTTAATTGTAGAGCAGCTTCCTATTGATAACAGGAAATGTCCCTGACCTAATCATGCTGAGACTGAAACTGGCCAGTTTTCCACAAGCATAAATTTCAATAAGGATTATTCATAATACATAGGAACTAAGACCACAGCCAGAGCTTGTTAGATTCTTTTCTTAGTTTTACTGACTTCTTGCCCTTGCATGTGACCCAATTTCTTTTATGCTTCCTGGACTTTGTTGGTCATTATGTTAGCCTATATTTATGTTCATCACTGGATATTTTATCTCAGATAGCCTCTGTGATACATTTTAAACCATCTATTCATCTAGTTCTTGGAAACCATTCAGGAACCCATGAGCTTTACAGAAGGTAGTGCTGATTCAGAAGTGCCACCTTCATTCGTATAACTTACCTCTTGGTTTAGGCAGATGCTTTTTTGGCACATTTATATAGGACAAATACAACAAAAATTTTGATAAATTATTCCTCTATTTTGAGCACAGTATTAGGTACTGAGAGAAATAGATAAGACATTATCCTTCCCTCCAAGAGTTCACATTCTAATGGGAAAGATAGATGCATATAATTAAAATGTTATAATGCCAAGTTTCCTAAGAGAGAAATAAACAGTATTATTGAAGCTGGGTGAAAGAGTAATTCTAACTTGGAGGAAACAGAGAATTCGTAGAGTTGGTCCTCTGTGAAAGAGTAAGAGTCCAGTTGCAAAGAAAAATAGGAAAACTCATTCCAGCAGAAGGAAAGACATTTATGTGAGTGTGTTATGATAGGAAGGGATCAGATGGTCCAGAGGAAGTATTAGAGGAACACTGGGAAAAAGAAAGCTAAAATGGAGCATTCTGAATACCAGGATGAGTCCAGGAGGAAAAGTGGCAAATCAACATACATAATGCAATAAACTGTAATAATAAACCTGGGAGCAATGAGACATGATTAAGAAAAGATGACTCCAGTGGGAAAAAAAGGGTATTTCAGCCAGGTCTTCTAGAATTTTGCAAGATGAAAAGGAGGATAATCAGCATTCTAAGAGAAGATTAACATGAGCAAAGGCACAAAAGATAGTGATAATGCTGATTGTTGCTCTGTATGCCAGGCACAGTGCTAAGCACTTTATCTATATGATGAGATTTCATGTTGCAACTGAGGGAGGTATTATTTCCATTTTAGGGATGTGAAGCTGAGATTCAGAGGAGTCACATGCCCAAGGCCCCACAATAGTGTATTTGAGCCCATTATGCTGTGATACATTCAATCTAAATGCAAAGATATACAACATAAGAGGACAGCGGTAAGTCAAGCTGATAATAGTGCAGTACAGTTTTTAAATTATAACAGTCCTTTATGGAACAGCTACTACTCTGAAAGCAATTTAATATATGTACAAACATACCCTTGCAATACTGTGGTTCAGTTCCTAATCATCACAATAAATCAAGTCACAGAAATTTTTTTGGTTTCCCAGTGCATATAAAAGCTGTATTTATACTCTACTGTAGTCTATTAAGTGTGCAGTAACATTATGCATAAAAAAACAATCTATGTATTTTAATTTTAAATACTTTATTATTGAAATATATTAACTATAATCTGACCCTTCAAAGGGTCATCCTCTTTGGCCTTGATGATAATGACTGCTGACTGATCAAGGTGGTGGTTGCTGAAGGTTAGGATGGCTCTGGCCATTTCTTAAAAGAAGACAAAGTAGTTTGCTGCACCCATTGAGTCTTCCTTTCCTGAGTGATTTCCCTGTAGTGTGCAAGTTGTTGGATAGCATTTTACCTGAAGTGGGACTTCTTTAAAAATTGAAGTCAATTCTCTCAAACCCTGCCCCTGCTATATCAACTAAAGTTTTTGTCATATTCTAAATCCTCTGTTTTCATTTCAACATCATCACAGCATCTTCACTAGTAGTAGATTATCTTAAGAAACCACTCTCTACTCATCTATAAGAAGCAACTCATCTGTTCAAGTTTTATCACGATATTGCAGCAATTTAGCCACATCTTCAGGCTCCACTTCTAATTTTAGTTCTCTTGCTATTTCCACCACCTCTGCAGTTACATCATCCACAGAAGTCTTGAACCCCTCAAAGTCATCCATGAGGGTTGAAATCAACTTCTTCCAAACTGTGGTTAATGTTGATATTTTGCTCTCTTCCCATGAGTCTCAAATGTTCTTAATGGCATCTGGAATGGTGAATTCTTTCCAGAAGGTTTTCACTTTTCTTTGCCCAGATTCATAAGAGCAATCACTATCCAAGGCAGTTACATCCTTACAGAATGTATTTCTTTAGTATTTAGATGAGGCCTTACAAATAGCTGAGAAAAGAAGAGAAACTAAAAGCAAAGGAGAAAAGGAAAGATATACATATTTGAATGCAGAGTTCTGAAGAATAGCAAGGAGAGATAAGAAAGCCTTCCTCAGTGATCATTGCAAAGAAATAGAGGAAAACAATGAAACGGGAAAGACTAGAGATCTCTTTAAGAAAATTAGAGATACCAAGGGAACATTTCACACAAAGATGGGCTCAGTAAAGGTCAGAAATGGTATGGACCTAACAAAAAGAGAAGATACTAAGAAGAGGTGACAAGAATACACAGAAGAACTATACAAAATAGATCTTCATGACTCAGATAACCACGATGGTGTGACCACTCACCTAGAGCCAGACATCCTGGAATGTGAAGTCAAGTGGGCCTTAGGAAGCATCACTACAAACAAAGCTAGTAGAGGTGATGGAATTCCAGTTGAGCTATTTCAAATCCTAAAAGATGATGCTGTGAAAGTGCTGCATTCAATATGCCAGCAAATCTGGAAAACTGAGCAGTGGCCACAGGTCTGGAAAAGGTCAGTTTTCATTCCAATTCTAAAGAAAGGCAATGCCAAAGAATGCTCAAACTACTGCACAATTGCATTCATCTCACAAGCTAGCAAAGTAATGCTCAAAATTCTCCAAGACAGGCTTCAGCAGTACATGAACCATGAACTTCCTGATGTTCAAGCTGGATTTAGAAAAGGCAGAGAAATCAGAGATCAAATTGCCAACATTTGCTGGATCATGGAAAAAGCAAGAGAGTTCCAGAAAAACATCTACTTCTGCTTTATTGACTATGCCAAAGCCTTTGACTGTATAGATCACAACAAACTGTGGAAAATTCTGAAAGAGAAGGGAATACCAGACCACTTGACCTGCCCCCTGAGAAATCTGTATGCGGTTCAAGAAGCAACAGTTAGAAATGGACACGGAACAACAGACTGGTTCCAAATCGGGAAAAGAGTTTATCAAGGCTGTATATTGTCACCCTGCTTGTTTAACTTATAAGCAAAAGGCAATGCACCCCACTCCAGTACCCTTCCCTGGAAAATCCCATGGACGGAGGAGGCTGGTGTGCTGCAGTCCATGGGGTCGCAAAGAGTTGGACACCACTGAGCAACTTCACTTTCACTTTTCAGTTTCATGCATTAGAGAAGGAAATGGCAACCCAACCCAGTGTTCTTGCCTGGAGAATCCCAGGGACGGGGAGACTGATGGGCTGCCGTCTCTGGGGTCACACAGAGTCAGACACGACTGAAGTGACTTAGCAGCAGCAGCAGCAGCAGCAGCAGAGTACATCATGTGAAATGCCTGGCTGGATGAAGCACAAGCTGGAATCAAGATTGCCAGGAGAAATATCATAACCTCAGATACATAGGTGACACCACCTCCATGGTACAAAGTGAAGAAGAACTAAAGAGCCTCTTAATGAAAATGAAAGAGGAGAGTGAAAAAGTTGCCTGAAAACTCAACATTCAGAAAACTAAGATCATGGCATTGGTCCAATCACTTCATGGCTAATAGATGGGGAAACAATGGAAACGGTGACAGACTTTATTTTTCTGGGCTCCAAAACCACTGCAGATGGTGACCACAGCCAGGAAATGAAAAGATGTTGCTCCTTGGAAGAAAAGCTATGACCAACTTAGACAGCACATTAAAAAGCAGAGATGTTACTTTGCCAACAAAGGTCCATCTAATCAAAGCTATGGTTTTTCCAGTAGTCATGTATGCATATGAGAGTTGGACTCTAAAGAAAGCTGAGCACTGAAGAATTGATGATTTTGAACTGTGGTGCTGGAGAAGACTCTTGAGAGTCCCTTGGACTGCAAGGAGATCCAACCAATCAATCCTAAAGGACATCAGCCCTGAATATTCATTGGAAGGACTGATGCTGAAGCTGAAGCTCCAATACTTTGGCCACCCAATGCAAAGAACTGAGTCATTGGAAAAGACCTTGATGCTGGAAAAGATTGAAGGTGGGAGGAGAAGGGGACCACAGGGGATGAGATGGTTGGATGGTATCAGCGATGTGATAGGCATGAGTTTGAGTAGGCTCCGGGAGTAGGTGATGGACAGAGAGACCTGGCATGCTGCAGCCCATGGAGTCACAAAGAGTCAGACATGACTCAGTGACTGAATTGAACTGAGGACTGAAAAGTTGAAGTGACCCGTTGATCCATGAGCTACAGAATGGATGTGTTAGCAGGCACAAAAACAAGATATATCTCCATCAGAGCTCTTGGATGATCAGGTACATTGTCAATAAGTGGTAATGTTTTGAAAAGAATCTTGTTTCTGATCAGTGAATCTCAACAATGGGCCTATATTCCATAAGCCATGTTGTAAAAGATATGCTGTCATCCAGATTTTGTTGTTCCATTTTTAGAGCACAGGCAGAGTAGATATAGCATAATTCTTAAGGGCCCTAGGATTTTCAGAATGGTAAATGGGCAGTGGCTTTGACCTAAAGTCACCAGCTGTATTAGACCCTAACAAGAGAGTCACCTTGTCATTTGAAGACATGAAGTGAGGCATTGACTTCTTCTCTCTCACTATGAAAGTTCTAGCTGGCATCTTTCTCCAATGTAAGACGTTCATCTATTTTGAAAAAAATCTGTTGTTTCATGTAGTCATTTTCATGGATTACCTTAGCTAGATCTCCTGGATAACCTGCACTTGCTGTTTCCCCTTATACTTTGATGTTATGGAGGCAGCTTTCCTTAAACCTCATGAACCAACCTCTGCTGACTTCAAGTTTTCTTCTGCTGCTTCCTCATCTCTCTCAGCCTTCACAGGATTTAAGAGAGTCACGGCCTTTTAGGGTTATGTTTTGGCTTAAGGAAATGTTATAGCTGGTTTGATCTTCTATCCAAACCACTAGCACTTTCTCCATATCATCAGTAAGGCTCTTTCTCTTTCTTACTATTCATGTGTCCACTGGAGTAGCACTTTGATTTCCTTCAAGAACTTTGCCTTTGCATTCACAACCTGGTCAACTGTTTGGAAAAGAGGCCAAGCTTTTGGCCTGTCTCAGCTTTTGACATGCCTTTTTCACTAACCTTGATCATTTCTAGCTTTTGAATTAAAGTGACAGATGTGCAGCCCTTCCTTTCATTTAAACACTTAGAGGTCATCATGGGGCTACTAATTGGCCTAATTTCAACTTTATTGTGTTTTAGGGAGTAGAAAGGCCCAAGGAGGGGGAGAGTTGGGGAACAGTCAGTGGTGCAGTCAGAACACACACATTTATCCTTAAGTTTGCTGTCTTAGATGGACATGGTTCATGATGCCCCCAAACGATGACAATTGTCACATGAAAGATCACTGATCACAGATCACCATAACAGCTATAGTAATAATAATAAAATTCAAAATGTTATGAGAATTACCAATATGCAACACAGACCGAACTGGGCAAACTCTGTTGGAAAACTAGTGCTGATAGACCTGTTCAATGCAGGGTTGCCACAAACTTTGAATTTGTAAAAACAAACAAACAAACAACCACTTATATCTGTGAAGCACAGTAAGGTACAATAAAACAAGGTATGCCTATATTAAATTTCCAGAACAGCTTGAAGAAAAATATTGATCAAGGCACCCCGTTAGTGGCAAAGTCACACAAAAATGGCAGGGGAGATGAGTAGGGGAGGGAGAGAAGACACGTGACTTTCTAGAGAGGTATCAACAGAAAAAAGTGAGGAAGTTGGGGCAGCTGTGGATGACAACTATACCATGCTACGCCACATATGCTATGCCACTGACTCTTCTTCCATATGAACATAAAGAAGGATCCAGAGTCACGGTCAGGAGAGACCCTATTTTATTTAAGTCTTGAGGGACCTGAAGCATGTTGAGAACATATATGTGGATACATTCAAATAGACAGCTGCTGGTGCTGTCAGCCAGTAGTTGGTACGGGAGAGGGTGGAGGAACCTGACTCCAAAGTGAAATGGAGAATGAGAAAGTGAACCAAGCTTCTGTTCCTCAGAGGCGACCAGTATGGGAAGACCAGCTCTGCCAGGGGATGTCACGATTTAGTCCAGTTTGGAATCAGAAAGTGGCAAATCCTGGAATTTCAATCCAAAGGTCAGAGCAGAGTGGGTATGACACTATATGCCAAACCAGGTAAGGCCAGATTGTGGAGAATGAGGGGAAGAGCTGGTCTTCCCAGGCCTTGGGGATGGTAGGGAAATAGGATTTGGAGGGATAATGGATGGGTGTCCTCCTGTGATAAACCTACCTGGGAGGGGATCCAAAATGTCTGGAAAATTTTACAGCCCTAGAAACCCCCTCAGCCCCGTTATTTCCAGAGGGTGCTGCTGATCCAGGGTGTCCCCTCCAGCCAGATTCCTGACCTCTTGGTTTAAGCAGATGCACTTTAGTCCTACCTTCTCTCACTAGGATTCTGGAAAGGGCTGGACCCCCAACACACGCATATACCCATTACCCATAAACAGTTCAGCCCTGCTCATTTATGTGTACAGGGGGCTGGGAGCAAGGCTGACACACGTCTTGAATTAGGACAGAACTAGGAGTAGAGATGGGACTCATCTTCCAGAGGCTATAACTCAAGCCTGGAGTGGATAAGATCTTTCAGAAATAGAAACTGGGATAGGAACCAAAGGTTGGAAGTGCTTCCCTTTAAGAACTGTCCAGTGGGAGGAAAGGAGGAAAGGCAAGTGAGGAGGAGGCAGCTTCTGATGTTTCTCTTCTTTCCCTCCTCCTCCTCCTTTCCTGTGTATCGCTTTTATTTTTCACTTTGATTTTTAATTAGAATCTTCAAAAAAAAACTTGTTTCATTATAAAATGAAGGTGAGGATTTCTGCCTCTGGGGAAGCTGTGAGTATTAATCAGGATCATGGATGTGACTGTATTGCTGGGTGTTCAGTGTGTTGATTTTCACCACTTGTGGCACCAGCGCCTGCCCTCCTGCTTCCCTGGGGTTGTCTGCCTCAGCTTATAAATCCCTTGATCTCATCATCAAAATGGAAACAGGTGTGCTTAAATTAGGTGTGGCTGATTTCTACATGCAGGCTTAATAGCCAAAGAAAAGAATCAAGCCTTTGGTTTCCAAATGAGCATTTACAGCGTATTGAAAACATGTTCTTTGCTACACCCTTTAATGGGTGAGAAAATTGAAATAATCAGCGGAATAGAAGTACCCTATCCAAATTCATAGTTCTAGTCTGTGCCCTGGCAGATACTTTCTTGCCTGTCACTTAGCACTTGGGAAATTGCAGGGAGTGAAGAGAAGCAAGACAATAAATCATTGGGAAGTACTTACCTTTCCAATTCTGGAGCAAACAATTCCCCAGAATTACTTTACAGGAGGTCTGCAGCTTAGTTCTTACGTTTCAGCTCTGCTGCTTTGCAAGAGCAAAGGGCAATCATCAGCCTGTTTACCTTTTCCCTTTATTAGAAATAGCCAGTGTTTATGATTATAGGAATGACCAAGTTCCATTTACTGGACCCACCTTTCCTGTAATATTCAATACAATTCATATTGTTTTCCTTAGGAAACCATATAGCTGTCACAGAATAGTGCCACTGTCTGCACATTAATTCTCCTATGGCCAGGGAAATGCATGATCCTGGACAAACTACATGGGAAATCTGAACAGTTGTAAAGTAACCTTCCTCAACTACCAGTCCCTAGAAAGTTGATGAGTGCTTCTGCCATGGCCCAGCAGCCTCTCAACCCTCGGAGTTTGGGCTGAGCTCCAGAAGAAAACATGTTATGGTTGAGTTATAATCATGTCTACTGCCTGACATCATCAACTCCTCTCCATCACCGGAGGGTCCAGGTATCCCCAGGAGACTACCCCAGGTTGTATCACATAATGATCTGTGCATGTATATATGAATATATATGTATACAGATAGAATAATGTCACAGGAGATTCAGATTTAGGCCTCAACTAAAACTCAGAGGATGCTACAACATGAAGCCTCCATTCCCATCTGGGACACCAATCAAGAGGAGTGATGCTCTCTGTTGAACCGTAGTCTTCCTGGATATTCCTGAAATGAGGTGCTCAGTTGCAGTTCTGAATATGAAATGTAATGATGCTGGATTAAAAGAATTCTTATACTGGCTGCTTCTCTCTTCTGCGTTATCTGCTTAGTCCAATACACATTTTAGTGAATTCTCGCTGCCTGCTAGACTCTAATCACCACCATGGGTACCAGCATCATCAGCCTCCAGTTAGCTGTCCACTTTAAAAAAAATCAAAACAAAATCATCACGCCCTTTCACTGAGTCCCCAGAGCTCCTGGAATGGAGTCTGTTCCAAGCTCCTGCTGCTGCGTTGCTTCAGTCATGTCCGACTCTGTGCAACCCCATAGACGGCAGCCCAACAGGCTCCCTGTCCCTGGGATTCTACAGGCAAGAACACTGGAGTGGGTTGCCATTTCCTTCTCCAATGCATGAAAGTGAAAAGTGAAAGTGAAGCCACTCAGTTGTGTCCAACTAGTACCAAGCTATTCAAAGGACATGGGCCTGTTCCCAGGTCTGGAATGTGGGCTGGCAGGGCTCTGAGTTTGGCATCGGGTCCCTTTAACATTTCCTGTTTCCTCAGCGAGCAGAAAACCAGCTTCCCTCATAGGCCTGTTTGGTATGAGATGACTGAAAGAGAAATTCTTTTCTATTGTTCTTGCCATTGAAGTATTGCTTTCCCTATATTTTATTTTGATATATGCATATTTGGGGGCTTTCCTAGTAGCTCAGCTGGTAAAGAATCCTTCTGCAATGCAGGAGACCCTGGTTCGATTCCTGGGTTGAGAAGATCCCCTGGAGAAGGGATAGGCTACCCACTCCAGTATTCTTGGGCTTCCCTGGTGGCTGATGGTAAAGAATTCACATGCAATGTGGGAAACCTGAGTTCAGTCCCTGGGTTGAGAAGATCCCTTGGAGGAGGGTATGGCAACCTATTCCAGTATTCTTGGCCTGGAGAATCCCCCAAGGACAGAGGAACCTGGTGGCTGAAGTCCATGGGGTCATGAAAAGTCTGACATGACTTAGTGATTGAACAACAAAATGCATATTTTACTTATATTTTGTTTATATATTTTTACACATATATAGACCTATATAGTTTTTATATATCAGAGTAGAAACCTTAGATATGTTACTGGTCTATAGTTCAGTTGAGATAGAGAAGCCCAAATCTAAAGTGTGTGGCCCTTGTTTCCTGACATCTTCGTTTTCTCTACTAAAGTATGCGTATCCTGCATAGACATTAATAGAGTAATCTTTAACGGTCCTTATCCTACTAAATGGGCTTCCCTGGTGGCTCAGCTGTAAAGAACCCGCCTGCCAATACAGAAGATATGGGTTCAGTCCTTGGGTCAGGAAGATCCCTGGAGAAGGAAATGGCAACTCACTCTAGTACTCTTGTCTGAGAAATCCTATGGACAGAAGGGCCTGGCAGGCTACAGTCCATGGGATCACAAAAGAGTCACACAATCTGAGCAACTAAACAACAACATCCTACTAAACTACCTGCCCATCCATTTTCACTGAGCTTTCCCATTCATCCACAGAGACACACAGGGCAGCAATCATTACCCTGATTTGATGAAAAGGAAGCTGAGGCTCAAGTGAAGTGGCTGCCCACGAGCATTTAGGTGGTTGGGGAGGAGTCAAAGAAAATGTTTCCCCGCTGTCAGCCCAGGGCTCTTTTTGAGACTGAAGGTTACACAGAACCCAGTGAACATTTACAAGATAGCTAGGGATTGATTAAGGGCTTCCTGGTAGCTCAGCTGGTAAAGAATCTGCCTGCGATGCAGGAGACCCTGGTTCAATTCCTGGGTTGAGAAGTTCCTCTTGGGACTACTCTTGGGTTTCCCTGGTGACTCAGATGGTAAAGAAACACCACTTGCAATGCGGGAGACCCGGGTTCGATCCCTGGGTGGGGAAGATCCCCTGGGGGAGGGCATGGCAACCCACTCCAGTATTCTTGCCTGGAGAACCCCATGGACAGAGGAGCTACAGTTCATGGGGTTGGAAAGAGTTGAACACGACTGAGAGACTAAGCACAGCACAGCACAGTGACTGACTGAATGACCCACAGTCCCTGGCAGTTAGTAAGTACATAAGAAGATAAAGCCAAATATTAAAAATATATATGCACTGTACTGAAAGTTCTTAGGTATTGTACAGGAGTTCCAGGCTTAAAGCAGTTGTCAGGTATTCTATAATGAAAAATGGTCATGGTTGGAATGTGCTTCTTTATCTCACTAATTCTATAACCAATTTTTATCAAGAACCTCAGGGCTGAAGAGCTCAAACTGAATTTTGAAGCTTATCTTGTTAATATTCACCACCACACTCTCAGTGGGTGCAGGGCATGTATCATTATTTTCGTGTTTCCTGTGGAAACATGGCAGTGAAAAGAAGCATAGCCATGTGTGTCTGGGTTAAGGATTCAGAGACCGTTTTCTTTTAGCACCATCATCCACGTCCAATTCGGCTCTGCCCTCCCCTGTAAGAAGCAACACTGAGATAAACCAACTGTCATTTCAGCCTGATGGCCCCGGTGTCACAGTCTGACCAAAATAATAAGATCAAAGCCCCAAGGCTATGATGAAAATAAAAGGCTATGATGAAGCGAGATCAGCAAAGAATGCTGGGTACTCAGTTGTCCTTAGAAAAATAAGTAAAAATATAGATGTGTATTATATGATACAGTGGCAATTAAAACCTATACGTCACAGTGAAAACAGCTTAGCCATCCAAGCAATGGCCACACAGAGTTGGGGTTTTTAGATTCGATTCTGCAGTGATGCTTCAACCTGATCTTGAGCATCCGCGTGACAATTTCATTGCTTCCCAATCCTTCTCACTATTCCTCATTCTGCAAAACTCTTTTTTTTTAATCAGGCTAAAGACACCTGGCATCAACAGTGACGACTGAAAAAAACATAACAAATGTCCTGTAGGGCAGGTCAGTGGTCCATTTGACCAAGAATCTTGCCACCATTACCTGAGACATTTGGGGGAGGACATGACTTCTTAAAAACCGGTGTTGCACTTCTGAAAATGCATCCCACAAATACAAGAATCACATGAGATTATTTACTGCAGTGATGTTTATAAAACCAAAAACCTGGAAACCAACTAAGGAGTCATTAATGACATTGGCTGAATAAATTAAGGCACATCCACACGATGGAATATAACTCAGCTCTGTAACTCTATAAAAGGATGAAGAAGGTCTTTGTGTACACATAAGGAAAGATCTTGAGGACATATTTTCAAATAAATAAAGCAAGATGCAACAAGCAATTATGTATAGCATGCTGCTATTTGTTTAACACTTATGGGGGTAAATATATTTGATCATGTAGTATATATTTATTGAATACTTTCAGTGTCCCAGGAACTCATAGACTCTGAGGATATGACAAGAAACAAAACCAACTAAACTCCCTGCCTTCATGGAATTTATTCTTATTTGTCTACATATGCAGTTTTTAAAATAGAAGATACAAGAAGTCCACAATAGTGATTAACTGTTGGGAGATGCAAGGGCTGGGCAAACATAGAACAGCTGCAAGAGAACAAGTTTTCACTGTGGGCCTTTTGTATTTCCTAAATACTTATATAAAAATTAAAAATGGACAAGAAAATCTTAAACATCTTTCATTAATGATATGCTATAGATTTGTACTCAGTAATGTCTTCAAACCTGTCTTGAACCTCTTTATGTATTTAGCCTACATACTACACCCTGTTAGCAGAGAATCTTTCATATATTTACTTGTTAAATTAAATAAAATAGCATTCCTTTCATTTATACTATAAACATTTCTTTCTTGGTTGAAAAACCAGCCCCTTTCATCTAATATGCCTAGATTAAATCAACGTATTTATGTTTATTGTCCCCAAAACCATTCATTAATCTATAAACCTTAATGAAATCTTCCCATTATCTTTTGCCTTTTCTCACTGAAGAGTTCTCATTCCTGCTAATAAATTTCTTAGTTCTCTTCGGTTAATTACATAAATCAGCTTTTCTGCTTGTAATTGAAGTGACTGGGACTCTATTTCATCTCCCTACAGGAACCACCAGCCACCAGCCTCATCCCTCTCCTGACTATCTTTCACCTTCATTTTCATCCATGAACTCTTTTCCATCAGAAAACATCCAAAAATGATTCTTATGGAACACAGATTATTTTTTAAAATCCTTTCAGTAAATTCGTCTCTTCCTGTCCCCCACCACTCCTCTGACTGCCAGATTTCTTGTTCCCTGTCCGCCCTCGCCCATGGAGGATGCAGAACTGTGAGGCCATTGTTGGGTTTCATGTCATACCACTGTGTTTCTGCTTCTCTTTTTTTCACCCATGCCTTTCACTGCCAAAGTAAAAGATATTTCCCCACTCTGATCATCCTCAGCCCTTCTACAGAGTTTAAAACAGTTTGAAATCACTTATACTCATCATAGCTTACAGGCTCTTATCGTTAAGAGGGTTTCTGGCTGCTGGTTGACCTCCAGCATCCCTGGTCTCTTACAGAGGTGCCTCTGGAGAGTCCTGTGGGCCCCACTTTCTCCAGTTTAGAGTTATCCATAGGCTCTGCCCACATTCCCTAGGATCCCTTTCTAGGATAGCCAACTAACAGCTTGGCTTGACTTGCCTAGAACTGAGAAAGTTCCCAAGATGTGGGACTTTGCATTTTGAATGCAGTCCTTGGTAAACTGGAATGAACAGATCACTCTCTTTTCTAATTTACACATCTGCTTCTGTGTTGGTCTTCACTCCTGTGCCTGTGTCTCCTTGCTGAAGAGCTACTCTCATGCTGCTAACCTCCCCTAACCTCCCCCACGATCCCCACCCCCCCACTCCCACCCAGAGAGCCAGAAAAGAAAGAAAGTGAAGTGGCTCAGTCGTGTCCGACTCTTTTCAACCCCATGGACTTGTAGCCTACCAGGCTCCTCCGTCCATAGAATTTTCCAGGCAAGAATACTGGAGTGGGTTGCCATTTCCTTCTCCAAGGGATCTTCCCAACCCAGGGATGTAACCGGGTCTCCCGCATTGCGGGCAGACACTTTACCATCTGAGCAGCTCTTAACCAATGACTGAAATATAAAGGAGTTTAGACATGCCAGCATTTTTGACCCTGACGGGGACAATGCCGCATTAAGACTTCACTGTCTCCAGTGCTCCTTGCAAGATTAGGTCAAACTTACCCTCCATGGGACTTTGTTTGGTGCTACATCCTTGCCTGGTTGTCTCTCCTTTGCTGTCCCACTTCCTCATTCACCTCTAGTGTTCCCAGGGATACCTCCTAATAAATCACTTCCTTATCTCAAAGTCTACTTCTGAGGAGTCCAAATATTTTAGTGGTCTATTGCTGTGTGTAAAACCATCCCAAAGTGTAGTGGCTAAAACAACCATTTTATTATCTCTCACAGTGCAGTGGGGGACTGCCTCAGGTAGGTGGTTCTTCTAGCCTGTGCAATCACAGAGGGGCTGCAGTCAGCTGGGGGCTTTCCTGGGCTGGACTGTCCAAGGTGCCCCATGCTGTGGAACCTCATGTGTCTGAGGGCCCCTTGACAGTTCTGCTTGTCACACCTGGGGTCTCCCATGTCTGTGGTCTGATGGAGGCTGGGGCTAGAGTCCCCTGGAGAACCCACATGATTACTGGATACCTGGCCTTTGCACCCTCTCCATGTCGTTCCAAGGCTGCTTCACTTGTATTCATTACCTAGGGCTGCTGAAACAAAGTACCACAAACTGGTGGCTTAAAACAACACATATGTATTCTCTCACAGTTCTGGTGGCTGGAAGTCAAAGCCTAGGTGTGAGCAGGGCCATGCTCCTTCTGAAGGCTCCAGGGAAGAATCCTTTGTCACTCTTTCTAGCTTCTGGCAGTTGCTCTCAATCTTTGATGTGACCTGGCTTGTAGCTATATCATTATAATCTCTGCCTCTGTCATCACATGGCCTTTGCCTGATGTGTGCCTGTGTGTACTTACATGACCTTCTTATGTCAGATGGTAAAGAGTCTGCCTGCAATGCAGTAGACCTGGTTCGATCCCTGGGTCAGGAAGATCCCCTGGAGAAGGGAATGGTAACTCCCTCCAGTATTTTTGCCTGGAGAATTCCATGGACAGAGAAGCCCTAGCAGCCTATAGTACATGGGGTTGCAAAGCGTCAGACAAGACTGGACAACAAACACTTTCACTTTTTCACTTTCTTATGAACATACCAGCTATTGGCTCTAAGTTTCATCTAATCCATATGATCTCATTTTAATGCAATTCTGCCTGTAAAGACCCTATTTCCAAATAAGGTCTCACCTACAGTTTTTGACTGGGCACATGGTCTCTCTACGTGGCCTCTCTATCAGAGCAGCCAGACTTCTCAGAGGCAGCTCAAGGTTCCCAAAAATGCAGTAGAAGCTACCAGGGCTTATTAAGACTTATCAGTCATTTGCAGTGTGCCTGGCACTGTTTTAAATGTTAAGATTATAATAAAGAACAAGACGGGAGAGGTGCCTATAGTCATACAATCTCCACTGTAGTGAAGAGAGCATCACTAACCATTTCCCTTCCCTAGAACTCTTAGAGTTAGCATGTTGCGATAAAATGGGGGAAGAACTAACAAACTACATCTGGACTCTAGCTGAGCTTTGGGTTCTAGACAGAATAAAAGATAAGGGAGCCTGTCCCAGGGCTCAATCACATAACATCCCTGAGCCTCCATTGCCTCATCTAAATAATGGGAGTCTGAACCCGATGACCTGACAGCCTATCAGATAACCTACCAGTCTTCCAACTGAGGTTTCCACAATTGATGCCACAGCTTTCTTTTGCTCTGACAAATTTTCAGCCTTCATCTCCTTCATGGGCTTTAGAAGTAGCTAATGCTTTATGGTCAGAGAAGTCAATGGCAATCCACTCCAGTACTCTTTCTTGCCTGGAAAATCCCAGAGACGGAGGAGCCTGGTGGGCTGCAGTCCATGGGGTCGCAAAGAATCGGACACAACTGAGTGATTTCACTTTCACTTTTCACTTTCATGCATTGGAGAAGGAAATGGCAACCCACTCCAGTGTTCTTGCCTGGAGAATCTCAGGGACAGGGGAGCCTGTTGGGCTGCCATCTATGGGGTTGCACAGAGTCGGACATGACTGAAGCGACTTGAAGCAGCAGTAGTAATGCTTTATAGTAAAAAAGTAAGGGTGGAATGAGAGCTTATAAAGAGGAAGAAAGAAAATGAGGTTCCTGGGCAATTGGTAAGCACCTCTCCCACTTCACAAGACAGCCCATCTTCTTGTACTCTTTCCTTTAAATTATGACTCTCCCCAAATTATTAACACACATCTGCTCAAATTGTGGTTTCCATCTCAACTGACCCATTTGGCAGGAGTAACAGGCTGCAAATTGTGATCTGGGCCAACATCATCTGATTTTTTACCATCGCTATCTTGAGCATACACCTGTTACAGAAAATGCCAGGTGTGCAGCAACAGATGTGCCTGGGATTCACAAAGAAAAACAGGTATCTGCTCCTCTATGTTTCTAAGCATAAAAACACAGTGATACCCATTACTATATTTAATAGAAGGGACCTGAGGATCAGCCCACTGGTGAAATATAGGTATCTTGTTCCAAGCAAGTCAGCAGAGCTGAGAATATGGGCTTTTTTTGAAAATAAGTGTTAACAGCGCTCTGTTCAAAGTGCAGTACAGAGACCACATGTATCAAAATTACTTGGGCTGCATATAAAAGTGCAGATTTCTGGACCAATTTCAGAGACTCAGAGTTAGTATATCTGGCACTTAATCATTTCCCTAAAGCACACTGAAAATATTGAATCCTATTAGTATCTCATCATTTCACGCAGTTCTCATCATTCCGTGTTCTTTCGTATAGGCTGTTTGGATTCTAGGTCAGATCTTCTCAAATAACCCTCTTGCCAGGGACCTGGAATGAGCCCAATCATCAATATCCACCCTCCTACCCTCTCTTCCTTCTACCCTCAGCTCTGCACTCTCCACTTCTGCTGAAGCTGTAGGGACACAAAATTCAGGGGTGGAACCAAAAATAGAATCACCCCAACCGAGGGCCAGCCATAGGCTCTGACCTGAAGTCAGGGTAGCTGGGGAACCCAGAAAGTTGGCAATGCAAGGAAATCTGGTGAGTGTGGTAGAAAGGGGAACAGCCAGGCAGTATCCCAAAGCAGCACGCTCTGACTGCCACACACTACAGTGAGGTCAAGTTTCAAAACCTAGGGGAGGAAAAGACTAGATTTTGTCACATGTCACTGAGAAAATTAAAAGGATTATACAATGAAATATTCAGAGTGTGGCAAGAAGCTTACACCAGAAGAAGAGATTTTTCAGTCAAAAAATTTTAACTACCTTAAAATTTAATACATTCCCTATCATTCAACAGAGATTTAGTTCTTGCCATTTAATCTGTTGCATTCAAAATTAATTCTGTTGTGTTGTAAAAGTCATTTATCTCATACTGATTCCATGAATATTTATCAGTGCTTGCAGGGAATACAATGGTCAGCAAAAACTAACTTGGTCCTTGCCCTTTGGGAGTTTATATTCTACCAGAGGAAGAAAGTCGTTGAGTAAATAAGCACAGAAACAAAGGCATTATGACAAACTGAGCTATTATGACAATGAGGTTCAGGGTGTTATAAAGATATATTATAGGAGAGAGACCTGTCCCAGTCTGGTAAGGTGGGAAGTGGAGGAGCAGCGAGAAGGTGACCCTGAAGAAGTGGCATGTGGTCTAAGAGTGAAGAATGAGTAAGTTAACCAAACTTGGGGGTGGAAGGGAGGAGAGCATTTCGGAGCAATAGGATGAAGATACCCATGTGCAAGCAGGCAAATGGTCCTGACTACAGACAGCAGAGAGAAGGGGGTCCACGTGAGGCTGTTAAGTAGGTAGTTTTTATCTAAGAACAATGAGAGCCATGAAAGCAGGAGATAATATGGTCAGCTTGCATTTTAAAGGTCTCTTATCCAGCAGTGTCACGAGCAGAGGAAGAGGGCCAAGGCTGGAAGTGAGGACACTGCCCAGGGGCCTGCGGCAATAGGTCAGATGAGTGGTGACGTGGCTTGGGCACAGCGGTTGGCCACGGAGATGGGGAGGAGAGGATTTGAGGCATATTTCAAAGGCATCAATGACAGGACTTAATCATGCATTGGATATAGGATTGAAGGAGAGGGGAGGGATAAGTCAGGAATGATGTCCAGGTGTCTGGCTCGTATCACCAAATGGAAGACTCTGTCCTTCCCTGATGGAGGAAACACTTAAGAGGATGGAATTTGTTGCGGGGTGGGGGGGGGTAGGGGGTGGATAATTATATAAACTTTTGGGTATATTTAGTTTGAAGTGTCTTTGAGACACCCCAAATGGAGATCTAGAGGGAGGTACCTAAAGTCCAGGCATCATCGTGCTTGGATGGCAATTGCATTCACAGGTGTGAATGAGGTCACCTAGAGATTCCATACACCCTATGTTAACACAGAGTGGTGGTTGAGGGCAGGAGTCCTGGAGTAGAATTGCCTGGATTTGCATCCCAGCTCAGTTACCTCCTAGCTGTGCAACCATGAGAAAATGACTCAAATACTCTAAAACCAAATTTTCCTATCTATAATACAGAGACAATAGCACTTCCTATCTTATAGCCCTGTTGGGAATGTAAAGTGGCAGAAAATATTTAAAACTCTGAGTGTGGTTCTCAGAATGTAGTAACAATTTTGTTAACTAGTGTGGACTTTCCTTCCTCCAGAGTTAGTAAGTAGGACCCAGGGCTAAGCCTTGTGGAAATCCAATGTTTAATGACTGGATAAAGAAGAATGGAGAGCAACCACATTATGGTCTGAATCTGTGCTGTCCGAATCCACCCACCAGAGAAATTAGGTCAGCAGCTGTATCTGGAGTCTGCTGGGGTGGGTTATCCCTTTTCAGGCAGATAGAAAGGGAGGCAAGAGTTCTTTAAGGGAGCTCCAAATCAAAGGCCTAGTTCAAGGAATAAAGGGAAATAGAGTAGGGGAGATAAAGCAGAGTTCAGGAACAGGCTAGAAATAGCCCAGGAGCAGATCAGAAATGAAAGAGCAAAAGACTGGGACATGCTTGCTAACTATGGGATTCCCGAAGCATCCTCCTGAAGGTAGGGGACAAGATGGGAGAAGCCACAGGATTTCATACCATTCTCAGAGAGATTAAGGCCTGCTGCTCAGAACCACTTACCCTAAAAATAGTTAAAATGGTTCTGTACATAAACAGGGGGCTTCCCAAGTGACAGAGTGGTAAATAATCTGCCTGCCAATGCAGGAGACTCAGGAGTTGCAGGTTCAATACCTGGTTTGGGAAGACCCCTGGGGAAGGAAATGCAACCCACTCTCATATTCTTACCTGTAGAATCCCATAGAGAGAGGAGCCTGGTGGGCTTCAGTCCATAGGGTCACAAAGAGTCAAACATGACAGTGACTGAGTATGCGTGCATGCATTCACAAACAATGAAGTAACAGAACTTGGTAGCCCTCCTAGTTTAAGGGCTTAAGAGCATCCTGTGTTATATAAACGTAGGCAGGACACAGTATGAAATTTTGATACATATATATTATGTTAATATGTTACTTTTAAAATACATAGTCTGCTGTTTTCAACTAGTGTTATTGTTTTAGGCTATATCAGACAAGAGTTATTTACTTTATCCAAAAACCCAATTGAGAGCCACATTGAAAATGTGAAAATGCTTATCAAGATGATGATAATGATGATGGTAGTAGTGATATTACCATCACATGGCATTATCAATGTTGTTCAGAGACAGTGAGATCTGGTCAAAAGTGACACCTGTGCTATGAAAAAAATTATATATATATATATAAAAATGTGTGTGTGTGTGTGTGTGTGTGTGTGTGTGTGTGTGTGTGTGTGGGAGAGAGAGAGGGAGGACAAGAGGAGTATGCATGGCAAGAAAACTTAATTAAAAGCAAATTTGGATTGAAACCAAATATATAGCAGTAGAATTTGCATTATTAAAGTATTGATATTGGCTTCTGCTCCCAAAAGTCTATTCTCATTATTAGGATAGCTTCTATTTCTCCCATTAGATTGATGAATTGCTGAAGGAAGCAAAAACCAAATTCCTCTCAGTAAGTGAAAATCATTTCATTGAGCATGAATTTCTTTTGGTCCAGCCCCAATACTAAAATAGTCACAGGATGAATATCAAACGGTCTCCAGTCCAATCTATTTTCAGTCAAAGGCAAACATGCAATGCAGTTGAAAGGGGAGAAACATTATTACTTGAAATTTAATAGAGACCTTGGGAAATGTTTAAATAGACTAAATCTACCACTGCCCCCCTCCCCCTGCCCCCCACCCTCACGTAGAAGTGTTGTTCTGAAAGGTCTCGAGTTGAGACACGGTCTGTTTACTTATTGATTGCATGTTTCCCACTATGCTGACAGCCTTATAGTCCCCGGGATCATTTTTGAAGGTAGCTTTTTAGTTTTTTAAATCAGGGCATTGTAATGTATTAAAGACAGGCAAAATGAAAAGCAGCTCTGTCTCCACACACACCCACAGGCACACACGCGCCTCCACGACATACTCCCCACCTGTCTCCTTGCTGCCCTGCCTCTCTGCTGGGATCCTCCCATTTTACTGGAGTTTGGGAATAAAAATCACTCAAACAATCCTCACCTTCCGATTCCACGCAGTTAAGAACCTGGCAAAAGAAGCAAGTGGGGGATCAAAGCACGGTATCAGCACTGGCAGCAGTAAGCTGGATAGAATAAAACGGCGCAGACCTAGCACCGGATCCGATTTCTGTTACCAGCCAGAGAACACTCGGCGTTTGGTTAACCTGTGCAGAAGTACAGCCCGGACCTATTAGTTCTCTGCTCAGTAACTTTATACCTGGGAACCTACTGGACCGTCACTTATTAGCCATCGGCAAGTGGAGAAGCCAGAACGAGTGACTTTGCTGGACCCATCAGTGACAGGCTAACCGCCTGGAGACCTGAGACAGGCAAGTGCAGCTCCTAGGAGCACTTGGGTCTAAGTAGCCAGGAGAAAAAGAACCGTGGCCTACCAGCACTTAAACTTCGGCCAGTGAAGAAATGTGTCCCTCCTCGCACCAATCAGAAAGCCATCTTCCTTCAAGAGGAGAACAGGGAAAGGTGGAAAGGGCAGTGCCAGAGCGCATTACCCACCAGGGCCATTGGCCATTCTGGATACATGTAGAGAAACGGATACTTTTCACTATTTTCCCAGTGGAAATAATGCACAAAAATACTTTTTCCTTTCATATCAAGCACTGGTTATTGATGACCCAGAAATACTAGGACGGAAAAAAGTTTATTGAGGTCAAGTTTAATTATTCATGTTCACCATTTTGATGATTATTAACCCCTTTTTCAACTGGCAGCAAAGGACTTCTCAAGATCAGCTAATTTGGTGTCTCTGAAGAAGCTGATACAGTTTGTTGTTAAATGTGTTTTGCTTCCCAGACAATAGTGCTGTGATGGAATGGTTTGGCCATGAATCTGCAAATAAATGAATAAATCACACACCTGTTAAATTGTGTGCTGCACATAATGAAGGGGTTGTGATGTGTTTGTTTGTTTTAAGAAAAAAATGTTACTTCTCTCCATTTGCTGCTCCTAAACAATTTCTAAATGTAATGTCTTGTATATCTCCACTCTTAGTGATACTCAAAGCACTCATGGTGTCAGTATATATGAATTTTAATTCTATTTATTCTCTCCATCAACTTTCAGAGTTGTAAATATAAACACTGTGATTTGGCCTATGAGCAAATTAAAATATACCAACATGCTGATCCTGTTGTAGGTCATACTGTAAGGCAAGTAAGGAGAAGTAGGAGGGATAGACACTGAACTGGTGCCAGAGTGGCACTCACCTGGCCAGGTGGCCTGTGGAAGGGTGGAAGGTGCACAGAATCCTGGACGAACTCACCTAAACCTTGGAGCCTCAAGGCACCCATTCAGGAATACCTATGATGGGTGAGATCAGCATGCCAGGAACTTGGCCATTTTATCCACTGGCCCAGGCTAAAGGAAGTAGGAAACCATGAAGAAGTTGGGTTGAAAACTTACTCATGGATAGCTTCTGAGTCTTCAGTTGTATCTTGCAGCTTTAAAACAATTTCATCTTCAAGAATAGATAACTGTAACACGAATTTGTGCTACTTTGTACCTGTTATCTTCCAAGATAGGCAGGAAAAAGAGTAAAGGCATGGGAGCCAGAAAAGCTGGCTTTAAATTCATGTTTCACGTTTCTAGCTGTCATTGACTGAGTTACTTAAGTTACTGATTTGTTTACTCATCTCAAAATAGGCATTTTTAAGATTCCAAATGAAATAGAACCTAGAATCTAAAAATGCAACAAACTAGTGAATATAATGAAAATAGAGGCAGATTCACAGAGATAAAGAATAAACTAGTGGTTATTAGCAAGGAGAGGGAATAGGAGAGGGACAACATAGCAGATTAAGGCACATAAACTCTTAGATATAAAATAAGTTATAAGAATATGCTGTAGAACAGGAGGAATATAGCCAATATTTTATAATAACTATAAATGAAATGCATGCTAACTTGCTTCATTTGTATCCAACACTTTGCAACCCTATGGACTGTAGCCCTCCAGGGTCCTCTGTCTATAGGATTCTCCAGGCAAGAATATTGGAGTGGGTGGCCATTAACTTCTCCATGGGATCATCCCAAACCAGGGACAGAACCCAGGTTTCCTGCATTGCAGGTGGATTCTTTACCAGCTGGACAACCAAAGCAACCATAAATGGAATATAACCTTTAAAAATTATGAATCACTATATTGTTCACCTATAACATATAATATTGTACATCAACTATATTTCAATGGAAAGTTTTTTAAGAGGCAATAAATTATTATACAGTAAGCAGGCAAAGACTAATAGAATTTTGCCAAGAAAATGCAGTGGTCATAGCAAACACCCTCTTCCAACAAAACAAGACAAGACTCTACACATGGACATCACCAGATGGTCAACACCAAAATCAGATTGATTATATTCTTTGCAACCAAAGATGGAGAAGCTCTATATAGTCAACAAAGACAAGACCAGGAGCTGACTGTGGCTCAGATCATGAACTCCTTATTACCAAATGCAGACTCAAATTGAAGAAAGTACGGAAAACTGCTAGACCATTCAGGTATGACCTAAATCAAATCCCTTTTGATTATACAGTGAAAGTGAGAAATAGATTTAAGGGCCTAGATCTGATAGATAGAGTGCCTAATGAACTGTGGATGGAGGTTCGTGACATTGTTCAGGAGACAGGGATCAAGACCATCCCCATGGAAAAGAAATGCAAAAAAGCAAAATGGATGTCAGGGGAGGCCTTAAAATAGCTGTGAAAAGAAGAGAGGCAAAAGCAAAGGAGAAAAGGAAAGATATAAGCATCTGAATGCAGAGTTCCAGAGAATAGCAAGAAGAGATAAGAAAGCCTTTCTCAGCGATCAATGCAAAGAAATAGAGGAAAAGAACAGAATGGGAAAGACTAGAGATCTCTTCAAGAAAATTAGAGATATCAAGGGAACATTTCATGCAAAGATGGGCTCGATAAAGGACAGAAATGGTATGGACCTAACAGAAGCAGAAGATATTAAGAAAAGATGGCAAGAATACACAGAAGAACTGTACAAAAGAGATCTTCATGACCCAGAGATTCATGATGATGTGATCACTAATCTAGAGCCAGACATCTTGGAATGTGAAGTCAAATGGGCCTTAGAAAACATTACTACGAACAAAGCTAGAAGTGGTGATGGAATTCCAGTGGAGCTGTTTCAAATCCTGAAAGAAGATGCTGTGAAAGTGCTGCACTCAATGTGCCAGCAAAGTTGGAAAACTCAGCAGTGGCCACAGGACTGGAAAAGGTCAGTTTTCATTCCAATCCCAAAGAAAGGCAATGCCAAAGAATGCTCAAACTACCACACAACTGCACTCATCTCACATGCTAGTAAAGTAATGCTCAAAATTCTCCAAGCCAGGCTTCAGCAATATGTGAACCGTGAACTCACTGATGTTCAAGCTGGTTTTAGAAAAGGCAGAGGAACCAGAGATCAAATTGCCAACATCCGCTGGATCATGGAAAAAGTAAGAGAGTTCCAGGAAAACATCTATTTCTGCTTTCTTGACTATGCCAAAGCCTTTGACTGTGTGGATCACAATAAACTGTGGAAAATTCTGAGAGAGATGGGAATACCAGACCACCTGACCTGCCTCTTGAGAAATCTGTATGCAGGTCAGGAAGCAACAGTTAGAACTGGACATGGAACAACAGATTGGTTTCAAATAGGAAAAGGAGTACGTCAAGGCTGTATATTGTCACCCTGCTTATATAACTTATATGCAGAGTATATCATGAGAAACGCTGGACTGGAAGAAACACAAGCTGGAATCAAGACTGCTGAGAGAAATATCAATAACCTCAGATATGCAGATGACACCACCCTTATGGAAGAAAGGGAAGAGGAGCTAAAGAGCCTCTTGATGAAAGTGAAAGAGGAGAGCAAAAAGTTGGCTTAAAGCTCAACATTCAGAAGATGAAGATCATGGCATCTGGTCCCATCACTTCATGGGAAATAGATGGGAAACAGTGGAAACAGTGTCAGACTTTATTTTTCTGGGCTCCAAAATCACTGCAGATGGTGACTGCAGCCATGAAATTAAAAGACACTTACTCCTTGGAAGGAAAGTTATGACCAACCTAGATAGCATATTCAAAAGCAGAGACATTACTTTGCTTACTAAGGTCTGTCTAGTCAAGGCTATGGTTTTTCCAGTGGTCATCTATGGATGTGAGAGTTGGACTGTGAAGAAAGATGAGCATCAAAGAATTGATGCTTTTGAACTGTGGTGTTGGAGAAGACTCTTGAGAGTCCCTTGGACTGCAAGGAGAGCCAACCAGTCCATTTTGAAGGAGATCAGGCCTGGGATTTCCTTGGAAGGAATGATGCTAAAGCTGAAAGTCCAGTACTTTGGCCACCTCATGCGAAGAGTTGACTCACTGGAAAAGACTCTGATGCTGGGAGGGAGTGGGGGCAGGAGGAGAAAGGGATGACCGAGGATGAGATGGCTGGATGGCATCACTGACTCAATGGATGTGAGTCTGAGTGAACTCTGGGAGATGGTGATGAACAGGGAGGCCTGGCATGCTGCGATTCATGGGGTCGCAAAGAGTCGGACATGATTGAGCAACTGAACTGAACTGAACTAAGTAGTCAGTTAACATGGAAACATTTTTTAATCTGTACAAGAAGATACTTTGAGAGGGAGAGACCATATTCACATAACTATTATTACAGTGTATCATTACAACTATTCTATTTTATTATCCATTATTGTTATCCATCTCTTACTGTTTATAAATTAAATGACATCTCCTAGTTTACAAATTAAACTTTATCATAGCTATGACATACAGGGAAAAAACGTAATTTTGATGTATATTGGGTTTGGTACTATCTGTGCTTTCCGGCATCCACGGAGGGTCTTTATGGCCTATGGATAAGGGCAGGGGGCTACTCTAGTCAAATAAAAATGAGAAGGAAGCTTTTAGGGAAACAAAAATAAAAAGACTATTTCAATATCCCAAGTAAACTGTGGCTAACATTTTGACCCAGTCACTGGAGAGAATGACCGTCCTTATGAATACTAATGAATACTCTTATCAGGAGTGATAAGAGCTGGCCAACTGGGCTGCAACCTCTCAAGGCAGGCAGGAAAGGCTTGCTGCTGCTGCTAAGTCGCTTCAGTCATGTCCGACTCTGTGTGACCCCATAGATGGCAGCCCACCAGGCTCCCCCGTCCCTGGGATTCTCCAGGCAAGAACACTGGAGTGGGTTGCCATTTCCTTCTCCAATGCATGAAAGTGAAAAGTGAAAGTGAAGTTGCTCAGTCGTGTCCAACTCCCAGCGACCCTGTGGACTGCAGCCCACCAGGCTCCTCTGTCCATGGGATTTTCCAGGCAGGAGTACTGGAGTGGGGTGCCATTGCCTTCTCCGAGGAAAGGCTTAGCTGAACTAATAATACAAAGAAGAAAGGAAAGTTTACCCCAAGACAGAGACTATTAGTCTTTCCTGTGGGAGCCTTCAGATCTCCGTGAGGAGGAACTGTAAGTTATATCAAAACTCCACTAGATGGAACAAATAGTTTATTAGCACAATTACAGCTAAGTCAAATGCATGTAGCTCTCAGTAATACAGCATTCAATCATTTAAAATTAATTCTTTTTTTCTATCAGTTTCACATCCCTTTATTTTCATGATATTTCAAGCTAAAGAACCTCTCTGATGCTGTTATAGATAAATATATATGGAACAGGTGAACCAAGAAGTTAATACATAAAGTAGCCAAAACACAGTAAAAGCATCTAACTTCTACATGTCTATTTCAATCTTAATGTTTCTGTTTTACACACATACAATCTCATTCAATTCCCCCAACAGCCTTCAGTTCACTTCAGTCGCTCAGTCGTGTCTGACTCTCTGAGACCCCATGAATCACAGCACGCCAGGCCTCCCTGTTCATCACCATCTCCCAGAGTTCACTCAGACTCACATCCATTGAGTCAGTGATGCCATCCAGCCATCTCATCCTCGGTCATCCCTTTCTCCTCCTGCCCCCACTCCCTCCCAGCATCAGAGTCTTTTCCAGTGAGTCAACTCTTCGCATGAGGTGGCCAAAGTACTGGACTTTCAGCTTTAGCATCATTCCTTCCAAGGAAATCCCAGGCCTGATCTCCTTCAAAATGGACTGGTTGGCTCTCCTTGCAGTCCAAGGGACTCTCAAGAGTCTTCTCCAACACCACAGTTCAAAAGCATCAATTCTTTGATGCTCATCTTTCTTCACAGTCCAACTCTCACATCCATAGATGACCACTGGAAAAACCATAGCCTTGACTAGACAGACCTTAGTAAGCAAAGTAATGTCTCTGCTTTTGAATATGCTATCTAGGTTGGTCATAACTTTCCTTCCAAGGAGTAAGTGTCTTTTAATTTCATGGCTGCAGTCACCATCTGCAGTGATTTTGGAGCCCAGAAAAATAAAGTCTGACACTGTTTCCACTGTTTCCCCATCTATTTCCCATGAAGTGATGGGACCAGATGCCATGATCTTCATCTTCTGAATGTTGAGCTTTAAGCCAACTTTTTTGCTCTCCTCTTTCACTTTCATCAAGAGGCTTTTTAGCTCCTCTTCCCTTTCTTCCATAAGGGTGGTGTCATCTGCATATCTGAGGTTATTGATATTTCTCTCAGCAGTCTTGATTCCAGCTTGTGTTTCTTCCAGTCCAGCATTTCTCATGATATACTCTGCATATAAGTTAAATAAGCCTTGACGTACTCCTTTTACTATTTGAAACCAGTGTTGTTCCATGTCCAGTTCTAACTGTTGCTTCCTGACCTGCATACAGATTTCTCAAGAGGCAGGTCAGGTGGTCTGGTATTCCCATCTCTCTCAGAATTTTCCACAGTTTATTGTGATCCACACAGTCAAAGGCTTTGGCATAGTCAAGAAAGCAGAAATAGATGTTTTCCTGGAACTCTCTTGCTTTTTCCATGATCCAGCGGATGTTGGCAATTTGATCTCTGGTTCCTCTGCTTTTTCTAAAACCAGCTTGAACATCAGGAAGTTCACGGTTCACGTATTGCTGAAGCCTGCCTTGGAGGATTTTGAGCATTACTTTACTAGCATGTGAGATGAGTGAAACTGTGTGGTAGTTTGAGCATTCTTTAGCATTGCCTTTCTTTGGGATTGGAATGAAAACTAACCTTTTCCAGTCCTGTGTCCACTGCTGAGTTTTCCAAATTTGCTGGCATATTGAGTGCAGTAAAATGGCTGTCTAGGGAGGCTTTACAAATAGCTATGTAAAGAAGACAAGTGAAAAGCAAAGGAGAAAAGGAAACATATAAGCATCTGAATGCAGAGTTCCAGAGAATAGCAAGAAGAGATAAGAAAGCCTTCTTCAGTGATCAATGCAAAGAAATAGAGGAAAAGAACAGAATGGGAAAGGCTAGAGATCTCTTCAAAGAAATTAGAGATACCAAGGGAATATTTCATGTAAAGATGGGCTTGATAAAGCACAAAAATGGTCTGGACCTAACAGAGGCAGAAGATATTAAGAAGAGGTGGCAAGAATACACAGAAGAACTGTACAAAAAGATCTTCACGACCCAGATAATCATGATGGTGTGATCACTAATCTAGAGCCAGACATCCTGGAATGTGAAGTCAAGTGGGCCTTGGAAAGCATCACTACTAACAAAGCTAGTGGAGATGACGGGATTCCAGTTGAGCTGTGTCAAACTGACTACTTAAGCCCCGTGTCAAATTTGAATTTCTTTGTCCTTCTTTACAATTTCACAAAAGAAAATTAATTCTTACCATAAATTTTGGCAACCACAGAGAACCTTTTTTTTTCTATTTGTATAAAGTCAAGAACTTTCACCTTTTCATTTAAAGTTGGAAAGCACTTTACGGTTCCTTTTAGATATCCAAATTGCCAGCATCATTACCTTGAGGCCATTATTAAGTAAAATAAGGGTTACTTGAAAACAAGCGGTGTCATAAGACAACAGTTGGTCTGATAACCTAAATGACTGCCGGGTGGAATACACTCAACAAAGGGATGATTCACCTCCTGGGAGGGATGGAGCGAGATTTCATCATGCTATTTAGAACAACATGCAACTTATGTCTCTGTGTGTTCAGTTGCTTAGTCACATCTGACTCTGCAACCCCATGGACTGCAACCCACCAGACTCCTCTGTCCATGAGATTCTCCAGGCAAGAATACTAGAGTGGGTTGCCATTTTCTTCTCCACAACACCCAACATAAAATGTTACATTCAGAAATGTTTATTTCTGAAGCTTTCTATTTAATCCTCTCTGACCAAGGTTGACTGTGTTTGATTGAAATCTCAGAAACCAAAACAACCTGTAAGGAGGGTCTTACTGCATTCTATATCATACTGGAGAGATTTTACTTTCATTTTTCTTCTCATTTTCTCCTGCTACTGATGGAAAGGGAAATTTTCATGTTGGTTTCAACCTGAACAATGAATTCCCTCATTGAGCAAAACGTGGATGCCAGAATACTTTCTCTGTAATTTGTACACCTGAACTGTACCGTAGGGCTGTAGCCTGTAGTTACTCCTTAACTAACCATTTATTTCTGATGCTGAATGGGCTTCCAAAGCACATAAAGTGATACTGAAATCTATGTCTGCTATCTTCAAGTGCCGTTTTCAGCAGTTTGTCAGCAGGGCCTTCTAGCCTCATAAAATGACTAAGTAGAAGGCATAAGTGAAAACCATCTGGCTTCCAAAATGCTCTCCTCTCTCCCCACTTTTCTATAGCCTCTGAAATTCTTAGCACTGTTCACTCATTCTTCAACCCACAAGTGTTTATTGAGGTCCTCCAAGGATTTCTTCAAAGAACTAGGTAGAAACTCATAGAGCAGTATAGTGAAGTCATGTCTGACTCTTTGCGACCCCATGGGCTGTAGCCTACCAGGCTCCTCTGTCCGTGGGATTTTCCAGGCAATAGTCCTGGAGTGGGTTGCCATTTCCTTCTCCAGGGGATCTTCCCAACCCAGGGATTGAACCTGGGTCTCCCGCGTTGTAGACAGACGCTTTACCATCTGAGCCACCAGGGAAGTCCATATACATACAGCAGTATATGTATATCCAATATACATGAGGCTGCAGCACACACAGAACTCACAGTGGGTACAGGAGGGGAACAGTTAAGCAATCATTACAATAAGGGTGCTCAGTGCCATGGCAGAAAAAAACACAGTTCTCTTGGGACCCTTTCTAGAAACTTTTAGCCTGTGGGGGTGGAGGGAGGCAGGAGATGCTTCCTGGAGGAAGTAGGATTTTAACAGTCCTATGACACCATTCTTCTGAACTAAGGCATTTCTTTTAACCTTTGTTAAACAACTCAGTGGTAAAGATTTCACCTGCAGTGCAGAGATGCAGGAGATATGGGTTCCGTCTCTACGTGGGAAAGATCCCCTGGAGGAGGAAATGGCAACTCACTCACTCCAGCAATCTTGCCTGGACAATCTCATGGACAAAGGAGCCTGAGGGGTTACAGCCCGTGGGATTGCAAGGGGTCGGACGCGAGAGAACTACTGAGCACGCACCATCACCATACCCAAATGCAAACCACTTACTTGAAAGAAAGACACTTCTAGATCCTAAGAACTGTGGGAGCTAGCTCAAACTAGTGTTCACAAACTGCAGCCCTGAAGAAATAAATATTTGAATTGTTAAATACTAGAAGGGAATTTAAGCCTAAGGTGGCATTGTTAAAAGAGCTGGGAGCCACTTCTGTGGAGGATTTTGTGTCTGCAGAGATTTGAGGCAGCTAGGTGGGGGTGAGGTAGGAATAGGGCTTGGGGCTCAAGACCTTGAAACAAGATCAGCTGCAGCAGTCATTTCCTCCACATTTAGTTTTGCCTACAGCCTTCTCCACTCTTGAGCTAGTCCTTACAAGTCCCACTCAATGAGGAAAATGCCTGAACTTGGCTTCTAGATAGTGAAAGTGAAGTGTGAGAGGAAAAATATCTTTAAAATATCTGACAATATGTCTAAGGTATCTGAGAGCCAAGACAAGTTTGGCTGGAAAAATCCATCTTGTTTTCCTGTAGGTTATCTCTGTGACCCCTCCTTCTATGTAAATTGTTTTATAACTGTGTGATTCTATAACTCAACATAAAAATTGGTCATTCATTATTTGGTTACATTATAGGAACATGATCTGGCATCTCCATCTTCCTCATCCCTGTAACATTTCAGAAATGCCAGTAAGTGAATCTCCTTTTTATTATTTAGAAAAACTTTCAGCCAAACATAATTGCAACATAATTTACACAGGCACTCTGGATATAATAAAAAATCTTTCACCTTAATCTCAATTTGTGTTCTTTTGAGTCCACCCAAACCCATTTCCATCAAGTTGGTGATGCCATCCAACCATGTCATCCTCTGTCATCCCCTCTCCTCATGCTCTCAGTCTTTCCCTGCATCAGGGTCTTTTCCAGTGAGTCAGCTCTTCACATCAGGTGGCCAAAGTATTGGAGCTTCAGCTTCAACATCAGTACTGCCAATGAACACCCAGGTCTGATCTCCTTTAGAATGGACTGGTTGGATCTCTTCACAGTCCAAGGGACTCTCAAGAGTCTTTGCTAACACCACAGTTCAAAAGCATCAATTCTTCGGCGCTCAGCCTTCTTCACAGTCTAACTCTCACACCCATACATGACCACTGGAAAAACCATAGCCTTGACTAGATGGACCTTTGTTAGCAAAGTGATGTCTCTGCTTTTCAATATGCTGTCTAGGTTGGTCATAACTCTCCTTCCAAGGAGTAGGTGTCTTTTAATTGATGGACAGGGAGCCATGGCGTGCTGCAGTTCATGGGGTCACAGAGTCGGACACGACTGAACGACTGAACTGAACTGAGTCCAACTCAAAACATTTATCAAATGATTTGCTTTCTTCTATTAAGTGACTCAGTGGTAAAGAATCCACCTGCCAGTGAAGGACACGTAGTTTGATCCCTGGGTTTGTAAGATCTGCTGGAGAAGGAAATGGCAACCCACACCAGAATTCTTGCCTGGGAAATCCCATAGACAGAGGAGCTTGGTGGGCTACAGTCCATGGGGTTGCAAAAAGCTGGACACGACTGGGCAACTAAACAACAGCAACATTAAGAAAATAATAGGAATGGTTTTCCTATGAAAATGAAGACGGTTCACAAGTTATTGTCAACCAGGCAACTGGGGATTTTGTCTCTATTCCTCTTCCTGCTGCGGGAGATGTAAACTCTGAACCAGGAGCCCTACCACTCCTTCTGATAGCAGGATGTGTATGTGTGTGTGTGTGTGTGTGTGTGTGTGTGTGTGTGTGTGTGTTAAGTTGTTTAATTTATCCAATTTGTTTACTCATGCAAAAATGTCATAAAATTATAGAGTTAATAATTGGGGGAATAAAGTGAGATTGTGTGTGTATGTGTGTATATGTGTGTAAATAAAACATGTACCATACCCAGGCTGAAATAGATAGGTAGAAGTTAGATATTTTTATTGGGTTTTAGCCACTTGATGTCCTGACTCCTCTATTGGTCCTTCTAGTCCATATAGGTATTGATCTATAAAAGCATCAACAAGGTTCTTCAATCTGAAATATCATAAAGACAGAGGCAGGTAAAATATACAGAGAAAAAGAGAAGAAAGAGAAGAGAAAAGAAAAAGAAAAGTAGATGACTGCACACACGTTCACATGTTTGAGGGACTGCACTTGGAGTTTCTGCTTTTGCCATGGGATGAAGATCTGCACCTGTTGTCCCAACATGGAAGTGTGGAAATGGGACACATTTCATGGAAATGATAACAAAGATCTGAATAACAACATGTCATAGTTTCACTTTCACTTTATTCCAACAACAAACCTGTGAAGAAAGTAGATTAGTAAGTCACTCTTTGCTTGCCCACTTTCAACCTATGGATGTGCTCATATAATAACAAACCTCTCCTGTGGGAACACACTGCGTGGTAGCAGCAGGTGATGTTGGAATGTGGGATGCTGCCTTTTGGGCTCTGAAACCACATTGCTTGCCATCAGTGCATTTTGCTGTGTTTGTGTTTATTTTAAGACGTTTCCCCAAACATTATTATCCACATCAGGTCCAGTAAGTCCAAGAGCATAAGCGTGTTAGACATCTTTGTCAAGATATACAGTCACCATGGAAACAGAGGAGATTTTTAAAATTTTTACACTGGTGAAAAAGGAGGAATATTTCGTGTGAATATAGAATGAACTATTCACAGTAGAAATGACTCTGAAGGACAAGGAGCAAGTCATACAACAGAAAAATGCTGTGTATGGTCCAAAGGACAATATCATCAAGAGAAAGGAAGAGGGACACAGTGGAACACTATTTGAGTGCATGGTTAGACATGGGCTGGGGAGAGCCTTGTATAATTCTAAGCACTGGGTAAGTTTCAGGATTAGCTGATGTGGCCCTACTCCTGAAACTCTTGTCTCTCACCAAAGAGAAAGTCTTTTCCAGTCTGCCTTACATCAACACAAGGGCGAAGATGGTAAGAAGGGGGACTAGCAGCAAAGGGACAGTGAAGGGCCTGGGAGATTCCCAAGAAGAGCAGTAATCTGCCTGAACAGACCTCCGTTAGATGCACACAAGGATGATTTGGAGAACATAGATCATTCACTCATTCAAAATATATTTATTCAATGCATTCTGCATGCCAAGCTCTAATGTCTCAGGTAGACATACATGGTAGAACACACGTATGAACAAGACCAGCCTTAATTAAAAGTTTACAAAACTGATTCATGCTCCTGTTGCTAACAATGCACTTGGCACTGGAAGTGTAGTCATTTTGAAAGTGAAAGAAAGAAAGAAAGTGAAGTCGCTCTGTAGTGTCCAACTCTTTATGACTCCACGGACTGCAGCCCACCAGGCTCCTCTGTCCATAGGATTTTCCAGGCAAGGATACTGGAGTAGGTTGCCATTGCCTTCTTCAGGGGCTCTTCCCAACCCTGGGATCGAAGCCGGGTGTCCCACATCGCAGGCAGACGCTTTACCATCTGAGCCACCAGGGAACTTTCCAATAAATGGATTTACTTCCAACCAGTCCATTCTGAAGGAGATCAACCCTGGGATTTCTTTGGAAGGAATGATGCTAAAGCTGAAACTCCAGTACTTTGGCCACCTCATGAAAAGAGCTGACTCATTGGAAAAGACTCTGAGGCTGGGAGGGATTGGGGGCAGGAGGAGAAGGGGACGACAGAGGATGAGATGGCTGGATGGCATCATTGATCGATGGACATGAGTCTGAGTGAACGCCAGGAATTGGTGATGGACAGGGAGGCCTGGCGTGCTGTGATTCATGGGGTCGCAGAGAGTCGGACACGACTGAGTGACTGAACTGAACTGGACTGAACTGAACAACTTGATTGTAAGTAGAGTTTCTGTATTAACATGTGGTCTACTGATGAGGAAAGTGGGGTTTGGAGAAGTTAAGAGATTTGCCCTCAAGTAGTCAGAACTGGAATGAAAATTCAAATCCCAGAGTTGACATCAAAACAATTCTCTCTTCTGTGCTGTTCTTAGTCACTCAGTCATGTCCAACTCTTTGCAACCCCATGGACAATAGCCTGCCAGGCTCCTCTGTCCACCAGATATTCCAGGCAACAATACCAGAGTGGGTTACCAAGCCCTCCTCCAGGGGATCTTCCCAACCCAGGGGCTGAACCCAGGTCTCCTTCACTGCAGGTAGATTCTTGACTGTCTGAGTCACCAGGGAAGAAGTTCTCTCTTCTACTACATCATGATTCTTTAAAATAGGGTTCAACATATTATTCAAAACTGGACCTAAATTTAATCCCTAAAATTTCCTTCCTCTAGTTCTAGGAAGCAAATGACATAAGATGCCTTAGACTTTCTTTTTTACATATGGTGAGATCTTCTTTTTAATAATCAACAAAGTATGTTACTAAGAATTGCTAAAATACAGTATTAGAGTTTACCAAGGACTTACTCCTATATTCTCCTAAGAAGACTGAACAGCACCAAAGGATTGTCAGTTCTGGCCTATGACCTACTAAAACGCATGGAGATCATTTGGAACTTCTGCAATTTTGAGTAAATACACTCTACATTTTTAGTGTTGCTATTATGAGTAGACTGGAGATTTGAACTTCTGCCACCATTATCTTTACTTATAACTCACTGTTAATTTAATTTTAGAATTCTCTTAGTTTTCAGTGAGTTGTTAGGTTAATCTTACAGTGAATAGTAAGTTATCAATAATATTTGGGGTCAAAATTATCTAATGACTAGATTTTTAAGACATAGGTTCTTTGAAGCTCAAAATAAGCATTTATTTTGCTGAAGCACATATATGTAGAATCCACCCTCAGCCAACAAAAGTACTGATACATGGACACTTCATTTGGAAAGTGGAAATGAATAGAAAAGTGAACAGTATTTTCTGCCTGTGCTCAAGAATATCTGAGAGTCACTTTTATCTATGAATAAGTGAAAGAAAAGGCAAAGTGTAGTCGTTCAGTCCTGTCTGACTCTGTGATCCCAGGAACTGTAGGTGGCCAGGCTTCTCTGTCCAAGGTGTTCTCTAGGCAAGAATACTGGAGTGGGTTGCCATTCCGTCTCCAGGGAATCTTGCTGACCCAGGAGTTAAATCCCCAGTTACCACATTGCAGGCAGATTCTTTACCATCTATTACTATCCTCTAGGTGGCACTAGTGGTAAAGAACCCGCATGCCAATGCAGGAGACAAGACATGCAGGTTCGATCCCTGGGTGGAGAGGATCACCTGGAGGTGGAAATGGCAACCCACTCCAATATTCTTGCCTGGAGAATCCCATGGACAGAGGAGCTCGATGGGTTGCAGTCCATGGGGTCACAAAAGAGTCAGACAAGACTGAGCAACTAACACACACGCACGCACACATGCACACACACACACACACACACACCATGCGTGTGCACACACACACCGCATGCATGTGCACACACACACGCACACGGTGTATCATTTACTATTGGTTAGCTATTCAAAAACTGCTCTCAATCCTTTCTCTCTTTCCACCTCACACTATTGATGTTGGAAAACAAAACCTGTGCTTTCCGCATTTTTCTTGAAGCTAGAGACAAGCTTCTCTGGCCTATGAGATGTAAATGGAAGTGTTTTAGGGGAGGTTTCTTAGCAAGCTTCTTTTCTTCTGGTGAATCAGAGAACCCTCACTTCCAAATTTTTCTACTATCAAAAGCAACACCCAGAACAAAAACAACTGTTTTGTAACTATGAGGAAAGTAGCAACAGATTCACAGGGAAGCCCCGTTAAAACCCCGAGCTTATGCCAGCAGTTGCCTATCTACAAATTTCTTATTATGGGAGAAAAAGTAAATCCCTATTCGATAAGGTCAATGAGTTTTGAGTCTTAGGATCCAAAAATATCTCTATTAATAGTTATGAATGAGAAAATAAGAATTCATGTGCTGACTTTTGTATATAGTTCTTATTTATAACATTGCTTCCAAGAGGACAAAGTGTCCTGGGTTCAGACTTTGTTTTAAAATGTTTTAAACTCTTTTTAAACTGATGCAACATGGTAAATCAACTGCACTTCAATGAAAATGTTTTTTCACGAAGTTTTTGAACTTAAGGCCCAAACTGCTAAGAAATTCAAGTGTTCATCTTCATTATATCTCCCTCAACTTGATGTTCTCACTAACCCACACACACATTTGTGCACAGACACCTACTCAAAGACCTATATTTGCCCCTATTACCTAGTGCCAGGATGATAAATTGTTTTCATCTCAGGTGCCAACATTGATAGATTGGTAGTGGCTGTCCAGATCACGATGCTGAGAATAATTCTGAGGCAGACAAGACAACTCAAGAGGAAGAGTTGATCAATCGGCCAAGGCCGCCATACAGTGTGAAAAAGGGAGCGGCAGCACCTGTGTTTTTGCAACAGTTGACCTGATCCGGTGTATCAGATTTTAATTGCTCAACCTAGTGTAATCCTTTTCTTCTCTCAACTTCTATAGGTAGGAATTCCGTATTTTCAAACTGGGATGTTTAGTCCTCAAAGTATCATAAATGAAACAATATCTAGCTAGTGTACTTGAACTGGAATTGCAGAGAAAATATCATATCTTAAGTAACATTCAGCATTTGCTGGACTGAGCATGGGGTGCACCACTTGCCTCTCCCCTTGAAGAAGACACTCAGCTACAAGATGTGCAACTAGCTGATAACATCCAGATGCAGAGCCTGCAGAATCCGCTTCAACTTGCAAGCCGAGGACACATACTTCTTGAGCACTCAGACACTGATTAGCAAGGTGAGGGGTCAGAGCCTCAGCATTTCTACCCAGTATGGGGCTTCACTACTCTTGGCTCTGAGGTTCCCCTCGTATTGGTCAAGACTTCATTCGATCTGTATCATTGTCTGAGGCACTCGGCGCTTGATTCAGCTTCCTTCTGCCTTTCCTTCCACAAGCGGGGAAGGCCAGTTCAGCACTGCTGCCACATCCTGCTCCCTCTTTCTTTGTCTTTCACACGTGGTACTCCCTCCTCCTCCTGTACTCCTAGCTCCATCGACTGTTGGCTTCCTGGAGGCCCCAAACAAACACACAGACCTAGTATGGATACATATGTGCTCAGTTATTTAGCCGTGTCGGAATCTTTGGGACCCTATGGACTGCAGCCTGCCAGGCTCCTCTGTCTATGGAATTTTCAAGGCAAGAATACTAAAGTAAGTTGCCATTTCCTTCTCCAGGACATCTTCCTGACCCAAGGATCGAACCTGTGTCTCTTTGCATTTTCTGAGTTGGCGGGCAGATTCGTTACCACTGAGCCACCTGGGATGATGCTAGTATGCTAATATGGATATGGCTACTTACATTTACAAAGGATTCCCTGGTGGCTCAGCAGTAAAGAGTCCACTTGCCAATGCAGGACACTCAGGTTTGATCCCTGGGTCAGGAAGATCCCCTGGAGGAAGAAATGGCAACCCACTCTAGTATTCTTGCCTGGAGAGTCCCGTGGACAGAGGAGCCTGGCATGCTGCAGTCCATGGGATTGCAAAGAGTCAGACACAACTTAACAACTAAACAACAACAAGTTAACATTTACAAGAATTTTACATTAAGTGTACATCATTCCAAAAGAGGCAAAATGCTGCATTGGCTTCAGCATCCAAAAATATGGATTAAAATCTCAGACAGCTGCTCCTGCTAAGTTGCTTCAGTCATGTCCGACTCTGTGTGACCCCATAGACAGCCGCCCACCAGTCTCCCCCATCCCTGTGATTCTCCAGGCAAGAACACTGGAGTGGGTTGCCATTTCCTTCTCCAATGCATGAAAGTGAAAAGTGAAAGTGAAAGTGAAGCCGCTGCATCATGTCCGACTCTTCGCAGTCCCATGGACTGCAGCCTACCAGGCTCCTCCGTCTCTGGGATCTTCCAGGCAAGAGTACGGGAGTGGCGTGCCATTGCCTTCTCCGAAATCCCAGACACTTACTTATCAAATGGCTTTAAACTAGTGTCCTTATCTTTAAAATGAGGTTACTAATGGTGATAACTGCTGGGGCCGTGTGAGGACTGAATGATATGATATCCATGAAATTGATTTCTAAACTATTAAGCCCTACATTTCCCAACTTTCCTGGTGGCTCAGATGGTAAAGAATCTCCATGTAATGGGGAGACCCGGGTTTGATCCCTAGGTGGGAAACATCCCCTGGAGAAGGAAATGGCTGCCCACTCCAGTATTCTTGCCTGGAGAATTCCATGGACAAAGGAGCCTAGGCACAGTTCATGGGGTCACAAAGAGTTGGCCGTGACTGGGTGACTTTTAAAAAAATCCTGCATAAGTTTTGCTTATCACTACTATTTATTACTGGGCTTCCCTGATAGCTCATTTGGTAAAGAATTTGCCTGCAATGTGGGCGATCCCAGTTTAGTTCTTGGGCTGGGAAGATTCCCTGCAGAAGGGATAGGCTACCCACTCCAGTGTTCTTGGGCTTCCTTTGTGGCTCCTAGTAATCTTAAAAAACAACTACTGGCAGATCAATTAGCATTCCTTTACAAATATTGATCGTGCCTTTACCTGCACACTGGTGCTGATCTAGGAAACGAGGTCAACAAAGTCCCTGCCCTGGTGAAGCTTACATTTTCTACACTAACCAAATCAATATGAGTTTCATCTTAAAAATACTAATTAGTTAGCAACAGGTCACTAAGAGTGGAGGCTGCATCTCTGGCTTGTGCCTTTCGTCGCTCAGTTGTGTCCAACTCTTTGTGACCCTGTCGGCTGCAGCCTGCCAGGCTCCTCTGTCCATGGGGATTCTCCAGGTAAGAATACAGGATTGGGTTGCCATGCCCTCTTCGTCTCTGCCTTGGTTCAAGTGTAATCCCAATTTGTTCTTGTCCCAGGCTTTGTCTTTGTTGATCTTTCCTGCTGAACTGCCTTTTCTTGCTTTTAGTTTCACCATCCTTGATGCTGTGAATCCTGCAGGGGGCTAACAGACTAGAGCGGGAACTTCTTACTACACTGCGGTTCAGCTGGCCTGCTGCTTGCCTCACACACTTTTTTTTTCTCTCTCTCTTTGCCTTTCTCTCCGTGGTGACCCTACCCACTCTTTTCCTGAACATTTGCACATCTCACTTCTCTGGCCTCTATTTCCCTGTCTTCACTTTGGCATTTCTTTCTTTCTTTTTCTTTTTTTTTTTTTTTGCTGCCACCCTCAGTGGGAGTTGTTCTCTCTGTGTCTTCAGACGGCCTTGTTGTTTCGGCAGGAAAAAACAAACTTTCTGGCAGAAAACAACAGAAGACACACCTCTCAGGAAATTAGACCCCTGTTTCTAACACTTCTTGGCACATTGTAGCCACAGGAATCAACACACATCTCTAAGAGGTTTCATCACTCCAGATGAACACAGGCCTCAACAAGATAGAAAGGAATGCAGCCATGCCTTACAGACTGTGATCGGGGTCAGCTGGTCACCATTCACCAAGAGGCTGGCTGGGATGAAGTCACTGTGTGGAGTATACAGTATCAAATTTCTGCAGAAACCTCTGGTCCAAAATATTTTATCACATTATACAGCCAACTTTTAAATTGGCTTTTAAAATCTTTATACTCACGTCTGCTGCTGCTGCTGCTAAATCGGTTCAGTCATGTCCGACTCTGTGCGACCCCATAGACAGCAGCCCACCAGGCTTCCCCCGTCCTTGGGACTCTCCAGGCAAGAACACTGGAGTGGGCTGCCATTTCCTTCTCCAATGGATGAAAGTGAAAAGTGAAAGTGAATTCGCTCAGTCGTGTCTGACTCTTCACTCTTCGCGACCCCATGGACTGCAGCCCACCAGGTCTAGAAACCAATAGATTAGTGGTTACCAAACTTTTTGACCATACTCTATTGTTAGAAATAAATATGTGTGCAAGTTAAGTCACTTCAGTTGTGTCTGACTCTTTGCAACAGTGTGGATCATAGCCCTCCAGGCTCCTCTGTCCATGGAATTCTCTAGGCAAGAATACTGGAGTGGGCTGCCATTTCCTTTTCCAGGTGATCTTCTTGAACCTGTATCTCTTATGTCTCCTGCCTTAGCAGGCAGGTTGAGAACTGTGCAAGATCACTGTGCAAGGAAGATTCCCTTGGGGAAGGAAATGGCAGCCCACTCCAGTATTCTTGCTAGTATTCTGGCCTGGAGAATACTTCATGGACTGTGGCCCAGCCGGCTCCTCTGTCCATGAAATCACAAACGGTTGGACACGACTGAGTGACTAACATTTTCACTTCACTTTTTTACCACTAGCACCACCTGGGAAGCCCAGAAATAAATATTATATGTATAAATACATGCATGTGCTTATACATATGTGCATTTGTACACATATGTATTTTTATATATCTGAAACTAAAATTTCACAAAATAATATCACCTTTATTATGTGTGGAGCTCAAATTGTTCTTTTTCTTTTTAATCTAGTCAATCAATAATAACTTTTAAAATATATTGGTCTTGATCTTGGGATTTTTAATTTTTTTATGCCATTTCTGTTCAGTGTGGTAAAACTTATGGATTCCCTTCTTGGACTAATGTTTTTAAATATGCAAAACAAAACTCATAGGATTACAAAGGCAACTGTATTGAAATAGTCTTATCTTTGGACCTCTTTGGGGAAAAAGGGCCACATACTGGACCCAAGTTAAGAATCCCTGCCTGACTAAATTGATCTAACAACCGTCTGCAAGCCACAACCTGCAGTATGGAAATGATGACTGTAGACGAAGGCTCAGAACACTTTGTAGTAATTCAATATTTCAGATGCTTTTTATCCTCTCATGGTTTTGTCATTCTCTTCTCCCTCCCTTTCCCCACGCTTCCTTTCCAGTGACAGCCCCTCCCCTGTGTGCACGCGCACGTGAGCACACACACACAGAGCCAGGTCTTAGGTCACGTATCTAAAGTGAGACAAGACCCTGGACTACTGTGTCTGGCCCCTTATCTCCCCACTCCCACTCCCAGACTTCACCCGGGTCCCAGCCCCTCTGGCTCCCACGGCAGATCTATTTCACTGGCTTATTATCTCTGCAAGCCAGTGCTCACAGCTGTGGTTTTCTTGGTTTCCTACATGGCACTGTATTCTGATAAGCGCCTTCTAACCAGAATAATGGTGGAGCTCAGAGTCCCGGTCGCTCATCTCTGAAGTTTCAGTGACCCCTCTGCGACCGGTGTTTCCGGTAGGTCTATAGCTGAGCCTTCATCCCGCCACAGGCAGCCTCTCCCAGTCACTCCCAGGCAGACGTCGCTGACGCCCCAACTTGGCCCTGCTGCCATACAGAGCACACGTCGACCCCAGCAGTGAGGGCCTTCGGGAGGAACTGGAGTCACGGGTCACACTGAACTGCACAGGTGCTTTCTTGAATGGTTTGTGCCTAGGATTTGCCACAAAAATGTGCATCCGCCACAAAAATGTGCAACCTTCCCAAAACAAAGAAGGAAACGAAAAAGAACAGTCTGCTTCCTGTTTGGCCTGAGAATGGGCAGGCAGCTCTAGAATCATTATAACAGGCCAATAGGACTTCCTGGTCTAAAATACGAAACAGTTCAGTTCAGTCACTCAGTTGTGTCAGACTCTTTGCAACCCCTAGGCCTCCCTATCCATCACCAACTCCCAGAGTTTACTAAAACTCATGTCAATCAATTCGGGGATGACAGCCAATTATCTCATCTTCTTCCTCCCCTTCTCCTCCTGCCATTTTTCCCAGCATCAGGGTCTTTCCAATGAGTCGGTTCTTCGCATTAGAGGGCCAAAATATTGGAGTTTCAGCTTCAGTATAAGTCCTTCCAATGAATATTCAGGACTAATTTCCTTTAGGATGGACTGGCTGGATCTCCTTGCAGTCCAAGGGACTCTCAAGTCTTCTCTAACACCACAGTTCAGAAGCATCAATTCTTTGATGCTCAGCTTTCTTTACAGTCCAACTCTCACATCCATACATGACCACTGGACAAACCATAGCTTCGACTAAATGGACCTTTGTTGGCAAAGTAATGTCTCTGCTTTTGAATATGCTATCTAGGTTGGTCATAGCTTTTCTTCCAAGGAGCAAGTGTCTTTTAATTTCACGGGTGCAGTCACCATCTGCAGTGATTTTGGAACCCCAGAAATAAAGTCTGTCACTGTTTCCACTGTTTCCCCATCTATTTGCAATGAAGTGATGGGACCAGATGTCATGATCTTCATTTGCTGAATGTTAAGCTTTAAGCCAACTTTTTCGCTCTCCTCTTTCACTTTCATCAAGAGGCTTTTAGCTCCTCTTCACTTTCTGCCATAAGGGTGGTGTCATCTGCATATCTGAGCTTATTGATATTTCTCCTGGCAATCTTGATTCCAGCTTGTGATTCTTCCAGCCCAGCGTTTCTCATGGTGTACTCTGCATATAAGTTAAACAAGCAGGATGACAATATACAGCCTTGACATACTCCTTTTACTATTTGGAACCAGTCTGTTGTTCTATGTCCAGTTCGAACTGTTGCTTCCTGACCTGCATACAGATTTCTCAAGGAGCAGGTCAAGTGGTCTGGTATTCCCATCTCTCTCAGAATTTTCCACAGGTTATTGTGATCCACACAGTCAAAGGCTTTGGCATAGTCAATAAAGCAGAAATAGATGTTTTTCTGGAACTCCCTTGCTTTTTCCATGATCCAGCTGATGTTGGCAATTTGATCTCTGGTTTCTCTGCCTTTTCTAAAACCAGCATGAACATCTAGATTTTCACAGTTCATGTGTTGCTGAAGCCTGCCTTGGAGAATTTTGAGCATACTTTACTAGCATGTGAGATAAGTGCAATTGTGTGGTAGTTTGAGCATTCTTTGGCATTGCCTTTCTTTAGCATTGGAATGAAAACTGACCTTTTCCAGTCCTGTGGCCACTGCTGAGTTTTCCAGATTTGCTGGCATATTGAGTGCAGCACTTTCACAGCATCACCTTTCAGGATTTGAAATTGCTCAACTGGAATTTCATCACCTCCACTAGCTTTGTTCGTAGTGATGCTTTCTAAGGCCTATTTGACTTCACATTCCAGGATGTCTGGCTCTAGATCAGTGATCACACCACCGTGATTATCTAGGTCATGATGATCTTTTTTGTACAGTTCTTCTGTGTATTCTTGCCACCTCTTCTTAATATCTTCTGTTAGGTCCAGACCATTTCTGTTCTTTATCAAGCCCATCTTTGCATGAAATGTTCCCTTGGTATCGCTGATATTCTTGAGATCTCTAGTCTTTCTCATTCTGTTCTTTTCCTCTATTTCTTTGCATTGATCGCTGAGAAAGGCTTTCTTATCTCTTCTTGCTATTCTCTGGAACTCTGCATTCAGATGCTTATATCTTTCCTTTTCTCCTTTGCTTTTTGCCTCTCTTCTTTTCACAGCTATTTTAAGGCCTCCCCTGACATCCATTTTGCTTTTTTGTATTTCTTTTCCATGGGGATGGTCTTGATCCCTGTCTCCTGAACAATGTCACGAACCTCCGTCCACAGTTCATTAGGCACTCTATCTATCAGATCTAGGCCCTTAAATCTATTTCTCACTTCCACTATATAATCATAAGGGATTTGATTTAGGTCATACCTGAATGGTCTAGCGGTTTTCCCTACCTTCTTCAATTTGAGTCTGCATTTGGTAATAAGGAGTTCATGATCTGAGCCACAGTCAGCTCCTGGTCTTGTTTTTGTTGACTGTATAGAGCTTCTCCATCTTTGGTTGCAAAGAATATAATTAATCTGATTTCAGTGTTGACCATCTGGTGATGTCCATGTGTAGAGTCTTCTCTTGTGTTGTTGGAAGAGGGTGTTTGCTATGACCAGTGCATTTTCTTAGCAAAACTCTATTAATCTTTGCCCTGCTTCATTCTGCATTCCAAGGCCAAATTTGCCTGTTACTCCAGGTGTTTCTTGACTTCCTACTTTTGCATTCCAGTCCCCTATAATGAAAAGGATGTCTTTTGGGGTGTTAGTTCTACAAGGTCTTGTAGGTCTTCATAAAACTGTTCAACTTTAGCTTCTTCAGCATTACTGGTTGGGGCATAGACTTGGATAACTGATATTGAATGGTTTGCCTTGGAGATGAACAGAGATCATTCTGTTGTTTTTGAGATTGCACTCAAGTACTGCATTTCGGACTCTTTTGTTGACCTTGATGGCTACTCCATTTCTTCTGAGGGATTCCTGCCCGCAGTAGTAGACATAATGGTCATCAGAGTTAAATTCCCCCATTCCAGTCCATTTTAGTTCACTGATTCCTAGAATGTCGATGTTCACTCTTGCCATCTCTTGTTTGATCACTTCCAATTTGCCTTGATTCATGGACCTGACATTCCAGGTTCCTTTGTAATATTGCTCTTTACAGCATCAGACCTTGCTTCTATCACCAGTCAGATGCACAGCTGGGTATTGTTTTTGCTTTGGCTCCATCCCTTCATTCTTTCTGGAGTTATTTCTCCACTGATCTCCAGTAGCATATTGGGCACCTACTGACCTGGGGAGTTCCTCTTTCAGTATCCTATCGTTTTGCCTTTTCATGCTGTTCATGGGGTTCTCAAGGCAAGAATACTGAAGTGGTTAGCTACCAAAGTGTCATGCATTTTACTAGCATTCCTATTGTTATGTCCATTTTGGAGCTGAGGAAACTAAGGTTCAGAGTCTGGCAAGAAGCAGAACTGGAATCCAAGCCCAGGTCTTTGGTTTTAAAGTTCAGTTGTTTTTTTTCTTTCAACACATGATACAATTACATAGCATCTCCCTCTGACCCACTCCAAGCAAAATGTGGACTTCCTTGGCGGTCCTGTGGTTAAGATTTCCCCTTCCAGTGCAAAGGGTGAGGATTCAGTCCCTGATAGGGGAGTTAAGATCCCCCATCACAGCCAAAAAACCAAAACATAAGACAGAAACAATATTGTAATAAATTCAAGGTTGTGTTGTTGTCTTCCTGGGCTCCTCTAGTGGTGCTGGTGGTAAGAAACCCATCTGCCAGTGCAGGAACTATGAGAGACCACGGTTCTCTCCTGGGTCAGAAAGATCCCCTGGAGGAGGGAATGGCAATCTGCTCCAGTATTCTTGCCTGGAAAATTCCATGGGCAGAAGAGTCTGGAGAGTTACAATCGATAGGATCGCAAAGGGTCAGACACAACTCAAGTGACTGAGCATGCACACAGAGAACTACCAAAGCAATGAAAACAAACAAGTAAACATCGAGCCAGAAAATAGCAAACAAAGAAATCAAGCATATTTTCAACTAAGAGAAAACAACCCAGGGAAACTACTGCTCCGTTTACTTAACATTGTGGGCAGAATTCCTGGTGAGAAACCAGCAAGAGCTTTGGCTTGGCGTGAACACTGGAGGTGTTTGGTGACCCTGAGAACAGAAGAGAACTGTGGACCGGAAGCCCCTTCCATACAGAGCTATTTCCAGGGCCTCTGGAAAGCACCCTCTTTTATCACGGAAGTGGAGGGAAAGGGGAGGTTGGACTGCTGATGCACGCCTTTCCACCTGGTGTCACTGGAACCTGATGTCCTAATCATATTTCCCTGTCACCTCTCAGCACTGATTTACTTTCTCTCCCCATTCTCCATGCAGCAGAACTAATTGCCTGCCTAATTGCCAAAACTAATTGCGGTGACATTCATTGTTCATCTGCTCTCTTCTTTGGCTGGAGCTCAGGCAGGTGGCTCACGCAAAGGCAAGGATGGAATTATTTCTGGGTTCCTTCAGGGACACAGTGCTTCAGAGCAGTGTCCCAGCAATAGCTTTGGTCATGGAGGTGGATCAAGGAAATAGCTTCCTTGCTGTGGAGAAGACGGTGGTTCCTGGCAGGGGTTCACCTTCTTCTGGCTTGAAATGGGACTGATTTGACAGATTTTGAGTCCATTACATTATACTTCTCTGGAGTCCTTTTCCGGAGAAGGCAATGGCACCCACTCCAGTGTTCTTGCCTGGAAAATCCCAGGGATGGGGGAGCCTGGTGGGCTGCCATCTATGGGGTCACACAGAGTCGGACACGACTGAAGCGACTTAGCAGCGGCAGCAGCAAGAGTCCTTTTCTCCCATTTAGAGATTAGAATTAGACTTGTTGATTAAGAAATTGAGAGAGATGCACCTGCTTCTCTCTGGCCCCATGGTTGGTTAGAGGCAGAGCTTAGATCTGCTCCTTACTGTTACTCTTGCACTAGTTTTCTTTTACATTTCCTTATACGTTTTTATTAAAACACTATCAAGTAATTTCCTCATTGATTGCTAGAATAACAGTTGTTAATATTTACTGAGTTGTTATGAACATGAAGCCCTTTCCATATATTTTTTTCATTTAATCCTCAAAAACAGCAGCATGAAGAGGTGCTATCAGCATCCTTAATTTACAAATGCAAGGAGAGGTTAATAGTTTGCTTTGGTTCAATCCACTGGCCAATACAAAGTCATGTGCAGGATCCTTATGACCATTTCTGGATTCTGATAGATGAAAGAACTTCCAAAGGTGGATTGAAGGTGGTAGTTGGAGCAGTTTGAAACTAATCGCCAAATCATGCAAATTATTATGTAAATTTATTGTTGACCCAGGAGTCACGACATCCTCTTTTCTTCCATATTGCTGACACAAACACAAATGGACTGCAATCCTGGTTTGGAGTTTAGCTCAAGAAGTTCAGAAGGAATTCCAGGGACTTATCACACAAAGGATAAAAAGATAGTGTGTTGAGAGTTGGAGGCCCAGTATCTGCCTCTAGCAAGCCATGTGGGATGACTTGGCTACTTCAGTTTCTTCTGTGAAATAACAGGATTGGACTCCACGGTCTAGTTGACCAAGATCATTGCCATTCTACATGTCTTAGATGGCACGTCCAAGATGGAAGCACACAATGGCAGAGGCCTGTGATAATTTTCAAGACAGCTCTCCAGTTACTGTAAATAAAAGTCTTATTGTTTGGTTCTTGATCTTGTCCCCACTCAGTGACAGGAAGAATAATAAAAGCAATGTCACTATTGTGTGAAATGAGAGATTTCTCATCCAGAAGAGAACTATGACATATACAATAGCAAACTATGTGGAAGCTGAAAAATAATTATATAATTGATTAAACAGGGTAGGAAAAATGAATTGTGATAAGGGAAAAGGACTAACAGTTAAAAAGAGTTTTGCAATTTTGTTTGCTAAAAAGGAAGTATTGTAAGGTGACTAATGTATAGAAAGAAAGAACCATTTCAAAGAATTTTTAAGAAGACCTAAACACAATTAGAAGAAAACTAGGAGAGGATAAAGAAAAATTTAATTTTATCTGATGGAAAAGAAAGCTGTCTTCATGAAAAACAGAGATTTTGAAATGAAGAATTCTGTCCTCAATTTCCTTTTTAGAATTCCTCTGGGTAATTTTATGAGGCCCTTGTGATCTTGCAACATCCAAATGCCTGTTTGAGGGATATGTAGTAAGGCACGAATTTAAAAATGAATTTTATAGTAGAACACTCATTAGCAGGATGTTCCATGGAAACCTGGTAGAAAGACCTCCAGAGAAGAGGGCAGAATTTGAATTCTTAATTCAGTCCTTCTTGCTGTGTGACCTTGGGCAAGTCCCACCTTCTCTGAGGGCCTCATGTCCTCCGATTTGCATGAAGTCATTGGATTGAATGCCTCCAAGGCCCTATTCTGTATGTTTGCATTGCTTATTGTAGATCATACTTAAAAAACCATTTGGTAGTCATAGGTGTATAGACCATATGCATTAGGATAAAACCCAGAAAATGTATTTTTAAAATTCATATCTGGGCTGGATGAAACACAAGCTGGAATCAAGATTGCTGGGAGAAATATCGATAACCTCAGATACGCAGATGACACCACCCTTATGGAAGAAAGGGAAGAGGAACTAAAGAGCCTCTTGAAGGTGAAAGAGGAGAGGGAAGGACTCCAAAGTGGACATAACAGTAGGGATGCCAGTAAAATGCATGACACTTTGGTAGCTGTTCTCTATGCACACATTAATGTCACAATTTGGGGAGAGGGGAAGAGGCATTTTTATATTAAAAATTATTTGCTTTTATCTGAAATTTGAATTCAACTATGCATTCTCCAAAAGCAGAGACATTACTTTGCCGACTAAGGTCCGTCTAGTCAAGGCTATGGTTTTTCCTGTGGTCATGTATGGATGTGAGAGTTGGACTGTGAAGAAGGCTGAGAGCCGAAGAATTGATGCTTTTGAACTGTGGTGTTGGAAAAGACTCTTGAGAGTCCCTTGGACTGCAAGGAGATCCAACCTGTCCATTCTGAAGGAGATCAGCCCTGGGATTTCTTTGGAAGGAATGATGCTAAAGCTGAAACTCCAGTACTCTGGCCACCTGATGCGAAGGGTTGACTCACTGGAAAAGACTCTGATGCTGGGAGGGATTGGGGGCAGGAGGAGAAGGGGACGACAGAGGATGAGATGCCTAGATGGCATCACTGACTAGATGGACATGAATCTGAGTGAACTCCGGGAGATAGTGATAGACAGGGAGGCCTGGCGTGCTGCGATTCATGGGGTCGCAAAGAGTCAGACACTACTGAGCGACTGAACTGTACTGAACTGTGCATTCTCTAGTTTGTTTACTAAACTTAATAACATTAGGTAATAATACTAATAATACCTACCTCAGAGAGTTACTGCAATGATTAAGTCAACATTGTACTAAAACCCTTCACTGTGAAGTCCATGGAGAATTGAGTTACTTCCTTTTCCCTGGGCTCTGCCATTATCATCTGAAAGGCTGGACTTGTTTTCCTGAGCCCAGAAGCACAGAGCAATACCAACAGAAATAGGATTTGACTCAAGACAAGAAAAAAGCCTTCCTAATGTATTGCTTGGAAAATTCTTAAAGAGATGGGAATACCAGACCACCTGACCTGCTCCTTGAGAAATCTATATGCAGGTCAAGAAGCAACAGTTAGAACTGGACATGGAACAATTGACTGGTTCCAAATCGGGAAAGGAGTATGCCAAGGCTGTATATTGTCACCGTGCTTATTTAATTTAAATGCAGAGTACATCATGAGAAATGCTGGGCTGGAGAAAGTACAAACTGGAATCAAGATTGCTGGGAGAAATATCAATAACCTCAGATATGCAGATGACACTACCCTTATTACAGAAAGCAAAGAAGAACTAGAGTCTCTTGATGAAAGTGAAAGAGGAGAGTGAAAAAGTTGACTTAAAACTCAACATTCAGAAAACTAAGATCATGGCATCCAGTCCCATTATTTCATGGCAAATAGATGGGGAAACAGTGGAAACAGTGACAGACTTTATTTTTGGGGTTCCAAAATCACTGAAGATGGTAACTGCGGCCATGAAATTAAAAGACACTTGCTCCTTGGAAGAAAAGCTATGACCAACCTAAACAGCATATTCAAAAGCAGAGACATTACTTTGCCAACAAAGATCCGTCTAGTCAAAGCTATGGTTTTTCCAGTAGTCGTGTACGGATATAAGAATTGGACTGTAAAGAAAGCTGAGCGCTGAAGAATTGATGCTTCTGAACTGTGGTATTGGAGAAGACTGTTGAGAGTCCCTTGGACTGCAAAAAGATCCAGCCAGTCCATCCTAAAGGAAATCAGTCCTGAATATTCATTGGAAGGACTAATGCTGAAGCTCCAATACTTTAGCCACCTGACATGAATAACTGAGTCATTGGGAAAGACCCTGATGCTGGGAAAGATTGAAGGCAGGAGGAGAAGGGGACGACAGAGGATGAGATGGTTGGATGACATCACCGGCGCGATGGACATGAGTCTGAGTAAACTTTGGGAGTTGGTGATGGATAGGGAAGCCTGGTGTACTGCAGTCCATGGAGTCACAGAGTTGGACACGACCGAGCAACTGAACAAAACTGAGCTGAATATGTTGCTTCTGGCTATGGGTTGCAGCTCAGGCTCAGAAAGGCTGAAGAGGAGAATGGAATATCAGAGGAGTGACTGAACTTTGCCCTCAGGTAGGTCCCTTCCCTGAGCTTCCCTAGTGCTCAGTGGTAAAGAATCTACCTGCAGTTCAGGAGCCACAGGAGACCTGAGTTCAATCCCTGGTTTGGGATAATCCCTGGAGGAGAACATGGCTACCCATTCCAGTATCTTGCCTGGAGGATTCCATGGAGAAAGAAGCCTGGAGTACTACACCCCGCGGGGTCACAAAAGAGTCGGACATGGCTGAAGCAACTTAGCATGCACGCACAGGTCCCTTCCCTACCCTGAGAATCTGAACTGGTATTTTGAGCTGCTTTTCCCATGAAGAAGGACCAAAAACAGCTTAGGAGGAGACAGGTGGAATCAGGAGTGTGGTGACACAACACACCAGCACTTTCTCAGTGGATTTTAGGAAAAGTCAGGGATGGAATCTGGTGGCTGACTTCACACTTGGCAGTCTTCAGTGGACCTTCTGAGGACCCACATAATCAAAGGCGCCTTCAAAATTTGTGAGCATGAAGCTTCTATAATTACGAGAGCCCTCTTTAAGTACAAAAAATTGCAGATTTACAAATACAAAATTAGGCATGGAAGTGAGATATTTACTTCAAATAAGAAAATAGATTATGACAGATTTCAGGATCACTGAAGAATTAGGTCCCTTTCTTCTGAGATCTTGTCAGGCAATTTACCAGAAACACTTCTGATTGACAAGCTGCTCCTCTTTCCACCTGGAACACTCTACAGTGCTTAGCAACTCAGACCCCTGTGGGGCTAGATAAGTGAGGGGATCTGCTGCGTAAACTTTACTAGGTTCATGATTTATCTTCTCCTGCACCCAGCTGAAACTTTTATGTGTGTGTTAGTCATTCAGTTGTGTCCAACGCTTTGTGACCCCATGGGCTGTAGCCCGCCAGGCTCCTCTGTCTATGAAATTCTCCAGGCAAGAATACTAGAGTGGGTTGTCACGCCCTCCTCCAGGGGATCTTCCCATCCCAGGGATCAAACCCAGGTCTCCTGCACTGCAGGAGGATTCTTTACCATTTGAGCCACCCGGGATAATAGAATACTTTTATATTTGTAGTTATTATATATAATATATATATATAACTGTACAGTTATAATATATACAAGTGATATTGCAAGAGTGTCAATGGAGAACTAAAAAAAAAAAAAAAAAAAAAAACCAGTGGGGGAACTTTAATAATCCCACCATCTTAACCAACCATCTTTTTCCTTTGTCCATGTTCCCTTTTCAGTCTATGGGCATAACATGTGTGTTTGAAATCATGGTATAGATACAGTTTCATATTCCTTTTCTCTTAACATGCCATCATTTCCCTATGGTGCTCTATTGTTTTTATTAACTTGGTATTTCTAGGATGTACAGTTATCCACTCTCCTGCCATTATCAGAAATTTATATTACACACAAAAAATGAAGATGAGAATGGAGTTTCACCCTGGCTATGGACAGCTCTGGGCTTCCCAGGTGGCACAGTGGGAAACAGTCCGCTTGCCAATGTAGAAGACTCAAGAGACTCGAGCTCAACTCTTGGGTGGGGAATATCCCACAGAGGAGGAAATGGCAACCCACTGTAGCATTCTGGCCTGAGAAATCCCATGGACAGGATCCTGGCAGGCTACAGTTCATGGTGTCGCAAAGAATCAGACTTCACTGAGCATACACAGACAGCATGGACAGTTCTAACATGCAAAAAAAAATTTTTTTTTTGAAGAAAGACCCTAGTAACATTTTAATTCACAGAGGCGTAAATAATCTGTCAATTTAAAGAGAAAAATCAGTCAAAACAGTTATTAGGTGTGGGCAAATAAAGAAACCATCAGCAGGTTGGATTTCTACTTTTCAAGTAATTTCTTTAGGTAAGCAATTGAAAATCCAGTGCAAATGACCCTTCTCATGAGGTTATTGAATAGAATAAACAGAGATTGCCATCTGACTGAGTACTGCAGGGGGCGTTTTTTTTTCTTAAGGAGCATTTCCTGATGGAAAGTATTTCTACCAAAGTCACCCCGTGCCAATTTTAGGGAAATAATTTAATTATGCCATTTAGAATAGAAATTATTCCACAGAACACTGTGAGGACCCTCTCTCTGAGAAAATCTGAACAAAACATTTCCATAGGCTCAGTAGTTCTGCCTTTCTGGGTGGAAATTAGTTGCTGAGCACAATGATTCATAACTTCACGGAACAGTTGCTGTGGGTGGACTCGTGTCACTCACGTCCCCCTTTACGCCCATGGCTACACCTTCTAACCTTTTACTTTCTCAGCTTCTCAATGTGGTGCAGCAACCAAACCACCCCGGAGGGGGTTGGCTTTTAAAATTCCACTATAAAAAAACTTGGGTAATGAAGACGTGGCAAAAGATTCAAAAATCTCTTATTCTAAATCCTCTGATGCCCAGCCGCCGGCGAAATCAGGGTTTGAAATGGTTGTTTCTGGAATTTGAAACTGTCTCCACTGTGCAGTCAATTCATAAGTAAAGTGATTACAGCTCCTTACAAGTCATTGACAGCTTTACACCTAAGGTGGGTCCAAGCTACTAAAATTATGCCTTAAGTCATTTTTGGAAATAATCTAAACCTTAATTGGCTTGATTCACTTTATTTGGGAGGTTTCTAATATGTCAAAGGTTGTCGCAAAAGTCCTATATGAGAATTTAAATCTCATGCGCTCATGTGAAGGGCAGACAGGGGTCTGAGAGTGTCTTAGCAGAGGCCAGGTGTCTATTTCAGCTGAAGATATCTTGGATGTTATGTCAGTGTTGAGGCTTAGACCCTCCCCAAACTTCAACCTGTAACCTTTCTTCAAACTTTATGGCTATATTGCTTTATAATGAAAGGCAAGATTTGGGGTTAACTACAAAGAACTGGTTCCACAGAATCTCCTAAGGTATTAATCTCCCTTCTGCATCAGTGACTCATTTGATGTCACAGGGATGGCGATGATCAAAGGATTTCTGCCTGGCAAAGACAAAAATGTGTACATTCCATTTTTTTTTTAATTTTATAAAAGCCAATGTCTATGTGAACCAAAAACAGGGACTGACATTGTGACCAGCCAATTTTCTCCCTGATGCTTTTGTAAAATGAAATTTTCTTTGCTTCCTATTTTTATTCTGTCTTATAGTGTTGCTGGCATGGGTAACAATCACACTTGGCGCTTCTGTCGTGCTTTTCATCCAAAGATTTCAAAGTGCTCCCCAACAGGATTTCATCTTCACTGCAGGGCAGGGAGGAAGGTCAGCTCTATTTTGCCTAGTGAGCAGATGGAATGCTGAGAGGTGACATGACTTATAAGCCTGCCCTGCAAAGCGGCAGGGGCAAAACCAAGTTAGAGCCCAAGCTTCCCAATTTCTAACTCCATCTGCTGTTCACTTGTCCAAACTGATGTGGCCTCTTCTTCGAAGGGCTTGAACAGTCAGACCCAGCAACACATGTTACAAACAGCTTGTTAAGTGTTTTCCTTGGAAAGTCACCATGCCAAGGTGAACTGACCTCCGGGAGAAACTAGAAGCCCCAATCCCAGAAGGTTGGATTTGTTTTGAGAAATAGTTTTCAGACTTTAGGAGCTTGGAAAAATATGCCTAAAAAGTGAGTGCAAATCTTCTGAGTGAAAAATGGCCACCAGATTTCAATACTTGAAAATATCAAAGTATTGGCAGGGAAGTCAAGCAACAGAAATCTTATACTCTGCAGTTGGGAATGTAATTAGTACCATCACACAGGAAAACAATTTAGCAATAGCTTATAAAGTTGAACATGAACATGCACTTCAACCCAGTCATTCCATATCTGTGTGTTAATATACACATGATGTATAAGTATACCTGGGCTTCCCTGGTGGCTCAAAGAATCCGCCTGCAATGCAGGGGACTCGAGTTTGATCCCTGGGTTGGGAAGATCCTCTGGAGAAGGGAATGGCTACCCACTCTAGCAATCTTTCCTGGGAAATCTCACGAACAGAGGAGCCTGGGCTTGCAAAAGAGTCGAACATGACTTAACAACTAAACAACAATAAATGTGCTGTGTGCTATGCTCAGTTGCTCAGTTGTATCTGACTCTAGGACCTCATGGACTATAGTCTGCAAGTCTCCTCTGTCCATGATACTTTCCAAGCAGGAATAATGGGGTGGATTGTCATTTAAACAACAACAAATACGTATATATAAAATATATATAATTCACGAGGTGAAATACTATCCAGGGGTGAAGATGAATAAATCATATATTCACATAAAATATGGATAAATCTTATCCATAGTACTTAACAGGAAAAAAGCAAGACTGAGTAGATAAGCTAAAAACTAAATCTATTTTTGTAAAGCTCAAAAATATAAGAACTAAACATATGCTCAGAGGCACAAACATATACAGGACAAAACTATCTTTAAAAAAATAAGGGGATGATAAAGACAAAAGCAGTAGTACATCTACATCTTGGGAAAGACAGGAATCTGAGATTGGAGAGCATATTAGTCAAGGTTCTCCAGACAATCAGAGCCAATAATATATATATAGGTAGAGATCCATTATAAGGAATTGGCTCATGAGATTACAGAGGCTGGGAAGTCCCACAACCTGCCATCTGCCAGTTGGAGGCCCTGTATTGCAGGTGGTACAGTTCTGGTCCAAAGGCCCAAGAGTCAGTGAAGCCTATCGGGGAGATCCCAGTCCAAGGGCAGGAGATGACCAACATCTCAGCTCAACAAGCAGGAAGCAAAAAGGGCAAATTTTTCCTTCTTTTACATTTTTGTTTTATTCAGGCCCTGAACAGGTTGGATTACTTTGCCAACAAAGGTCCATCTAGTCAAAGCTATGGATTTTCCAGTAGTCAGGTGAGAGTTGGACTGTAAAGAAAGCTGAGTGCCGAAGAATTTATGCTTTTGAACTGTGGTGTTGGAGAAGACTCTTGAGAGTCTTGGACAGCAAAAAAATCAAACCAGTCAATCCTAGAGGAAATCAGTCCTGATTATTCATTGGAAGGATTGATGCTAAAGCTGAAACTCCAATACTTTGGCCACCTGATGCAAAGAACTTATTCATTGGAAAAGACCCTGATGCTGGGAAAGATTGAAGGCAGGAGGAGAAGAGGATGACAGAGGATGAGATGGTTGGATGGCATCACCAACTCGATGGACATGAGTTTGAGTAAGTTCTGGGAGTTGGTGATAGATAGGGAAGCCTGGCGTGCTGCAGTCCATGGGGTTGCAAAGAGTTGGACACGACTGAGTGACTGAACTGATTGACTGAAACAGGTTGAATAATTCCCACCCATACAGAAGAAGGCAACCTACTAAGTCCACCAACTGTAATGCCATCTCATCTAGAGAAGCACCTTCACAGATATACCTGGGTATAATGTTTAATCTGGGTCACAGTCATGTTGACACACAAAATTAGCCATCACAAGGAGGAACACTGAGTCAGTAGGCTTCAGTTCTTAGGTTAAGTGGTTAATTCATGGGATTTTGGTTTACCATTTTTCTTAAAAATGATGCAAATATATTGCACATATTATTTTCAAATATTACAGAACAATTTTAAATCTGATAAACTAAGAGTTTTAAAAATTGACTTTTAGAGGTCTATATACCTCTGCCAAGGATTGTATGTATGTGCTTGTAGGTAAACAGAGTTTGATATGCTGCATAAAGGTCATAAACATCCAAGGTTTTTAAGGGTATTTTAAAAACAAAAGGAGGAGAGTGAAAAGTTGACTTAAATCCAGAAAACTAAGATCATGGCATCTGGTCCCATCACTTCATTGGAAATAGATGGGGAAACAGTGGAAACAGTGACAGACTTTATTTTTCTGGGCTCCAAGATCACTGCAGATGGTGGCTGCAGTCATGAAATTAAAAGACGCTTGCTCCTTGGAAGGAAAGTTATGACCAACCTAGATAGCATATTGAAAAGCAGAGACATTACTTTGCTAACAAAGGTCCATCTAGTCAAGGCTATGGTTTTTCCAGTGGTCATGTATGGATGTGAGAGTTGGACTGTGAAGAGAGGTGAGCATCAAAGAATTGATGCTTTTGAATTGTGATACTGGAGAAGACTCTTGAGAGTCCCTTGGACTGCAAGGAGATCCAACCAGTCCATCCTGAAGGAGATCAGTCCTGGGTGTTCATTGGAAAGACTGATGCTGAAGCTGAAACTCCAGTACTTTGGCCACCTCATGTGAAGAATTGACTCATTGGAAAAGACCCTAATTCTGGGAAAGATTGGGGGCAGAAGGAGAAGGGGACAACAGAGGATGAGATGGCTGGATGGCATCACTGACTCAATGGACATGGGTTTGGGTAGATTCTGGAAGTTGGTGATGGACAGGGAGGCCTGGTACACTGCAATTCATAGGGTCTCAAAGAGTCGGACATGACTGAGTGACTGAACTGAACTGATCCAATAATTAATCAGGAAAAGTATCTGAAGCAAGTATGACATAAAAGAATTATTATAGTTAGGCTATAAAGAGTTCATATAAACTGAGAAGCAAGATATTAAATATAAAATCTGAGAAAGTATATGAACAAACAATTTACAGAAAAATTCACATGAGAAAGATATGAAAGAGGTTTAAGCTTTATTCACAAACAAAAAATGCAGATTGGTTAGGGTAACTTTTTAAAAATTTGTAACATTGATGAGGATTGAAAAAATCCTTTGCGCTGGCAAGAGGTCAGTGGAGCAGGCATAAACACTGCTGATGTACATTTTCTAGAAGCATTTTACAGATAGAATTCAGTAGCTTTAACTAAGCCCATAATTTTTCACCTGATTCGATCCTGGAAACCTTTCCAAAAGAAATCATTAGAAACTGAAAGTAACATGTTCAAAGCAACATTATCTTTAACAGGAAAAAATGTGTGAAAATGCTGAACAATAGGAGAATGCTTAAATAAAGTGTAGCAATCCTCAGCGGAAAGCATACAACCATTAGCAATGGTGTTTTTTAAAAAGTATCTACTGATATGGAGGCATACTCATGCTAAGCGAAAATCAGGATACAGAATTATTCATACAGCACAATTTAGATTTATAAAATACATGTACACATTTACAGACAGACACACACACACCCCAAAGGAAAATGCATGGAAGTTGCCAAAATGTTTAAACAGTGATCACTGCATTATGGACTTGTGTGGTTTTTAGTTTCTCCTATATTTATTTCCATGGTATCTAAATTTTCTAGTTTAATAATAAAATATAATATTTTTGAGATAAAAGCATACACAATAGACAGGCATTTCCTGTAACACAATAGTGCTGGGTCATATAGTGTCTACTGTAGGGTGATGGACTCACATGTTTTAACAAAGAGAATATCACATCCTGGGAGCCCTGTCAGCCCAGGCAAAAGCAGGACAGTTGGTCATCCTATCTTTTGGCTTGAAAAAAATCAATGGAGTAGAAAGATTTCCCAACTGTGAATTGCAAAAGCAGTCATGATGATTCCTTGAGTTTCCTTATAGATAGAAGTGGCTATTTTGACCTTGCCGATTTTTATCAAGAGTTTTAAACAAGTCATGCCTTGAAGAGTTTGTTGAAAGCAGGGCAGATTGCATCAATGCTACATTAAGGCTGGTTAAGCTACATTACACAATCTCTGAAAGCATACCCAAATAGGTCAGGACACAACTACCTCTTTCTTGTCTTCGAGAAGAGAAGCTTATTTTATTTATCTCTCTTTTCATTTCTCTGTGCTGAGATATCCTTTCCTTTTGCAAGAGTGGGAGTGTCAGGTGTAACATGTAACCAGAGGAAAACTGAGCTCAGCTTAGAGGAGCTAAGAGGAGTCAGCTCAGAGGGTGAAGTGAACTTGCAGTTAGGGCTAAAGCCATCTGGAAGAACAAGGATTCAGGTTAGACTGCCTTTACCTGCCTTTCTTGAACCATCAGGACAAATCCCCCTCCCATGCTACATCAACAGGGAGTTTTTCTACATCTTTGCTTAGGAAGTATCTGGAAAAAATGATAGAGTTAACATACTGTGGGTGCCAGCAGCCATCTCTTATCACAGAGGAGAGCCACTTGTGGCAGACCAGGAAGTGACAGGGCTGTACTTGTCTGTGTTTCAGTTCAATTCAGTTCAGTTCAGTCGATCAGTTGTGTCCAGCCACAACATGCCAGGCCTCTCTGTCCATCACCAACTCCCGGAGTTCACCCAAACCCATGTCCCTCGAGTCAGTGATGCCATCCAACCATCTCATCCTCTGTCATCCTCTTCCCCTCCTACCCTCAATCTTTCCCAGCATCAGAGTCTTTCCCAATGAGTCAGCTCTTCGCATCAGGTGGCCAAAGTATTGGAGTTTCAGTTTCAGCATCAGTCCTTCTAATGAACACCCCGGACTGATCTCCTTTAGGATGGACTTGTTGGATCTCCTTACAGTACAAGGGACTCTCAAGAGTCTTCTCCAACACCACAGTTCAAAAGCATCGATTCTTCGGCGCTCAGCCTTCTTCACAGTCCAACTCTCACATCCATACATGACCACTGGAGAAACCATGGACTTGACTAGACGGACCTTTGTTGCCAAAGTAATGTCTCTGCTTTTCAATATGCTATCTACCTTGGTCATAACTTTCCTTCCAAGGAGTAAGCATCTTTTAATTTCATGGCTGCAGCCACCATCTGCAGTGATCTTGGAGCCCAAAAAAATAAAGTCTGACACTGTTTCTACTGTTTCTCCATCTATTTCCCATGAAGTGATGGGACCGGATGCCATGATCTTCATTTTCTGAATGCTGAGCTTTAAGCCAACTTTTTCACTCTCTTCTTTTACTTTCATCAAGAGACTATTTAGTTCCTCTTCACTTTCTGCCATAAGGGTGGAATCATCTGCATATCTGAGGTTATTCATATTTCTCCCGGAAATCTTGATTCCAGCTTGTGCTTCTTCCAGCCCAGCATTTCTCATGATGTACTCTGCATATAAGTTAAATAAGCAGGGTGACAATATATAGCCTTGACATACTCCTTTTCCTATTTGGAACCGGTCTGTTGTTCCATGTCCAGTTTGAACTGTTGCTTCCTGACCTACATACAGATTTCTCAAGAGGCAGGTCAGGTGGTCTGGTATTCCCATCTCTTTCAGAATTTTCCACAGTTTACTGTGATCCACACAGTCAAAGGCTTTGGCACAGTCAATAGAGCAGAAATAGATGTTTTTCTGGAACTCTCTTGCTTTTTCCATGATCCAGCGGATGTTGGCAATTTGATCTCTGGTTCCTCTGCCTTTTCTAAAACCAGCATGAGCATCTGGAAGTTCATGATTCACGTATTGCTGATGCCTGGCTTGGAGAATTTGAGCATAGTGTGGTAGCTGGAGCATTCTTTGGCATTGCTTTTCTTTGGAATTAAAATGAAAACTGACCTTCTCTAGTTCTGTGGCCACTGCTGAGTTTCCCAAATTGGCTGGCATATTGAGTGCAGCACCTTCACAGCATCATCTTCTAGGATTTGGAAATAGCTCAAGTGGAATTCTATCACCTCCACTAGCTGTGTTCATAGTGATGCTTCCTAAGACCCACTTGACCTCACATTCCAGGATGTCTGGCTCTAGGTGAGTGATCACAGCATTGTGATTATCTGGGTCGTGAAGATCTTTTTTGTATAGTTCTTCTGTGTATTCTTGCCACCTCTTCTTAATATCTTCTGCTTCTGTTAGGTCCACACCATTTCTGTCCTTTATCGAGCCCATCTTTGCATGAAATGTTCCCTTGGTATCGCTAATTTTCTTGAGGAGATCTCTAGTCTTTCCCATTTTGTTCTTTTCCTCTATTTCTTTGCATTGATCGCTGAGGAAGGCTTTCTTATCTCTCCTTGCTGTTCTCTGGAACTCTGCATTCAGATGCTGATATCTTTCCTTTTCTCCTTTGCTTTTTGCCTCTCTTCATTTCACAGCTATTTGTAAGGCCTCCCCAGACAACCATTTTGCTTTTTGCATTTCTTTTCCATGAGGATGGTAGTGAGCCCTGTCTCCTGTACAATGTCATGAACCTCCTTCCATATTTCATCAGGCACTCTATCTATCAGATCTAGGCCCTTAAATCTATTTCTCACTAATGAGAGGGTAATGGGCAGAAAGGCCAGGGGTCTCCAAACAGAGGAAATAGCCTGCAAGTGTCAGACATTTTATCTCTCTTAAGCAGCAGGAGGAAACACACAAGCGATACTTTTTCCTTCTCTATACAAATTTAAAAGGAGGTTTCTCTTAAAATTCTGTGTTGCCATAATGACACCTAGTTTCACTTAAAGTTAAGCATTGCCTTTTTCTTATGGAAATGTTTATCTTAAGCTATGCTAATATACTATGTATTTGCCCCAAGCTCTGTCCTCAAGTGGGTTCCACCTTTTGGGCTCGAAGCCTACTTGATAAACCAATATGTTATACTCGGATATTGTTCCTCTAATCTATGTAAATGAAACTATTTGTATGGTGATCTGCCCTTCTTCAAGATTCAAGTTAATCATTTTATGGCCCAAGATAAACCATTTAGAGCCAAGGTTATCCCAAAATACATCTTATGGGTGAGGGGCCTGGAGCCATTCTAAGTTTTGAGACATTCCTTTCTTTCATTAACAAACTGCTGATGACTATATAACATCCAGCTAAAGACTAGCAGGGGGTACTCTTTCTGCTCTCTTCTGATGCCTATGTCAGAAGCTTTCTCTATCTCCTTTATACTTTAATAAAACTTTGTTACACAAAAGCTCTGAGCGATCCAGCCTCGTCTCTGGCCCGGGATTGAATTCTTCTCCTCCGGGGGCCAAGAATCCCGGCGTCGTGATTCAACAACAACCTTTCACTTCCACTGTATAATCATAAGGGATTTGATTTAAGTCATACCTGAATGGTCTAGCGGTTTCCCCTACTTTCTTCAATTTCAGTCTGCATTTGGTAATAAGGAGTTCATGATCTGAGCCACAGTCAGCTCTTGGTCTTGTTTTTGCTGACTGTGTGGAGCTTCTCCATCTTTGGCTGCAAAGAATATAATCAATCTGATTTCGGTGTTGACCATCTGGTGATGTCCATGTGTAGAGTCTTCTCTAGTGTTGTTGGAAGAGGGTGTTTGCTATGACCAGTGCGTTCTCCTGGCAGAACTCTATTAGCCTTTGCCCTGCTTCATTCTGTACTCCAAGGCCAAATTTGCCTGTGACTCCAGGTGTTTCTTGACTTCCTACTTTTGCATTCCAGTCCCCTATAATGAAAAGAACATCTCTTTTGTTTGGGTAATCATTTAGTCACACTCTGTCTTCATGTCCTCACCTATAAAATAGCTAATAGCCCCGACATCGTATCATATGAGCTGTGCTTGGAGATGGGTATGTAGGGCCTTCCCTGGTGGCTCATGCATTAAAAATCTGCCTGCAATGCAGGAAACCCGGGTTTGATCCCTTGGTTGGGAAGATTCCCTGGAGAATGGAATGGCTACTCACTCCAGTATTCTCGCCTAATGGACAGAGGAACCTGGCAGGCTACAGTCCATGGGGTTGCAAAGAGCTGGACATGACTATGTGACTAACACTTTCACTTTCATAGCATTTGTGGATCACATGCCTTCATAGCTAATATGCTGTGCTTGGAACAGTGTTTGGAGATGGGAGTGTGGAAGTTTATTAGGGAATGTGCCTTAAATTCACAAAAAGTGTAGCTAAAGGAAGGAAAAAGGATTGAGCAAAGCCGGACATTGTGATGAAATCTTAACAAAGCTTCTATGGGAACCGCCCCTGAGTTGGGGTGGGAGGTCAGTGGCCTTGGGACCCCAACAACCAAACAGGTGAGGACCACCCTGGGAAAAGGGAATGACTCTGGTATGGCAGCCTGTGTCCCCTCTCAGGTCTCCTCTCACAGACCCGGGGCTGGGATCTGAAATCCATCCTTGTGTTTGGGCCAGCAGGGACACTGATCTGACAACTAACTTTGTCTGGAGAAATCTCCCATGGCTTTGCTGAAGTCTCCTGAGGTTTCCCAGAGTCCCAGAAGCTTTCAAACAGCTTTTTGTCCCCCTCTCCTATACTCAGGATCTGATATCTTCAGATCTGTGGTGAACTCTGTGATGTGCAACTCCAGTCACCCTTTAGGAGCAAATTTTAAAGTTAACTTAAAAAAATCCTCTTTAATTTTACTTTTTGAATATGTAAAACAATGTGATTCAAAAGGCAACACTTATAATACTAAACAAACAAAAACAAGATGCATATTTAGATAATTCAGATGTCCACTCCCAAAGGCAGAAAACAGGATATAGAAATTGTTCAAGACTAAAAGAGACCAAAGAAACATGGTGACTAGTTGGTTGAGGAGACAGAAATCTGTGAAGCTATCAGTTCAGTTCAGTTCAGTCGCTCAGTCGTGTCCGACTCTATGCGACCCCATAAATCGCAGCACGCCACGCCTCCCTGTCCATAACCATCTCCCGGAGTTCACTAAGACCCACGTTCATCGAGTCAGTGATGCCATCCAGCCATCTCATCCTCTGTCGTCCCCTTCTCCTCCTGACCCCAATCTTTCCCAACATCAGAGTCTTTTCCAATGAGTCAACTCTTAGCATGAGGTGGCCAGAGTACTGGAGTTTCAGCTTTAGCATCATTCCTTCCAAAGAAATCCCAGGGCTGATCTTTAGAAGGGACTGGTTGGATCTCCTTGCAGTCCAAGGGACTCTCAAGAGTCTTCTCCAACACCACAGTTCAAAAGCATCGATTCTTCGGCTCTCAGCCTTCTTCACAGTCCAACTCTCACATCCATACATGACCACAAGAAAAACCATAGCCTTGACTAGACGAGACCTTAGTCGGCAAAGTAATGTCTGTGCTTTTGAATATACTACCTAGGTTGGTCATAACTTTTCTTCCAAGGAGTAAGCATCTTTTAATTTCATGGCTGCAGCCACCATCTGCAGTGATCTTGGAGCCCCCAGAAATAAAGTCTGACACTGTTTCCACTGTTTCTCCATCTATTTCCCATGAAGTGATGGGACCGGATGCCATGATCTTTGTTTTCTGAATGTTGAGCTTTAAACCAACTTTTCCGCTTTCCTCTTTCACTTTCATCAAGAGGCTCTTTAGTTCTTCTTCACTTTCTGCCATCAGCGTGATATCATCTGCATATCTGAGGTTATTGATATTTCTCCTGGCAATCTTGATTCCAGCTTGTGTTTCTTCTAGTCCAGCATTTCTCATGATGTACTCTGCATAGATGTTAAATAAACAGGGTGACAGTATACAGCCTTGATGTACTCCTTTTTCTACTTGGAACCAGTCTGTTGTTCCAAGTCCAGTTCAAACTGTTGCTTCCTGCCCTGCATACAGATTTCTCAAGAGGCAGGTCAGGTGGTCTGCTATTCCCATCTCTTTCAGAATTTTCCACAGTTTACTGTGATCCACAGAGTCAAAGGCTTTGGCATAGCCAATAAAGCAGAAATAGATGTTTTTCTGGAACTCTCTTGCTTTTTCCATGATCCAGCGGATGTTGGCAATTTGATCTCTGGTTCTTCTGCCTTTTCTAAAACCAGCTTGAACATCAGTGAGTTCACAGTTCACGTACTGCTGAAGCCTGGCTTGGAGAATTCTGAGCATTACTTTACTAGCATGTGAGATGAGTGCAATTGTGCGGTAGTTTGAGCATTCTTTGGCATTGCCTTTCTTTAGCATTGGAATGAAAACTGACCTTTTCCAGTCCTGTGGCCACTGCTGAGTTTTCCAAATTGGCTGGCATATTGAGTGCAGCATCTTCACAGCATCATCTTTCAGGATTTGAAACAGCTCAGCTGGAATGCCATCACCTCCACTAGCTTTGTTCGTAGTAATACTTTCAAAGCCCTCTTGACTTCACATTCCAAGATGTCTGGCTCTAGATTAGTGATCACATCATCATGAATCTCTGGGTCATGAAGATCTTTTTTGTATAGTTCTTCTGTGTATTCTTGCCACCTCTTCTTAATATCTTCTGCTTCTGTTAGGTCCAGACCATTTCTGTCCTTTATCGAGTCCATCTTTGCATGAAATGTTCCCTTGGTATCGCTAATTTTCTTGAAAAGATCTCTAGTCTTTCCCATTCTGTTCTTTTCCTCTATTTCTTTGCATTGATCGCTGAGAAAGGCTTTCTTATCTCTCCTTGCTATTCTCTGGAACTCTGCATTCAGATGCTTATATCTTTCCTTTTCGCTTCTCTTCTTTTCACAGCTATTTGTAAGGCCTCCCCAGACAACCATTTTGCTTTTTTTGCATTTCTTTTCCATGAGGATGGTCTTGATCCCTGTCTCCTGTACAATGTCATGAACCTCATTCCATAGTTCATCAGGCACTGTATCTATCAGATCTAGGCCCTTAAATCTATTTCTCACTTCCACTATATAATCATAAGGGATATGATTTAGGTCATACCTGAATGGTCTAGCGGTTTTCCCTACTTTCTTCAATTTCAGTCTGAATTTGGTAATAAGGAATTCATGATCTGAGCCACAGTCAGCTCCTGGTCTTGTTTTCATCGACTGTATAGAGCTTCTCCATCTCTGGCTGCAGATAATATAATCGATCTGATTTTGGTGTTGACCATCTGGGGAGCTATAGCTAGATACAAAAAAAAAAACAACACACACCAAACAAACCCAAAACACGGTGACAAAATTCTGGTAATTGTTGATCTAGGTAAAGTACATTGTATATATTAGTCTTTGAGTCTGTGGACTTTGACATTTTCAGAAGTATAAATTCAGGGGAAAAGTAAGAAATTTTTTTCTTGTTGAATGTCTGGCACTTGGCTTCTTATTTATCTGCAAACCTGTTAAAACAGAAAAGATGAACAACATGGCCTGAATGGGAACAAATAAGTCAAATCCTAAAAATACACCCTATTTTTTTATAAGTCAAGCAGGAATTAGTAGAGGAAGATCTCTGGGTTTTAGTATAAAGTGAAGTTGCTCAGTTGTGTCCAACTCTTTGAAACCCCTTGGACTGTAGCCTACTAGGCTCCTGTGTCCATGGGATTTTCCAGGCAAGAGTACTAGAGTGGGTTGCCATTTAAACACCACTTAATTTTCAATGAAATTTTAGAGCAATTAAATACATGATGTGTGAGCGCTTAGAAAGGATAAGAACAACCATTAGGAGAGGACATATGTTATGAAGACTTTTTGTTGCTCATCTGCTAAGTCATGTGCAACTCTTTGTGACTCCATGGGCTGCAGCATGGCAGGCTTCACTGTCCTTCACCATTTCCTGGAGTTTGCTCAGATTCATGTCCATTGAGTCACTGATGCTATCTAACCATCTCATCCTCTGCCATCTTCTCCTTTTGTAGTCAATCTTTCCCACATCAGGTCCCCCACCCCCACCCCCACCCCCCGCAATGAGTTGGCTCTTTGCATCAGGTGGCCAAAGTGTTAGAACTTCACCTTTAGCATCAGTCCTTTCAGTGAAAATTCAGGGTTGTTTTCCTTTAGGATTTACTGGTTTGATTTCCTTGCAGTCCAAGAAACTCTCAAGAGTCTTCTCCAGCACCATAATTCAAAGGTGTCAATTCTTCAGTGCTCAGCCTTCTTTATGATCCAGTTCTCACAACTGTACATGACTACTAGAAAACCCATAGCTTTGACTATATGGACCTTTGTTGGCAAAATGATGTGTTTGCTTTTTAATATGTTGTCTATGTTTTCTATGAAGAATAGTCATGTAAAACACCTTTCCCAGAGGGGAATCAAAGATACAATTTAATTGCAACAGAGTATTTGAAAAAGTCAATCATATTGGTATTGTGATTAAAATAGAATATATAAAGTGGATGAGTAGCTGAGTTTTCCTTCCCATTCTTCATTCCTTCATCCTTTCACTCATTCATTCAGTATTAATCATGTGCTCAGCACTGCAGAGACAACCACCCTATTAGAATGAATGAACACATTTCTGTCAACTCAGGTCTCAAGGAAATTTCTAAGTTTCTAAAGTGTGCTCTAGGACCAAATCATCAGGATCACATGTGGTGCTTGTTAGACACGTACATCTGAAGTCCCTCCCACACTTACTGAGTCAAAATTTCCAGAAATGAGACTTGGCAATCTGCATGTTTAACAAATGTTCCAGATAATTCTTTTGTACACGAAACTCTGAGAGCCACACCAAACTTCTCTGCTCTCTTTTCTGAAATCTTAAATATATTAATCAGTAAGTTAGGTGGATTCCAAGTTGGAGTAAAAATTGAAAAACCATATTAAAGAATCAAACTTGAAAAGACCTTGACAAAGGAGAAAGGCGGAATGAAATTAATGATATACAACTTAATAGGGTTAAATGTTAAATTCTGCATCTAAGTTCAAAGAATCAACTACTTAAATACAAGGTGGAAAAGCTCTGGACTGACAGCAGTTCACTAGAAAAGATATAAAGGTCAGTGAGAGTAAAAATGTGGTATTATTTTTAAAAAAACTAACACAAATTTTAATAATAATTAATAGAAATTGATATTAAGAAAGGGAGGGGGAGGGTTACACTCATATTTTGCATTGGCAAAGCACATCAATTTCAAGATATTTAAACACCTGTGTTTTAAAAGTCATTGTCAAACTAGAGTTTGCCCAAGGGAAGGTGACTAGGTTGTAAAGAGTCTTAAGATCACATCAGTGAAGACTCAAGAAGTAGAATGTATCTCATATAGAAAAGTGAAGATTTACTTCTTCATGATAGCTGACTTTGTGGGGTTGGAAAGCTATCAGTTGAGGAAAGAATTGTTTTTTTTCTGTATGATTCTACAGGAAAAACCTGGGAACATTGGGGCAAAGTTATAGAAAAGCTATTTTGGTATAATGTAAGAAAGAATTATCTAAGAGTTGGAGGGCTCTATATACGGTATTAGCTGTTCCCTTTAGAGATAGTGAGTTCCTGAAGTAGGTTAAAGCATCTGTCACAGACATTGTGGAGAGGATTCCAATTAACCAATAAATCAACCAAGGGAGGGCTTGCTCAGATCAATAGTGCTGGTGGGCTGGGGACTAAGGAGTATGGTTAACCCAACCCTCTATAACTAAAATACAAAAAAAAAGAAAAGAAATTTTTTTAATAAATAAGAAAGAATATCTGCATTACCTAGGTGGTCTCTTCAAACAATGTTTCTGTTTTTTTTTTTTAATTTCTGTACAAGTTTATCCAGAATGTGTCAATGAACAGGCTTCAGACCTTTATCTTGTTTTATCAGCTGTTAATCCTTCCAAAGGGATCCATTTCTGATATCTTTTATGGAACCTGTTTTGGAAAAGGCAAGAATCAGAATACCCACGACATACTTCCACGGTCTCCTGCAGAGGAAACCTGACCCTGGTCAACTGACATGCTTTTAATTCATAAGCTGTTACTCCCCTGACACAACAACAGACAGCCTCCCCAGAAGTGGGAGCTGAACTCGACATGTAACCTGGCTGGTGCTCTATGGGGCAACTTGGCACAAAATCTGTATCAAAATAGGGTTAATATGATAGTAATTAATTGAAGGAATTATGTTCCCTCTTTCGAAGAGTTTCTCATGTAGTACATAAATTGGTTTGAGCATTTGGAAGATGAAACACAAGAAAAGATACCCTGGAAGAAAATGGACTATCAGTTCAGTTCAGTTCAGTCACTCAGTCGTGTCCGACTCTTTGCGACCCCATGAATTGCAGCACACCAGGCCTCCCTGTCCATCACCAACTCCCAGAGTTCACTCATTCACGTCCATCAAGTCATTGATGCCATCCAGCCATCGCATCCTCTGTCGTCCCCTTCTCCTCCTGTCCCCAATCCCTCCCAGGATCAGAGTCTTTTCCAATGAGTCAACACTTCACAAGAGGTGGCCAAAGTACTGGATTTTCAGCTACAGTATCAGTCCTTCCAATGAACACCCAGGACTGATCTCCTTCAGGATGGACTGGTTGGATCTCCTTGCAGTCCAAGGGACTCTCAAGAGTCTTCTCCAACACCACAGTTCAAAAGCATCAATTCTTTGATGCTCACCTCTCTTCACAGTCCAACTCTCACATCCATACATGACCACTGGGAAAACCATAGCCTTGACTAGATGGACCTTAGTCGGCAAAGTAATGTCTTTGCTTTTGAATATGCTATCTAGGTTGGTCATAACTTTCCTTCCAAGGAGTAAGTGTCTTTTAATTTCATGGCTGCAGTCACCATCTGCAGTGATTTTGGAGCCCCCAAAATAAAGTCTGACACTGTTACTACTGTTTCCCCATCTATTTCCCATGAAGTGAAATGGACTATAAAGGATATGAAAGACCACTGGATATACTGAAATTATTAGAGAAACCAACAGATATATAAAGGAAAGAAGAAACCAAAAGATATACAAAAGAGTGGAGAGGGTGGCGGGCTGGTGGGAGTAAGGACTGTTGAAGTAGTCCTTTAGTGTTATGTTATGGGCAGAGGATGAAACATTCTACTGCTGAGGTGATGTCAAGATAATTCATTTGCTAGAGCCATCCTGGGCTTTTTTCAGGCTCACTCTGTTTTTGAACAATACTCCAATCTCCAACAATACTGTTGTGAATCTCTTGAGTTTGTCCTTATTTGTGTGTGAATCCTAAGCAATACTTCTCTCACCTTTCCACTTAACCAAAGAAAAGAAGAGCCTGTGTACTACTAGCAGTCTGGGATGGAGTCCGTGCAGCTGATTACAAGTTCAGCGTTTCTTTGGGGTCTCTTGTTATCTTTATCTGTAAAATTTCATGAGAAATTTGCATTCTGCTCCTTAATAGAACTGTACTGATTTTTACATAAATATGATGTTCAACCCATTAATTTAAATTAATATCTTAGGGAGAAATGCCACATATTTTTTCAGTTGCTTCCATAACTCCTGGCCAGTAACTCTTGTAATCCTTGGAGGTGTGGCAACCTCAGTTGGAGAAACATGGTTGCATGATACACTAATGTTACCTGAGGTCATCTGAGTGACTGATCCCTGAAGATTCTAATACACGCTTTTAGGGAAGTTTTTTTTAAGTTGACAGTGAAAGTTTGCAATTTACTATTTGAGCTTTGTTGCTAAGGACATTAGTTTGCAACTGGATTTGGTTTGGTTTGATTTTTGCTTTATTTACTTATTTAATTGAAGTAATAGTTGGTTTACAGTAGTTCAGGTACACAACAAAATGATTCAGTTATATATATAATATATAACTATATATATATAATATATATAACTATATATATATATTTATGCCACATGCTCAATCATGTCTGGCTCTTTGCAACCCTGTAGACTGCCAGGCTTTTCTGTCCATGGAATTTTCCAGGCAAGTATACTCAAGTAGATTGCCATTTCTTCCTTCAGGGGATCCTCCTGACCCAGGGATCAAACCCGCATCTCCTGTGTCTCCTGCATTGCAGGTGGAATCTTTACCCACTGAGCCATCAGGAAGCTACACACACACACACACACACACACACACACACGCACACCGCATATTCTTTCTCAGATTCTTTTGTATTATAGGTTATTAGAAGATAACGAATCTAGTTCCCTGTGTTATAAAGTAGGTCCTTGTTGGTTATCTATTGATATTTTATATACAGTAGTGTGTTTCTGTTAATTAAATGCTTTTAGAGATATTAATATAAAAGTGTGTGTGTGTGTATATGTATGCCCCACAGCACAAGAACCTCTTCTGAATCACAAAAGCCAGTAGGACAGCATTGTAGATATTTTAAATGCATGTTAATTTATAATAAAATTAACCAGAGGCTACAGAAAAATGAAATTTAATGTTTAAACATAAAAATGTTTATTTGTAGAAATTTTCATATCTTCCTATATATTAAAATAACTATATATATATTTTTTCTTTAGTCATTGTTGTTTCCATCTGCTTTATTGCCCCCGCTAGGCCTGAAAAATGTCCATCTTCTTTCATATGAACCTTACTGAATAAATAATAGGGGGAAGAAAGAGAGAGAAAGCTGTAGAATGAGCAATACAAAGAGACAAGGATAGGATTAGACCTAAAACTTGTTCAAGGTGTAGAGTTGCATATCGAGTACTTTTTCTATTACATTTTATTAAAAATTAATTATGTTAAAAATTATGTGCTTTATTTGGTAAAATATCATTGACAGTTATTATATGTTATTTATTAAAACCCTTATAAGAATTAAAATTTTAAATTAAATATTGACTCCCAATAAACTAAACTTAATAAGTAAGCCTAATATTAATGGTGAAGGATTACAGAAGAAGAAGACATTCATAAAAAGTTTTATACATAAATAATATGTTCAAAGATTATGATTTTCCAAGCCATTTTTTCCCCCATTTCTAGTGTTTACATTGGAGAAGGCAATGGCATCCCACTCCAGTACTCTTGCCTGGAAAATCCCATGAACAGAGGAGCCTGGTAGGCTGCAGTCCATGGGGTCGCAAAGAGTCGGACACAACTGAGTGACTTCACTTTCACTTTTCACTTTCATGCACTGGAGAAAGAAATGACAACTCACTCCAGTGTTCTTGCCTGGAGAATCCCAGGGACAGGGGAGCCTGGTGGGCTGCCATCTATGGGGTCTCACAGAGTTGGACACAACTGAAGCGACTTAGCAGCAGCAGCAGCAGTGTTTACATTCTCTAGAAACTGGTGTGTTCTCCCCAGGCACTATTATGTCCAGTAACATTTACTGAGAACTCACTAATGCTTGTACTCCACAGTTTAGTTCAGAATCCTTTACTGGATAGTTATATTTACCTGACACAATAACTCTAAGACTGGAGCAGGAGCCCACAACATGGAAAGAGGGAGGGGGTGGAAACACATCATTGCAATGAAGCCTGGTACATGCTAGAGGAGAATGTGTACAGGCATCGAGACAGGAGGCTCAGGAGAGTGTCCACAGATACACGGGTCCCTGGGTAGAATTCTGACATAATTCTGACTAGGCAGGACTTTGACAGCTGAATATCAGAGAAGAGGAGTCCAAGCAGAAGTGTGCAGTGTACAGATGTGTAAAAAAGCATGGGGTGTTAAGGAGCAGCCATTATTTAAGTGTGGCTCCAGTGGTCATGTATGGATGTGAGAGTTGGACTGTGAAGAAAGCTGAGCACTGAAGAATTGATACTTTTGAACTGTGGTGTTGGAGAAGACTCTTGAGAGTCCCTTGGACTGCAAGGAGATCCAACCAGTCCATCCTAAAGGAGATCAGTCCTGAGTGTTCATTGGAAGGGCTGATGCTGAAGCTGAAACTCCAATACTTTGGCCACCTCATGTGAACAGCTGACTCACTGGAAAAGACTCTGATGCTAGGAGGGATTGGGGGAAGGAGGAGAAGGGGACAACAGAGGATGAGATGGCTGGATGACATCACAGACTCGATGGACATGAGTCTGAGTGAACTCTGGGAGTTGGTGATGGACAGGGAGGCCTGGCGTGCTGCAGTACATGAGGTTGCAAAGAGTTGGACACGACTGAGCAACTGAACTGAACTGAACTGATAGAGGTTAGAGGAAGTGAATTACAGAGTGAGTAAGAAAGGAAATGGGATCCAGGCTAGATTTGTCATTCCTTCTATGTGACCATAGGCATATGACCTGATCTCTCTCTACAAGCTTCAGTTTTCTCATTTATGAATTTTTTTCATATAAAATCAAATAAGATAAAGCAATTTAAGATGATGGCAAGGACTGGTTCCGAGCTCTCAGTGTAGACTAGTTGTTCTTGGTGTTTGTAGAGATTGATATAACTGAACACAAAATTAAGGGAACACCAGGCCCATGACCTCACAGGGACCACCTTAACCTCATTGCCATGCCAATGTCTGTAAACTGGCAACAACACAAAGCCAGGACTCTGGTGTGTGTGTGTGTGTGTTTGTATGTGTGTGTGTATGTTGACAGACAAAGACACAAACAGAAAGACAGATAGAGATTGACCCTGGGAAGCAGGAATTATAATTGTACCTGTATCTTCTACAGGCTTCCCTGGTGGTTCAAGTGGTAAAGAATCTGCCTGAAATGCAGGAGACCGGGTTCAATCCCTGGGTCGGAAATATCCCCTGGAGAAGGAAATGGCAACCCACTTCAGTATTCTTGCCCGGAGAATTCTTCTGTGCACAGAGGAGCCTGGAAGGCTACAGTCCATGGGATCATGAAGAGTCTCTGACACCTCCCATATGATCACAATACTTCATCCACTTTTCATAGTAAAATAAATATGTTGTACTGCCCCTTTTCTTCTCATTGTCACAGCTGGCCTGGACAACCATGGAGCTTGTAGGAGCAGCAAATGTTCCTCCCCCACTCCCTGTTTGACAGATGAACTCCTACAAAAGTGATGCCTATTAGAGTGAAATACAATATGCTTCTTTAAAGACCATTTGATTGAGGTATGATTGACATACAAAGAGCTCTATGTAGTTTGTGTACATCACTTTATGAGTTGGAGATATGTATATATCCATGAAACCATCACCAAAATCTATGCCATAAATATCAATATATTTATCATCTCTAAAAGTTTTCTACTGCCTTCTTACTATTTTTAATTTTTTTGTAATAACAGCTACCATGTTAGAAGACTTTTAAGTATATAATATAGTATCAAAAACTATAAGCACTTTGCTTGTAGTAGTAGATCTCTAGGACTTATTTACCTTGTATAACTGAAACTTTGTCAGTTCAGTTCAGCTCAGTCGCTCAGTCTTGTCCAACTCTTTGGGACCCCATGGATACACCAGGCTTCCCTGTCCATCACCAACTCCTGGAGATTTCTCAAACTAATGTCCATCGAGTTGATGATGCCATCCAACTATCCCATCCTCTGTCATCCCCTTCTCCTCCTACCTTCAATCTTTTCCAGCATCAGTATCTTTTCTGATGAGTTGGTTCTTCACATCAGGTGGCCAGAGCACTGGAGCTTCAGCTTTAGCATCAGTCCTTCCAATGAATATTCAAGGTTGATTTCCTTTAGATTGACTGGTTGGATCTCCTTGCAGTCCAAGGGACTCTCTTTGTACCCTTAGACAAATAGCTTCCCCATTTCTGCCTCCCCTTAGCTCCAGCAACCACCATTCTACTCTCTGCTCTGTGAGTTTGACTATTTTAGATTCCTCATATAAATGGTACGTGTTGTCCTACTGTGTCTGGCTTATTTCACTTAGCATAATATCTTCCTGGTTCATCCATATTGTCACAAGTGGCAGGATTCTCTTCTCTTTTTAAGGCTGAAGAATGTTCCATTGTATGTATATACCATATTTTCTTTATCTATTTATCTGCTGATGGACATTTACATTGTATTTGCATTGCACCCATCCCTTGGCTACTTAAATAACATTGCAATGAGCATGGGAGTGCAGATATCTCTTTGAGATCCTGATCTTAATTCCTTTGAGAATATATCCAGAAGTGGAATTGCTGGATCATATAGTATTTTTTTTCTACTTTTTGAGGAACCTTCAGACTAATTTCCATAGTGGTTATGAAAATTTACATTCCTTTCAACAGTGTACAGGGTTCTTTTTCTCCATGATATACTCAATAAAAGTCCTCACATCAAAGTTCAACTGGACATCTTTCTAGTTTTTGATTGGGAAGACACTTGGAATTCATTTATCTGAAAGTCAGTTTCCCTAAACATTGCCCTCAAAACTGTATATCCTTCTCTGCTCCCAATGCTAGTCAATGATAGCATCATTATACACCCAGAGCTCATGCCAGCAGCATGGAAGTCATTCTTGATCCTTCCTGTCTTTTACTCCCTGTGTTCAATCAGTCATCAAGTCCCGGTAAATCTAACTTCAAATCATCAAACCTGTCTTCTTCCTTCCACTTTTGCTTTGGTTTCCTCAATTCAGGTCCTTATTTTTGTCATGTTCTCACAGGACTTAATTGTGAAAGCCCTTCTCACGACTTCCTACATCTGACAGAGCCATCACCCATGGTGGCAGAGATGTAACCTTACACAGCTCTGCTTAAAGCCGTTTCAGGGCACTCTACTGTCTACAAAGTGAGGTCAAGACAGGGTGGCCTTGGCCCTACCTGCTCTGACCCTGCCTCCCTCTTTATTTCCCACCTCACAACCCTCCACATTTTGTGCTGATTATACCAAGTTCCTGATTGTCTCCCAGAAAACCTCTTCTAAGACTTCATACCTTTGCACCTACAATTTTCTATACTCTGCCACTCAAAGTATGGACCATGGACCAGCAGCATGAACATCATCCAAGAGCTTATTACTGAATCAGAACCCATGTTTTAACAAAATCTCCAGGTGATTCTATTCACATTAAAAATTTAGAGTACTGCCTAGAATGCTTTTTTCCACCTACTTTGCCCAAGTCACTGGTTCTCACCCTAGAGATGGAATGCCCCCATTTTATATATTTTTAAAAGGTAGCCTGCTTTTTACTATCTTGCAACAAATGCTGTAGATAATGTACCTACACTCATAATTTTTAAAAATCCAAAATAATATGTTAACTGTAATAGGAAAAAATGCAAGTAGTATGGAATAAAATGGATGTTTCTGCACGTATATACTTGGGCATACCTACACTCAAAGACATAACAAATGTTTGCCTAGAACCACAGGGGACTGATACGTACAAATGAACCGATTCAAGTGTATTGTTTCAGAGACACAAATGCCAGGAGCAATGAGATAGTCAGTGGTATGACTTTTCAGACTGGTGAATGACGCTTGGCAAAATTCCAAAAGAACAGAACACAATCTTTCTTTGACTCATAAGGGAGTTGTATTCCTGGAAATGCACTTTTATTAAAACTGGGTACAGCATACTTTGTGTTTACATGTGACATGAGTTGGATATTAGGCTCAGACAATTGTAACCAAATTTTCACCCAGACAAATGTCTGGTGAGACACTCAAATGTCCTGTTGGATGCAGGATGAGTCTTTGTCAGTAAGATCAAATCATGCATAGCAGAACATCTAGCATTTCTGGCCTTCATCCACTAAATGCCTCCTATCAGAGACCAATGGTAACACCCCCTAAGGTTCTCAAACTCTTGGAGGGAGCAATATCTGATCTGCTGAGAACTTTTAGTCAACTTGACCAACTCTGGAGCTTCCTTCAAGCCTTGATCATTCTCACCACAGTCTCCTTCTCCAGCCCTGGTACTTCCTGGCTCTTTCCTTCCACCGTTCTTAGCTCTCTTGAATATAGTGCTGGCCCAGCCTCCAGTAGTGCGGGAGGGAGGGCATGTGTATAGGGCAGGAATACCTATGGATCACCTTCATACTTGCCCAGGGAATCACACAATCTGAAATTGAATAAATGTTCAAAAACATTGCTGAATAAATGACTTTAAAAACAAAAAGCAAAAATAAAAGAACAATAGAGCTCTAAGAGCATGTAGATTGAAGATTAGAGATATAGTCATCCATAACAACTAAGTGTTACCTAATATATCTACTTTATCCTGACACAATAAAAATAACACGCTTCTCAAAAAGGCAATTTGAAATTAATATCATGTTTTTTTTTCACACTAATGTATTGAGCATAACACTTGGACCCTTAGGAAATTTCCCACTAAAAAATACACTCTTTTATATAGTTCAAATAGTGTATAGAATAGGTCTTAAATATATTTTTACTTTTAGGGTGGGTTGTAGAGAGGGTGGTAAAAAATTAAAATGAAAATACTTCTGACAGCTGTAATATTTAGGAATTACAACAAGGCATACGTCTGCCTGGTTCACTGTCCCAGCATATGCCACAGCTCCTGGCATGTCCAGGCATGTAGTAAGCGCTTGTGGAATGAATTAATGCAAGCATGCATAAATGCATTAATTTGGTCTCTATTTCCATTTGCTCCAAGGCTTGGAATTTCTATTAAAATTACTAAGCTTTATGGAAATAAAACGTATTAAGGAAAACAACCGAGAAGGGTTTTCCTTCCCATTCTGTAGTGAATGCAGCCTTTGAGGCACTGAGGATGCCCGGTCAGGGAACGCTGTGACCTCTGGAACGTAGCACAAAGGTGGCCTTTTTGTTTTCCTCCTGTTCATTGATTTCAGAAGCTGGTGCCAGCTGAGTCTAGATGGTGCGAGCTTTACACTTGAATGAAACACTCCCTGCCCTCCGTCTGGGAGCTCCACTCTGCTGCCTCCATCTGCTGCTCTGATAAATGCTCATATTTTAAATATATTACTATCAGCTCACTCTCAAAGTGGTTTGCCAGCTCCCCACACAGCAAACAACCCCATTGGCACCGAGCCACTTCTTGGGTGGAAAGAATTTGGGCAGACAGAGGATACATCTCCCAGGGAGGAGAGAAAAGAGGGAGGAAATTGCCTGCAGAAGCTAGTGGCAAAGACCACGTCTGTGTCCTGAGGGTCCCCAGGGGCCGTCGGGATCAGCGCCTGGCTCCCGGGTGTCTATGCAGAGGGTGAGTGGGTCTGAAGTGTGGCCGTTCTGAGAGTGGAGCTGAGGTGAAGTCGAAGAAGATGTTTTGCTTTTTCTCGGAAAACAAATTGAACATTCTTAGCCTGGTCGGCTGACAACCCTCCATTATGAGTAACCTCCAGGAAACTAAGATACACAGGAATCTGCCTCCAGCTCTCAAAGCCTCCTCAGCACGCACACCATTCATGCCACTCTTGCAAGTGCTCCTGCTAGTTTCAGCTGGCAGTTGCTCCCTTTCCGTGTGCCTGCCTTCCAGCAACTGATCTCTAGCTAGCATAATCACCAATTGCATTTGGGAAAAGTGGAGTAATACAGAGTGGAAGGTCTCTCTGAAGAACACAATTACCATAGAAGCCAGGAGGGTAGCTCTTCATTCTCTCACAGTTGTGGAATCATAGAATACGAGGACTGGACGGAGAGTTAGAGGGAACTGAAGGCCCAATTCCTTTATCCTAAAGGCATCTTGCATTTTCACTTCCCAAACTGACTCCTGATACCCTCCTCTCAGTCCTACACCAAACCTCCCCACTGGGTTTATTCCCTTTATTTCAGTCGTGGTGACTCTGTTTATCCAGTTGCTCAAGCAAAATGCCTTAGAGTCATCTTTGGTTTCTCTCGTCACTTTCCTTGGTTTCTCTCACACCCCACATCTGGCCTGACAGCAAGTCCTGAGGGCACTAGCTTCAGAATGCCAATATCTGATCTAACCTCACTGCTTCAACCTGGTCCAATCCAGCTTCATCTCTCCTGTGCATTATTGCAACAACACAAGAATCTGCTGCTGCTGCTGCTAAGTCGCTTCGGTTGTGTCCGACTCTGTGCGACCCCAGAGACTCCAGCCCATCAGGCTCCCCCGTCCCTGGGATTCTCCAGGCAAGAACACCGGAGTGGGTTGCCATTTCCCTCTCCAATGCATGAAAGTGAAAAGTGAAAGTGAAGTTGCTCAGTCGTGTCTGGCTCTTAGCGACCCCATGGACTGCAGCCTACCAGGCTCCTCTGTCCATGGGATTTTCCAGGCAAGAGTACTGGAGTGGGGTGCCATTGCCTTCTCCACCCCCACCCTCTTCCCTTCCTCAAATAAGCCAGACAGATTCCTGATGCAGGATTTTGCATTTTTAACTCTCCCCTCTGCTGGAAATGATTTCCTCATGGACACCTGTGGGGCTTCCTCCTCCTCACTCAAGTGTCACCTCCAGTGAGCCGTCTCTGACCATCTTATTTAAAATGGCGATTCCTCCCCCAGCCCCTCACTGCTTTCTTCTTCTCCAGAGCTCCTATCAGCATTTAACGTACTATGCTTCCCTTATGCATTGTGTCTGTGGTCTCTCCCCACACCCCATACCCCTTCTCACTAAAATGCAAGCTCTTTAATGTCTCAGTTCTGTCCCATCGGCTGTTCTCATACACTCACAGTGGCTAGGCGTGTACCGGATATTCAATAAATATTTGTGAATAGCTAAATAAATCCCTGGAAATAGTGACGCTACAGCAAATGTGAAATGTAAGGGTTTCTACAAACACACCTGCCCGGGAAAGAATCTTTAGGAGTAGCTGGCTGAAACGACTCGTGGACTCAGGAGGCCACCTTATTTCCCATGCTCCTTTTTTTTCATCTTGTCTCTTCTTACCATGTAAATAATGTCCTCATGCTATTCTTTGAGCCTATGGCTATAGTTCCTGTAGTATTTTCATTCTCACTCTTCCCTGGTGGCTCAGATAGTAAAGAATCTGCCTGTAATTCAGGAAACCAGGCTTCAATCCCTGGGTTGGGAAGATCCCCTAGGGAAGTGAATGGCAACCCACTCCAGTATTTTTACCTGGAAAATCCCATGGACAGAGGAGCCTGGCAGGCTGTAGTCCATGAGGTCACCGAGTTGGACATGACTGAGAGGCTTTCACTTTCACTGTAGTCTTTTCCACCTATTGTTATTAAAACATATCTCTCTGGCTTCTATTACCAAAAGACTCTGGCTTGTTTTTTTCTAAGCTGATAAACTGATTAAAGCCCAAATATTAATGAATAATACTGTCTCTACCACCTAGAAAATAATTTGCATTTAAACAGCTTTCAGTGTCTGAATCCAAAGACGCCAGTGATGTGGGAATTCCCAGCAAGCAAAAGGTCTGGGCCATCTGGGGTCGTCACAGAGAGGGCTCTAGAGCAAAATGAAATCCCAGCCCATGGGCAGCTGTCCACTTACCTCTACAGGGTGAATCCAGCTGTGCATATCCCCATCAGAGTGTGTGTGTATGTGTGCATGTGACACACAGATAGGCAGGGCATCAATTAGATGCACTGAGAATATCTTAACTTGCATGGAAACGAGCCTGTCACTTGTGATCTATACCCACACTTACATATATTACTATTGATTCCTTCCCTTCGTGCTTTGATAGCTTTTCATCCAGCTTACATTTCCACTGGCGCAAAGCCATTTCTTGGGAATGGAAAAGAAGCTGGATAAGGATAGACTCAACTCCCCAAAGAGGGGAGACGGGAAAAGACGAGATGACTTTTAGAGCACAAACCACAAGCATGTTCAGTTGGCCTTCTGGGGCTGAATTTACCATGTTCCAAAACAGAGTGAGGGTTCTAAGAGTGGAAGGAGGAAGAGCATGAGAAACAATCTTTTCACCAAAAAGTCACAAAAATGAAATTCCTAGTTCACAAGATTTGGGGCTGTGCCAGGAAACCAGCGGAGTTTCTCTAGCATTCCAGTAATGCCAACAAAATTAAGAGAACCATCAAAACAACTGGAAGGGAACATGAAAACGAAAAGGAAGTCACTCAGTTATGTCTGACTTGTTGCGACCCCACGGACTGTAGCCTACCAGGCTCCTCTGTCCATGGGATTTTCCAGGCAATAGTACTGGAGTGGATTGCCATTTCCTTCTCCAGGGGATCTTCCCAACCCAGGGACTGAACACACTGTATACAGTCGCTTTACCGTCTGAGCTGCCAGGGAACATACCCATTAGCAAATCTAACTGTTCCATCTGCCCAGAGCCCTTCTCTTGCCTCCAGAGGCATACCCCCTGGACAAAAATGTCACTTACCCCTTAGTGATAGAGAGGGTTAAGGCGCACCCTGTACCTTAGTTTCCAGAACCTCCTCCAGGTAGTCTAGCCAGTTGAACATGAACACCTCATTTTCTTTTAAATTACGATAGAGTAGGATTTTTTTCTCTCCTACTTTACATGCTGCCCCGTGGTACCTCTGAATTTGTCATCTGATGTAAAGGGTACTGACGTGTCCTTCCTCCAGGGAATCTCCCAGTTTTATTCACTTCATTTTCTAGGCAAAGAAGCACAGTTATGTAACCATATGGAAATTTTCTGCATTTTTATCAAAACGGCATCTTGTATGTGGAAACTCAGAAGAGATTAGCACAGATTTCAGGTCCTAGTACCCTGATGGACACACAGGAAAGGCCATTGGTAAACTACAACAAATCCAGTTTCTAAATTCACTCAATCTAGCACTAAAGAGATCCTCAAGCTGCTTGGAAGTACACATCTGTTTCTTTCAGAAAGGGCAGCATGTGAGCTCCTTCACCATAAGGTATCAGAGAAAGCCTGCTCTCAAGGTGAGAGACACTTCTCTCGTGGCTGCTGTGATTCTGTCTCCAGGTCACCACCACAGCCCAGCTACACTTGCGACCTAATGCCCGGTGGCCGGGAGATAACCTGGAGCATTTTGCATTTGCTGTAGGCTACCTGCATTAATGCAGGGAATTCTCCACTGTGCTACATGTGGGACTTCCCACCAAATCAAAGGGGACAGAGGAGCTGATGATCTTTTTACCAAGATGGATGACCTCCTAGGCAGGCCACCTGACTTCTGAGATCAAGCCCTAAGTTGATGGCTCTCAGATTCTCACATGCACCAGCACCTCCTTGAAGACTCCCCAAAACACAGATTCCTAGGCCTCACACCAGAGTTTCTGGGGTAAGGTCCAAGAATTTGTATTTCAACCAGTTCCCAAGTGTTGCGGCAGCTGCTGATCCAGATACCAAGCTTGGAGAACTGTCCTTCTAAGCACAGTGTTTTGATAGAAAACACTTTTACTTTTTCTCCTGCTATTGGGGTTCATGGAACCTGTGACTGGCGGAAAGCAATAGAAATTTCATCTGCAGCATCAGGGGGTTGTGGTACCTTCAAGTCCAGGCTGCCATTCAAGACGCACGAATAAGTGAGAGTAAAAGCATATGGAACTAGTCAACCTTTCTCATGATTCCAAATATATACATCTGTCTTGTCTGGTGGTCTGATCCTAGTTTATCCACTTCACTTTCAAAGCTCATCTGATGATAGTTTGAGTCTCTGATCCATGCCCATAGCTACTAGGCCAGTATTAGAGAAAAGCAGGTTGGCGTAAAAGTAGAACTCATGTAGCATCAATAAGCAAACTTCACGAGGCACAAGAGTCTTGAGTCATTTTGTGTCATGGCTGTAGTAGGGCTGGGAAGAGCACACTGAGGGAGTCCTGGTTTTGGTGGAGAACAAAGGTTCCTCAGCAGACATTCCTAGCTGCTGCAGGTGGGGAACTCTTCTGAAACTGGAGGTGAGACTGTCAGCCTGAAATGTACACAGTTCCTCTGCAGCTAATTTCAAAGCACACCCATGTGCTCTAGCCTTCATTCTTTTTTTTTTTTTTTTCTTTCTAGAAAACTTGCTCCTCTAAGGATACAAAAGGCTGTCTTTAAAATCTTTCTCTTGGGACTTCCCTGGTGGCCCAGTACTTAAGGATACACCTTGCAATGCAGGGGATGTCGTTTCGATCCCTGGTGGGAAACTAAGAACCCATGTGCTACAGAGCAATTAAGTTTATGACTACTGAGCTCCAGAGCCTGCATGCTGCAACTAGAGAGTCCATGAGCTGGAATGAAGATTCTGTGTGCCACAACTAAGATACAACGTGGCCAAATACATAAATAAATAAAATACAAGATAAATAAATAAAATATAAGATAAATAAAATATGAGATAAATAAATAAAATATGAGATAAATAAATAAAATATAAGACAAATAAATAAAAATATAAAATAAATAGATAAAATGAAACCTTTCTCCTTTTACACCTTGGCCCCCAAAGAGGAAGGATAAGCAGTAAAATGTTGCCAGTGGAGTTGGGACTAAGAGGAACAGTGAGCCTGCAAAAGTCCTTTTGGGTAATGCCAGTATTCAAGGGTGTTCTTTATTAGGTAAGGTAGGGAATGAGGGAGCCGCATTAGCTGCTGGAAATATCTGTGAAGGGCTTGACGGTGTCATTAGACCCTTCAGATGTGATCCCTTCTGGAGAGATGACACATTTACTTCTATTCTTATTGTGTTTCCTTTGTAGATCAGCTGGGCACCACGCTGCTGCGTCTTCACTCGGGGACCCAGGCTGAGGCAGCAGCCACTGTCTGGAGGGCTGCTGATTGCCCTGGGGGGAAGGGGAGAGAGAGTGGCAAATCCCGTGCTCAGATCTGACATGCTTTACTGGCTCTAGTGAGTTGAACAGTGCCTGCAAGCGTGCTCACTAGTTCAGTCCTGTCCAACTCTTTGGGGATCCCATGGTGTCCCCTCCCCAAATCATGTCCCCTCCCGGTACCTCAGAATGTGCCCTTATTCGGAAGTAAGGCCTTTTCATATGTATTCAGTTAAGAATCTGGAGATGACATCATACTAAATTTAGGTTGGGCCCTGAATCTAACAATTGGTGTCCTCATAAGAAGAGAGGACACAGACAGAGCAGAAGACCACGTGAGGATGGAGGCAGAGAGTGAAGTGCTGCCACCAATAGTGGCAGGGTCTACCAGAAGCTTTTCTGGTATCTCAGCTGGTAAAGAATATGCCTGCAATGCAAGAGACCCTGGTTCGATTCCTTTAGTCAGGAAGTTCCATTGGAGAAAGGAAAGGCTACCCACTCCAGTATTCCAGCCTGGAGAATTCCATGGACTGTATACAGTCCACAGGGTCACAAAGAGTCAGACACAACTGAGCGACTTTCACCAGAAGCTAGGAAGAGGCAAGAGACGATTTTTCTCTAGAGCCATCGGAGGGAGCGTGGCTCTGTTGACACCTTGGCTTCAGACTTCTACAATATATATCTCTCTTTTTAAGTCCCCTGTTAATGGTAATTTCTTAAGGCAGCCCTAGGAAACTAAGACTCTGGGCAAAGTCAGTCTCAGCCAATTTCAGGGGAATGGAGAGGGATAGTCCTGCTGTGCTGAATATTCTCTCTCAGACCAACTCTCCACCCTTTCATACTATGCAGAGCCTGGAAAGTGGAACTTCAAGAAGTGCCTGTGCAGACCTCTCCCCCTGTGGATTCTGGCTGAGAATTGCCCATGGCAGGAATTCAGAGGATGGGAACGAGGACTTACTCTGACATCTTTTTCTCTGCCAGGCTGGTAGTGCCTGTGTTCCCCTATCAAAGGCCACCAGCTCTTGCCCAGAAGCCCTCCTTCAGTTTCTCCTTTCTCTTTCTCATAATCACTTCCTCTTGTTGCACCTCCAGACCTCGGGACCTGGAAGCAATAGCTATTGCTGGGTAAGAGCCCCTCTTCTTTCCTTGTTGGTTTCTTTTAACCCCACCCACATCCTTGTAAACAGTCCTTTAACCAGTCTCTTCTAAATCATTCATTTGAGTGTGCCACCTGTTTTCTGCTGATGCCCAGTGGATACACTTCTCTGGGACCCAGAAGAAGAACCGAAAACTTGCTGGACACAATGGTGACTACTTCATTTAGTTGAGAAAGAGCACTAGAAAACAATAGTGGGAACCACAGTGACGGTAACAGGTCGTACAATTGCTTTGCTCCCACTGTTCCTTTTCCCTAGCAGAGGAAGGGGTGTGAGCTCTGAAGCAAGATTCAAGCTCAAATTCTACCATCTCTTACCTGTGATATAAACCTCTCTGAGCCTCAGTTTCTACACATACACAATGGGTATAATCATGCTTTCCTTATTGGACTGTGATGAGGATTGAGGAACATAAATAGGAAAGAGCTTGACTGTGGTAGGGAGAATAATGCCTCCTAAAGATTTCAGCCCCTAATCGCAGGGAGTTGGTGACTACATTACTTTACATGGCAAAAGAGACTTTGTGGATGTGATTAAGGTTACAGACCTTAAAATAGGGAGCTTATCCTGGATTACCCAAGGGGCCCAATCTAATCACTTGAGCACTTAAAAGAAGAGGAAGGCAGAAGAGTTAGTCATAGAAATGTGGCAGAAGGCGAGAAGGCAGAAGAAGTATGACAACAAAAGAAGGATTTGGGGTACTGTTGCTAGTTCTGACATGTTTTGAGACAATGTGCAACTATTCGCAATGACCCCAAAGAGGCCTGGGTGCTAACACAGGCCCCTAGAAGGCAGCAGGCAAAGAAATATGGACATCAGTCCTATAGCTACTGAATTCTGCCATCACGGGAGTGATGCTGGAAACGGATTCTCCTCTAGTGCCTCCAGAAGTGAAAGGAGCCCAGTTGACACCTTGATCTTGGCCTTGTGAGACCAGAAGCTGAGAAATCAGCTGAGCCACTGGACTTCTGACCTACAAAACTGTGAGATAATAAATGGGTGTTATTTTAAGTACATTTGTGGTAATTTGTTCCTGCAGCAATAGAATCTGCCTGCAATGCAAGAGGCTCAGAAGATGTGGGTTCAATCCCTGGGTTGATGAGATCCTCTGGAGGAGGAAATGGCAACCCACTCCAGTATTCTTGCCTAGAGAATCCCATGGATAGAGAAGCCCTGTGGGCTACTGTCCATGGGGTCGCAAAGAGTCGGACACAGCTGAGCAGGCCCGCATCACCCTCAATGATAGAAAATAACACACTAGCATGGAGATGTCTGGTACCTAAGGTGACCCCCAATATATATGTTCCCTGCCCTCCAAGAGGAGAGGTAGGCAAGATACAAGGGGTCTTAAGTCACGTGCTCTTAAAGAAATAAGCCTGTGGCAATTTTGCAGCCTAATGTGGAGGCTGTCTTTCTCTAGCACTTTCCAGCTGTCATGAGGATGGGCCTCCTACAGAGGTAAGCTCCAGCAGCAGCAGCAGGAAGAGCAGGACATGCTGTGCTTCCTTGTGACCCAAGCAAAACAAGCCTGTGCACCTCTGACACCTGCAGGGAAATTCACACCAGAGCAGGTTGTCATCTCTCAGGTAGGATATCTCTTATTGGAAACCTTTAGTCCTGCTACCATCCTCCTTCAGGGAGGCAGTCGGACATGACTGAAGCGATTTAGCAGCAGCAGCAGCAGCATAGTGGGATGGATCTCCTAGAAGGGCAGTGAAAAGTATTTCAAAAGGATCCCCAACCGCTGATCTGGAGCCTTGAGAAAGCACTGTAGTTGGTGAACTGTATACAATTTTGACTTAAGCTAGCCCAGTGGGAAGTCCTTAATCCTCTTGCTCTTCTGCACACTGTGTTGGTGATTGAATGCTGAAGAACCCTTGTCTCTCTCATCTAGCTCAGGGCCCAGTGTCCTAGGGTGTTACTTCAATTTGACCCAGTTATTAAAGCACAGGTGGTGGTTTAGTTGCTACAGTCCATGGGTCTTGTAGACAGCCCACCAGGCTCCCCTATCCCTGGGATTCTCCAGGTAAGAACACTAGAGTGGGTTGCCATCTCACTATCAGAAGACTGTAATCCTAAGAGCTGATACTGACTGTGTAACTATTGTATACACAGCTCTGTGTAACTATAAAAGTGTTAACTTACTAAATTCTCAAGGCAACTTGAAGAGTTAATTTCTATTATTTTTATCAGTTTGTCATCTAACTTTTAAAATGAGGAAAGGAAAATAGGACTCAGAAAGATTATATAATTTGTCCAAGGTTGGCTGGTGGTACATGGCTATAACTCAGACTTAGGCTAATGTGTTTCAGTATGCTATGGGGTGTTTCTGTACACACATGGCACACTGAGTTCTCTTGGTTGGTTTAACACACGCAGAGCCCTTAGAACTCAACCAGGTACTGTGCCAGAACCTGGAGATACAAATAGACCCAGAAACATTTCATTTTTTTCATTGATAACATGATAGAAGAGGACAGGTATATAGAAAGAAATATATATTGACACACTTTACTGTGTCATGAATACAGCTGTTTCATACCACAATGTTTATTGAGGCATGAACAAAGTATAATAGAAGAGGTCATTAGACCTTAAAAGTGGTAGAGAGAGTTAAGAGAAAAGGGAAAATAAGGTTGAGAAAAGCTATGTAGAAGAGGTAAAATTTGATCTTAGTCTTGCAGGATGAGTTGGAATTCTTTGGCTTGAAGAGAGAAGGAAAAAAACGTGGGAGAGGACACATGAGACAGAGGGAACAGCATGACTGAAACACAGAAGCTTGAAAATAGAATAGTCCCAGCAAGGAAAAGTCCATTGTTACGAGTGTAAAGTGCTTGACTGGGGCATGAAAATCAGCTAGGATCACATTGGCCAGAATTGTTAAAAATACAAGAATCTTCATTACAAATAGCACCCCCCTCAAATTATATTCAGAAACACTAAGAGAGATAATACTCATCATGTATTGCAACTAACTTGATGACTGATAAGCCCCAAAATGGAACTTAATGGTGATAAAAGTCTCTTATGTGCCAGACAAGCATCAGGGTTAGCTCGTTAGTGCCGTTCATGGAGCATCCCTTTTGATGGGTACTTTGCCAGACAATCATAGAAAATTGAGTTCCTGGCCTTGAGAGGTTATTGATCATTCTTTCATTCATCATTTTAATGACCGGTTTTTGATTACCTCTAGTGTGCCAGGCAGTGGGGCTAGTAGAGAACAAGACTCATGTGGCTTCTCCCCTCATTGGGCTTAGGAAGGAGTTACTATTGAACAGGAAGAAAGCAACACAAACAGGTATTTTTAATATAACAAAGTAACTGATATGTACCAAACAACAGAAAATACAGAGAAGGGGCTCTGAATTTACAGTGGAGGAATCCTGGGCTTTGGTCTACTGTGGGATCATTTGATGTAGGTTCACTTACATCAAAAGGTGTATCTAGCCCTCCACAGTTATAGGCCTTGCACAGTTAGGCAGGTACAGTTCTAAGCTAACTCTCCAGAGTATCAAGGATCATGCATGGCACACCAACATGGGAACAAAAAAAGTTCTAGTTGAATGAAAAATTGTGGTAAGGATACAACTGTATCAATACAAATTTTTAGATAATATCCTAACAATATGGGGCATGTGGTAGGATGTAGGTATAGTTTGGGGAGGAAGATAAAAGTAGATGTGCTGTTAAGACAGAAAGTAAAAGAAAGGGGAGCTGACCATGACTTGAGAAGGGAAGCTTGCGAACAGTTTCGCTGGCCTTGGAGTCAGACTAACCACCATCCCCCTCCCTGAGCAAAGTTCACCTTCCTTATCTGTAAGGGTAATGATGATGGGAAAGGGTAACAATTGTTTGGGCTTGTGAGTTTATTTATCAACAAAGGGGAAACTATAACATCTTTGATGTTACAGAGTAAAAAAAAGTAGGAAAAAGAGGGCAAGTGAGTTAGATAAAAGGAGCATAGACAACGTGCTCATCATCCCTCTTTCCCTTTGCTTCTTTGTCACTGAAATGAAGATCATAAAACCCATTCCAAGGTTGTTGTGAAGATTTAGGTAATATACCTAATGTGTATTACCTCTGTTCAAAACATTCTATGCATTATTCTTTTGCTTTCTAGCCAAGAAAACTCCTTATGTAAAGATAAGATGAGCTCAAAATCCACCCCCCTCCTCAAATGCTTGCAAATGTTAAAAGGGAAACCACAAAAATGAGGTGCTTAAATACTTGAGAAAGGAGCCCAAAGTTATCTCAAAGAGAAAATCATCAAACCTAGGTAGGTTGCTTTGGATTGTCTCTCCCAGAACAGACCTCCTCATGCCCCACCATCAGAACATATGCTGGTCAGATTCCCAAAGCAGAGGTGGCCACCCAAGTGGCCTCTCATTCACCTGACTTGAGCTATTCCATTTTCTTCACAAACTACCTGAAGCACATGACATCAGCAGTTCCCACAATAAAACAGAGCATCCCTGATCTCCACCTCTGAAGGTTAGGGACAGTCCTCCCCAGTCATTCTTCAGCTTTAGGGGGTTGGTGGATCTCAGGGACAGCTGACAGCCTTATTTAGCCAACCAGCTGCTCTGTGATACACAATGTCCCGAATGCTCAAAGTCTGATGGATGATTCTTTTGTATCCACAGAAGCAGCAGTTGGAGGAGAATCCATCAGTCCCTTTGGTAGCCTCAGGGTGTCAAAGCTGTCATTCAAATCATTACCATCATAATTATTAACCATTGTTTTAGTAAGATATCTGCCAGGCAATTGTTTTTTCTTTCTTTCATTCTTTTTTTAATCATTAAAAAACAATCAAATTTCACTGGAGCAATGCTTGCCTCAAGTCACATCTACACGTTTATTAAAACCCCTTCTGTTTGCCTAGTTCAACAGGAAGTCTTGGAGAAGGGAATACTTAATATACCCTCTCTGATTGTAAAAATGGATAATGCTGTGGGGAAGAGATTTACACACACACACATACACCAACAATCAAAGGGAAAGTTATGCAGTATATATAATACAATGCTACAGAAGGTCAGAGAGTGGTAATTTTATTTCCTGGATTTTATTACTATGGGGATGCAATGAAAGAGACACCATGGGTAGAGGATTTGGAGGACTGGAATACTGTGGTAAGGAAGATTTTTATTTTCCACCAGATGAGTGAAAAACAACCAAGGGAGCAGTGGATATTGAGAAATGGAATACTTCCTACCATGTTGGTACATAAGGATGTCACAGTCATCAGCGATTGCACGCATCCAGTGTGAGCAGGTGAACCCTAGGAAATTTAGGTAGAAGAATACCTGCTATCTAGCAGCCAGCAGACTATAGTCAAACTCTGTTATGAGCCCTGGGGAAAGGAAGCTCAAGAGTGAAAACACAGGATGCTGGCCCCGGAGAGCTGAGATGCCTATAAAAGGAGTGATTTCAGTGAGCCCAGACTCTTGCATCTTCCCATACACAGTTGTTATGGTTTAGTCACTAAGTTGTGTCTGACTGTTTGCTACCTAACCCCACGGGCTGCAGCCCAGCAAGTTCTTCTGTCCATGGAATTTCCCAGGCAAGAATACTGGGAACCAGTTGCCATTTTCTTCTCCAGGGGATCTTCCCCACCCACTGATCAAAACCACAGATTGCACCCACCCCAATCTCCTGCACTGGTAGGAAAATTGTTTACCTCTGAACCACCAGGGAAGTCCCTTCCATACATAGAAAAGTACTAAATTCCTTAACTTGGGATATCTGGTTTTCTTTAATTAACAATAACCTTCTCCTGTTCAGATTACCTGCCCTTTGTTGCAAAGCTTCTATGTAACCTGACTCCTCCTCCCTCACCTCTTTAAGCAGTTCTCTCAGGGTTACTTGAGAGGTTCCCTCCCCTGGCTTACCTACTAAAAATTTCTGCTGAATGAAACCTAATGCTCAACATTTAGATTGCATGTAATTTTTAAGTTGACAATATGCATGCCAATACAGAAGTCACGAAGCATGACTTTTCAGCAAGCATTTTCATCACTTAGGGTAAATGTTAAAAGGAGTTCTAAAAGGGAATTTGCTTCTGTATAAATGATGTGGTCTGTGTGATTCAGAGAGCTAATCAAAGAACTTGTCCACACTGTGGCTTGGAGACACACTTTGAACCCATTTTTAAGCAAGGTAAACTCAAACAGCATAGAAGAGGGACCACTGCGAGGGAACTAACCAGGCCCAATGACTTTGCAGGAAGGGGCACCGTGGATACTTCTGCTAACTGTTGCGACCACCCCTGATGGTTGCTAGGGTTTCAGCATCAGGACTTAAGAGACTGAACAGCAACAAAGTGTTCACCCCCTCGAATGGAATCTGAGTAATCCCCTTCAAAGGTTGAAAACACAACACAACTAGGCGAGAAAAAGAACGGAGGCTCTGAGAGCGGCCGGGAAAACCAAAGCAGACGGGACGCGGTGAACCCGGGAGGGCCTGGCAGCCCACGAGCAGCGAGTGGAAGTTGCCAGCGGACACGCGACCGCCTGCGACCTGTCCTAGGCGTGGTCCCTCTGGGTTCGCTGCCGGCGGGGGAAGCGTTGAGATGCCCCCAGGCGGTGTGCGCTCCCACTGCAGGCGGCCGAGCTTCGGGGGAAATGGAGAGGGGTGAGAGGTGTGGAGCCGCGGAGGTCCCATCGAGCGGGAGGACGTTGGATGAAGGGAGAGGCGAGCCCTTGTGGGGTCCAGAGGGGAAGTGGGCTCCGAGGGAGCGCCTCGGAGCAGCGCCTGGGGAGGGGTTCCTGAAGCGTGAGGCTGGGCGTGAACGCAGGAGAGGACCAGTGGAGATAAGAGAGGGGGTCCCCAGGGAGGTGAAAGGGAACAGCAGACAGGGACAGGTGCAGTGAGGTCCCCGGTGAGCGGGAGAACACACACTCAGCCTCCAGCGGGGAGGGGGGGCCGTGTGTGGACACTGACGTGAGAGGAGGCGGCCGGGGGCCGCGGGGCGTGCCCGGGAAGGCCCGCGCGCGCCACCGCCAGGGAGCAGACCGGAGCGGGAGCTAGAAGCTGCGAGTCTGGAGGGCGCGGCGTCAACAGCCACCGAGGCGGGGCGGAAGGGAGGCCGAGTGCGCGTGCGCGGCCCGCGCGGGCGGGGTGGGGGGCGGCGGGAGCGCGCGCGCGCGCGGCCAGGCAGCCTGGGCAGCGGGTCCTGCCTGTGACAGGAGGTGGCGGCGGGTCCTCTCTGTGTCTGCTGCGGCGCCTGCTCTAGACGCCTGCGGCGGCTGCGGCGACCCAGCGGCGGGCGCGGAGATGTGGCCCCTGGTAGTGGCTCTGCTGCTGGGCTCGGTGCGCTGCGGTGAGTGGTCACTAGCTCTTGGTTCTACAGCTTGTGTCTCGGCGCCCCCGCGGGTGTGTGGGGCTGCGCCCCGGCTGGCCCGGCGGCTCCCTGGAGAGAGTGGCCGGGGCGCGGGACGAGCGGGCCCTTGCACGCCCCGGGTGCAGACGCGGGAGGGCCCAGCGGGTAATCGGCACCCCCTTCCTTTCTTCCTTTCCCTCCTCTTCCTCTTCCCCCTGGGTGAGAGCGGGGCACATCTTCCCCTGTTTGCCACCACCGAGAAAGACTCCAACCGTGCACCTCGCGCAAAAATTAGCTCTGGAGAGAAGGGGTGCGATCGGAGGCGAGGGGTTGGCAGCTGTTAGGGTACCCCTCTTTCGTACCCCTGTCCCTCCCCGTGCTTTAAACGTTTTGGGGGTTGAAGGAAGGAGAGTAGGAGGGCCCCAGCCTCTTGTGATGCAAGTACGCATTTTGGCAAAGTCTGCTAGAAGGGGTTTCCTCCGTTTGCCCTACCACACGAACATAGGAGTTAAGAGGACGTAAAGGACACAATGAAGTTTCATTTCCAATCCAGCGTTTAATCAGAAGATTCTCTGGCTGTTTTTTTTTTTTTTTTTTTAACCCTAGGAATATAGCTTACTGGGTGGAAACTACTCCCTCGCCCCACCACCATCAGCCACTTCAATACAGTCTAAATTGCGCGTTCAAGTTTTCCTAGGTTATTTAGGGGAACCGTTTTAAAAGTAATCCAGATTTCGCTTCAAGTATGACGATAGTAACCTCTAGTCAAAACACATTTGCGGTAGAGTGGGATTTGGTGTCTTTCAACGCCAAAGGCGTTTTGTCCCCCAAGCTTTTGGAATCCATTTCGCTTTTTTAGAACGTGTGCTTCGCCTGTAAAAACTGAGTAAGGAATAGGAATTTTCGTGGCTCTATAGTGCCTGTCACACTTCATATCTATACATTCTGTTGTGAACTTTTTGTAAAATTCAGAATTGAGTTAGAGTAGTAGTATCAAGCAGTTGTTACATTTAATTCTGGAATGCTAAATTAATTAGATTTTAAATGGGTTATTAGCCTCCTTCTACCATTTGTGAAGGCTTGTGACTTCAAGCTGTTTACAAAATGCCCTTATGTCCCGACTTAGCTCCTACCCTCTCTGTGAAATCTCCTGGGATGCTGAAGCTCTTAATAATCAATCTCTGTTATCTAAAGGGTTGATACTAGGTAGGGTAGTGTTTTCTCTTATCATCCTTAACATCTTGTTGCCCGTTACCATCATAGCTCAGATAATACGGCTTTCAGAAACCTGTTGTATGATCGGAAAGCCTTATACTGAACCTGGTTATGAATTTGTAATAAAATATTACTAAATCAGACCGGTGGTCTCAAAGCTAGTTTGAAACATAAAAAAATGTGAATCGTGCACTGTTTTAAAAACAAGGGTCCTATTTTCAAGTAGATTAGAAAGAACTGCTAGAATCGTACTTTTGAGGATAGAAATGGTTAGGCCTCCTTTAGTAATAGGTATGATCTTGTATGATTAGCATTCATTTACATACAATATTAATATGCTCAAGTCCCTACAGAGTCTTAGAATTCAGAATTTATGGTCTTTTATTGTACTTAGTTAATAATGACCTAAAAAAAAAAAGCCAAAACAGAGAGATTATACATTTGAGTTGTTAAGTGTTGAATATAAAACAGGAAGGGATAGTGTTTGTCATAAGCTATAATGTATTTTTGTGCCTGTGTGTTTAATATGTAGTCTTAAAAGAGCATGTAGGAAGAAATGTTATGTTTCAGAACACAAGTAGTTGTAAACCCAAGTATTTGGAAGGCTGAATTTAGATTCTCGAATGAGTAAGGAAGTCATGGATTTGTATGTTTATTTGTACTCAGGTTTGATTTTGCTTTCAGTTTCATTTATAAATGATCGGTGGTCAAAGGCTATTTCCTGGTAGCTGCTACAGATTCAGTTGATCTTTATAGTAAAGAAAGTTATCCAAAATGCCCATTCCTTTTAATTACAGGCAAAATATAGTTTTCTGTATTGGTTTACAAGATGCAGAATGAATTATTACTATTCTCCTTTCCTCCTCCCTCCCCCATATGTCCAATTATACATTGTTTGAAAGTACATCATCAGTTTCAGTGATATTCACTAACTGGTAAATAAAAAGTTACTCAGATAATGACACTGATAGGAACCGTCTTTTCAGTGATTGAATGATTTTTCTTTATTTAAAGTGAGCTTTTAGAATCTCGGGTACACATGATTTTAAAGCATTTTTATTGTCTAAGACTAGTAGTAATTTAGCTGGCTTAAACAAAAATGTTTTCTTTTCTCCTAACAGATACATACTTTGAACCACAATTTGCCATTTTAAGGAAGTAAATGCCTCTTTAAATGTACTTATTTCCGGGGCCGCCCAGCAGTCTAGAGGCAGGGTGCTAAACCATTGCACTAAATGCCTACTATTAGGACACTTGCTCGTGCTGTCATCTGTATTTTGGCAGATGTTTTATGTTTGCCACTGAGTTGTTAGTGAAGATTTGAAAGGCCAGGTTCTAAAGTAGAGAAATAGCTGGTTTCCCCAAAATTGATAAACATTGTAAATCCAAAATACATTATTAAAACTAAGTTTGCATTCCTTAATATTAAATCAACTCTAGCTAGAATAGGCGTCATTTTTTAAAATACATTCATGTTCTTTTAGAGACATAGTTTTTATGTAACCATTTACCCCTCTTTTAGCTTATTTTGCTGTCATACCTTTTTATACAAGATAAAATTTTCTGTATTTTTGTATCTTGTGGCTCAGCCTAATATAATGCACTCTTGGGCTGTGATAAAGCAAATTTCACTCTGTGTACTAGTGCTGATATTTCTTCTATGATAAAAGAACAAGAATGATAGTGTAGGATCAGTTTTGCTAAACACATTGTAGTACTAAAGTGAAAAAAAGTATAGAGCACTCAGGAAATTTGATTGTGATATACCTAGACTAAGACAGTAGAATCTGGATTTTCATTCTCTGTGGTTACATGGAGTTGAAACAGGAATTAGAAGCTACACCCTGCTCTGAATATTTTATTTCATCTCCATGGTGTGTGTGTGTGCTCAGTTGCTCATTTGTGTCCTACTTTTTGTGATCCTATGGACTTTTGTCTACCAGGCTCCTCCATCCATGGGATTTTTCAGGCAAGAATACTGGAGTGGATTGCTATTTCCTCCTCCAGGGTATCTTCCAGACCCACGGACTGAACCTCATCTCCTGTCTTCTGCATTGCAGCCCGATTACTTAACACTGAGCCATCAGAATCTGGTCAATCCCAGGGTTTGAGATTTAAATTAGGATTTAAATTCAGTGCATATTTGAACTTAATGGCTCAAATGGTAAAGAATCTGCCTGCAATGTGGGAGACCTGGGTTCAGTCGCTGGTTTGGGAAGATCCCTTGGAGAAGGGAAGGGCAGTCCACTCCGGTATTCTTGCCTGGAGAATTACATGGACAGAGGGGCCTGGTGGGCTACAGTCCATGGGGTTGCAAAAAGTCAGACATGACTGAGCGACTAACACACACACGCACACAAGTCAAACTGTAAGTCAAGGGATTGGGGAAGTGCAGGGTCTGTCAACATCGCTTATTCTATTTCAAGTAAGTATGAACCCATGTTATGCTTTAAGCTTTTTTGCAAGGCCTTCTTGGGCATACGGACAAATTTCAGACTGTATGCCTCTTAATAACTTAAAGTGTAGTTTATAAAGAGAAGGGATTTTTTGTTTTTATACCTCAATAGTACTTAATATATTTTAAGTGCTTGAAAAGGCTATAATTGTGTATGTTACTGCCTTTAAACTGCCCTGAGCCTTATAACTCTTAAGTTGACTACTTCTGTTCTTATAGGGACCATTTAAAACCCCAATGGGAAATCAGTTTGAGTCAGAACTAATTTGAGTCAGAACTAAACACCTGCCTTTGTACTTGACTGTATCTGGTCTCTGTTGAGGAGAGATCTGACTAAATCCTCGCTTTGACCCTAATTTTAACCTGATTCAGTTTGAGACTGCAGTTCTTCATACCAGAACCCAAGCCTGATGGCAGAAATTAAATGGATTCATTTCTAGCAGGTATCTTGACTCATGGGCTTTGCTTCATTTACCTTAGTGACTGCTAGGGCTTCGTACTCCAATCCTGATCATCCATCCTGAACAAATAATTAACTTCCTACTCCGCTGCAGAAAATAGTGATGTGTGGTATGGACTCTTTCAACTTCCCGCCCACCATTACTAAACTTGTCTATAATATCTTAGGCAACATTCATTTCATTCTCCTCCTTCACCCAGTGTCAGAAGTGTTCCTATTCACCTTTCCAAGGAAAGACCCCCTGTCTACAGGTCTTTCACTTCCACCCTCTTGGAGACCTGCCTAATCACCTTAATCCTTCAGTCTGGTACCTTAGATTTTTCCCTCTTCATTGATTCCTCCATCTTAGTTTGAAGACATGCTCAAGTTTGACTCCATATTAAAAACAAACAAGAAAGTGGTTCCACGCTCTTTCCATTATTACCTTCTTTCTCTGCTCTCTTGTGTGTGTTAATCACCCAGTTGTGTCCGACTCTGCAACCCCACAGACAATAGCCCACCAGGCTCCTCTGTCCATGGGATACTCCAGGCAAGAACACTGGAGTGGGTTGCCATTCCCTTCTCCAGGGGATCTTCCTGATCTAGGAATTGAACCTGGGTCTCCCACATTGCAGGTAGATTCTTTACCATCTGAGGCAGCAGGGAGGCCCACAAAGTGAAAGTGAAAGCCGTTCATTCCTGTCCGACTCTTTGCGACTCCATGGACTAAACAGTCCAGGCCAGAATACTGGAGTGGGTAGCCTTTCCCTTCTCCAGGGGATCTTCCCCACCCTGGTCTCCTGCATTGCAGGCAGATTCTTTACCAGCTGAGCCATGAAGGAGGCCTGCTTTCTTATTCTGCCAAATTTATTCATAGAGAATCACTGCCTCTTCTTTCTCCCTCCCCTTCACTTCCCAAATGCAGTCTCACTCCAGTCCCTCGTCTGCTGACATCGCTGCAGATAAAGAAGCTAAGAATGAAAATTTAAATCTAGAGGGTTTTTTTTTTTTTTTTAACTCATCCTGCTTAACATCTGTTTTGTCCGTAGTTAAGACCCTTCCATGTGTCTGCAGTGGTGTTCTTTGCTGCCTCACCTACTTCACCTCTTTTCTCACATCCTTAGTTTGTTCCTCTTTAACTGTTTGCTCCATAAATATTGATATTCCTCACCATTTTATTCTCTGGTACCTGCTCTGTTTGCAAGGACTCCCTGAGTGATCTTGTTTATGCTCACAGTTTCAGTTACTAGCTATATTATCGGTAATTCCCAAGTCTCTGTAGCTCAGACTTTTTTCTTAAATCCACATTGACATATCCTGGGATCTACTGGACATCTCCACTTCAGTGTGCCACTGGCACTTTTAATTCTCAGCCTATTGAATATTGGAAGAATATTTACTGCTGAATCTCTTAAGTATCTTTGAGAGACAGTGCACTAAGTCGTGTCCGACTCTTGTGACCCCATGGACTGTAGCCTGCCAGGCTCCTCTGTCTATGGGATTCTCCAGGCAAGAATGCTGGAGTGGGTTGCCATTTCCTTCTCCTTTACTCTATAGTTAATCTACAATCTAACTAGTTATACATACTATTGTAGTTAATAACTGTAATTCTTCTTTCTTCTCCTTTACCTCTCACATCTGATTTACGTCCGTTTGCTTTTTTCCTACTTTTGGCCTTCTCTTCACTTGTCATTTTCCTGGATTATTGCAGCCATCTCTTAATGAATCTCCTTTCCCAAAGCTCTTCCTGTCCTTAATTCACCCTTTATACTGCTGTGTTATTACTATTTTTTAATGTAATTAAGTCTGAGTGGTTTGTCATTACTTAGGTTATCAGCTCCAGACTTCCCACAATGACATTCAAGGAAGCCTTTACAATAAGTCCTAATCATCTTTTCCAGCCCCTTTTCCTGGAGTTCACTTGAATAATCATTGGCCTTCGGGTGTTCTTTCTTTATTCCTCTGTACTTGTTATGGCCTGAAAAGCCCTTCCTTTTCTAGGACATTGCAACTCATCCAGTTTAAACACCACCCGGTAGGAGGAGCATTCTTAGAGACGTCAAGTAATTTTAAAGAAACCGTTCCTTCCAATCTGCATCCGACTTGGTTTAGATTTTTCATTAAAATATGTAGCCTCATGATACCATAATCAGGGCTATAGAAGTAAGAAACAGTGGAGGAGTCTCCTGAAATATGGAAGAAGAGTGAATCTTCCCTGATATGATATTTAGATTTTCTTTTCATGGGATTCATACTTTAAATTTTTACATTCAGGAGGAATGTATTGAGCCCTACTGGCTGGACCCTGAATTATATCCATAGGATATCAAATGAATACATTGTCCTTGTGTTTCTACCTTTTTATCCTAATGGAGAAATCAGTAGAGTAAAACAGTAGTTACAAGATTTGGAACTGAGCGACAGCGCTTGAATGGGGGAATAGGAGCAGTAAGGAGGGACGAATAGAGTTGAGTAGTAGCAACAACAGGGACAGGATTGAGCATCTCAGCTGTGCCTTCAGGAAGAGCCAAAGTTAGTGAATTGTAGCTGCCGTTTGTTGAACATTTGCTGTGTAAGTGAAAGGTACTGCAATAGGAACTCCATGTTCATTATCTTGTTAAATCTCAGCAAAATCTCTATGAGCTGTACATGATCACTAGTCACATTTTATAGGTAAGGAAACTGAGATACAGAAATTAAGTAACTTGCCTAAGGTTATACCTAGAAAGTGCTAAGTGTTGAGCCAAGTGTGTGCTCTTACCTATACCTCCAGTGAAAGGTATGGGCCTCCTTAGGCTGGGTAACAGCTTGTGTGAGTAGGGAAAGGCCTGGAGATAAGAGTACATTTGTATATCCAGGGAATTGCTAGAAGGTCATTATGACTGAAACTTACTTGGGAAATAAGAGAGTGTGGGAGGTGAGGATGGACAGGATCCCGAAGGACCTGGTTTGTATTCCATGCTAATGCACTTGAATTTAGCCTGAAAGTGAGGGAAGGGGTGCTGTTAAAGTATATTAGGCAAAAGAGTACACATTTGTGTTTGGAACAGTTATTTTGGGAACTGTGCAAAATGCATGACTGGGATGGGGAAACTTTGAGGCTGAAGGCAGGGAGCTAGTTAGGGGTTGCAGCAATAGTTCGAGGCAGAAATGATGAATGTCTAGTTAATTCATGTAGCAGACATTGGCTTTAGGAACAGTCACATAGGTTGAGCCTACCCAGAACTCGCCTGGCTAAGGAGAGAGCAGAATCTAGCATGATTCTTAGGTCTAGGCCTGGTTGACTGGTAGATAATAAAAAGTACTTTAGGGAGGTGAGGATTTGGGATGAACGTAGGCAGAAGGTAGATAGATTTTTGCTCATGTTGACTCTGAAGTAACTGTCGTATATCCAAGTGGAAACGCATAGCACATGGTTGGCTTCCCAAGCTTTGCAGCTAAGGAGAAAGGGGGAACCTAATTAAACAAAATGTGTGGGTAGTTAAAACCTGCTGGAGTGGGGAGGGGGTGGGGGTCAGGGCTGGGTAGGAAGTCCTTAGCAACCTAATGTGTATTGTGAGTCAAGGAGTGGATTTCAGTAAAGCAAGAAAGCTGCGATGAGGTGGAAAACGCACTAGGAGGAAATTCAGAGATACAGAAGCCAAGAGACAAGAAAGGGGGCTCCCCACAGGCTCAAGAACTGTAGAGAAGTCAAGATGGAGAGCGAACCATGTGCATTCCGTTTTCATGGGATGATTGGCGACTTTGGCAAGAGCCGTTGCAGTGAAGAAGGCAAGGTGGAGGCCAGGTAGCAGGGATGTAGGAAGAGGTGAAGAAATGCATTTAGATTATCTTTCTAGATGCTAAGAAAGAGAAAGACAAGTACAAGGGATTTTTTTTTCCCAGTTGGCTAATATTCAAGTATTTTTTAAAAATTTAAAAACCCATTGTGAATGAACTTGGGGGATGTCAGAGAATGGTAAACAACTAGGGAAAGTCCTTGATATTGATGAGTGTGGAGACAGAAATGGAAACTAGCTCTCAAGTGAAGGAGTTCATTTCTGAAGCAGGAGAAGTGAGGGGAAGAGAGGTGTGGATAGGTAGGGCAGCAGGAGACTGTCCAGAGGGAAGTTTTGGAAGCTTCTGGTTTCTTATCTGGAGGACTCAATTTGAAGTAATTAGGAAGGGAGGGCTCCTTTGGAGAGTATTGGATAAGCTCTTACAAAAGGACAGTATTTTCAGAGTTGTTCTAAAGGAGCGAAATTTTCCATGGAACATGTGAAAAGGTAAAAGAATGAAGGCCTAAATAAATGGGCAGAGTCTGTGATAGTCTTCTGTTTTTCCGGTAGTAGCAACAAACATTTTCCTAGAAGCCTAAAGACTGATTACTCTCTTGCCCATCCATAGCACTTTGTTCATATAGGAAAGAAAGCACTTGCGACCTTGGGTTATAAAAAGTATGTATCAGTCCCCCAGGGCTTCCCTTGTGGCTCAGCTGGTAAAGAATATGCCTGCGCTGTGGGAGACCCTAGGTTTGATTCTTGGGTTGACAAGATCTCCTGGAAAAGGGAACGGCTACCCAGTCCAGTTTTCTGGCCTGGTGAATTCCATGGTCTGTATAGTCCATGGGATCACAAAGAGTGGGACACGACTGAGCAACTTTTACTTTCACTTTCATTAGTCCCCCAGGTGAGAATTCTGTTTTTAAAGATGATTCCTACATTTTTTTCATTATTGTATACGCATCTCCTGTTGAGTGTTTCAGATCAGATGAGATGGTTTGAGTTGCTAGTCTGTATTCACAGAAGTTGTAAGGTCCCATAGTTTTGGCATTTGATATAAGTTAATTTTCCCATTTCATTTGTTAATTTATCTGTAACTCCAGCATCATGGATGGTTATACTTATCAGTTCCTATCTGATTAGACTGCTGTAGGCATTTCTTGATTATTCAGAATTTACTTATTCATGATAATTATCTATATGATCCTTTATTTGCTCTGTATATTTTAGATCCTTTCTTCACTTTGCTGTTTCATCAGAAGGCAGTAGGCAAAATAGAGAAGAACCAAATCAAATAATTTCACTGCTTAATAGCTGTTTAATAAATGTTTGTAGAGGGTGAAGTTGTAGTTAACAGCTGATGAAGCAACATTTTTGGGTTGTATTTATTAATTGTTAGTGCAAGGGTTATTCAAATTATAGTTGATCCAGGTCAATTTCACTTTGAATTTTATTGACAGCATTTATTCAACTTAAATTGCTTCAGCTATAAAAATGGCTATATTGATATTACAACAAATACTGCAGTGGAATCAGTGCTTTCTGTATTTTTTAGAAAATTCATTTTCTGAACACAAATTATAAAGTCACTGAGTGCTTGCTGACCACTTTGTACTCACTTGGAGGCTTCTAAAAAGTTTGCTGAGGTAACTTAGCTCTTCACTTGTATCTCTTTAAATAATTAAATAAATAATTAAATTTTAATAATTTTTAGGAAGTATAGTTTGACTCAAATACTTATGAAATGCTCACATGTCAAAGTTTTTATTTCACACATTAATTAACAAGCAAACCAACAAGATGGTACAGCCATCTTGGTTTTAAAAGAGAATTGGAAGGGACTCTGCTGTCAGTCCAGTGGCTAAGACTCTGCACTGCCAGTGCAGGGGGCCCAGGTTTGATCTCTGGTCGGGGAACTAGATCCCATATGCCAACTGAGAATTTGCACAACACAATTAAAGATCCTGCATGCTGTGGCTAAGGACCCAATGCAGCCAAATAAATGTTAATTAAAAAAAGAGAGAACTGGAAGAATAGACACATGCACATATAGGCAGTCAGGAATGGTGAAATGAATCTGTGGATAGATGCAAAGTTGGCTAGTGTCCTCAGGGCAATAAAATCTTTTTTTTTTTGGCCATGCTGTGTGGCATATAGGATCTTAGTTTTCCAGTCAGGGATCAAACCCATGCCCTCTGCAGTGAGGTACTGTCTTAACCACTGGACTGCCAGGAAGTCCCTAAAATGTAATTTAAAAAAATTCCTCTCTTCCAACAGTCCAAATCAACTGCAGAACAAAGTTTGTTTGTATCTCTATGGATATGAATTGTTTGCATTATCATCAATTTTCTACATCTTACAAAAGTGTAAAAACAGCCTAGTCTTGGCAGGAGGCCCAGGCTGCTATAGAGTTATTCCAAAAGGATCTGTCCGATAAGGCCCAGCACCCTGTTGAAAGGACTCCTGGTAATCTTTTAGTCCATTTCAAAATCGTTGACCATAGTTTCTGACACTTTCCTTCCTTTCTAATTCCAGCATCATAACCACTTTCCTCTGTCCTTGTACATTCTATAGTCTCCATCCAGTGCTTATTTCTCAGGGGAAGTAATTCATAACTCCAGCGTTTTGAAGAATGCAGTTGGAAGTCCAGGTTTTGCCTGGAGCTTCCTGATATTTAGGTGGCTAGAAATGGAGAGAACTAGGGGAAGGTGAGCTATGGATGACCACAGCGTTGATTTAGACTGCAATTCCCAGAAATAAGTTTAGACCTGCCAGTAAGAGAAGGTCCAGAGCATTACATTAAGATGCTGGAGTGCCTAGTTTTTATAGTATGACCTTGCATATTTATAGCACAGTACAGAGCACTTACCAATATGTTTTCTCCATTGATGCCGACCACAATTCTGTGAGGGGCTTCCCAGGTGGCGCTAGCAGTAAAGAACCTGCATGACATTGCAGGAGACGCAAGAGACGCAGGTTCAATCCCTGAGTCAAGACGATCCCCTGGAGAAGGGGGTGGCAACCCACTCCAGGACTCTTGCCTGGAAAATCCTTTGGACATAGGAGCCTGGCAAGCTACAGTCCAGAGGGTCACAGAGAGTCAGACATGACTGACGTGACTTAGCGTGCACAATTCTGTGAAGCAGCCCAGTATTCATTTTTTAACTGTCTTACTTACAGAGAGTAAACCAAGGCATAGAAAATTAAACAAATTGCTTAAGGTTGTACCCTGAAAAGTGACAGACAGGGATGGGATTTGTTCTCAGGCTTCTGAACATTGTTCAGTTCATATTCCATGCTGCAGCCCAGAATTCAATTCAGTGGGCATTTATTGAAGAGTAATTATGTTCCTAGAGTAATAATATCCTGTGCCCCTGATAAAGGAAAAATCTTAAAGATGAACAATTAAACCTAAGATTTTATTTATATCTATCAATCCTTTTTTAAGGAAACACCAGCTCACCGCTTACATGAAAGAAGTGATAAGTGGCTGAAGAATATGGAGGACAGCTATAGTTTGTCCACATTTTTGCACATCCCACATGAAGAAGACCCATTTCTCAACCTCTCTTTTATAAGGCAACAACCAGTAGTTTATACTGTTGAAAAGAGTTGATCGGATACATGCTACTTATTAGTAGTATCTGCTTTTGGTTTCAGCTTGCATCTTAGCTTTCTTTTGGGTGGTTTATGTTTTCTAGAAGAAAGGGACGCCTGTAATATATATTTGGAAGTTGTTCCTTAGTTTCAGTGAAATGTGGGAGTGGGAAAATGCCATTCAATTGTATATAATCCTTTATGATACTTGCATACTGAATGTCTGTTGCTGTCTGTATTTTACAATGGGAAAATAGCTGTAGAGAATTTTTTTTTTTAATCTTTAGCATTCTAATCCTAGTGGAAAGATGTGATGTGATTCATGTGATTTACTTTTTATATTTAAGTACAATAGAGCCTGCTACCTTTTTTTTTGGAAATGTAACCTAGGGATAGAAATAAACTTCCTATCAGTTTAGCAAGTTCTATTTGGAGAAAGTGTATAGAAGTTGAGACTGAATATAGTATTTGGTTTTACTTTCAATTTAAAAATTTTCTCATAGTAAAGTCAGTATTTTTCTTTAAATATCAGAAGACACAAGCTTCAGAGTTTCCAAAGCCAGATACTATATCTGTATATTCCAACACAGTTGCTGAGTTTATTCCCAGGATTCGTGAGAATGTATATTTTGTGTTAGAATGAATAAAGAAGAGGTACAGTGTTATCTATCAGCTGAGCACATTAATATTAAAATAATTTGTTCTTTTCACTTCACCCATCTTCTCTATAGTTGCTTACTTGCTTAAGTGAACAATAGAAGCACTTCTTTTTATCTTAAGAAATTGTGACATACCTAAGATCTCATAGTATTCAGTATGAAATGAAACATTTTCTTTTCTTTTCCAGGTTCAGCTCAACTAATATTTAATGTAATCAAATCTGTAGAATATACCCTTTGCAATCAAACCGTTGTCATCCCATGTTTTGTTAACAATGTGGAGACGAAGAACATTACTGAATTGTTTGTCAGATGGAAATTTAAAGGAGAAAACATTTTCATCTTTGATGGAAGTAAGCGGATGTCCAAGCCCAGCAGTAACTTTTCTAGTGCAAAAATCACACCATCAGAATTACTGCGTGGCATTGCCTCTTTGAAGATGGATAAAAGTGATGCCGTCTTAGGAAACTACACTTGCGAAGTAACAGAATTGAGCAGAGAAGGAGAAACCATCATAGAACTAAAATATCGTGTTGGTAAGACTTCTGTAAAGTTTCCCTGTTATTTCTTCTGCAGCAACATGATCCTGTTAAAGGAGGGTAAAATGGGGCTAGGAACTTCTTTGAATCAAAAAACGTACTATTAATACTAAATGTTGGAGTATTTAGCAGCATTAATATCATGAGTTTTATCCTATTTACTCTTCTGCTTTTCTCAATAAATCTCCTTCGTTGGTTGATAATTTGTGCATTGTGTGGTCCTCAAACTTTAGGTTTGAGGGCTGTGACATTTGCAGGGAGCAGTTCAGGGGTCATCTCCTCTGCGGTTGTTTGCTGCCATCAGACGTACTTTCTTTCATGTGATTAATTTTCAAGTCTTTTTCCCAATTATTTCACCTTTTTTTTTAACCTTACACTTTGATCAAGGGTTGCCAAGTCCCAAACATGCTTCCTCTGGAAATAACAGATTAGGAGGAGAATAAGAATATTAAAAATCATGTTATCATAGCTGATTGCTTGCGATTTCCTGTGCTTAGCCTTGCTTTGGTGTTGTTCCCCTGCCCTCACCTTGGCTAAGATGTGGGAGAGCTAGGGATTCAATTTAATATATTTAAATTCAGCTTTGATTAAGTAGCACTATCCTGCCCTTTCTGAGCTGGTGAATTGCATAAAGCAGTAAAGTTAGCTAAGTAAAAGTTTTCATTTCTTTCCTATTCCTTGCAGTGCCAGCTGAGTTCTTCAGCCACACAGAGGTACATTTCAGCTTTCTGTTTTGAAATCTCTATTTAGAATTGCCAGCTATATTACTGATCTCAGGATTAGACCATACTTTGAGAACCTGCTCTTTTCATGGACTCAGATTGACTATTTGCCTCTGTTCTTGCATTTACCATTAAATGTCTGTTTACCAAGTGTCTGTTACCACACTGGAAATGAGGTGCTTGAGTTGATAGAATACTTTGACGTTGCTTAGTATTAGGAAATCAGCAGATCTGGGTTATATCCACTATTCTGCAACTTAACTGTTTACCTTTATGCTATTGAGAAGTTACTTTGCCAAGTCAAGTTACCTCATCTCTAACATGGGAATGAAGATAGATTCCTGCTTTTATGTCTTATCCTGACAGTCTGATGAGCACCAAATGAGGTCCCTGTGTACAAGCACTATGTGAACTAAAGTGCTTTACAGGTGTGAATTGTGTTCTTGGGATGTTTGTTTTATGAAGGATGGTGTGAAGTTGTGAAGCTGGCCTATGGTTGTGAGAGGGATTCTTGCACCATGAGGAGAGGCTGAGAGATGGCTTAGAGTAGGCTAGCAGAATCTGGAAGGCTTTTCTGCTCAGAAATCTCTCTTACATTGTAACTTGTATTAATTTGTACTAATTTAGGCTGAAGAGCTTTTTTGTTTTGTTTATTTTAAAGTGTACCTTTCAACAGGGGGTCGAATCTGGAATTGCATAATCTAATATCTAGTTGAAATTTTTTCTGAAGGAATGTACAGTTTCATTGGAATTGAAAAACAAGACATAGGGATCAATCGTTTGGTAGTTGTATAGGTCACCGAGACGTAATCTCAAGATATGAGACTCGAAAGGCCAGGAGATGGAATGAAGATGAATGGGAAAGGAATACCAGCATCTGGAGATGAAGAGAAAGTTGATAATTTTGTGTCTGTGATTGTTTTATTTTTCTTTATTTTCAAAGTACCCTATAAAAATAACTGTGTTGACTTTGGGGCCGTTCAAATGAGGAAGTGTTGTTTCATTGGCAAGAATGTAGAAAATTCTACCAGAGGTCTCAGACATTTGGCTTTGCATTCATTGTTTATTTTTTGAAATAACTATAGACTCACAGGAAGTTCACAGAAATAAAAGATTCACAAAAATAAAACAGAACAGTGCTGAGTGCTGTGTACTCTTTGCTCAATTACTCCTAAGGCTTAAATCTTGTGTAACTTAAAAAAAAAAAAAATACTGGGACACGGACAGTGGTACAGTGTATGTATATTTTTTGTCATTTTGCGATATGTATATTTGTGTAACTACTACCACAGTCAGGATCTAGAACTATTTCATTAGCACAGAGCTCTCCCTCATGCTAACCTGGCAAGTACTAATTTGTTCCCCTTGTCCATAGCTTGGCGTTTTAGCACTGTTATGTAAATGAAATCATACAGTGTGTAATCTTTTGAGACTGGCTTTTTCGGGTCAGCACAGTGCCCTTGAGATCTAACCAGGTTGTTGTCTGCATCAGTTTGTTCTCTTTCTGTGTTTTTTGGCTGAGTAATATTCCACGGTATGGGCATTTCACAGCTTGTTGAACTGTTCACCTGCTGTAGGACATCTTGAGTGTTTCCAGTTTTGGGGCTAGTACAACTGGAGTTGCAGTGAATTAATCATGGAGAGGTTTTTTAGGTGGACATAGTGTTCACCTCTCTGAAGAAGTACAGATTATTTGGCTGTTTGCATGTGTATGCTTAGTTTGTAAGGGAGCTGTCGAACTGCTTTGCAGAGTTGGCAGGCCCATTTGACATCCGCATCAGCAGCATATGAGTGGCCCATTTCTTCTCATCCTTGCTAGCATCTGCTGTTGTCATATCATTGTTTTGCATCCATTTTTTACTGGGGGGAGAAAAAGAACCTTCTTCCAACAAAAAGTTAATTGGAGCAGGACTGTTACAGTGGAATACAAATGTATTGTGATAATGGAACTTGCCCATCATATGGACATTGGGGATTTAGGGAATAGAAACCAATTTTTAGACATAGATGAGGAACTGAAATTGTGTCATAGAGAATTATACTTAGTAGAATGTGAATTAAAGGCCACTCTTTGTGCCATTCTTTTAAATACAGTATTTTAGAAATACTGTCAAATATATATATATATAATCTTTTATATATAGAGAGAGATTTTATATACCTCTGGTTCCTGTGTATAGTATGGTACCATGGACAGAGCATAGGACTTGAATTTAGAAAGCTTTTATATACATTTTTATTTTCTAGTTTAAGAAAATTTGGATAAGAAAGTCTACCTGTCAGGCCCTCTGTTTTTACCCGCTAAATATGGACCATTTCATCAAAGTCTTGCTCAAAATGTCTTGCTTACTTAACCAGAGATTTGTTGAGCACCTACTATGTGCTGGGCAGTGTCCTAGGCACAGTGGATTCAGTGATGACTAAGGTGTAATCCCTGATTTCAGGGAAGTGATAGTACAGTACCACGGTAAAATAATCTTAACATTTGTAAGGGCACATACCAAGTAGTTTATGTTTATTGTGTCTTTAATTTAAGAACTCTGGGAGTTAGTTATCAGTCTTTATTATTTAACACATGTAGTAGGAGAGATTTAGAGTACTTGTTCAAAATCAATGTCATAGCCAGGATTTTAACCTAGTTTTGTCTTTCTTTAAAACCAGTATGTTTACTACCACTGTATATGGTTGCTATGAAAACATCTTGTAAACAATCAAATTATTAAATGTAAATAATAATAGTTATACAATGTGTTATTCTTATTTGTATTTATAGTATAGTGATTCAAAAACTTAGAAGCTTAAATTTTTACTTTTTTCTGAGTAAGCTCTTAGGGTTTTGTTTTAAAAGGTCTATTCAAGTTTAGAAAAGTTGCCATTTCCGTTATTATCAGCATGAAATATGTTATGTTCCTAATGTTGCAGTGAAGGCATTTTGAGATCCTTGTGTTGGTTTTCTAGTGCATGTGCAAACAACCACAAATGTAGCAGCTTTAAACTGCACCCATTTATTACCTCACCACTTTGTAGATCACAGTTGTGGTCATGGTATAACTAGGTTCTCCATTCAGTCTTATGAGGCTAAAATCAAGATGTTTGCAGTCTGTGTTCTCATCAGAAGCTCAGGGCCTTGTTCCAAGCACACATGGTTGTGGCAAAATTAATTTCCTGATGGTTGTAGAACTGAGGTCCCTGTTTCTTTGCTGGATGTCTGATGAGGGCTTCTCTTAGTTCCTAGAGGTTGCTCCATTCTTGTTCCAGAACCTCTTCCATATTTAAAGTCAGCTAAGAATAATCTTCTTCTTGTTGATTCCTTTGCACATGTTGATTTTTTTTTTTTTGGCTAGAACAATCCCAGATCCTTTTAAGGTCTTAATTAGGTTTGCCTCCTCTCCCTCAAGAATAATCACTCTTTTTCAAAGTCAGCTGATTGGGGACCTTAATTTACAGTCAGCAAAATCCCTTTTGCCATGTGACACAACATAATCATGGGAATGAAATCCATCATGTTCACAGGCCCATCTCTCCCTTAAGGGGAAGGAGTTAAAAAAGAAAGACTTGCAGGGAGCAGGGTTTGGGAACCACCTTAGAATTCTGGCTTTGATTAAATAACTAGGGATTATACCTTAGCCAAGTCAATACATCAGAAAAAAAAAAAAAAAAAAACTTCACAATCCTAAAGCATCAGTAAAAATGTGACTTGAATTTTATTGTTAGAAATTTTATTGTGATCTTCTTTATGGAAATGTGTCCTTTGTGCATGGAGGTGTACCTTCTATATATTTGAAGGAGTTGTTGTTTAGTCACTAAGTTATGTCCAACTCTTTTGCAACCCCATGGACTGTATAGCCCATGGAATTCTCCAGGCCAGAATACTGGAGCCTTTTCCTTCTCCAGGGGTCTTCCCAACCCAGGGATCAAACCCAGGTCTCCTGCATTGTATGTGGATTCTTTACCAGCTGAGCCACAAGGGAAGCCCAAGAATACTGGAGTGGGTAGCCTATCCCTTCTCCAGTGGTCTTCCCAACCCAGGAATAGAACCGGGGTCTCCTGCATTGCAGGCAGATTCTTTACCAACTGAGCTATGAAGGAAGCCCTGGAGAGTATGTGATGTTTGGATAAACCCCAGGTAGTTTCGATAAGTTTCAGTTAACAATCACTTAGTCAATAATGTTATTTATTCATAATCCTACCCCCATCTTTGAAATAGCTCTTACATATATTTCTGCCTAGAGGTGTAGAGTCAGCTGTTAGTCATCTAGTCTGTTTCCCCATCTAATTCGTGATTTCCTTCTCTCACACCCTAAGTAGTTGGTCATTCAGACTTTTACGTAAATGTTTGACATGAGGAGACTGTTACTTCCCAAAAGATTTTAGTCTATTATTAGGCAGTTCTAATTCTTCCTGAAGTCAAACTAAAGCTTGCAACCCTACAATTTCTCACTCACTAGGAGGCCTGTGGTATTTCTCACCCAAGTTTCTTCTTCTCTAAGGTAAAAACCCCCAGTTCTTTCAATCATTGCTCTTAGTTTCGGCATCCCCATTCTAGTTACTTTCCTTTCCTCTACCAAGGAAGATTTTAAGTAAATCATTTTTCTCCCCTGTTTGAGGATTTCCAATAACTTTTCATTGCTTATAGAATAAAATCCAAACTTTATTATAAGCTAATAAGACCCAACATGATGTTAATCCCAGCAAACTCTTTCCATCTCATTGTGTATCATTAAATTTTAGTCACACTGGCCATCATTTAGTTGCTCAAACTTGGTGTTCCTTTGGTGTATCTTCTCCCCTGTCTGGAAATGGCAGGCTATTTCCAGTCCAAGGTTTGGGGCCAGTTCCTTTCCCCAGAGGCCTTTCCTTACTACCCACAAGAGTCTTATCCCTCAGCCCCTCCCCCTCCTCAAGTCTATGGCTCCACCTAGCTTGTTCACTGCTGAGTTTCGGATACCTAGAAGAAATCCTCTCCATGCACGCATTCTCAGTTGCTCAGTTGTGTCCAACTCTTTGTGATAATATGGACTGTAGCCTGCCAGACTCCTCCCTCCATGGGATTTTCCTGGCAAGAATACTGGAGTGTGTTGCCATTCCCTTCTCCAAGAGATCTTCCCAATCAAGGAACTGAACCACATCTCCTTTGTCTCCTGCATTATAGGCAGATTGTTTACCACTGAGCTGCTGGGGAAACCCACCTTACCCATGGTGGGCTTTTAATAAATGATTCTGTAATAAATGAAAAATGAATGGTCAGACCAGGTCAAACATACTTCTTACTTTCACTGGTAGATTTCTGTTAATAGATGCTAAGAATGTTGAATATCGTTCTGTTGCATAGGCAGGGAGGCCTGTGAAATAACGTTTCCTTCTCAGCCCATCTTGAACATGAGATCAAATACTGGCTGTATCTTGAAAGCAGCAACCACAGGATTTACTGTCAGACCAGAAGTAGTGTGTGAGAGAAACCATGGAGCCAAGGATGATTCCAAGGCTTTTAGCTTGAGCACCTGAAGAAATGGGGTCACCACTACTGAAATGGGGAAACTGAGAGGGTAGGTTTGGTGAAGGAGTAGGGGGAACTTGTGTCAGAAGTCAGTTGCTTAATTATCTAGGCCTCAGTTTCCCACATGATAAGGAGGGGTTAATTAATTCTCCTGTAATGATTGTGAGGATCTGGGGAGTTAATGATACACACAACTCAAAACAAAATAATAAAGGAAGTAGAGAAAAATAAGTCAATTAAGAATAATCGTCAAACAGTAGAGCTTTTACCAAATCTTTTGGGCATTTAAATGTGAAAACCTAGGGATAATTCATAAAGGTTTCTCTTGGTAGGATTTTAGACTGAATTGAAATGGATTTTCCTTGGTAAAGGAAGATGCTCAGTCATTGTTGGAAATTAAGGTATTAATTCAGAAGACATCTGTCTCTTGGTAGAGACCTGCAACCATGAGACCATCCACCCCTCACCCCAAAAAGCTGTCTTTCATTCACTCACTATTTTTTGACTGTTGGGACCTTCAGCAACAAACCAATTGAGTCTCTGCATGTGTAAGGCAAAATGTTAAATTATGGAAAGCAAATATCTGTGAGATAGAGTTTATAACATTATTATATTCTATAGATTATTAACATCTACCAGAGCTTAACATTATAAGCTAACATGGGAAATGCATAGTTAGCATTACTGTATGAAAGCCAAATAGTTTCCTTACATGCTGATAAAGAGGCAGAACAGTGGAAGATTTGAAAGAGTTAATTTTAGAAAAACATGAGTGCTTGCTTTGGATAAAATTAGCATTTCCCTCTATACAGACAAACTCTGAAATGCTTTCAGTGCGTTTACTTTGCTTTATTGTTAGAGAAGAAATTTCACAGGTAAAAGTACAGTCTTAAAAGTTAATAAGATGCAACTAAACTTATTTTTTTAAAGGTCTCAACAAACCTTCTTTGAAGACTTAACATCATAATTTCTTTTATGTAGAATGTATCATTTTATAATATTCTCTAGATAACTTGTAACACACTTAATTGTTGTTGTTATTTAGTCACCAAGTAATATCCAACTCTTGTGACCCCATGGACTTCAGCATGCCAGGCTTCCCTGTCTTCCACTATCTCCCAGAGTTTGCTCAAGTTCTTGTCCGTTGAGTCGGTAATGCTGTCTAACCATCTCATCCTCTGCCGTCCTCTTCTTTTGTCTTAATCTTTCCCAGCATCAGGGTCTTTTTAATGAGTCGGCTCTTTGCACACTTAATAGAAGCTTCCTTAATAGCTTAGTTGGTAAAGAATCTGCCTACAATGCAGGAGACCCATGTTCGATTCCTAGGTCAGGATGATCTGCTGAAGAAGGGATAGGCTAACCCACTCCAGTATTCTTGGGTTTTCCTTATGGCTCAGCTGGTGAAGAATCCGTCTACAATGCAGGAGACCTGGGTTTGATCCGTGGGTTGGGAAAATCCCCTGGAGAAGGGGAAAGGCTACCCAGTCTAGTATTCTGGCCTGGAGAATTCCATGGACTGTAAAGTCCATGGGGTTGCAAAGAGTCAGACACGACTAAGTGACTTTCACTTCCCTTCACTTAATACCTAAAGCCCCTCAAACAATCATTTGAGGCCTAATTATTCATAAATGCATCTTCTAATATAGAGTAAGTTTGAGAAAAGCTAGGGCTCACATCTGTCTTGGGTTTAGTCAGAGTAAGGTGAAGGTACCTAGTAGTACAACTTCCTCATTTTGATACGCTGAGTCAGTTTTTACAGAAAGGCATCACTGTTGGCTTAAGATAAATTCTTGGCAATTACACGTAACAGGTATTCATTGTAGGAGTGCATAATTATAATTGTAGTTAATGTTTACTAAGCACTTGATAAGTGCCAAGTTTTTATGTATTAACTTTGTTAACAGCCACAACAGTCCAGTGTAATAATGTAACAGTGTAACAGTCCAACGACTTCCCTGGTAGCTCAGATGGTAAAGCATCTGTCTGTGATGCTGGAGACCTGGGTTCGATCCCTGGGTTGGGAAGATCCCTTGGAGAAGGAAATGGCAATCCACTCCAGTACTATTGCCTGGAAAATCCCATGGACAGAGGAGCCTGGTAGGCTACAGTCCATGGGGTTGCAAAGAGTCGGACACGACTGAGCGACTTCACATTCACATTCAACAGTCCAACAGTAGCAGTCTAATAGTCCAACAGTGTAACAGTCACAACAGTCTAGTGTAACAATGTAACAGTATAACAGTCCAGTGTAACAATGAGGACACTAAAGAACAAGAGGGGTTATGACTTTGTTCAAGATCACAGAGACTGTAAATGAGCATTGAGTTTCAAAGCCAGACACTGGCTGTAGAACCTTGTTTTTAATTCCTGTGCCATACTACTTCCTTCTAGAAGTCATAGGTTAGGGAAAAATGGGGTGAAAAACACTTACATAAATAATTTTTTTGTTTCATAAGTAAAGTTTGTTGTTTAAGTAAATTATATGTGTAGTTTGTTTATTTTAAAGCTGAACTTTTAGTTCAATTATTTTTATTTTCCATCTCCACAATAATACATATTGTTGACTAGTCACAGTTAGGAGTTAAAGTGATTATACTAAGTGTTAATTGTGATTTTTGTTTTCTTTCTTCCCAGTTTCATGGTTTTCTCCAAATGAAAATATCCTCATTGTTATTTTCCCAGTTTTGGCTATACTTCTGTTCTGGGGACAGTTTGGTATTGTGAGTAAGTATTTATTTCTATTTTTCATTTATGTTTTAGTGGTTAAATTGTTATTTCTAGGAGGCAATGTTGGCAAAATTTTACCAAACTGTATTAGCAAGTATGATATTGTGATAAGTAAGAATGTACAATCAATATTAATATTCTCCTTGAAGTCTATATTGTCCTTCATAGTTTACTTCAGATCACTTTTAATTCCACCAAAGGTTTTCATTTTTTAACTTCTTAAGAATTAACATTGTGAATCGTGAAAATAACAGTACCTTTGACTCAGCTGGTTTTAATTATTACAGAACATTTATACATATAGTATTTTCTTTGGTAAAGATATGGTTACAGTCTACAAGAAATCAAGATGGCAGCGTATGAACACCCTGAGCTTACAACCTCCCCTGGCACATCAAGGTTATAATACAACTGTTTTCAGAGCAGCTGTCTCTGAGAATGACCCAAAGACTGATAGAGAATATGTTCTACAACTGTAAAGAGGAAACCACAACCAGATGAGTAGGAGGGGCAGAGATGTGGTCTGGTCAGAACCCACACTTGGGGTCCTTAAGTGGGAGGAAAATCACAGCAGTGGAGATCCTCCCTGAGAGGGTCAATCTCCACATCTGGCTCCCCATCCTGGAGGTCCTAAACCAAGTGTGTGTGTGTGTGTGTGTACGCGCACGCGTGCGCGTGCATGCATGTGTGTGCACACACGCACATGCATTCGGTCATGTCTAACTCTTTGTGACCCCATGGACCGTAGCCCACCAGTCTTCTCTGTCCATAAAAGTTTCCAGGCAAGAACAGTGCAGTTCAAGTGCCCAAAGTATCTGACCTTGAATACCGGTGGTACTGAGGTTTGGGAGAACCAGAAGACGGTGGTATACCAAGACTTTGCTCTTAAAGGGTGTGTCCAAAAGCATACTTGCTTCAAGTCCCAGCACAGAGGCAGCACTTGACAGCTGTCTGGGTCAGATCCAGTGACTTTTCATGGAGAGCCTTGCTTAGGAGATGATAGGTAGCTGGGATTCCTCCCAGAACTGAGATGTTGGTGGCAGCCATTTTTATGGTCTTGTACTACCACTCTTGATGCCTAAGCTGGTGGGCACCATGTTGGAATTGTCTCTCTCACGTATTAGCACCTGGGGCTGGCACATCCCACCAGCAGTCATGAGACTTATAATAGTCGTAGACTGACAGGTTGCTCAGCCAGCAGTGTTGGGAAGTCTATCGTGCCTACCAGTGTCCCTGCAGGAGTCAGCCTCACCACAATAGAAGAGCTCAATAGGAGATACTTCTGGTGCATCTGGCTCTTTTCTGTGGCCATAGAGAACCTTGATGCTGGGCTCCATAAGACATCTCCCACATAAGGCCACTTATCTAAGATTAGGAGATGTAATAGACCTACCTAATATCTAGAAATAAACACAGAGAATTAGGCAATATGAGGAGACAGAGGAATATGTTTCAAATGAAAAAAAGAGAAACTATCAGAAAAAGATCTAAATGAAACAGATAAGCAATTTGCCTGATAAAGTATTTAAGGTAATAATCATAAAGATGCTTACTAGTCTGGAGAAGAATGGATGAAAACAGTGAAAACTTCAACAAGGAGTTAGAGAATAGAAGAAAAGAATCCATCAGAACTGAAGAATACAATAACTGAAGTCAAAAGTACAGTTAGTTCAGTCTTTCAATCATGTCCATCTCTTTGTGATCCCATGGACTGCAGCACACCAGGTTTCCCTGTCCATCACCATCTCCTGGAGCTTGCTCAAACGCATGCCCATCGAGTCAGTGATGCCATCGTCTATCTCGTCCTTGGTCATCCTCTAAGTGGCAAAGGATTGTCACTTAAAAGTGAAGGTTAAATGACAAAAAATAATTCTTGTAAAATGATTATAAAATCAAATGTAACTATATACGATGAGTGTTATTTGTGTGTACAGAATAGAAAGATATAAATATGACATCAAAAACATAAAATATGGTTTGAGAGTGAGTGAAGTGAAGTCACTTAGTCGTGTCCAACTCTTTGTGACCCCGTGGACTATAGCCCACCAGGTTCCTCCATCCATGGGATTCTCCAGGCAAGAATACTGGAGGGGTTGCCATTTCCTTCTCCAGAGGATCTTCCCGACCCAGGGATCGAACCCAGGTTCCCACATTGCGGGCAGATGCTTTAACCTCCGAGCGTTTCAGAATGTATTTGAACTTCAATCTGCTGATATATCCATATATGTAAACTTCATGATAACCACAAACCAAAAGCCTATAATATATACACAAAAAGTAAAGGAGAAGGAGCCTAAACACAAAGTTAAAAATCATCAAACCATGAGGGAAGAAACTAAAAGAAGAAAGAAACAGAAAAGAGCTACAAAAGCAACCAGAAAATAGCAAAATGGCAATAAAAGTACATACCTATCAGTAATCACTTTAAATGTAAATGGATTAAATGCTCCAACCAAGAGACACAGGATGGCAGATTGGACACAAAAACAAGACCCATCTATGTGCTGCCTACAGAAGACTCACTTCTAACCCAAAGACATACATGGTCTGGAAATGAAAGGCTGGGAAAATATATCTGATGCAAATGGAAACAAAAAGAAAGCTGAATAGCTGTACTCACATCAACCAAAACAGACTTTAAAACAAAGACTTTAATAGAAGACAAAAATGAAAAGGTGTTATGTAAGGATAAAGGGCTCAATCCAAGAAGAGGGTATAACGTTCAAAAGTATTTATGTATCCAACAAAGGAGCACCTAATGTATATAAAGCAAGTATTAACAAATAGTAGGAAAATTGACAGTATTACAGTAGTTGGTTACTTTGATACTCCACTTACATCAATGAATAGATCATCTGCACAGAAAATTACTTGTCAGGCTTAATGTAATTTATATATACATACAGATGACTCTTGAGAGTCCCTTGGACTGCAAGGAGATCCAACCAGTCCATCCTAAAGGAGATCAGTCCTGGGTGTTCATTGGAAGGACTGATGCTGAAGCTGAAATTCCAATACTTTGGCCACCTCATGTGAAGAGCTGACTCATTGGAAAAGACCCTGATGCTGGGAGGGATTGGGGGAAGGAGGAGAAGGGGGACGACAGAGGATGAAATGGCTGGATGGCATTACCGACTTCATGGACATGAGTTTGAGTGAACTCCAGGAGTTGGTGATGGACAGGGAGGCCTGGCGTGCTGTGATTCATGGGGTCGCAAAGAGTCAGACACAACTGAGTGACTGAACTGAACTGAACAGATACACACACACACACACATACATATATGAGCATACACACATATATAGGATATTCCATTCAAAACCAACAGAGTACACATTCTTTTCAAGTGCACAGGGAATATGCTCCAAGATAGATAATGTGCTGGGCCACAAAGCAGTCTCAATAAATTTTATAAGATTTACAGACAAGCAAAAGCTGAGAAAATTCAGCACCACCAAACCAGCTCTTCAACAAATGCTAAAGGATCTTCTTTGGACAGGAACACAGAAAAAGTTTATAAAAATGAACACAAAACAACAAAGTAAATGGCAAAAGGATCATATTTATAAATACTTTAAATGTAAATGGGTTAAATGCCCCAACCAAAAGACAAAGACTGGCTGCTGCTAAGTCACGTCAGTCGTGTCTGACTCTGTGTGACCCAATAGATGGCACCCAACAGCCTCCTCTTTCCCTGGGATTCTCCAGGCAAGAATACTAGAGTGGCTTGCTATTTCCTTCTCCAATGCATGAAAGTGAAAAGTGAAAGTGAAGTTGCTCAGTCTTGTCCAACTCTTAGCGACCCCATGGACTACAACCTACCATGCTCCTCCATCCATGGGATTCTCCAGGCAAGAGTACTGGAGTGGGTTGCCATTGCCTTCTCTGAAAGACTGGCTGAATGAATATAAAAACAAGACCCCTGTATATGCTGTCTACAAGAGACCCACCTCAAACCTAGGGACACATACAGACAGAAAGTGAGGGGCTGAAAAAATATTTTAGGCAAATGGAGACCAAAAGAAAGCAGGAGTAGCAATATGCATATCAAAAAATAGACTTTGAAATAAAGACCATAATAAAAGACAAAGAAGGACAGTACATAATGATCAATGGCTCAATCCAAGAAGAAGATATAACAATTATGTATGTACTCAGCATAGGAGCAACTCAATAGGTAAGGCAAATGCTAATAAGTATGAGAGGGGAAATTAACAGCAACACAATAGTGGGGGCCTTTAGTACCCCACTCACACCTATGGATAGATCAACCAAATAGAAAATTAGTAAGGAACACAAGCTTTAAATGATACAGTGGACCAGTTAAACCTAATTGATATCTGCATTTCACCCAAAAACAATGGATTTCAACCTTTTCTCAAGTGCACATGGAACAGATAGATCACATCCTGGGTCATATATCTAGCCTTGGTAAATTTTATAAAATTGAAATAATTTCAAGCATCTTTTCTGACCACAATGCAATAATATTAGATGTCAGCGACAGCAAAAGAAATACTATTAAAAACACAAACATACAGAGGCTAAACAACATGCTTCTGAATAACCAACAGATCACCATGGAAGAAATCAAAAGGAAATCAAGATATGCATAGAAACAAGTGAAAATAAAATCATGTCAAGCCCAAACCTATGGGATTCAGTAAAAGCAGTGCTTAGAGGGAGATTTGTAACAATACAAGCCTATCTTAGAAACAAGAGAAACATAAAATAAACAACCTAACTTTATACCTAAAGCAATAGAAAAACAACAGTAGAACCTCAAAGTTAGTAGAAGGAAATAAACCATAAAAATCAGAGCAGAAATAAATGAAAAAGAAATGAAGGAGACTGTAGCAAAAATCAATGAAACTAAAAGCTAGTTCTTTGAGAAGATAAAATAGACAAACCATTAGCCGGACTCATTAAGGGAAAAAGGGAGAAGAATCAAATCAGCAAAATCAGAAATGAAAATGGAGAAATCACAACAGACAATATAGAAATACAAAAGGTCGTAAGAGACTACTATGAGCAATTACATGTCAATAAAATGGACAACTTGGAAGAAACAGACAAATTCTTTGTAAAGTATAGCCCTCCAAAACTTAACCAGGAAGAAATAGAAAATCTGAACAGACCCATCACAAGCACAGAAATTGAAACTGTAATCAAAAATCTTCCAACAAACAAAAAAGCCCAGGACCAGATGGCTTCACAGGTGAATTCTACTAAAAATTTAGAGAAGAGCTAACACCTGTCCTGCTCAAACTCTTCCAGAAAATTGCAGGGAAAGGTAAACTCCCAACCTCATTCTATGAGACCACCATCACTCTAATACCAAAAGCAGACAAAGATGCCACAAAAAAGAGAAAACTACAGGCCAATATCAGTGATGAACATAGATGCAAAAATCCTCAACAAAATTCTAGCAAACTGAATCCAACAGTATATTAAAAGGTCATACATCATGACTAAGTGGTCTTTATCCCAGGGATGCAAGGATTCTTCAGTATTCACAAATTAGTCAGTGTGATACACCATATTAACAAATTGAAAGATAAAAACCATATAATTATCTCAATAGCTGTGGAGAAAACTTTTGACAAAATTCATTTTTGTCAATATCTATTATGATTAAAAAAAACCTCTCCAGAAAGCAGGCATAGAAGGAACATACCTCAACATAATAAAAGCCTTATGCAACACACCCATGGCAAACATCCTCAATGGTAAAAAATTTAAAGTATTTCCCCTAAAATCAGCAACCAGACAAGGGTGCCCACTCTCACCACTACTCTTCAACATACTTTTGGAAGTCCTAGCCACAACAATCAGAGAAGGAAAAGAAATATAAGGAATCCAGATTGGAAAAGAAGAAGTAAAACTCCCACTGTTTGCAGATGACATGATTTTCTATATAGAAAACCCTAAAGATACCACCAGAATCTTGCTAGAGCTAATCAATTAATATAGTTAGTAAAATTGCAATATTAAAACCAGCACACTGAAATCCCTTGCATTCCTATCCACTAACAATGAGAAAACAGAAATTAAGGAAACAATCCCATTCACCATTGCAACAAAAAGAATAAAATACTTAGGAATAAATTTACCAACAGAAACAAAAGACCTATATATGGAAAACTATAAAACACTGATGAAAGAAATCAAAGATGGCACAAATAGATGGAGAAATATACCATGTTTGTGGATTGGAAGAATCAATATAGTGAAAATGAGTACACCAATCAAAGCAATCTGTAGATTCAACACAATCCCTATCAAGCTGCCCATGGTATTTTTCATGGAACTAGAACAAATAATTTCACAGTTTGTATGGAAACACAAAAGACCTTGAATAGCCCAAGCAATCTTGAGAAAGAACTGGAGGAATCAATCTGCCTGACTTCAGATGACACTATAAAGCTACAGTCATCAAGATAGTATGGGGCTAGCAATAAGACAGAAATACTGATCCCTGGAACAAAACAGAAAGCCCAGAGATAAATCCACACATCTATGGACTCCTTATCTTTGACAAAGGAGGCAAAGAGATACAATGGAGAAAAGACAATCTCTTTAACAAGTGGTGCTGGGAAAACTGGTCAACCACCTGTAAAAGAATAAAACTAGAATACTTTCTAACACCATACACAAAAATAAACAAAATGGATTAAAGGTCTAAATGTAAGACTAGAAACCATGAACCTCTTAGAGGAAAACATAGGTAGAACACTCTCTGACATTAATCACAGCAAGGATTTATATTTCTTTTCCTTTATGACCCACCTCCCAGAATAATGGAAATGAAAACAAAAATAAACAAATGAGACCTAATTAAAAGCTTTTGCACAATGAAGGAAACTATAAGCAAGGTGAAAAGGCAGCCTTCAGATTAGGAAAAACTAACAGCAAATGAAACAACTGACAAGGTATTAATCTCCAAAATGTACAAGCAGCTCATGAAGCTCAATTCCAGAAAAATGAACAATCCAATCAAAAAGTGGGCCAAAGAACTAAACAGACATTTGTCCAAAGAAGACATACAGATGGCTAACAAACACATGAATTGATGCTCAACATTACTTATTATTAGAAAACATAAAACCACAATGAGGTATCCATCTCACCCTGGTCAGAATGGCAGCCATCAAAAAGTCTACAAACAATAAATGCTGGAGAGAGTGTTGAGAAAAGGGAACCCTCTAACGCTGTTGTTGGGAATGCAAACTAGTACAGCCACTATGGAGAACAGTGTGGAAATTCTTTAAAAAACTGGATATAGAACTGTCATATGACCCAGCAATCCCAGTGCTGGGTATACACGCTGAGGAATCAAAATTGAAAGAGACACATGTATCCCAATGTTCATTATAACACTGTTTACAGTAGCTAGGACGTGGAAACAACCTCAGTGTCCACCAGCAGACGAATGATAAGGAAGTTGTGGTGCATACAACGGAATAATACTCAGCTATTAAAAAAGAACACATTTGAGTCAGTTCTAATGAAGTGGATGAAACTGGAGCTTGTTATACAGAGTGAAGTAAGTCAGAAAGAGAAACACCAATACTGTATATTAAAGCATATGTATGGAATTTAGAGAGACAATAACAATGACCCTATATGGAAGACAGCAAAAGAGACACAGATGTAAAGCACAGACTTTTGGACTATGTGGGAGAAGTTGAGGATGGGATGGTTTGAGAGAATAGCATTGAAATATGTATATTACCACGTGTAAAATAGATGGCCAGTGCAAGTTTGATGTATGAAGCAGGGCACTCAAAGCTGATGCTCTGGGACAACTCAGAGGCACAGTGTGGGGAGGGAGGAGACAGGGGGTGTGGGGACGCATGTATACCCGTGGCTGATTCATGTTGATACATGACAAAAACCACCACAATACTGTAAAATAATTAGCCCCCAATTAAAATAAATTAATTAAAATAAAAGATTTAAATCATAATGAGCATCTTTTCCTATTACAACAGTATGAAACTAGAAATCAGTTACAAGAAGAAAAATGGAAAAAACACAAACAAGTGGAGGCTAAACAGCTTGATACTAAACAAATATTGGGTCACTTGAAGAAATCAAAGAGGAATTTAAAAATACCTCGGAACAAATGAAAATGGAAACACAATGACCTAAAATCTTTGCATTGCAGCAAAAGCAGTTCTGAGAGGGAATTTTGTGGTGGTACAGGCATATGTCAAGCAGTAAGAAAAATCTCAAACAATATAACCTTATATATAAAGGAACTGGAAAAGAGGAATCAACAAAGCTCAAAATTAGTAGAAAGAAGAAAATAGTAAAGATCAGATCAAAAATAAATGAAAAAGAGACTTTAAAAACAATAAAAAGATAAGTAAAACTAAGAGCTAGTTTTTTAAAAGATAAAATTTATGAACCTTTAAGCCAGACTCATCAAGAAAAAGAGAAAGGACCAAATAGAATAAGAAACAAAAGAGGAGAAGTTATAACTTATACCACAAGAATACAAAGGACCGTAAGAGATTACTAAGAATAATTATACACCAGCAAATTAGACAACTTAGAAGAGATACATAAATTCTTAAAAACATACAATCTTCTAAGACTGAATTAAGAAAAAAATAGAAAATCTGAGCAGTCCAATTACTAGAAATGTAACTGGATTGTATGCTAAGTTGTTTCAGTCATGTCCAACTCTTTGTGACCCCATGGACCATAGCTCACCAGGCTCCTCTGTCCATGGGATTCTCCAGGCAGGAATACTGAAGTGGGTTGCCATGCCCTTTTCCAGGGGATCTTCTTGACCCAGGGATTGAACCTGGGTCTCCTGCATTGCAGGCAGGGTGTTTGTTTGTTTGTTTGTTTGTTTGTTTTTAACCATCTGAGCCACCAGGGCAAAAAACTCTTAACAGACCAAAGTCTAGGAGCAGATAGCTTCAGAGGTGACTCTACTACCATTTAAAGGAGAGTTATTAGCTATCCTTATAAAAAATTTCAAAAAATTGAAGTGAGGACACCCTCAAACTTGTTCTATGAAACTAGATTTATCCTGATAGTAAAACCAGGCAAACACACTAGAAGAAAAGAAAATTACAAGCCAATATCCCTAATGAACATAGATGCAAAAATCCTTAACAAAATGGTAGCTATTAAGTTCAACAATACATTAAAAGGATCATGTACCATGATCACATGGAATTTACCTCAGAAATGAAAGGATGGTTTAGTATCCACAAATTAATTTCATATGATACACCACATGAGTAGGAGGAAAGATACAAATCATTTGATCATCTCAATTGATCCAGAAAGAGCAGCTGACAAAATCCAACATCCAGTGATGATAAACACTCAACAAAGTGGGTATATCCAATATAATAAAGGCTCTGTCTAACAAACCTACAGCTATTAATAGCATCATATTCAGTGAAGAACTGAAAGCTTTTCCTTTAAGGTCAGAAATAAGACAGGATGCTCACTGTCACAACTTTTATTCAACATTGTATTGGAATGACTGCCACAGAAGTCAGACAGGAAAAGAAGATAAAAGGCATCCAAAGTGAAGAGGAAAAAGTAGAACTGTCATATTTACAGATAATATGATACTGCATTTAGAAAACCCTAAAGACAAAGACATTGGTGAAAGAAATTGAAAGCAACACAGAACCCTGAATTTTCATTGGAAGGACTAATGCTGAAGCTGAAGCTCCAATACTTTGGCCACCTGATGCGAAGAGCTGACTCATTTGAAAAGACCCTGATGCTGGGAAAGATTGAGGGCAGAAGGAGAAGGGAGCAATAGAAGATGAGATGGTTGGAGGGCATCACCGACTTGATGGACATGAGTTTGAGCAAACTCTGGGAGATAGTGAAAGACAGAGAAGCCAGTCCACGGGGTTGCAAAGGGTTGGACACAACTAAGCGACTGAGCAACAGCAACAAAATGGAAAGATATTCTGTGCTTATATATTGAAAGAATTAATATTTTTAAATGTCCATATTGCCCACAGCAATCTTCAGATGGAATGAATCTCTATCAAAGCATCAGTGGCATTTTTACAGAACTGGAACAAATAATCCTAAAATTTGCGTGGAAACATAAAAGACTCTGAATATACAATCTTAAGAAAGAACAAAGATACCATATGGTTTCAATATCTGTGGAATCTAGAAAACAAAAGAAATGAACAAACAAAGCAAGATAGAAACAGACTCAGATACTGTAGTCATCAGAAGGGAGGGGATTTGAGGGGAATGGGCAAAATGGGTGAAGGGGATTTAGGAGTACAGTCTTTCAGTTAGAAAATAAATAAGTCATGGCGGGGGGTGGGGGGATGTAATGTGCAGTGTGGAAAAAATAATCTAACTTTGTGTGGTAACATGTTTACTAGATTTACAGTGATCAATTTGTAGTGTATATAAATGTTGATCCCCTATATTGTACACTGAAATGAATACAATATGTCAACTATTTCAGTTTAAACAAAAAAAGGATGTTGTTCTTTTGAGTATTAATTATTTCCCTCTCTTTATTTTTCCAGTTTGAACTTCCCAGGAAAATACATGTGCTTGGAAAAGCCCAATTTAAGCCATATTTTGTCATCCTTTCTATACAGTTCTGAAGCCTCTAAGAAAGTAGCCATAGAAAGTGATGTTATTTGATCATATTTTACTGTGATAATCACGTAACTGAACTTCTCAGGGCAAATCTGGCTGATGTAGAATTGTCATTAGTAGTTAAAAAATGGTATTTTGCATTTTGGTTGATATTTATATTCAACTGTATTTCTTTACCAGTTTGGTAAAGGAAATTTACTAAATTAGTAAAGTTATGAAATGATAGTCTAAGCTTTTAAACTTTAAGATTTCTTTCTCATTTCCTTATAGCACAGTGAAATAAGTTAGTCATTGAAGGCTAGTAAGGAAAGGAAAGGAAAAAAGTACATTAAAATAAGGCAAGGAGTAACTAATGGGTGGTTTAATTTACTTATTTTATTCTGCAGCCTTTATAAAAAGAAAACTAGTAAAATATTGTAGCAAATTAGCTATTATGGGATTCCCTGGTGGTAAAGAGTCTGCTTGCAATGTGGGAGACCCAGGTTTGATCCCTGGGTCAGGAAGATCCCTTGGAGAAGGGAATGGTAACCCACTCCTGTGTTCTTGCCTGGAAAATGCCATGAGTGGAGGAGCCTGAAAGGCTACAGTCTATGGGGTCGCAGAGTTGGACATGACTGAGCAACTTCACTTTCCTTTTCTTTCAATCATGTGTATCTAAAATGATACATAAAAGTAGAAGTGAGATGACTGATAATGTATTCTAAAGACTGTTTTCAATGCATAGCACCCTGGAAATGTTTTGTGATTTCAAAGCTTTTCTCAGCTTTTGTCTAAAAAGCAAAAAGACAGAGAAAGGGCTAAGAAAGACAACTGTCCAGACGTTTCACAACTCTTTCAAAACAGTGTCTGAAATTCTTATGCAATTTCTTAGAGTTTCAGTAAGCTTTTATATTAAGAAAATAACTAATATAGCATCAAGACCTTGTCCACTGATGTTAGGGAAAACCTTTAACCCTATCGGCAGACTCAGGTGTTAAGGCCTATGTCTTATGATATAGGTGGGAAATAGCCTTTTCTAAGATCATGAAATCACTTAACAGAAGTGTGACTTGTTGCATTTGGATTGATTGAACTGTGCTGATCATGGCATTATCATTAGTTGACTGAACCAGGAATGTGTTCACTATCAGCCATATTTTTACAAAAATAAGCTTTACCATTGTTTTTTCTGAATTAAAAAAGTAATACATACCACTTTAGGATATCTTATGCAACATAGGAAGTGTAAAGAAAAGACATATCATCTAGAGTCTCAGAGCCTAGAAATAAACTATTGAGGTATTCTGCTGAATTTCCCACTTCTCTGTCTTTTTTTTCTTAAAAAGGAAAACCCATAAATGGATTCATATAGCTTATACACTTATGAATGCTGATTTTCCTCCTGTGTTTTCAGAAATCTTTTTATAGTTGCCTGTGCTCTACTTTTATGTATGCACTGTAATTTACTTAACTCTCATCTTGATGGATACTAAGAATGTTTCCAAATTTTCTTGATGTTATGAAAGTAAGTGTGCTAAAGATATGTAACACTTGAAAAGGCAGAGAAGGTATTTTAAGGCTCATGATATTAATACATATTGCCAACATGTTTTCCAGCACCATTTTATCAATTATTGCTGCAGGTGAGAACACCCATCTTCCACCTCACAAACTTGACATCATTATAATTCTAAAATCTTTGGTAATTCAGTGGTTGAAAAAAACATCATCTTAATTTTCATTTTTGTGTTAGTGATGGTAATTCTTTTTTATATTTATTCTGTTGGTCATACATATATATATTTTTTGGCCATGCCTTGTGGGATCTTAGTTCCCTAACCAGGGACCGAACCCCTGCCCCCAGCAGTCAAAGCACAGAGTCCTAACCACTGGACTACCAGGGAATTCCCTTTTGTTGGTCATATTTTAACAAATGTGATCATAAACCTAAAAAAAAAAATTGTGGCAATTTTTATTTAGACTCATCTTAGAACAGGTCAGTGTGTGTGTGTATAGTGTTAGTTGCTCGGTCATGTCCAGCTCTTTGCAAACCCAGGGGATCTTCCTGACTCAGGGATCAAACCCAGGTCTCCTGTATTGCAGGAGAATGCTTTACTGTCTGAGCCATCAGGGAAGCCCATTTGTGCGCATGTGTGCTTGTGTGTGTGTGTGTGTGTGTGTGTGTGTGTGTGTGTGTGTATGTTTAGGAGGAACCAATATACTTGATTGACCCAGCGTGCACTCACATTTAAAAGTGTTTGTGATAATAGTACCTAAGCTTTGTGTGACAGCACTATGCAAAGTACTCTACATCTGAAATCACATCTGCTTCTTTCAGGAACTCAGTAGGGATAGATACTGGGGTTCTCATTCCCATTTTGTAGACGAGAAATAGAGGCACAGATAGACTAGGCAGTTTTCCCACAGTCACCCAACCATTTCTTGGTAGTACTGGGATTTGATATAATACTATTCACCACTACATTATACTGCTTCCTTGTCTTGAAATTATTTCAAGAATATGCTTCTTTTTTTCCACAAAGGGTGAACCTGTATCTGAGTATACACACTGAGTAAGTAAAACCATTATTGATAGAATAGAATGTGGACCCACTTTGGGGTCTTTTGACAGTGTACATACTGATTCTTAGGCACTGGGCTGTGTGCTCGAGATGTGGAAATGGAATGTACATTGCACCTGGCTTTATAGCATTCGCGTTTCTATTGTGATATGTAAGTGTACATGCTCTGCGCCTTGTGTCACATCTTCATGATAGATATGAATCTAAAATCCACTTTTCTCTTGGTACTCTTTATGGGCGACATCATGTTTCTGACCTGGGGATTCCACCCAAGGAAAACCCCTTTGTTTTGCACTCGCTGCTTGGTTATGCATTTTTTAGAATGCTGGAATCTTACAGCCTCTACAGTTTTAATAGTAACTCAGACCCATGTCTTTCCCTTTCTAGATTTTCAGTTCCTTTTAACTTTTCCTGATTATAATTTATAGTCTTTCATTTATATCACTTATACACAGGGGATTTCTCTCTGGTTTATCTAGCTCTATGTGTCATTCTTTTTGGTCACCCAAAATAAAACCTAGACTTTCCATCAGGTAAACATCCAGTAAAGACATCAGATTACACTTTCACTTTGAGGAGACAGTTTCTTTATACCAGAACTGTATTTTGAACTCTGTCTCAGGATGCCATCGATCTTACTGAGAAAGAAGCTTTGAGACCTCTAAACTCTGGAAGCCAAGCCAAGGACTCCCAAATATGGTGAGCCCTAGCTTATGTTTCGACCACAAAGGTCTCTCACAGGGAAATACCTTTGCCTTTAGCTTCAACTTACAAATGTCTAAACAGAATCTTATGGTAAATCAACTGCTCAGAGAATCCTAGAATCAAACACCAAGCCTTCTGCTAACCGAGATGCTTTGGTTAACAAATTATAGATTTACTGGCCAAAGTAATGAATCTTTAATAGGATTTTGTTTTAGGTATTTTGATTTTGTTCTGAAAACTGTACCAACTCAGTTTCCCACTGCACTGACAGTTATGTTCCTGGCCGATTTTCAGGATTGTTCTTCCTTACTCATTGTCAATGACAGATATTTTCCATCATTTAGATGTGTAATGAATGATTTCAAGTGCTTCTCACCAGGACATCCAGTTTTTATAGGATTAATGTTTAACTCCATGTTGAGAACTGGATAACATGTTGAAATTCTTTGTGGTACGGTTGCTTGTTCTTATTTTTTCTTCTTTAGAACTTCTATTATTTTCAGTGAATTCCTGCTTTACACAGAACTGCAAGACGATAAAGATGACCATGTAAGCTGAAACTCTGCAAAGCAATCTTATAATAAATGCCAAAACTACTGTTGTTCTATGACCTTTAAATTTTTGTCAAAACATTAAAACCTCTCTTATTGTCAATAATAAATGTATTAGGAAATGAAAAAGAGTAAATTTAATATTTAGCACATGATAAATTAAAACCTTAAAAACATTGAGAACTGGTGAATTTTATCAAGAGCAGGTTGAACAATGCTTGCCTTTTCTTGTTATATAACTCTGAATACAGAGCGTGCATCTTGACTATGCCTTGGTGAACTGTCATACTCCTTTCTAAGATCTAATCAGATCCCAGTACTTTCATGTCTTGAACTATCCTTTATGCATATATTGTCATGAACTGTCTCCAAGAGCTGCTTTCATGTGAAGTTTTTTTGCCAGTCACTTCTGGGACATCTTCATTTTTGTCACAGCCACCTCATTGTCCTCATGTATGCCAATAAGTTCACTTTTCCTGAGTTCTTCTGACTGTATGTCTAGAGTCTCTTGAATGGCAGTAGTATTAACATTCCACAGTTAGCTATTTATAATGCCAGTTATCATCTATTGGAATTTGGTTTCCAGCATTATCACATCTTGTCTCTTTGCTCCTTCATCTTTATTGCCCAGTTTCCTCTTTTGATTATCCACTGTGAAATGTCACAGTGGTTTATGACTGGGAGACAGGAGGTAGCACAACATATGTTTTGCTGTCTGTGTGTGAATTGAATAACAGCTGTGCAGTGAGCAGTCACCAACAGTCTTTGAAAAGGGTGACATGATTGGTCACTGATGGTGATGCACATCTCTTATTTATGTAGTGATTTGTGGGTTGAAGAGATAACAGTGAACTTTACACTTTATACAATTACTCAGTTATTATATTGGGGTAGTGGAAATTTGAACTGTGTTTTGGGAGGACTTATGTTATTTAACTAAATGATGGTAACTGAAATTGATGCATATCAGAACCAGGGAAGGAGAGGGACAGCTGTAATTTCAAATTTGTTCATTCTGGGCATCTTTCATTTTGTTTTCTAACTTTCTAGTCCTTGCTCAAGATTATTCCACAACGATTTTGGTTACTGCTCAGAGGTTTTGGCTGGAGGCTTCTGTTGAAATGAGTTAGAAAAGTCAAAGAAAAAATTTCTCCATCACAACACCCTTGAGCTCCTGCTAAGTTCCTGAGTCCAGTCTTGAGCACTAGCTTAATTTTGAAAGTGATTAGGCCATGAAGCCACATTTAAAAGAAGTAATGAAACAGAATTTCTTTGTAGATTAGAAAAATTGTTCTAAAGAAATAAATACATATATGGGCTTCCAGGTGGCACTACAGGTAAAGAATCCACCTGCCAGTGCAGGAGACACAAGAGACTTGGGTTTGATCCTTGGGTTGGGAAGATCCCCTGGAGAAGGAAATGGCAACCTGCTCCAGTATTCTTGCCTGGGAAATTCTGTGGACAGAGGAACCTGGCAGGTTATAGTCCGTGGGACTGCAAAGAGTAGACATGACTGAGCGACTAGACACACATGCATGCACACAAAGACATACTAACTGTACTAGGAAACCTCTATCCAGGAAGGCAAGGCATCATCATAGTAAATATTATTGCTAAGATCCTATTAAATAAGCTTGAACTCCCATTGCTTTTCCTTGATCCTGTCCACATAATTATCCAATTCTGCTTATTAAAACTTGCTTTTATGTACTGATTTTATTGTGGAAAGAACTGAACAAACCTACAGCTTAGCAATATACTCTTTTGTAGAAATACAGTTGGTGTTACTTTGACTCTTTCCAAATTCAAACGTCCCACCTGCATCTATTCTGAAGATGTGGCGTGATCCATAAGACCAGGAATGTTTGGAACTAAGGAAAAGAAGTTAGTATGTTAGGCGTTGCCTTCTTTTTTTTTTTATATTCAAAGTACTTCAAAGCCCAGATTTCATGAAACTTGGACTCTTTTATTTCTCTGTCCTGTAGACTAGGAATGTGATTTCTCATCCATCTTCATTTTGACAAAATTGTTTCATCAAAGAAAGTTGGATAGTGCATGGCGTTCATTATAAAATTATTTTACTCACCTTCTGGCAAGTAATCAGTTTGTTATTGGCATTCTTATTCATTTTTATCTAGTACCAGTTTCACAAAGCCTTCTTTTTGTAAATGTGTGTTAACTATTTTTAAAATAGTAATTTTAATATAATTAAATAAAAGTTTTGAAGTTGCAATCTTTTTTAAAACTTATCAGATGTGCTTTATCCTTAATCAGGGTGAGTACCATTGTGCAGCTCAACTGATAGCAAAAACATCCTAAAATTACTTTCTGAGTTATCAGAAGATAGCACTATAATAATAAAACCAAGCATATGTCTTTTCTTCATGATTTATTCTTTATTTGTTGTGTCTTTTACCTCACTGGTTAACCTTCCTAGCTCACCACTAAACTTACTAATCACTTAGGGATCATTTAATGGTCATGCAGTTAGAACAGGCATTGAATTCATGAATTTTGGGGTTTTGTTAGCTGGACTTCAGCCTGTGGTGGATCTTTATGGACTTATTGACTCTCATCTTTGGGATGTCATGAAAACTAAGATGGTGGTTTTATTTGGTCTCCAGGTTGTACCTGGTAATTTCTAAGGCTTCTTCAGCCACAGCCTGCACTGTTGCATATATCCTTTACATCAGTGACAGAGACGCAAAAAAGCCTTAATGGAGTATCTATCAATAGTATTAGCCACATTTCTTCGGGTGGCTAGAGGGACATGTCATTTCTCTGTTCACATGAATTTGAAAGCTTAAATACGTAAAAGGGCTTGCTTAGGCCAGACTGACATCTTATACTTAACTGGAGGAGGATATCTGGGAGTAACACTTTCCATCACTCATTCCCCGCCACCAACACACACACACACACACACACACACACACACACACACACATTCATACATTAGAATATAAGGAGCATTGAGGCAGAATTATTGGTTCACTGCCAGCACTTAGAATAGTGATTGCCACATAGTAGGTGCGTGATCAATTATTATTATTGAATAAAGTAACTTGTGCCTCAATTTGGTTGATGTGACTTGGGCTAATAAATGGTCCCAGTACATGGTAGGCACACAGTAAAGATAGAACAAATGAATGAGCTCCCCATCTCATCTCTGAGAAGTAGCTGGCTAGATTTACTTACTTCATAGGAGGTATAAAAGGGAAACTTGGAATTCGAATTTGTTGAAAAAAACTTGACATTGTCTCCCTGTATATTTGGTGTTCCTATGTCAGGCAGCACTATGTTTATAGGTTTTTCTTAAAAACATAAGTTTTGACCACACCGAATGCTGGACAGAGTGTGGAGCAAGAAGAACTCATTCATTGCTGGTGGAAATGCGAAATGGAACAGCTACTTTGGAATACAGTTTGGTGGTTTCATATAAAGCTAAATGTACCCTTATCATATGATCCAGTAATAGTTGTTGTTTAGTTGCTAAGTTGTGTCTGACTCTTTTGCAACCCACCAGGCTCCTCTGTCTATGAGATTTCCCAAGCAGGAATACTGGAAGTGGGTTGCCATTTCCTTCTCAAGGGGATCTTCCCAACTCAGGGACCAAACCCTCATTTCCTGCATTGCAGGTGAATTCTTTACCACTGAGCCGCCAGGGAAGCCCTAATCCTTGGTATTTACCCAGATGGAGTTGAAAACTGAAGTCCACACAGAAATCTACACATGGATGTTTATTGCAGCTTTGTTCATCATTGCAAAAATTTGGAAGCAACCAAGATATTCTTCAATAGGAGAATGGATAAACTGTGGTACATCCAGAGCATGGAATATTATTCAGCTCTAAAAGCAAATGAGCTGTCAATCATTAAAAGATATGAAGGAACCTTAAATATATATTCCTAAGCGAAAGAAGTCAATCTGAGAAGGTTACATGCTATGAGATTCCAACTGTAAAACAACAGAGCCTAACAACAAGATATTCTACAGACTTGCTATGGGACCTGCTAAAACATGGCCATTGTGAGTCAAAAGAAACCCCTTTTAAGGTTCACTAAAGAAAACATGGGCATAATCTTTCATTGCCTGTGATTACTTAAGTAGACTCTACTAATATATTTATTGGAAATTGCTGCTTAAATTTGAGGAATAGTTGAGGTAGCCTTGAAAATTAGTAGTTGAACCAATCAGCAGAAACGAAAGCTACATCTGAAAGGTTTTAAAAAGACCATTCTATGGTAAAACACTGTCAGTAATAGCATTTTGTGGCGTTTATTTTTGTTTCTATTGTTGACATTATTTTTCTCCTGTAACTCTGGTAAGCCTGAAGAGATTGAATTTTATATGAGATTCAAACTCTTATTTTTCTTAAGAATGGTATAAGTCAGCTATTTTGCATGTACTTATACTGGACTCTGGGCTTCCTTTGTGGCTCAGCTGGTAAAGAATCCACCTGCAATGTCGGAGATGTGAGTTCAATCCCTGGGTTGGAGAGATCCTCTAGAGAAGGGAAAGGCTACCCACTCCAGTATTCTGGCCTGGAGAATTCTGTGGACTGTATAGTCCATGGGGTCTCAAAGAGTCAGATGTGAGTGAGCAACTTTCACATACTGGACTCTAGGGTGAAGTCATGCTGCTTGATCTTTGTAGCTCTTTTATGTGCTAAGTTAAACCTAGGAGTGTATCTTATGAATATTTGATTGTGAGGTAATTTGAAACAGCTTCTATTTTAAAAGCCCTTTGCAGAAATTTCAAACTCTCTTTAGTTAATAGTGTACATGGGATTGGGGCTTCCCAGGTAGCATAGTGGTACAGAATCTGCCTGCCGGTACAAGAGACATGGGTTTGATCCCTAGGTTGGGAAGATCCCCTAGAGGAGGGTATGGAAACCCACTCCAATATTCTTGCCTGGGAAATCCCATGGACAGAGGAGCCTGGCAGGCTACAGACTGAGGGGGTGGCAGAGAATTAGACACAACTGAGTGGCTGAGCACACACATGGGATGAAAATGAAAACCTTGCCATATATCCAATATTGTAAAGCATTTATCCTCCAATTAAAAGTAAATTTTGAAAAAAAAATAAAAAGAGAAGGTTTCTTTTTGTCTTTATCTGTGCCTTTTATAACATATGCACTGAATTTTTATCATCATAGCCAGTGTTTGAAACTAGAAAGTAGGCTTATAGGAAAAAATATATGCCCTATAAGAAGGCAGGGATATGACTTAGTCATAGTCACATAAGTTCCAAGGCTGGATAGATCAAATGAAGGTTTGGCAAGCTTATTGTTTCTTACATTTTTCTGATTAATGTGAATTTCACTTTTCAGCTTCAGGATTAATTACGATTAGCCCTCCATCCCCCTAAAGAGGACAAAGTTGAGGTTACAGTCTAAAGTATGAGTAGAGATTTTTGAAAGGTAATTATACCTTTTAAATGCTTAGCCATAGGTTATAATCTAACTCTAGGTTATAATACCTTAAACATGGATTTTATCATGTTCATTTAGGAGTTTATTAGTTGTTCTTACTGTGATTTATCTGTTTGTCATTTTACTAGATGAAAATTAAATGCTAAATATAAAATTATTGAAAAAATTCTCCTCAAGACAACTGCCCATTGGTAAATAACATGGAGAGAATCATGTATGGATGAAATGGCTGAATTTCAATCACACACTCTTTCTCTCTGCTACTCAGTGTGCTTTTAGGGTACTTTTAGCAACTTTCTTGGAGAAACATTAATTTTAATCTTAACCAAAACAAAACTGGAAGGGTAAATACATGATTAAAAAAAACATTTTTAGGTTTATGCATTATATCATTCTTTTACAGAAGCTGGATCCTTGACAACAGAGCTAGCATCAAAAGTGTAACATATATATTAAAACTTGTGGAGAATTTGTAGTTTATTTGTATGAAATTATTTTAATCGAACAATATAAGCACTTCCCCCCACCTCAGGATTTCAAGAGGATGGGATTTGTCTAATGTATACCTTTTCAAAACAAAATATCTGGATTTCCAGATGTTCTACTAATTTTATATAAGGTATTACAAATTTCCCTTTTTCTCGATATAACTGATTAGCCAGTTATTTTTCCTCAGCAGCGTGTCTATCAGTCATAAATAGACATGGCAGTTCTGTTCCTCAGGGAACAATGTCTGGAGATATTTTAATTGACACATTTTGGGGGTTATTACTGGTATGAGGTGTGCAGAGGTCAGGGATGGTACTAAACATTCTGTTGTGTGTGGAGCAGCGCCTAACAGCAGCAACTTACCTGACCTAAAATATTAATAATGCTATGATTAAGAAAGCCTGGTGTATATAACTTCATTTTAGGGGAATAAAGTATCACCTATAAAGTCAGCATCCATATTTTTATTGCCATGATGCCATTTAGCCATTGACTCATTATGAAAGAGATTTGAAGTGGCTTGACATGATGTGGGGTTTTGTTCCTCAAAGGTTATTCAGTTTCAGTAAGTTACCAGTTTAATCTTTGCACCTTGTATGTTACATTTCTTTCTTGTGATTGAGTTCATGTAATTCTCTGTGTTTTTTTAAGCGCTTAAATATAAATCCAATTATACGAAGGAGAAAGCCATTTTTCTATTAGTTGCTGGACTACTGCTCACTGTCCTTGTCATTGTTGGAGCCTTTCTTTTCATCCCAGGTAAGATATACAGTTATTATGAGGGAAAGGAGGATTGATAAGGTTGAGGACATTTCTGGAGAGGTGCATGTTACTTTCCTAGGGCTGTTGTTAACAAATTACCACAAACTGGGTATCTTAAGACAATAGAAATTCTCTCAGCGTTCTGGAGGTCATAAATCTGAAATAAAGGTGTTGTCAGGGCCTTCCACCCTCCTGACGCTCTAGGGGAGACTCCATTCCATGCTCTCCTAGCTTCTGGTGTTTGCTGGCCATCTGTGCATCTCCTTGGCTTGTGGTAGCGTGACTCCCAACTTTCTCCATGGTCACGCAGTCACCTCCCCTCTGTGTCTCCACTTAATTTCCTGCTGCTTCTCTTTTACAAAGCTACCTGTCACTGGATTCAGGACCCACCTGGGAAATCCAGGAGACATTCCTTCTTTTAGATCCTTAACTTCATAATGTATTTTACTAATGAGTTAATATTCACAGGTTTGGAGTATTTGGGAGGTGTAGACATATCTTTAGGGCAGCCATTAGGCCGCTACAGAGGCACACTTTATTAGCCAAGACTTGGAAGGGGGTTGAACTTGGGAGCCCAAATGGGTCTGAAATTGCAGTTGCCTATGAAAGATGGCAGTGTGAGTTGGGGGAAGGGTCTGCAGCACATGAAAAGAGCAGCAGAGATAGGCTGGGACTCACAAGTGCAAACTGGAAGAAGCCTTGTGTTTTGAGCAGAATACAGTATAGGCATAATGTTTAGGAATATCAGTTTGGTAGCTCTGTTTGCAATTGGAGTTAGTAAAGACAGGGAAATTCAGCTCAGTTCAGTTCAATCACCAGCAGTGATTGAACACAGTCAGACTAGGAGCTGACTGTGGCTCAGATCATGAACTCCTCACTGCCAAATTCAGACTTACAATGAAGAAAGTAGGGAAAACCATTAGACCATTCAGATATGACCTAAATCATATACCTTATGATTATACTTTAAGAAATAGATTTAAGGGACTAGATCTGATAGACAGAGTGCCTGAAGAACTATGGACGGAGGTTCATGACATTGTACAGGAGACAGGGATCAAGACCATTTCCAACAAAAAGAAATCAAGAAAAGCAAAATGGCTCTCTGAGGAGGCCTTACAGATAGCTGTGAAAAGAAGAGAAGCTAACAGCAAAGGAGAAAATGAAAGATATACCCATTTGAATGCAGAGTTCCAAAGAATAGCAAAGAGAGATAAGAACGCCTTCCTCAGTGATCAGTGCAAAGAAATAGAGGAAAACAATAGAATAGAAAAGACTAGAGAGCTCTTCAAGAAAATTAGAGATACCAAGGGAACATTTCATGCAAAGATGGGCTCAATAAAGAACAGAAATCGTATAGACCTAACAGAAGCAGAAAATATTAAGAAGAGGTGGCAAGAATACACAGAAGAACTGTACAAAAAGATCTTCACAACCCAGATAATCACGTGTGATGATCACTCACCTAGAGCCAGACATCGGAAAATGTGAAGTCAAGTGGGCCTTAGGAAGCATCACTATGAACAAAGCTAGTGGAGGTGATGGAATTCCTGTTGAGCTATTTCAGATCTAAAAGACGATGCTGTGAAAGTGCTGCAGCATTTTTTTGAAAACCCAGCAGTGGCCACAGGACTGGAAAAGGTTGGTTTTCGTTCCAGTCCCAAAGAAAGACACTGCCAAAGAATGCTTAAACAACCACACAATTGCACTCATCTCACACTCTAGTAAAGTAATGTGCTAAATTCTCCAAGCCAAGCTTCAAAAGTATGTGAACCGTGAACTTCCAGATGTTCAAGCTGGTTTTAGAAAAGCAGAGGAACCAGAGATCAAATTGCCAATATCTGCTGGATCATGGAAAAAGCAAGAGAGTTCCAGAAAAACATCTATTTCTGCTTTATTGACTATGCCAAAACTTTTGTGTGGATCACCACAAACTGGAAAATTCTGAAAGAGATGGGAATAGCAGACCACCTGACCTGCCTCTTGAGAAATCTGTATACAGGTCAGGAAGCACCAGTTAGAACTGGACATAGAACAACAGACTGGTTCCAAATAGGAAAAGGAGTGTGTCTAGCCTGTATATTGTCATCCTGCTTATTTAACTTCTATGCAGAGTATATCATGAGAAACGCTGGACTGGATGAAACACAAACTAGAATGAAGATTGCTGGGAGGAATATCAATAACTTTAGATAAGCAGATGACACAACCTTATGGAAGAAAGCAAAGAAGAACTAAAGAGCCTCTTGATGAAAGTGAAAGAGGAGAGTAAAAAAGTTGGCTTAAAGCTCAACATTCAGAAAATGAAGATCATGGCATCCTGTCCCATCACTTCATGGCAAATAGATGGAGAAACAATGGAAATAGTGGCTGACTTTATTTTGGGGGGCTCCAAAATCACTGCAGATGGTGATTTCAGCCATGAAATTAAAAGACCCTTACTCCTCAGAAGGAATGTTATGACTAACCTAGATAGCATATTAAAAACCAGAGACATTACTTTGCCAACAAAGATCCATCTGGTCAAGACTATGGTTTTTCCAGTAGTCATGTATGGATGTGAGAGTTGGACTATAGAGAAAGCTGAGCACCGAAGAATTGATGCTTTTGAACTGTGGTGTTGGAGAAGACTCTTGAGAGTCCTTTGGACTGCAAGGAGATCCAGCCAATCCATCCTAAAGGAGATCATTCCTGAGTGTTCATTGGAAGGACTGATGTTGAAGCTGATATTCCAATACTTTGCCCAACTGATGTGAATAACTGACTCGTTGGAAAAGACCCTGATGCTGGGAAAGATTGAAGGCGAGAAGAGAAGGGTATGACAGAGGATGAGATGGTTGGATGGCATCACTGGCTCAATGGACATGAGTCTGAGTAAACTCCAGGGGTTGGTGATGGACAGGTAGGCCTGGGCTGCGGCAGTCCATGGGATCACAAAGAGTCCAACATGACTGAGCGACTGAACTGAACTCTGCATATAAGTTAAATAATCAGGGTGACAGTATTTAGCCTTGACATAATCTTTTCCCAATTTGGAACTAGGCTGTTGTTCCATGTCCAGTTCTAACTGTTGCTTCTTGATCTACCTACAGATTTCTCTGGAGGCAGGTCAGATGGTGTGGTATCCCCATTTCTTTAAGAATTTTCCACAGTTTATTGTGATCCACACAGTCAAAGACTTAGTAATCAGTAAAGCAGAAGTATATGTTTTTCTGGAACTCTCTTGCTTTTTCGATGATCCAGCAGATGTTGGTAATTTGATCTCTGGTTCCTCTGCCTTTTCTAAATCCAGCTTAAACCTCTGAAAGTTTGTGGTTCTTATACTGTTGAAGCCTGACTTGTAGCATTTTGAGCACTACTTTAACAGGGGGAAGAAGGAGATTAATTCAGAAGACAATTTGAAAGAACAATTGCTTTGACTTTGGGACAGGTTGAATATAGCAAGTGAAGGGAATGGTAAGAGATCCCAGAGTTTCTCATTGTAATTGTGTGAAGTAGTTAATAAGGAGGCAGAGCCAACTCAAGGTTTGACGTCTTCAGACTTATGTGTTGACATTTATGTGTTTTAAATTTGGTCTAGAATAATTTTAAAAATTCATTTATTTTGTATGAAGTTTTGGGGGAAATATTTTTAAACCTTTTGTAGTTTATAAGAGTGGTATAGAGATTAATACATTTGATAAATTAAGTAATGATTTGTAAAAATAGGAGGTTTGTAGGAAAATATTAATTATTATGTTTCAATATTAACAGGTGAATATTCAACAAAGAATGCTTCAGGACTTGGTTTAATTGTACTTCCTACAGTAATATTAATATTACTTCATTACTGTGTATTTATGATAGGTGAGTATTTGTTGTGATGTATTGATTTTGCCCTCCTTCTTCATGTAAAGAACAGCATTTTTGGTTAAAATATTCTTGTATTTTTTTAAACTACTCAGTAGAAGTTGCTTTATTAAAAGACTTCCCAGGCTATCCTTAGTGATATTTTACCCATATGGAATTATTTTAAAGTTGGCTTGGGTTTTCAAGGCATTCAGTTATCTTATAAAAATTACTTTTATGTATATTTGATATCAGTATATTTCTAAAGTTATGCTATATAATTTCCTAATGATTATCATCATATTTTTATTTCAGGTTTTAACTAGTTCTACAAAATAGAATTATAAATAAGAAAGAGTAGCTTTTTTTTTTTAGTTATGGCAATCTTAACATGTAGATATCCAACCTGTAATTGGTGTCATTTTAACTGCATTTTAGGAGTAAATCACTAACATTTCTGTTAATATTAGAATCTATTTTTTTTTATTTACCCATGTGACTCTCAGCCTTAGAGCCTATCTCTGGCCTACAATTAGAAAAGTATTGATTTGTTATAAAATTACAGATCTAGACATAGAAGATAGGTCGCTGGGAAAGAATCTACCATCTGACAAGAACTCCAGAGGCAGTCTTTGGTCATAGGCTATTATTCTTGATTGCACAAAATACAAGCAGGAGTGATTGCTTTTAAATACTTTCAATACACTTTTCCTCCGTCCAGCTATGGGGATGTCCTCCTACACCATCAGCATACTGATCCTTCAGATACTGGGCTATGTGCTCTCTGTGGTTGGATTCAGCCTCTGTGTCTCAGGTAAGAGTCTCAGCCTTCTCTAGTCTCATCTCGTCTTAGTAGGGTTTTCTCTTGGATGGAGTTCTCTGTCTTTTTCTTCTTGCTTTTGTTTTGTAGACTTCATTTATTTTAGAGCAGTTTCCGGTTCACAGCAAACTTGAGTAAAATGTACAGAGTTCCCATATACCCCCATAGCAACCTCTTCCACTATCAACATCCCCCACCAGAGTGGTAAATCCGTTATAGTCATTGAACCAACATTGACGTATTATCACCCCAAATGCATAATTTACATGAGGGTTCATTCTTAGTGTTGTATATGCTATGATTTTGATAGATGAATAATGATATGGATCATAGTCATAGATATGATATCATTCAGTTCAGTTTCACTGCCCTAAAAATCCTGTCTTCTGCCTGTTTCTCTTCCCCTCTCCCTAATTACCCCTGCAGCCACCAGTGTTTTTAATGTGTCCATAGTATGTTGCCTTTTCAAATTAGCTTCTTTTACTTAGTAATATTCATTTAAGATTTCTCTGTCTTTTAGTGGCTTGATAGCTCATTTCTTTTTAGCACTGAATAACATTCCATTGTATTGTATACTACAGCTTGTTTATCCATTCACTTATTGAAAGACATCTTGGTTTCTTCCAGTTTGGGGCAATTAAGAATAAAGTTGCTCTAAACATCCATGTGCAGGTCTTTGTGTGGACTAAGTTTCAACTCCAGTGGAGTGTAGTTGCTGTGTTGTATGTTAAGAACATATTTAGTTTTTCAACAAACTGCCACACTGTCTTCCAAGGTGGCTATACCGTTTTGCATTACCACTAGCAATGGGTGAAATTTCCTGTTGCTCCACATCCTTGCCGGCGTTTAATGTCATGTGCTCCCTGCACTGAGGATAGTGCTTTCCACATTGCGGATAGTGCTTTCCACATTGCTGTGAGTATACTGGCTGTATATGGCTTGTGGGTTAATTCTTTCAGCAGCCAGACTGCTCTGCCTGTATCTGTGAGAGAGCTTTTAAAATAACTAGGCTCCATCCAGTGGGTTGGGGCCTTAGGCTTTACACACTATTTCCCATTAGTCTTCATGAGATAAGGTACATATTATACAGACATAGGATTTTTTCTTTTAATAATTTGAAGTCATTTCATTGACTGACTTAATAGTGATGAGCAAATGTAGATAATTTTTGTTTCTTAATAAAAGGACAATTTCTTAAAACTCAATATTATTACTGTCATTGCTAGTTCTTTTAAAAAATCAATTATTTCATATGAATTTCTAATATAGAACTTCATTTGTTTTTACAGAATGTATCCCAGTGCATGGTCCTCTTCTGATTTCAGGTTTGGGTATTATAGCTCTAGCAGAATTACTTGGATTAGTTTATATGAAATGTGTTGGTAAGTCAGCCTTATTTTTGTTAGCCTATGCCAGGAATTTCAAATATATAATCTGGATAATGCTTTTGGTTGATTCTTACTGTCTAGGACAAAAGAAGTGCATGAGTAATTCCAAAAATGAGAAAATATAGCAAATGCCACTGTATTTTTAAATAATTAATTTGAAATTGTTTGTGCTGTGCTTAGTTGCTCAGTTGTGTCCAACTCTTTGTGACCTTGTGGACTGTAGTCCTCCAGGTTCCTCTGTCCATGGGCATTCTCCAGTCAAGAATATTGGTGTGGGTTGTCATTTCCTTTTCCAGGGGATCTTCCTGGCCCAGGGTTCGAACCTGTGTCTCCTGCATTGGCAGGCGGGTGCTTTACCACTGAGCCATTAGGGAAGTCCCTGGTTTATATTAGTCTCCCTTTAAGCTTCTCTGGTGTCTCATAGAGTAAAGTGTCTGCCTACAAGGTAGAAAGACCTGGGTTCGGTCCCTGAGACCTGGGTTTGACTTTTTAATCTGGTCTGGTTCTTGAAGATGACTCTGCTAATGATGTTGCTCCCTATTAATACCTGAGAACAGTATGTGACCTGCAGTATCCATGCAGCTGATGTAGTATTAGGTGTCTTTGACTGGTGGTCAGCTCTTTGTTCTTTTTTCCCCTCATTATCTGGATCTCCCTCCCTTTTATTCCCATGCTCCCTCTTGCCTTCCCTGTCTGACGACCAGCAGGTCTGGAGATACTGACTCAGTGGGAACAAGCATCTTCTAGCTGCTGCCTCCTTGACGTTGCTCTCTCCCCTTTTCCACCACTACACCCCTGAGAAGCCTGTGAAACCATTATCATTACAAACATATTATTCTCACATTAAATTCAAAGTGAAACTGAATTCCTAGCAAATTCCTCAAACTGTTTTTTTCTTTATGGTAGTTTTATAAGTATATGTAAGTGAAGAATTAAGTTAGGTTTTATTGACATTTTGAGACTTTTCTAAATTAACTTTTCAAATCAACTTGTCTGATACCAGAGTTCAGAGAAATGCCTTTGGTCAGTTGAAGGACAAGAAGAGAAAAGGTACAGGGAAGTAGCTCTTTAGATAATGTGGTAGACTAGAAAAGTTGATATATTTTCAATATATAACTGAATATGTAAATATGAGTATATATAACATTTAAGGCTGCAAATTTGAGCATTTGTATTAGGAAGTAAAAACTGTGAATGCTTTCAGTGTAACTTTTACTTGTTGCTGATGCTCTATTTTGGAAAAGTCTAAAGAATGTGTCTTGACTTTTAAATCCAAGCTGTTTATGTCCCTGTGAGAGATTTAACTTTCATTATTTCCCGATTTAAATTTGTAGCCTTAAATATTATTTAAAGAGTAGGATTTTAAATTTCACTTTCTATGTTATTTTTTAACTGTGTTGGAGTTTGTTTACTGAAACATTTGTTTCATAAAATGAAATCAAGGGTTGAGAACAATAACAATATGAGAAAATATAGAAGATTAAAAAGAACTAACTAAACTCAGCAGTGAAGTTGGGTGTATTACCTAAGTAGGGTGCTTATGTTCATTCTTCATAAGGGTCATTACTTGTTAATTTTCTTAAGCCATTACTATTTAATTCTGTATAAGGGAATATAGTAATATTTTGATACAAATCAGCCTCCTAACAGTCAGGAACCATACTGACCACATCTCACATATTTTAGAAAGATACAGAATAGATATGTAAAATTCAGTGAAATTTTCTTGCCCATTGTTGGGGAGAGGTGAATCTGGTATCAAAAGATAAAGTTGTCCCTGAAAATTCAAAACCTGGAAATATATTTACTCCTTGTGTCAAGAGTTTTTGGTAAAGAAGAAGCTTTGCAAGTGAGCTTACATGAAATGCTTAAGGCTTGTGATTTATACACACACCCACACTCACATACATACAGACATACATACATACATGGCTGTCATGCCTTAGGCCCATAGCAACAGCGGACAAATCACAATCATTCTTTAGTCACATAGGTCACATGCCTATTAGAGAGGATTAACTCAAGCTAAATTCACTTCTGCATTGTTCGGTCTTATATTAGAGGGGTCACAGCTGACTGGTGCCCTTTGAATCAATGTTCTTTATAGAGCTCTTTGTTTTAGAATGGCTAGCCAAATATGATGCTCCTTGGACCTGAGAATTAGAACTCAGAAACTTCTTCACACTTTTTAATATTATTAAAAGAGTTGCTTGGCAGTTCTTAATACTAATTCTAACAATTTGTGAGGTCAAAAATATAGCTTTAAAATTTTACCTCTGACCCTTCATATTACATGGCTGTTAAGTTCTCTTTTCCTAGATAGAATATGGACACGGGGCATGGTTGAGTTGAAGTAAGTTGTATATACATATTACTACCATGATTGTCCCAAATAAAGTTCTGTAATTCTGCTTGGTTTGTTTCAGAGGTTGCTAATTGTGATTACCCATATTCCCAACACGTTTTATTCCATAGTACTTTAAAAAGACATTTCTTCTTCTTTGGTTTCAAGGACCAATCCACTTTCAAATGCCTCCAGTAAAGGCGATTTACTTTAAAACCACACATGGCACTAACAGAGATCGGAATCTCGTAACTGATCCTTACAGAGAGTGGAACAACTAAGTGGTTTAGGAATTGGAAGAATCTAACACATCTCTGAAGTCTATGAGTCATGATTTGCCCTCTCAGTAGCAAGAGTTAGCAGATGCCCTCCTGCCAGTGTACCTACTTTCTCTCTCTCTCTCTCTCTCTCTCTCTCTCTCTCTCTTGGTTCTTTACCTGCTAGCCAGATAGCTCATCCTCTCCTGAATGTTTTGGTGTGTTTTTTTTTTTTTTTTTTAAATCCTATTCATGTCTTCTCACTGGTCTGTCTTCTTACCTTTGGCTCTAAGCTTTGAGCTTCTCCTTGCTTACTTTCTATCTCCTTTTCACCTTTCTTTCCCTTCACTAGCTTTCTCGTCGTCTTTCTTCTTCTCTCCAGGTTCCAGTGGGAAAGAAACTTTTCCAGGCCAGTCAGTTGCCATTTTCCCTTTTGGAACAAGTCTTACCGTAGATTGGCTTCCCTTGGCTCAGGTCTTACCCCCATTTCCCATCTGCTTTGGAAGCTTGATAGAGAAGGCATGGAGAAGTGGTAGGAAATACTGAGCACAGAAGACCAGAGCAGTTCTAGGGGCCTGCCTCAGTCTGCTCATAAATAAATCCAATGCCATCATCCAGTCCCGAGATCAGTGGAATTGACCATCCAGTATCATCCTCATCCTACAGATGACCCGCAGGGTGTTGCCCCTTGATGCTTTTGTATCTGTAGGACTCTGATTCTGCATTTAAGACCAGTTTTAGCTGCTCCTGGACCTTCTTACTTGGTTTTTATAAGAAGCATTTCTCTTCTTCCCTGTGCAACTAGAGCCATTCTTAGGTCACTTTCTTCATCCCCTTATTTCTTCATCTTCATTAACCAATCCACTGAGAGGCAGTGAAGGGTAACTTGAAAAGCTAGGGAGGGATACAGACAGAGAAGGGCTTGATTTGTAGCTAAAACTAGCTGGCCTCAAATAATTCTCTAAACTCGGAGGGATCTGATATTTTCTTTAGTTTGTTAGCTAGCTGGAGCTTTGAAAACTGGAAAGAGGGAAGAAGAAAAAAAAAAAGAGGACGGGCTGCGAGAACAACAGCAGTGAGCTAAGGGTGGGCAGTCCCACCTTCCAGCTGGGTTGAGTAGGGAGGGGTGTAAAGCCTACAGCAGGGGGTGAGTAGATGACTGTTTTTCCACCACGAAGTATAACAAGTGACTGATTTTGAGGGACATATGGCATGTACAAATGAGAATGTGTATGTGTTTATTATTTGATTGGGGTGGATTATTTGCATCATTTTTTTCTGTCAGTGTATATGATGAAGTGTTCTGTACCTTTAGTCTATCAAAGCCAAACTCTTTCAGTGGAGTTTCTGACATGTTTAGTTTTAGCCCTAAATGTTTTATTTTAAAATTAAACATAATATTGCCTTAATTTCTTTCATTTATTAAATTAATTTTCTTATTTTTTAATGTGATCAGCTTCCAATCACAGGACTATACAACCTCCTAAGGTAAGTTAAAATTTCTTAAATGAATTGGGTGTGATACTTGATGGTTTAGTCTGAGGAATGGTAATTGAGATATTGAACCCCATTGCTCACTGTTCACCAAGACATCAAATTAAGAGAACACTGAAGTTATTTCAGGGTTTCCCAGGTTGCACTGGTGGTAAAGAACCCACCTGCCAATGAACGAGACATAGGAGATGTGGGTTTGACCCCTGGGCCAGGAAGATCCCCTGGAAGAGGGCATGACAAGCCACTCTAGTATTCTTGTCTGGAGAATCCCATGGACAGAGGAGCCTGGCAGGCTACAGTCCGCAGGGTCACAGATAGTCGGACACAACTGAAGCAACTTAGCACACATGTACGAAGTCACTTTATGACCTTTGCATGGATAGATCCAATCTATTTTGAAACTTGGTCATTTACTAGCAGTGGGTTAGAATAAACGATTCCTTAAGATTGTGCTGTTTTCTCATGCCCAGAACTGGAAAGTTTGTGTGTAAGAATAATGATCATTATCTGCTGAAAGAATCTGATTCCAATATATTGCCTCACCTGTTGGACACGTTTGAAGTGCATATACAGAATAATATTTCAGGCTTAAAAATGAGGAGAGAAGTTCCTATTAAATTGATTTCATTAAAAACAATAATCTATAAAATAAATGGAACTATGGCCAAAAAATAGCTGTTCTGAATTGATTCATTTCCCTCTTTCCCCCATTTTATAAGCATTTTTCTTCCTCCAAATTGCACTGTAGTTTTTCTGTATCCTAAGCTACCTGAGAAAATTCCAAGAAAAGAAGCAATTTAGAAGGTAAACTGAAAGCGATAAATGGTGGGGGATGAAAAAGCCATTTCTTCATCATGGTGACAGGGACAGGAGCTACGTTATGGAAATAAGATCTGGAAAGCGCCATATTGTATTCATCTTCCTAAAAAGGATTAAGGATTAGTAATAGCTCTGTCTGGGATGCCAAAAGCGAGACTCTGTCCTGTCTGTGGCAGGAAGGGGTGATTACACATGCCTGTAAAGCTGATAAGCCTCCACAGACATCCCGGAGAGGTGAGGGAAGTGGGGGTGCACGTTGCCCCACATGTTCATTCTAAAAAGATTGATACCATAGTTACACAGGTCCCAAACAGCTAGAAGTTTTAAAAGTGCCTCTGTTAAAGATAATTCGGCCATTAGACCCATCAATCCTAACACTTGTCTTTCCTGTTACCAAGTTCAGTTTGCATGACTTGAAAATGATTGCTCTCATATCTGGCTTAACTGTATTGCTTATTATGTTGCTATCTGTGTTTGTGTTCTATAGTTAGGATTTCTTGAACAGAGAGAAGTAGGGTAGGGAGGGAAGTTATGCACAGAAAGTATTAAGAGAATGATTCTGTTATTATCAAACTATTAGCTAAATTTGGCAAGCTTTGTCTTCCTAACCTTTATTGCCTTACTTTGTCTTTTGGCCGTAGGATTCACTGTTTATATACAGTTTAAATGTTAGGATATATAAATTATAGTATGAAAGAACATGAAATAAATTCTATTTTATGTAAATATATTTTAAATATTTTCCAGAAAGCTGTAGAGGAACCTCTTAATGGTATGTGGTTATTACAAATTTATATGTTCTTCTTGATCCATTATCAGATCATCATAAATTGAATTAGTCCCCAAAGCAGTTAGAATGCTCTCTGTGCCTTGAGAAGAATCTAGTTTTTTTTTTTTTTTTAATTGCCTAACCTCTCTTTTCTTGATTATTCATCAAGAATTAAGAGTATTGCTTTTGTAGTGTTGTCCCCTCTGAGAGAAAAATGCACTGTTCTGTGTCTCTCGAGCCAAGTGATTTTGGGTGGGTGGACTCTCTTGCCTTTTAATTGGCCAAGATGAAATGTAACACCCCAGTAGAGAAGGATCTCAGTTAGTTTCCATTTTTAATTATAAATTTCAGATATAGACTGTCACCATGGAGTGAGACCGAAGTATCTCACTTCTCCCCAAATCTAGATCTGTATTTCCAGCGACTTTGTGTCCTTTGTGGAGCCTGTGGGTATGACCCACAGGAAGGCTTTTGTAACTAAATAGTAATCTTAAAATTAACTGGGCATGATATTACCGCATATTTGTTTGTCTAGAAATGATTTCTAATTGTGGAATCTTACTAACTGCTTGGCTTGTTACTAATTCTTAGCATTTAAAGAATCAAAAGGGATGATGAATGATGGTAAGTATAAAATGCACCTGCAATTATAGCTTGGTTAAAATATGGACATTGAAAAGAAGTAAAATTGCTTCTTGAAAATGTGTTTGTTTGTTTGTTTTTTAAGGGACACTGTCAAATCATAAAGGCCTACATTTCTTAGTTTATAAAACTTAACTTACTCTGTTACAAGTTGCAAAACTAATAATATAAAAGCTGTAGGGTATCACTAATCAGACTCTCCAGTCATATTGCTCATAACAAAGAAAAATGGCTGCTTTAAGAAATAAACAAACATTTTTCAAATGCAGTGTCTGATGAATGAAACTTTAAATGCTCTTTGTAAGACACTTAGATACTTTGGCACAAATCTTTATCGTCTTGACAGGGTTTCTTTTGTGCTCATGTTTGCTGATTTTGTTGCATTTAGCCCATGGAGACTTAATATCTCTGCTCTTTTTAAGCAAGAATTGGGTTCTAACCTTTTGGGAGAGGATTGAAAAAGACATGTTTAGTCACTCCAGCTTTTTGAAGGGGGGACTCTGGGCTAACAATTTTTAATTTTTAATGACTGTTTCAAAGACCTATATTCATTAGTTCTTAAAGCTAATTAAGTATGAGATATTGAGTTCTGTAAGCATTCATTTTAATTTTACCTTAGCATATTCTGATATTTGAGTTCTGTTAACATTTAAATAATTATGTTTTCATTTTATCAAAACTTTCTTCATACCTTTGATATTTATAGCCATTCCTTGATCATGTAAATAGTCTGCTTTCAGTTTTACTGTTCTAAAGTCTGTGACCTACGAGCTCACCTCTACAGCAAAATGCAGCATTTAACTCAAGAGGCTATATTCCCCTGAGTGCAATTAATTTTTGCATAAGATTAAAAACACGCCAGTTGTGTTTGGTGAACTAAGTTTAAAACAGTGCCTGGACTGTGTCCAGCAAGCAGTCACAGAACGATCCCCCTTTTGCAAATTTGTGTCACAGCCTTTATTGCAGAAAACGCATGCTCTGCTGACTGCTGCACTCCTGAACAAACAGGGTCAGAAGGAAAACGTTAAATGACATTTAAAAGAGAACTGACACCTGAAAGTGTGGCGCGGTTTGTCTGTGCATTCTTGTGTTCTGGTCTTGGTTTTTTTTTTAATTTCATTGTTTTTCTCCTTTTCCTACTGTGGTGTCATTCTTCTGTAGTTGTATGAAGAAACTAAACTCTTCCCCATTTTCAGAAAACCAGTAGAAGAGCCTTGAGTGCCTCTTCCGTTATTAATTCCCCTTAAGATATGACTTTTTGGGCATCATTGTATAGACAGCAGATTTTGTATTTTCACAGCACATGATAACTATAGCAACCTTTGAAATTCCCTTAATTTTGCTAATTTTAGCTGTTCAGAATTTGTTGGTTTTTTCCCAAATGTCTGTGTGGTGGGCTCTTCTACTGACAGGTCACAAGGCCCATGGGGTATTTGCCTTTTTGGTGAGTGAGGTACCAGGTGCCATTTCCTCTTTCACTTAACACTTGATCGCATATTTCATTTTCCTCGTTTCAATGAATAGTGTCAATCTAAAATGAAAGTGATAGCATATTATTCTGGGATCAATATCTTTTACTTTGAAAAAATCAACATCTCTTGACTTCTTCTCAGCTAACCCAGCAAACGGAGATTATCAGATTTTGTTGATTTACATTTCCATTTGGCATTGGCCTTTTGCTCACTGCAGCTAAAGAGGCTAATGGATTGTCTAGTTTGTCTGTGACCTTTGCAAATCTAAGATTAAATAATTTTTCTTTATTTTTAGATACCATATATCTGAAACAATTTTCAGTTTTTAAAATACATCAACTTGTTAAGGCATAGAAAATAGACATGCATAGCAATTATATATTCATTTTTCAATTTTCCAGAGTAACTGAAGTGGAGTGATGGACTCTGATTTGGAGAGTAGTATGACATGAAAGAAATACACTTGTGTTTAAGCACCATGGCCTTGATTCATTGTCCTGGAGAAGAAAACAAGAACAGTAACTGGTTTCCATCTATGGGAGAAAGTAAATAATTGACCTTTAAATGATTGTTACAGTTAAGTTTTTATTCAAAGCATTTTTAAATTTAATTAATAAATGAATTATGATCTGTGTTGTGTGCCCAATTGATAATCCAGGTTTTTGTTGTTATTTTTATTCAATTAGGGGCAAAAGTAGAGTGGGCAACTTCCAAGGATGATGCCTTCCAGATCCTGGGGCCTCTTAACTCTAGGTCACCAACTTAAATTGGCTCAAGGTGAGAATTTCCTGGCACTACCCTGGTTACCCAGAGCTATCTATGAAAACAGAGGCTTCCATCAAAACTTAGCACACTTTGGCAGAGCCAGTTTGACTGTTAAGGTGTTAACTGAATAATGACTGCCTCTTCTGGGTCAGGGGCATAATATTAAGTACCGACTAGAAATTCATTTAGGAACATCTTGTCGGCTGCCTACATGGGGTGTGATACTGCTGAGGATCATGGTCTTCATTCTTGGGGGTTGCCACTCACATGTTATCCCCTCAACATACAGTGTACCAGACCCTTTCCAGATTGAGGGTAATTTTGTTGATGGATGTTTTCTTCCTTTTTCTCACATGACCCTTTACATGCTGTCTTGTCCTCCTGTTATTTGCTTCTGCTGTACGAGATGTAGCACTTTTTCTCCTCTTTGAACATGGTCCAGTGACACAGTAGCATCACTTTCAGAAAGGAGCCAGACTTATTCTCAAAGAACTATGTTCACACTTTTCAGCAGAAATAGCGATGGTTGTAACATATGTGTTCCCTTCCTTGGATTTGAAGGCACAATCTACAGTGTTTCTTCGCTTCTTTTCTGATCTGGGGCATGAAAAACCAAGATTGAGATTTGAACTATGAGTCTCCTGCATGGCAACATAATGTGTGTCACCGTCAGGCCAACAGGCCAGTCCTGAACGGGTGGTTTTATTATTGTTGTATCTGTGTTGCATGATAAACACTCATCATCTCCTCCTGTAGTCCTGCCTCATATTCACTTTACCCTAAGATTGAAAAGTAAAACAACCCCCTCCCCCACGTTTCCTACCCCCATTAGAAGAAGATTAACATTCTGACAGTTGTGATCGCCTGGAGTACTTTTAGATTATTAGATTTTCTTCCCTTGCGGGTGTGTGTTTGTGTGTGCGCATGTATAAGATAGGCACGTACCTCTTCTGTATGGACAACGGTGAGGTACCTATGGGAGAGCAAATGTTAATTTCATGCTTCTAGTGAGAACATTTAAAAACAAAGATCTTTATTGGGTGGACTTCTATTTGATGTGAATAGTCAATCATTTAAAACGTTTAAAAAGTTCTAGGTAATTTGCCAAGCTTTTTGACTGCTCACCAGTGCCCTCTAAAAATACTGGTTTTTCTTCCTGTTTGTGTAATAAGACATTGCTATTTGTAGTTGCATTATTAATAGTTATTGCTTAGTCCACTGAATGTTCCAGTGTACCTCGTTTATGCCAAATTACTTGTCATATTTTACGTTGGGACCAAGTGGTTTGCCCATGGCAAACCAAAATTTATAACCTGCTGATGCCTCTTAGAAAAGTGAACATACTATGAAAACAGTTCTTTTTGAAAAAAAGAAAATAAATGTTCTTCCCTAATTGTGTTCCTGTCCAAAGTATTAACATGTAGAGGGAGCTGTATTCCTTTATACAAATTTGATGGCTTCCCTGCTCTTCTTCCTTCTGAAAACATTTGTATTTTACTAATATAGTTTGTTAATTTAGAAATCAGTTCTGATGAAAGGAGGAAAAAAACAGATGGACTTGAAAAGATCCAAACTCCTGTTCTCTATATGAAATCTTATAATAAACTTTTTTATGAACCAGAGTTGTACCTTTTAATATGTAGTCAGCTCTCATTTATTTGGGGCTCAATCTTGGGACTTATCCGTCCTTTGTGTTCTCTTTAACACTACCTGTCTTTGGAGGCAGTCCCTGCCCTAGACAGCACACAGAGGTGGCAGGAGAAAGGCCAATGTTACTGTTACCCTTGCTGTTACTTGTCAACTTTTCTGGAAGAGGGACCACAGCAGCAGGCGCCCTCTTACTTGGGCATCGTTGGGCCAATGGGCCAGTTCATTCTCTTTAAATTAGACTTCTAATGACAGTAAGTTTTCTGTCACACCAAATTAAAGTTCTCAGCTATTTTGAGTATCAATATTATCTGTTACCCCCATAATATGCTTTTTTCATCAGTGATCCCAGTTTTTGCCATCGACTTCAGTTTTATTTACTGTATGTTCTCAGAGTGGCAACATTTGTCATTTTGGCAACAAATCGAATTCTCTCTCCTTCAAAACATTATCCTCCCACCCTTCTGCCCCTTCTGGCTCTCCTTTGCAGTCTGTGCCTATCTCGCTGCCTCTCATCTCTTACTGACCTTTCCTAGTACTTTGTGTGTCTCTGCTTAGCTCTGTTGGGTTTTTGTCTTGCTCCTCTCATTCAGTTTTAGAAATTCCACCATAAAGCAAGAACCTTTTTTCCCATTCCTATCTCTCTTCCTGCAGTGTTTGCATATATTAGATGCTCACTCTGTAAATTTGATGATTGAATAGGCTGTATTTCAGTTTCCCCATATTGTTAATAGAGTGAGCGAGAGATTTTTCTTTTCAGACAAATTTCACATGCTCTGAAAACCTTCAAAGGTGATAGTTTTTTCACCTGGAAACCCTAGGTCCAATCTGTTAATTTCTGAGAATGTCAGAATGAAAATAATGGGGTTATCCCATACTTGAGAGTATTGTTCTTTTCAGGATGTTGTAGTTATTTTAGTAAGTGACCAACCAAATAGTGATCTGAGTTATAATAAAGCTGGAAAAGTTGTGAGTTTATGCTTCCTTCTCGTTAATAAGAATTAAGCTCTGTATCACCTAGATTTCTCTTGTCCTAACATGGGTATTCAAAAACAGACATCTGTGGTGTATGTATGGAATGGCACACTCCTTTTTACCTGTTATTGGAAACTAGAGAAGCGATTGTTGGGCAACCCTTTATCATTATATTGTGTTTAATTTGATGAAGATTCTGTTTAGAAACAGTCTTTCACGTGTCATGTTTTCAGCCACTAACTGCCATCACCCACTGGGATCCTTTGTTAAGTCATCTTCCTTGGCTAATAGGGATAATCCAGGTGACTTTTCAGAGATGAGCAGTGAACAGGAAGCTTTCCTGCCTTTGGCTTTTGACAGCCCTTCCTTAATATTTAAGAACAGCTTTCCCATAAATTTAGCCTTTTGAAAAGAAGAGAGCATCTGTAATGAACTTCTCTGTAAGGCAATATCAGTGGAATCTTAAGTGTTTTTATCAGGGTTGGTGAGAGACGGAAGCATTTTTGTTTTTATTAAACAGAGCATTATTTACAAAGAGCCATTGTTGAGAATTAGATTCCACACGGTATAAATATCCATTAACCATTCTAAATAAAGGAAACTGGTGTTGCTATGTGTGAGATCCTCTCCTGGGGGCTTTTTCCATAGCAATTAAAGGTGTGCTATTTGTCAGTAGCCATTTTTTGCAGTGATTTAAAGACCAAAGTTGTTTTACAGCTGTGTTACTGTTAAAGGTTTTCTTTTATATGTATTAAATCAATTTATCACTGTTTGAAGCTTTGAATATCTGCAAACTTTGCCAAGATACTTTTTATTTAAAAACATAACTTTGTAAATATTGCCCTGTAATATTATATATACTTAATAAAACATTTTAAGCTATTTTTGTTGGGCTTATTTCTATTGCTGCCTCAGCAGGCCACAAGTGCATTACTGAGAAATTTTAGTTTATCAATGTATTTTCAGGTCCATATCCGACGTACAAATGCCAATGATGACTTAAAATATTAATTTATAAGTTCTTTTTTAAAGTATAACAATATCCAATAAGTAAATGTTTGATCAGAGCAGAGTTTTAATTGAAAGTTCCAAGTAAGTCCAATGCATTAGTTTTCCCCATGATAGAGTAAATACTTCTCTTTCCTAGTCCTGGGTATACATACTCTGGACTAGCAGAGGACCTCAGCAAGCCAACTTACCTGCCTCTGTGTCCTGCCTTATCTGTAGAATCAGATCGGCCTCTTTAAGACTGAAATGCAAATTGAAATGGTTCTCCATGTTAATTGGTTATCTGCTAGGTCTAGTTTGATTGCAAGTGAAAAGTGAAAGTGAAGTCGCTCAGTCGTGTCCAACTCTTTGGGACCCCTGGACGGTAGCCTACCAGGCTCCTCCCTCCATGGGATTCTCCAGGCAAGAATACTGGAGTGGGTTGCCATTTCCTTCTCCAGGGGATCTTCCCGACCCAGGGATGGAACCCAGGTCTCCTGCATGGCAGGCAGAAGCTTTAACCTCTGAGCCACCAGGGGTTGCAAGTGAAAGTAAAACTAAATCTAAGAAAAGTGGGATTGATTGGCTCATATAACTGAAAATTCACACGTTCAGCTGGAGAGGGCCTCCCAGCAGTGTCCTCAGGGTCAGAGTCTCCAACTTTCGGCTTCAGTGTCCTTCCTGTTGACTTCTTCAGAGTGTGTGTGATGGCAGAATGGCTGACTGCAATCCAGTACCCACCTTCTCCTGAGTTCAGGGGGAAGAGGGGAGAAAAGAAGAGTGTCTCTCCCTTTCTGAATAGTCCCATCCACCCAAGATAGCAGCTCAGAACCCTGCCTGGGCCAGGGAGCTCTCAATCACTGGGGCCCAGCATCTCTGACACCCAGGTTGGGCCAGCCTGAACCTCATGTCTGTCTGGCCTGGAGGGAATGGACTTGTGGACTCCATCTGAGGTAGGAGTGGGGGACAGTGGGAGTAAACTGAAGCAAAATCGGGACTGTAACCAAATTAAGATGGCATTAGATTTTAGGCCTGTTTCTTGCAGGTGTGTACTGTGATTCTGCATCGTGTGTATGATTGTAAACCATTTGAATGGAAAATAATAGTTGGCAGCAAAGCACCATCTCACTCCTTACCTCATAGGCAATTTAATTTTTATGCATTTATGAGGACTGTTTTCACTCAGCAGGAGTAACTAATGGAGTTCAGAAAGCATTTAATAGCCTACCTCCGGTACAGAAAGCTGTTCTGTGCAGCACAGAACAGCGGTCAACTTCTTTCAAACTCCCACAGAGGCATAGGCTTCCAGATGCAACTGGATTTCGTTTTTGTGTGGCAACCCTTCCAGCTCAAGGCCTCAAGTCTAACAGCTTTAGAAGACAATGTATTACGGTAACACCATCCATGTAGGACATGATTTCACCAGTAACTCAGAGATTTCCGCATAATTGACAGAGTTGGGTGTTTGAAGTGAGACTGTCCTGGGACTGGACCCCTGGTGTTTATTTTGAATATTTAAGTTTCATGCTCAAGTACCTATCCATCAAATCAGAGGGAAATGAAGTATTTAAGTTATGGATAATTGGATTGATTATTTAATGCCAAAGACAGCACTGCAGACTACATAGAAGTGATCGTGGATTAAATGATTAGAACTCCACTTATTCAGCATTTATTTATTTAGTCATTCGGCGATAAGACAGCAGCTTTTCAACTCTATTCATAGTCACTTGTGGAAGACCATGTATGTCTTCCCAGTTTGGAGGATGAGAAATGTTTGGTAAAGAGTCTGGTTTGGAGAGAAATAATTTATATGTCGGAAAACCCATCCGATGTCAATCTGGAGGCCAGATAGCAGGCAAATCTGGCAGATTCATGAACCTGCTGCTTCTTTTCCCTTACAGATGTTGCAACAGCATGCACGGTGCTGGGCGCCCAGATCCTCCTCTTAAAATGACCTTATTTAATCATAGACTTGTCTTCCAAAAAAAGAACCACTCTCATTTGCTTCCTAATTTTCTTTGAATTGCCTGCTGAATTCTTCAAGGTCAAACTGACAATGTAAAATCTTGTGGACTTCCATTCTAAACAAATATATTGTTTTCAGAGTTAAAGCGTATTTGTTTAAAATGTGGATATCTTCCCTGGATATACTCTCTACTTATTAATTTCTTAAATAAATGATAACTAAGCTTTTTAAGCCAGTCCATAAAGACCTCCTGAGTCATTTTTATTTAAAAAGTGTTTTGGGGGTGCTGTGGTTCGGTTGCATTAGGGGAGAAGTCTTTGGGTACATAGCAATCATTGTGTAAATTTTGTGGGGTAATTTTTCTCTCATGCGCTCATACTGAGGGCAACCTGAGAGCACTGAAAACTGCTACATCCCTGCAACAGGTGTAGCAGTAGCTTCCCCACTGCCTTCATGTAAGCCCTGTGCTGGAATGACCTACCCACCTCCCAGGCAAGTCGTTCTAGGAATGCTGTTCACTCTCCAGGGAGTCTCCACCTCCAGCTCCACCAGACATGTAATGTTCATAAACCTCTTTGCAAGTTAAAGGAGGCATATATTTGGTTACCCGAAGAAACGTTTCTTTATTTCAGTGTTGACAGTCATTTAATTCTTGCAGTTGAATTAGTAGGCATATATGTTGGGTTTTTGAAGTTTTATTATCCTTGATTCAATAAAACTCATGCCTCTTCATATCTTTAACTATATGCCTACCTATCAACTGGGGTTGTTGCTTAACAACTGTCACTATGTGGAATAGAAAATACTACTCTGGGTCCTGTGCAGAGATGTATTTGAAAGCATCAGCAAATATCAGTTGTTCTTACCCCTTCAAGGGAAGTTGTTAAAAAAATTATAGAATCTTTATTCTTTAAGCTGATTGATAGTCCGTAGTTTATTTATTAATGGCTTAAAATCATTGTGCTTGAAATTACACAAAACATTTTTTCAACTTTTTAAAAAGCAACAAGTTTCGTAAAATTAAACACTCATATTATTTTATGCCTCTGAAAAATCATTGATGCAGTCTCCCGGAAAACATTTGGTTGAAATGTCTGGCTGGAATATTTACCAAATCTCATCTTTGGGCCTTCCAGCTGGAATCGTTTACTTTACTGTGTGAATAGACTACTTAGTAAAGAGAGACCAGCCAGCTCTTTGTCTCCCTCCTCAAAGGCACCAGGGATTCTCCAAAGGAGTCATAATATAGAGTGATAAGACGGTTTCAGAAAAGATTTTTCCTGAGTGACCGGGTCCCCTGAGAGGCCACTCAGTGGCTTTACCACACGTTAATGAGGCCCGTGATCCCCACCTGAGCCAGCTTCATATTTGTGTGGCTTTTCTTGCTCCTCAAAAGATTTAGAGTTCCCCATTTGGGTCAGATAGCTGCTTTCCATGATCACACCCACTCAAGCATGGTTGCAAATCAGTATGGGTGTGGAGAGCAGTGCAGCATTGGGTAAACAGCAAAGCCTAAACGCCTTGCTCAAAGCGACCTCGCATGAGGCCAAGAGATTCATTTGTTCATATAAAAAGCAGTTTTATATTTTTCCCCCTGAGGAGCAAAGCCACCACCATAATTTTCACATATATGTAGGAAATTTATATTTAAAACATTCCAATAGCCTGGATGCTATCCAAGTGAGCCTCTCAAAGACACAGGTGCTGATGGAAACGACATTTGATGACGCTACCTTCTCTGGTCCTCCTGGGGATCTTTGGTCTTCAAATTGGAGATAAAAATAAGATTTGATCTCTCAAGGTGAGGAGAGAGACGGTAGTGTGTGTTCTTCAAAAGACTCAAATAGATAATAGATTTTTTTTTAAGCTGTAGCTGCATGTAACTTATAGCTTCAAAGGGCTTTTTAAAATGAAATCTTTACAAGCAATAGTAAAGAAATCTAGAACCCCCTGGGGTGGTGGTTAGAGTCCTGTCAGGGATTTAGATCTAATTATTAGCCTGAAAGTAAAGAAGAGAAAGAACCAGCCAAGTGTCAGCCTGGAAAACAATAATAGCTCGTGGAGTTCAGCAGCCCAGTCATTAGTGCCTTAAAGGAGAATTCAGCAAATTTATTCTTATCCTGGAAAGAAGGCCCCAGTGTTTGCAGTGTTTTCTGACAACAGTTCCTTTTTCTTTGGAGTAGAGATGCTGCCTACGCTTCGAGATTTCATCTCTTCCTATCAGCTAGTAAACCCTAGAGCCGGCTCCCTATGCAGGTGCTTAAAGGAGAGGCGATGTGCACGGGGTCAGAGTGCCTTCATCAGCTGTGTGGCCCTGTGCAAGTAACCTGGCTTCTTTGGGCCCTCTGTGTCTCCCTTCCTCACCTGAAGATGAAATACACTAATGCACATGAAGTATTTAGCACAGTACCTGGCCCATGGTAGGCGCTCAGGAACTGTCAACTATTTCTCTTTTTCCCCTTCTTATTAAACTTTGGCTGGGGAGGAAAAACTTAGCATGATCATCTAGAGATGAGCACAACATATACTGGAATTCATACCTACCTATGTTGGGTTACTGCCAAAGAAGCAAATCAAACACACACTGACTCGGCATATAAACTAACACGACAAGCACTGCTACAGTGCAGACCCGATCAATCCAAACACCGTGTTCTTGTTAGGTATACCCTTGAGTTCCCTCAGGGCTTCCCAGGTGGTGCCAGTGGTAAAGAACTTGCCTGCCAATGCAGGAGAGGTAAGAACCACAGGTTCGATTCCTGTGGTTGGCAAGATCCCCTGGAGGAGGAGCATGGCAACCATTCCAGTATACTTGCCTGGAGAATCCCGTGGACAGAGAAGCCTGGAGGGCTACAGTCTATAGGGTTGCAAAGAGTCGAATACAACTGAAGCGACTTAGCAAGCACACACGCATGCTGGTCCCTTCAGAGGATGGCAAGTGAGAAAGAGAAAGGCATTGGAAGATCTGATTTGCCCTTTCCTGGAATGGAGACAGGAGCTTGTCCTCATAAACACATGGAGGGTCTTTAGAACCCACTTTGCCCGCCAGCAATACTCAACTCACCCATTTATTCATTCATATCAGAGGCTGATGCTCAAGACTCTGAAAGTGTGCAAACAGCAGACCCTTAAATCACTGTAGAGTCTCGGGAGAACTCAGGGCTGCCTTTAGGCTAATAACTAGCAGAGACTAAAGCCAAGTATTGATACATGGGAGTGGAGGTGTTTGTTGAAAATATAGAGGCCTGGTAAATATTATTTCACCAATGGAAGTATTTCAGTCGGAGGTTTTAATAAGGCTTAGGCAATATGTAATCAGCTCACTCTCTTCTCTAAAATGATGAGCATCTCTGTTCTACCAATGCTCCTGGGTGTCTGCAGAGAGCAAAAAGGCAGCTGGAGACATGCTGTGAATTAGAAGTGACTTCTATTTACTTCTTCTCCGCCTACTCATATGGCCACGGATGATGCCCAGTTCAAGGGGGAATCAAAAGCCAAGTGGGGCTGTCTGGCTGCAGTCCTTTGAGTGGAGTACAAAACATGCTTCAGAGAGTGCTTGATTAAAGACCCCCAATTCGTTTGAAGGCTTGGTTTTCTGTTAAGCCTTGGATGCTTAGACTGTTAGGTACTTTCCCCAGAGACAGAATCTGAGCTATCCTCATATGTTGTTTCAGCTCCTGACTCCCGACTTGGCCAGATGTGTGTAGTGAATCAATATGTCACAGTCTGTTAAGGTGTTTTACTGTTTATGTTTGTTGGGTGTTTAGAGATGCAGTAACTATAGGAGTCTTTTCTTAGTCTATCATCTGCATCTGAAGAAAGAGAGAGTAATGCAGAAAGCCAATCACAGCACCATAATTATATCCAAAAGTAGGCACTTGTGTCCTTCATCAGGGACATTTCCAATCCATGCTACCCAATGAAATGTCTTTTATAGACACCTCTCTCTCATTTCTTCCTCCAAACTGATTCCTCACTTTCTTCCACCCAAAATAAAAGTATATGGTGAGTCACAGCATTATTGATGAATGTTCAGTAGGGAGGATTTTAGGAGCAGTGAAAAATATAAATAATTGGTTCTACACTGGAATTTAATTGGTTCTACACTGGAATTAATGGTGAAGCCAGGAAGATAAATACAGCACAATTAATTGCATTCAAGCAAGATTAACAAGAGTATTGTTCTATGGAAAAAGAAAAATCAACAGAGTTAATGAAAATTCAGCAATATCTTAGTGGAACTAGTAAATAAATAAATATATCTCTATATGTTTAATTAAAAGCAAGACTCAATTATGTCTCGTTTCTTACTGAGCTGCTTAATTCAAGAAAGTCTAATGTTAAACGAGAAAATCAACTCAGGACACCTTTTCATCTGCATTTAATTAAGACTTCTGTGTCTCAGACAAGCTTTTGAGACAGGTAGTGGCAAGTGTGTACTTAAGAATCTCGAATGAACTCGCTTCAGCTTCCAGTTTACAGGTCTTTAGATTTCCTGTTTGGGTACAGAAATCTCCTAATAGTATTGCAACTGTAAAGCCCCTTCCTCTATTACCTTCATTTTGTCATTTTGATAAAAAGATACCACTTCAGACTTAAAAAGTAAAGCTTAAAGCTATAGCTAAAAATTTTAGTATGTTCTTTTTTTTCTAATAATAAAAGCAACACAGAAATCTTCAACAATGCATTTACATGAGGTTTTGTTTCAGTTCAACTTAATTTCTTGCAATGTTTTAGGTCTTACAGAAAGCATTAAAGATCAGATTTTGGGAAGAAGATCTGGGAGGTCATTTCTCACCTGTGTTGTTCCCAGTCTCTGGGATGTAAGGCCAGATAATTGGAGATGGAGCCTGATGTAATAATGGCAGAAGCAAAGTGCACAATAAATGCAGAGTGCTTGAATCATTCCAAAGACCAATCCCCCACCCCGCCCAGTCCATGGAAAAATTGTCTTCCACAAAACTGGTCCCTGCTGCCAAAAAGTTTGGAGACAGCTGGTTAACACTTCTCTACAGTCAGTTCTTCTAAGTTGTTTTCTCTGTACCTGCTAAGAGTCCAAGGTGAATTCGAGTTATTCCTCTTTGCTGAGTTCATCTCCAAGGTGATGGAATGGAATAAGGGGCAGAAGTCCCTCTCCGGAGAGGTACTGAAGAGGGGGTGCCCTGAAAATTCCAGTGAGGCTGGAAAGCATGCACACAGAGCAGGAAGTAACTGTGTCTGGCCCTGGGGCTCTGTGTTGTCCTTTCTAAATCATTCTGTGCTTCATGTCCTCTCACTTGGCAAGAATATTGCCAGGACTGGTGAAGAGACAAGTGAGGTAACTGTCAAATACCTCAAAATCCTTGGAAGAAAGATGCTGTGGTATAAATCAAAGTCATTTCTCATTTCAGTATTAATTATGCAAGCCTCTTTCTTTTCTTCAACCTACAAGGTCTTTTTTCATCTTTCGTGAAGGTCTCATTGCTCACCAGTTTCCACAGGGGAAATAACATTATTGGCAACTCTACTGAGTACTTGTTCCCGGCCAGGCACCATGCAAAGGCCTAAGGATACAGCTGCAATGACAGACACAATCCTCCAAGCTGGCCTATATATTTAGTAAGTTTCTCACTTTCTCTGAGCCATGATCCCTTTATTTGTAACATAGAAAAAAAAATTTTTTTTAGATAGGTATCATGCCTTCCAGAAATTTTTTGAGGATTACTTGAGGTAATGTATATAAAATGTCTAGTGGAATATAACTAAGAGTCTAATCATGTTACTTCTCACAACCCCATCATAAGCAAGAAAAGGAAAAAAAAAACTGAATTCACACATTTCCTCATTTCTTAACAATTTAAAAAATAGATTGTTGTTTGATAGAAAGTTCAAGGTCTTCATTTAAAAGAATACGTCATTTAGGATGAAACAGCAGATCACAGGTTAGAGATCACAGGACCAGAATCTTTAAGCCACTCTTTCCCTCCCAGGATACATTCTATCAGAAAAAGCAAATCATTCGCCTGAGTCAAAAGTGTGTGACTTTTCATCTCAAGATAGCGGAAACCCCTGAGCCGAAAGGATGGAGGGAGAGACCTTGGGAGGTTGAGCCAGAGTCTCTGCAGAGCCAGTGCCCAGCTCCTTGGCTGACCTGGGGGAGCAGCTCTGTGAACTGGGGGAGACCAGCTCTGCCAGGGTGGCCTGCAAGTTGAATTTGCCTGGCCTGACCTATTGGTGTTCCCAGGCTCTGGGGACAAAATAAGCAAGAAGCCTTTTTTGGAGAGATGTCAGGAAATTTTTGTTCACTTCCAGGAGAGAATATTTAAAAGTTCCTCCCCACCTCTGTTTCCCTTTGCTATTTATGCAGCTCCAAACTGGTTTCCCCGATGGCTCAGTGGTAAAGAACCATCCTGCAGTGCAGGAGTCTCACGAGATGAGAGTTGATCCCTGGGTTGGGAAGATCCCCTGGAAGAGGGCGTGACAATCCACTCCAGTATTCTTGTCTGGAGAATTCTATGGACAGAGGAGCCTGGTGGGCTACAGTGCATGGGATGGCCGAGAGTCAGACATGACTGAAATGACTCTGCACACACGCAATGCCCATAACCTCCAGAGAAGGCCTGGAGGGCTAAGTGTGCCCTGTGTGGGCAGGCACAGCAGGAGACAGTAAACAGTGCTGGGCAGTGAGGTAGGAGTCCTGGAATTCATCCCTCAGCTGTCATCCACAAGCTGTGGGCCCACAGAGGTGTTGGGATATTTCTGCATTTCTTCTTCCTTCTGTGTAAAGTGAGGGGCTTGGCCTCCATGCCTAAAGGGCTCTCCCCAGCACAACTGGTCTGACATCACTCCCAGGAAGTCAGTGAGTCAGTGCAAATAGCAGGAGAGTGTTCCTTTTTAGTATCCATCATACGAGAAGCCAGGAGGTGGCCCACAGAAGGAACCAATGCCTCAGGGTGATAGAAAGACCCCAGGAAAGAAATTCTGCTGTGTAAAGGAGACTGAACCTCCGTCCAGCCCATGCCAGCCCCTGACATCCCCTAAGGACATGAAGCCCAAGTTAAGGTCAAAGACATAGCTTCCCTTAGTCAGTGAGGATTCCCAAAGCTCCAACTTCCCAGCTGCAAGAGGAGGCACACGTGGAATGTTAAATTTGGAATAATTTAGCAAGAACACTTCAACATTCAGAATACCGTGCAGAAGGTGGGATACAAACAGACCACAGACGGATAGGTTTTATGTGGTGTACACAAAGATTCAAACAACATGTGCACTATTAAAAGAAAAGAAGAAAAGGAAACTGTGAAAACAGGAGGCTCTCCATTAAAAAAAAATCTATATTTCCAGCATTTGTTAAATAAACACAGTAGAAGATCTGGCTACACTGGTTCCCATGCCCACCCACCAACAAAGGGCTCGGTGGCACAGCTCCTGGGTTTCCATAAGGTGCAATGTGATCCTGTAGTTTAGAATTTGTTTGTACTAGAGGAATAATTTCCCTGTGATCACAAATTCACGAAAAATGAGAAAACAAAACATATACATAAAGGACCACTTGTTTTACCCGCAAGTAGAGAAAGCACCATTGTGAAAGTGGGGGAGGTAGTTAATGCTTACTATGCAGACCCCAAGCATACTCCATTCATTTCCACTACCTGCCTAACTCACAAAGACAGTGAATTTCTTCTCCTCTCCCTGGAAAACCTGGAAGATGGAAATCTGCAGACAGTCTGCAGCTTTCTTCCAGACCTTCCTCTTCCAGAGGTATGTAAGGTCATGGTGGGGTGGGCTTGGCACAACCTTGGCAGGAGTCCTCTTATCTTAAGCCCTTTGTCATCATCTGTGGCAAACTTGACAAGTCTCATCCATCAGCCTTTGGGCAGGTAGGAATCTAGGAAATTAATCCATAGTTCATTTGCTTGATACTAATAACAGGGCTTTCTCTGATGACTTTCTCCTTCTTTCACACAAATGAGGAAATTTAGGCTCACACAGGTAAGTATCATACCCCAAGGGTGGCATCCCCGTATCAGCTGGTCTAGAAAGGGGATTGAGAGGGATCTTTTCCTTGTCCTTTCCCTGGGGACAGTGAGGTGCCCTTCCAACCCAGCCCTCCCTTGTTCTTCCAGCTCAAAGGCAACATGAGCATACATATATTGTAAGGCTGTAAGCTGGCCAGCTCCTCCCATCCTCTCCTGGTGTCACCCTCACTGAGCAGATGGGGTGGTGCTGGGAGAGGAGCCAGCTGGTCGGCATGCTGTGGACCTGCTGCCCATGGGATGGCCACTGCCAGCCGCCACCACCTGAGGCTGACTGCTGAGAGCCGGGGCTGGAGCCCTCAGCAGGCATGGACAAGGATAGGCCATCAGCTTGCCCAGGTTTCTAGGTAGGGCTGCTTGGTGCTGCCTGGACCCCAACCTAGAGGGCATTGGGAAAGGAGTAAATACTTATCCCAGCTCTGAAATGGAACTGAGAGCAAAAGCCAAATCAGTGCAGTCATGATACACAGAGGGTATATAAACATCCTAGCAAAAGAGCAACCCAGTAGCACTGGTGTGGGTGCAGCAACATTACAGCCCCAAATGTGGACTCTGGGTGGCCTTGCCTCAGTGGTAATCATCTACTCTATCCCTATCTGATGAGTGCCTACTCTGTGCTGGGTACCCAGAAGATACACAGTCCTCAGCATCCCTGGATGAGGCCACAGGAGCCACAGAGGAGCTTGTTTGTTGACCATGGGCCAGATCTGAAGAAAGTTCCAAGGCTTTTATGTCTGAAGTTCCAAGTCAGCGTGGAAGCAGCCAATTCACTTCCTATGGACTGAATGTGTCTCCTCCAAACTTGTATGTTGAAGCCTTGATCCCCCTATAATGGTATTTGGAGGTGGGGCCTTGGGAGGTGGCTAGAGTTAGATTAGATAACGAGGATGGGGCCTTCACGATGGGATTAGTGCCTTCAAAAAAGGGGAAGGTCAGTGTAGGCCTCAGCAAACCAGGAAGCTGGGTCTCACTAGACATCAGATCTGGGAAATCTGGTGGACCCCAGACCTTGGACTTCACAGTATATCCAGAACCATAAGAAGCAGATGTTTGTTATTTTAACTACCCAGTTGTGGTATTTTTGTTATGGCAGCCTGAGCTAAGATTTTTCTTCAGCAACAAATCCACCAAATGACGGTTTTGCAGAATGACCCCTTAACCTGTGAGCACCAGTCAGAAGGCTGGGCTAACATCTTCCATCCAGAGTATACAGGGGCCTGACCAGGAAAATGGTCAGAACTTGAGTTTCTAACTTCTAATACTGCATAGGTGCTCTTCTGTATGTTGTCATTCTATTTACTTCCGGAACTCAACAGTAGTTCCCCAAACATTTTATTCCTGAGGCATGTGAGGCTCAGAGAGGGTGAGAAACACATCCAAGGTCACTCAGTCGCTAACTGACGATCCACCCAGGATTCAGCCCAGTTCCTTCTGGCTCAAAGCTCCTTCTGTTCTCTGCAGCTGTGCCTGTAAAGATGGTGCTGTGGACACATTTTTTGGTCTCATACTGTTGAATTCACCTTGAATTCTTGGAAGAGTTTTAAACCAACTGCAAACACAATTTCTAAAGAATGTACCCATACTTACTCCTTGTGTTGATATCTTCTTCCAGATGACTGAGACATGTCTGATAAGACCAGATTAACCTATTTCAACTTCATGGCTGGATTCTGACACACTGTGGGGAAGGAAATATATAAAGGACAAAAACCTGCAGTTACACTGAACACAGTAATGTTTCCTCTTAGGAAATCTTCAGGTTGTACAACCAAATATTTCCTTAGAACTGAAAGAAAATAAGAATCGCCATTCTTCCTTGATTCCAAGATAAGTAGTTTGGGAAGTCTGAAAGCTGGGTGTCTCAAAGTCAATATGTCTTTTCTCCTCCCCACTCCAAGTGGACTTTGACCTTAAATCAAGAGATATCAAAAGCTGCAGTAAAAATAATTGTGTGTTTTAAAACCAATGATATCTTAGAAATAGGAAATATGAAATGATGATAAGTCTAGCCAGAACACTAATTTGTTTCTATATCCCCAATATATAGTGGGCAGTATGATTTCAATATGTTTGTGAAAAGGACAAATATCTCAACAAAATAGACACTGACTTTTTTTTTAATTAGAAAAAGTTTCAAACATATACCAAAGTAGATAATGTACTCTAGTGAACTCTCATCACCCAATGTCAAGATTTTCAACTCAGGTGATTTTGTTTCCTCTTCCACTCCCTCCCCAACCCAGGTCATTTTGAAGAAAATCACAGATGTCAGGGTATTTCACTGATAAAACGTATCTGTATATATTTGTAAACAACCATGACTTATGCTTTTAAAAAACAATGATGACAGGATCATCACACTTCCTAACATCACTGCTAACAATCCCTGAATGCCATCTCATATCCATTTAGCGTCTGCAGTTCCCTGTTGTTGCTGGTTAGTCACTAAGTTGTGTCCTACTTTGTGGCCCCATGGACTATAGCCCGCTAGACTCCTCTGTCCCTAGGATATTCCAGGCGAGAATACTGGAGCAGGTTGCCATTTCTTACTCCAGGGGATATTCCAGAGCCAGGGATTGAATCTATGTCTTCTGCATTGCAGGCAAATTTTTAATGTGGAGAGACCCTCTCCCTTTTCCTTTGTGGTAGTTTATTTGCCCCAGGATCCAAACTAGGTTTATACTTTTTTCTGTTGGTTGTGTTGTTATTGTTGAAGAACCCAGGTCTTTTGTCTGGTTGAATTCCCCACAGTTTGGCTCTGTGGGTGGCATGCCCATGATGTTGTTTAATAGGCTTCCTTTTCTCCCCAATTTCTTATAAAGTGGTGTTCAGAGTTGGAGGTTTGTGCAGACTTAGTTTGGGGTTTGTAGTATTTCCATTATGAGGTTCATCATACCTGACTGTCTCTATCTTTGGATGTCATGAGCTATGATGATAATTGCTTAGGTCATATCATCACTTTTGAGATGACTTTCTCATTTACTAGAACTACCCCCAAAAATATACATCAAAAATCAAGAATCTGAGACATTGGATATGTTACTATTGAGTCGAAGATCCTGTCGGTTACTAGTCAGAGTGATTCCCTTGGCTTGGCCCAAAGAACAGGGGCTCCAGCACAGCTGTCTGCAAGGATTTGAGAGCTGTGTACCTGGGCAACCTTACCTTAACAAAAGCAGCGTCATACAAACTTGTATTTTTACAAAAGAGAGAGAGGAGGAATGGGGGCTGTCGTCGTTGTTCAGTCGATAAGTTGTGTCCAGCTTTTTGTGACTCCCATGGACTGCAGCATGCCAGGCCTTCCTGTCCTTCAGCATCTCCCAGATAGCATCACCAGTTCAATGGACATGAACTTGGGTGAACACCAAGGGTTGTAGGAATTGCTATAAAATAATCATTTCTATAGTTTTATGTGTGCTGCTAGAATATTTAAATGTATACATAAACATGCAGTGTGAGAGTCCCTCTAGCTCTTGCTCAAGGATCACGTGTTATGTGCTCAACAGGGCAGCATTTCTTATGCATTTCCATTACTTTGAGCAGCACAAAGAGTGGTGACCTCAAGCAGCTAGTCTTTCCCTCTGCCCCAGCAAGGTACTTTTATACTGGGTGTAAGCTCATTTCCCCTAGTTAATCAATCATATTAAGTCCCATTTGCTGTTTGAAAACTCACTCTGTGTGCACACAGAGCAACAAGGGGAAACGGGGCTCTCACAGGTACCCAGCACCCTGGTAAAGAGTCCGGTGGGTGAGTAGACCTCCTGGAAACCTCGATAGGGTCCAGGGCAGCTGCCCAGACCAGAGCAGTCACTATCAGCGTGCCTCTGCACCGTCAGTTCTTTCTGTCCATTTCTCTTTCCCAGTGTAGACTAGCTTTGCTATGCTAGTCGATGCTCTATTCTGCATCTCTCTGTGGGTGAAATAGGCATTCAAATGTCTAACACAGTCAGCAAATGCTTTCAAACTTTTTTGGCCATTGTTTAATAGATTTTCACAAACATGCAGATGTGGAGGTGAATGTACATGCTGTAATATAGATATATAGTTATGCACACAACTAATCTTTCAAACTAAATGTCATCTAACTAAACACCATCATCTTTGTGTGATATACTTTGATATTTTCTTTTCTATTCTTTTATTTTAAAAAACCAATACATTACTGTAACGTAAAATTTAAAAAAGTTTAAAAAAATGCTGGTTATAATCCACTAATGGCTTCCCAGGTGGCACTGAGTGGTAAAGACCTCACTTGACAGTGCAGGAAACTGAGAGACTTGGGTTCGATCCGTGAGTCCGGAAGATCCCCTGGAGAAGGGCATGGTAATCTTCCTGGGCACAGAAGCAGGCTACAGTCAGTCCATAGGGTCACAAAGAGTGGGACATGACTGAAGCAATTTAGCATGCACATGTGCAATACACTAAATTTATTTCAAAACCTGTTGATGGGTCATAACTTTCATCTCGAAAAGCATCCCCTACAGTGAAGGTAGAGATCAAAGGCATCAGAGTAAAGTTCTCCGGAGCTTGACTGATTTATTATTACACTGTGAATTAAGTCAGAAATTAGAACCTGTTTATATTTGTCACGTAATAGCACATTACAAGCTCCACATTAGGTGACCAGACAGCCCTTTGGCTGTACTTTGTGATCAGGTTAATCTGGGGAGTGAATCTATCAGGGAGAGAGAAGCCCTGCAGGCCTGCGAGCTGCCCGGAAGCCCTGCCTCTCCCATTGTTACCGTGATGGATCTGCACTTCCAAACAGTAATCACCCATCACATGAACCCAATTCTATTTTTCTAGCTCAACAGGGCTCAGTGCACTCTCTGAAGCTACAAAGGGGAGAAAATACTCCCTCCAATCTTTCTGCATGATGAATTCTTCCACCTCTACATAAAGCCGTGCTTACAGGCCTGTCTTATGGGCTTTTGAATGTCCCAACAATGACAAAAAAGAAAGAAAGAAAAAAAACAACTGGGTAGGAGAACAATAATGCTGCAGCCAGCTCATATTGCCTTACATTTTTCACCTCTTTCCTTGTAAGAGCTCTCAGCTCTAGGGGCAAAAAAAAAAAAAGATAAGAGGAAAGAAAAACCTACACAGTATCAATAAGTTTACCCTTGAGATTAAGTCACTTTCTCAGATGGCGTTTTCACATCATAAATGTTTTATGCATTTGTGCTTAGATTTTAAGATATTAGATAAGAAATCAAATTTCCCTCCAGCTTTTATTCAGCACCATCCCCTCACATACAAACACACACATACACACATGGAAACTGGCTCCTAATGTCAGAGTTAATTTCTCATTTACCAGGAGCATGGAGCTTTTTCTACAGAGTATGATCAACCTAGAGGTATTGGTGTGTGAGTTTAATAATATTTTTGATAACTAGGAAGGAGGAAATAACCCATGAGTCATGAAAAACCTGGATGTTTGTTTATCTTGAACTAAATCTGCAAGGAAATAAAATTACTCTGGTAGCTAAGACTGCACACTCACATTCTTTTGTTTGAATTAATTATACTTAACTGCTCTATAATGTCCTGATTAATTATTTCCTGTTCCAGTCAATTGATTGTGCATTTTTGATATGAAACTTGCAGCATGATGAGAATCTTGGACCTATTTCTCATCTTGCTTGAGGGCTCCCATAGAGCTGATCTGAATGACTAGCTTCAGAGGAAGCCAGCATCTCCACCAGCACCCTAGGAGGGCTGTGTCACAGCACAAGCAGTGGCAGGGCAACTGCATTTTTGGCCCAGAGCATGGACCTAATGCTTATGCATGGGCAGCAGTAAACCAGAGCTTTAAATGCTGCACCATGTGTGAGAAGGACAAGCCCCACTCTGCGCAGGCACTGTGTGTCTTGTCTCCCATCAGCAGACTCTCCAGAGTGAGGGGCTCTACACAGGAGGATGGACATGACTAGATAGGTCCTGGAGACAGGAGAAGCTGCATGTATCATTTTCTTATCACAGCTATAACAGATTACCACTGAAGGAGGAAACAGACAGAACAGGCTCCTTCTTGAAAGCAGGACTCCATCTTGGGCCAGACTGTGGGCTTTGAGCTCTATGCTCAGTATCTATGGAAACGACATACGAACTGGAAAACCAGGCCCCCTGGATGGAACCCCAGGGCTCGTAGCTAGACTCTCTGTTGCCTAAAAGAATACCCTAATTATCAGTGTAACCGAATAGAACCATAAATTCTATGATGCTTACTGGGGTATGACCACAGGCCTATTGATAATTGTCCACTGTTAACTCCCTAGGCTTAAGGCATATGAATCACGGGTTACCTTTGATTGTATCTTTCTTTTCCTTTGTTCAGACTAGTTTCAGGGAATTTGGGGAGGTGGGTTTGGGCACGTACACTTAGGGTATATAAAGTTTTCAGAAAAACTGGTCAGGGTCCTTGGCTAAGAGGAGACTCTGCCTGGGGCCCGCCGGTGTAATAAACTGCTCTCCACTATCTGCATGTCCTTCTGAGGGAGTTTGTTTCCCGGAACGCGTGGCTACACCACCACCAGCTTAGTGATGTCATAGCATACAAACTTACCATCTTAGAGTTCTCTGTTTTAGAAATCCTGTGTCCGGATGGGAGTAGAGCTGCGTTTCTTCTAAGGGCTCTAGGGCACAGTCCGTTGTTTTGCTCTCTCCAGCTTCTAGGGGCTCCTGTCTCCTCCCTCCCAGAAAAGCCAGCAGAGAAGCATCTTCCAATCTCTTTCTCTGACCTCTTGCTTCTGTCATTTTAACTCTTTCTGTCACTTTCCTGCCTCTCTGCTTTTCTTCTAAGAAGCTTTGTGATTATATTGGGTTCAGATAATCCCCAACAATCTTCCATCTCAAGATTCTTAACCACATCAGTCCCTTGGTACATTGTCACAGGTTCAGCGATTAGGATGTGGACTTCTTTTGGGGGACACTCTTCTACCTTTTGCACGAAGAATCCAGATGGAAAAAAAGCCAGTGTAGGTCAGGCCTGAGCTGCTCCAGTGGCAAGGCATGTTTAACTAGTCCTGCACCAGGCACCAGGGAGAGGGGCTAGAATAGAAGTCAGGAGGTGCGAGTTTAATTCTTGGTAAGAGGACTTAAAGTATATCCCAAGGCCTGCTTGCCTTTTACCTTGGTTAAAAGTTGATTCGCATTCATCATGCCCTAAAACCATTCATGTAGCAATTACTACAATGGCCCAAGATACCAAATTAGCTTGTACACGTGCACTGAAAGACAGCAGAGAGGTAACACAGAGGACCTGAACACTGGGAGTGCCCCGGGCATGAAATGACTACCATCAACAGCAAAGTTGATTGAACACAGGGATGCAGTAAGCAGTTTATCCCAAGCTACAGTTAACATTCACACATTTCAAGGAAGACTGTCAGAGTGGGGAAGGTTAACAAGCTTTGGAGTGGAGAGGTGCAAAAGGTCAGGGTGGGCCGGGCCCTCACCACCTCTCTTTCCCCGACAAATCCACTGAGCTCGTCCCCGAAAAGAGATGGACACATCAGACACATAGCCTGAGGTCCTGAACTCCTCAGGTCATGTAGCTAACTGCTCTTTCCTCTGATTCCAGGCTTGCCATGAAACCCTGGGATAATTGGGCTTCCCAGGGAGGCCCCCATGCAGGGAGAGGGACGAGCTGTCAATCTTTGGTCCGCTTGACAGATCAACTTTGTTTCTCATAGAAAATTAACAAACCAGAGTACCGACTTGCATATATTAATGCCTTGAGAGTTTAGTTGGCATGAGTCAGCACCTCAAAGCTGTCAGTCTCTGGTCTGTGTGAAGGACACATACTCACAAAAATTAGCAAACAGTTATGCTTGTTTACATTTAGTAATGCCTTAGGAGTTTCTTTAAGATGAATCAGTGTCTAAACACTGATCCATTCTGAGGTACCTCCCCTCAATCTGTCCCCCACTCCCAGCACATGTCCCAACCCTCATTCTGGGCCACGTCCTGGCGCATCTCCTCTCATTCACACAGAGCACACCATGCAAGGTGACTTTGGAGCTGGCCAACCCTGCAGCACTGCCCTGGGTCACCCCCAAGCATTCTTCAGGGTGTCGCTTAACTGCTGCTTCTTTTAAAAGCTTTTTGTAACCCTTCAGTATTCTTCAGACATCCCTGCTTTTTGTTTGAAGAATCCTGCACTTTCCTCTCTTCACCCTCATTTGGCATCTTTCCCACCACAAGAGGAACCAGGGGAGTTTTACTCATTTTGAGATGCCCAGCGCCTAGCATAATAACTGGCACAAAGTAGGTACTCAATGAATATTTATTGAACAAATGAGTAAATGTACACTCACCCCTGGTGCTTCTTTTCATCCACTAGAGAGTGGAAAACAGATGCTAACACACCAAAAGATTCAAGAGTAGATAGTATAAATTTTTTTTTTTTTTTAAGAAAACAAGATAGTATAAATTAAAAGAAAGGTCACATCAAGATAGCAGAGATGCCTTTGTGGAGCTAACAGGAGGCTGTCTTCCCAGGAGCCTTGGACAGACAGCCCATGAGGGTGACAGCCCGATGGTGACAAGACGAGACTGCTGCAGTGACAGGCAGCAATAAGGCATCCCTAACACACAGTCAGACATTTCTATCTGAATGTCCTGACAATACCACAACTCTACTCGTCCCAGAGCAAGCTCACAGTCTTTTTTAATCTCTATGACCTCCAAGTGTTCTTATTTCTGGGTGTTTCCCAGGATCCTAACTTTGGAGTTAAGATTTCTCTGTCTTAAGTTCATACCACTTGATAAAGCAAACACTGAGATGGGTTTCTCATGTTACTGCTGCCTGAATTCCAAGTCACATCAAGTCCCCCACCTGGGCGACTGTAAAAAGTGTCTTGAGTTACCTTCCAGTTTCTGGCCTCTCACTTTTTCTTACCTAGGCGTGCGTGTGCTCAGTTGCTTTAGTCGTATCCAATTCTTTGTGACGCTGTGAACTGTAGCCCGCCAGTCTCCTCTGTCCATGGGATTCTCCAGGTGAGAATACTGGAGTAGGTTGCCATTCCCTACTCAGGGGATCTCCTCCACCCAGGGCTTGAATCCATGTCTCCTGTGTCTCCTGCCTTGCAGGCAGATTTTTACTGCTGAGCTGCAGGGGAAGCCCTTTTCTTGTTTATACTGAATCTCAAACACTTTTTTCAAAAACAAATACCCGGGGTCAGGGGAGGTACAATGGTTAAGATTCCCAGTTTCTAATGCAGGGGACGTGGGTTTGATCTTTGGTCAGGGAACTAAGATCCCACATGCTCGCCGCATAGTGCAGCTTAAAAAAAAAAAAAGAAAAACACCCAAATACCACTTATTATTATTTTGACCACACCAAGCGGCATGAAGGGTCTTAGTTCCCCACTAAGGATCAGATTTTTGCTCCCTGGAGTGGAAGCTCAGAATCTTAACCACTGGACTGCCAGGGAAGTCCCAGTATCACGTTTATAATCTCATTTCCTTCCTTTTCTGATACCCTTCCAGCACACTGTCAGCAGAGGGTCCTAGCCCCACACCGCGGCCCTATCTTGTCCACCCTGTCTCCTTCTGCTTCACAGCCAACCCCTGACACTCTTCCAGGCCATTTCTCCTCCCCCCCAGGGGAGGCAAATCCTACCCTCTCCTTCCAGATGCCCAGGGCCTCTAGCCTCTTCCCTTCTCTTTCTCCTGTTTGACCTCGTCTATACTTCACAGGTCAGCTTAAGTCTCAAGGCTTTCATAAAAATCCCTTAATTATCTCAGCACACAGAGCAGACTGGGTGTTGAAAGGACTTAGACCTCAGAACACTGCCCTCTTTGCAGCTCAGGTAAACGAGGCTGATGGACAGAGACTCAACTCCCTTCCTGAAGCTGTCACTTTTCCTTAACGGTTTGTCACAGTGCTTAGTCATTATCCCACCACCTGAGTTCTCACTGCTTCCCGTCTTCCCGACCAAGCAGCCTGGCTCCAAGAGGATAAGGAGGTCAGTGTGGCTTCTTCTGTCACAACCTCAACTTCTCACTCTGTGGCAGGTTTAAAAGGTTCTCAGTAAATGACTCCTATTGAAAGAAACCCAGAGAAAGTGGGTCACAGCGAGTGTAAGGTAATGAAAGTACAGGAGAAAGAATTTGACTGCGGGTCTTCTCAATCACTGCCAGGTAACAAGTGGCCTAATTTTCAGTGACCCATCCCAACTTTCAACCGTCAGGCAACCTGGTCTAACACAACACTTTTACAGGCTGGTCCCTTGGCGCTTGAAGGAGCTGACGGCCAGAGGCTATTTGCTGAGCACACTCCTCATAGCTAGACAGTGGAGCAGGGTGAGTAATGGTCCCACGAAGTAAAAACATCCACTTCTTAAACCCATAGTTATGACTTTTTTCAGAAAAAGGATATCAAGATGTAATTAAGGATCATGATAGGAGATCATCCTGGATTATGCAGGTTGGTCTTAAATCTGATGACATGTCCATATAAGGGACAGAAGAGCAGACAAGACAGCGATGAGAAGGCCACGTGAAGATAAACACACAGATTGGAGTTATGCAGACACAAGCCTGGAGCCAACAGCAGCTGGAAGAGGCCTGGATGGATTAAACCTAGAGCCTTCAGAGGGCATGTTGTCCTGCTGATACCTTGATTTCAGACTTCTGACCTCCAGAACTGTGAGAGAATACATTTCTATTGATTTAAGTTACCTAGTTCCTGGGACTTTGTTTCAGCAGCCTTAGGACAGTCTTACAAACAGCAAGTGCTTCCTGGAAGAAAGACCTGGGAAGCCCATCTGTCTTCATCCACGCTGTCCACAAAGACGTTCATGGAGCCATCAAGCATTAACAGGTCTGGGTAACCTGATAGTCTGGGTGCTGGGAGAGTATTCATTCGCAGGATGCAGGGTGTACCCAGAGGAGAAACTCTCGTCCAGTCAGTGTTAGAATGGGGGTGGGGGCAAGAGGAAAGGGGCAAAGAGAAGCAAAGGAAGTGTTCAAGGAAGGCTTCTGGGAGGAAAAGACTCTGCAGTGAGCAGTTAGCTGGGTGAGGGGTGGGAAGAGCTGTCACACAGGTGGCAGAGCACAGCAGTCACTGTTAACAGAGAACCAAGTGTGCGGCAAGGAGGCCAGGAGTCTAGGTACAGGTCGAGTCTCTGGGGGCTTTGTACACCATGGTAAGAAGTGCAGACTTTTTCTTAGAGATTGTCAGCTGGGGAAGTAGCAACGCATGTCTGGGCATGTGTGTTTGCATTTCTTGGTTGTCACTGTAAATGAGAAAGACTCTTTCTTTCTTCCCTTCTAGGTTCTTTTGCTGGCTTAATAGTTAAATTGACATATGATAGATCAACAGGACTAAAATCTAATTTAATTGTACATATGTACAGAAACTTATAAAAATATGAGATGCAAAGAACTGACCAAAGCAGGCAGCTTTTATATCTTTTAGACAAAGAAACAATAAATTTGTGAGGAGCTGGCAAGGCAAAGGGATTCAGGGTTGGGATCAATTCAGTTTAGTTCAGACCTCAGTCACATCCGACTCTTTCCAACCCACGGACTGCAGCATGCCAGGCTTCCCTGTCCATCACCAACTCCCAGAGCTTGCTCAAACTCTTATCCATTGAGTTGGTGATGTCATCCAACATCTCATACTCTGTCATCACCTTCTCCTCCTGCCTTCAATCTTTCCCAGCATCAGAGTCTTTTCCAATGAGTTAGTTCTTGGCATCAGTGGTCAAAGTATTTGAGCTTCAGCTTCAGTATCAGTCCTTCCAGTGAATATTCAGGACTGATTTCCTTTAGGATTGAGTGGTTGGATCTTCTTGAAGTCCAAGGGACTCTCAATGGTCTTCCCCAAAACCAAGTTCAAAAGCATCAATTCTTCGGCGCTCAGCTTTTGTGGGGCCTTAAATGGGAAACCTCAGAGAAAAAAAAAAGGGGAGGGCCAGTTTGACAGTTGGAAACAGTTGGTTTGACAGTTGGAAACCCTTGGAAACTAAGATGTTGCCAGGCAGAAGTGATAGGGGCGGGGTCTATGTTTGTCAAAGTTTTTGATTGGCTCTCTTGATTTCCATGCAAATGAGGATTTGACCTTTAACATGATTGGTGCCACTGAAGGCACATAATGACTTGACCTTTAATGTGATTGGTGCAACTATGGTAAGTCCCTTCTAAACCACCCCCTGCTTGCCTATATAAGCTGGGTGTTTGTAGCAATAAAGTGGAACCGCTTCGAGGGAACCCCTGTCGCGTCTGATTGTCTCTCATTGGCCGAGGGGGCTGGGTTGGCGGACAGCAGGCTCACCTCTCCTCGGGAACCCCTCGGCTTTGCTGAGGGAAGTTCCACTGCCTCCACTCTTTCTGTGGAGCGCGCCCCCAGCAAGCTTTCTTTACAGTCCAACTCTCACATCCATACATGACTTCTGGAAAAACCATAGCTTTGACTAGATGGACTTTTGTTGGTAATGTCTCTGCTTTTTAATATGCTGTCTAGGTTTGTCGTAGCTTATCTTCCAAGAAGCAAGTGTCTTTTATTTCTTGGCTGCAATCATCATATGCAGTGATTTTGCAGACCTAGAAAAAGTTTTTCATTGTTTCCATTGTTTCCCCATCTATTTGCCCTGAAGTGATGAGACCAGATGTCTTGATCTTAATATCTTGAATGTTCAGTTTTAAGCCAACTTTTTCACTCTCCCGTTTCACTTTCATCAAGAGACTCTTTAGTTCCTCTTCACTTTTCTGCCATAAAGGTATTATTACCTGTATATCTGAGGTTATTGCTATTTTTCACACAGTCTTGATTCCAGTCTGTGCTTCATCCAACCCATCATTTGGCATGATGTACTCTGCATATACAGTGGAAGTGAGAAATAGATTCAGTGGGTTAGATCTGATAGACAGAGTGCCTGAAGAACTATGGATGGAGGTTCATGACACTGTACGGGAGACAGGGATCAAGACCAAGAAAAAGAAATGCAAAAAAGCAAAATGGTTGTCTGAGGAGCCCTTACAAATAGCTGTGAAAAGAAAAGTGAAAGACAAAGGAGAAAAGGAAAGATATACCCATTTGAATGCAGAGTTCTAAAGAATAGCAAGGAGAGATAAGAATGCGTTCTTCAGTGATCAATGCAAAGAAATAGAGGAAAACAACCAAATGGGAAAGACTAGAGATCTCTTCAAGAAAATCAGAGATACCAAGGGAACATTTCAAGTGAAGATGGGCTCAATAAAGGACAGAAATGGTATGGACCTAACAGAAGCAGAAGATATTTAGAAGAGGTGGCAAGAATACACAGAAGAACTGTACAAAAGAAGATCTTCATGACCCAGATAATCATGATGGTGTGATCACTGACCTAGAGCCAGACATCCTGGATGTGAAGTCAAGTGAGCCACTACAAGCAAAGCTAGTGGAGGTGGTGGAATTCCAGTTGAACCATTTCAAATCCTAAAAGACGATGCTGTGAAAGTGCTGCAGTCAATATGCCAGCAAATCTGGAAAACTCAGCAGTGGCCACAAGACTGGAAAAGGTCAGTTTTCATTCCAGTCCCAAAGAAAGGCAATGCCAAAGAATGCTCAAACCACACATGCTAGCATGTGCACTCATCTCACATGCTAGCAAACTAATGCTTGAAATTCTCCAAGCCAGGACATGAACCATGAATTTCCAGATGTTCAAGCTGGATTTAGAAAAGGCAGAGGAACCAGAGATTAAATTGCCAACATCCGCTGGATCATCCCAAAAGCAAGATTTCCAGAAAAACATCTACTTCTGCTTTATTGACTATGCCAAAGCCTTTGACTGTGTGGATCACAGTAAACTGTAGGAAATTCTTCAAGAGATGGGAATACCAGACCACCTGACCTGCCTCTTGAGAAATCTCTATGCAGGTCAAGGAGCGACAGTTAGAACTGGACATGGAACAACAGACTGGTTCCAAATAGGAAAAGGAGTCCGTCAAGGCAGTATACTGTCACCCTGCTTATTTAACTCATATGCAGAGTACATCATGAGAAACACAGGGCTGGAAGAAGCACAAGCTGGAATCAAGATTGCCAGGAGAAATATCAATAACCTCAGATATGCAGATGACACCACTCTTGTGGCAGGAAGTGAAGAACTAAAGACCCTCTTGATGAAAGTGAAAGAGGAGAGTGAAAAAGTTGGCTTAAAGCTCAACATTCAGAAAATGAAGATCATCGCAACTGGTCCCATCACTTCATGGCAAATAGATGAGGAAGCAGTGGAAACAGTGGCTGACCTTATTTTTCTGGTCTCCAAAATCACTGTAGATATTGACTGCAGCCATGAAATGAAAATATGTTTGCTCCTTGGAAGAAAAGCTATGACCAACCTAGACGGCATATTAAAAAGCAGAGATATTACTTTACCAACAAAAGTCCATCTAGTCAAAGCTGTGGTTTTTCCAGTAGTCATGCATGGATGTGAGTGTTGGAGTATAAAGAAAGCTGAGTGTCAAAGAATTGATGCTTTTGAGCTGTGGTGTTGGAGAAGACTCTTGAGAGTCCCTTGGACTGCAAGGAGATCCAACTAGTCCATCCTAAAGAAAATCAGTCCTGAATATTCATTGGAAGGACTGATGTTGAAGCTGAAACTCCAATACTTTGGCCACCTGTTGTGAAGAACTAACTCATTGGAAAAGACCCTGATGCTGGGAAAGATTGAAAGCAGGAGGAGAAGGGGATGACACAGGATGAGATGGTTGGATGGCATCACCGACTTGATGGACATGAGTTTGAGTAGGCTCTGGGTGTGGGTAATGGACAAAGAAGCCTGGAGTGCTGCAATCCATGGGATCTCAAAGAGCAACTGAACTGAATTCTCTGTATTCTTGCCACCTCCTCTTAATATCTTCTGTTTCTGTTAGGTCCATACCATTTTGTCCTATATTGTGCCCATCTTTTCATGAAAGGTTCTCTTGGTATCTCTAATTATCTTGAAGAGATGTCTAGTCTTTCTCATTTTAATGTTTTCCTCTATTTCTTTGCATTGATCACTAAGGAACGATTTTTTATCTCTCCTTGATATTCTTTGGAACTCTGCATTCAAATGGGTATATCTTTCCTCCTTTGCCTTTCATTTCTCTTTTCTCAGCTATTTGTAAGTCTTCCTTAGACAACCATTTTGCCTTTTTGCATTTCTTTTTCTTGAGGATGGTTTTGATCACTGCCTCCTGTACAATGTTATGAACCCCCATCCATAGTTCTTCAGGCACTCTGTCTATCAGATCTAGTTCCTTGAATTTATTTTTCACTTCCACTGTATAATCATAAGGGATTTGATTTAGGTCATACCTGAATGGCCTAGCGGTTTTCCCTACTTTCTTCAGTTTAAGTCTGTATTTGGCAATAAGGAGTTCATGATCTGAGCCACACTCATCTCCCAGTCTTGTTTTTTCCTGACTGTACAGAGCTTCTCCATCTTCAATTGCAAAGAATGTCATCAATCTGATTTCAGTATTGACTGTCTATGTGTAGAGTCATCTCTTGTGTTGTTGGAAGAGTGTTTGATATGACCTGTGTGTTCTCTTGGCAAAACTCTGTTAGCCTTTGTCCTCCTTCATTTTCTATTCCAAGTCCAGATTTGCCTGTTACTCCAGGTATCTCTTGACTTCCTACTTTTGCATTCCATTCTCCTATGATGAAAAGGACATTTTTTTTTTTTTGGTATTAGTTCGAAAAAGTCTTGTAGGTCATCATAGAGCCGTTCAACTTCATCTTCTTTGGCATTAGTGGTTGTGGCATAGATTTGTTATACTGAATGGCTTGCCTTGGAAACAAACAGATCATTCTGTTGTTTTTGAGACTGTACAAAAGTAATGCATTTCAGTTTCTTTTGTTGCCTATGAGGTCTACTGCATTTCTTCTAAAGGATTCTTGCCCACAATAGTAGATATAATGGTCATCTAAATTAAATTTGCCCATTCCAGTCCATTTAAGTCTACTGATTCCTAAAATGTCAATGTTCATCCTTGCCATCTCCTGTTTCACCACTTCCAATTTACCTTGATTCATGAACCTAATATTCCAGGTTCCTATGCGATACTACTCTTTACAGCATAGGGCTTTACTTTCATCACCAGTCACACTCACATCTGTGTGTTGTTTTTACTTGGCTCAGCCTCTTCATTTTTTCTGGAGCTATTTCTCCACTCTTCTCTAGTAGTGTATTGGGCACCTACCAACCTGGGAATTTCATCTTTCAGTGTCATATCTTTTTTCTTTTCATACTGCTCATGAGATTCTCAAGGCAAGAATAGTGAAGTGGTTTGCCATTCCCTCTTCCAGTGGACCATGTTTTGTGATCCAAACATGGATTGTAAACTGATAAATAAATGAGAAGTTTTGTTTATATAGCTTTCTTGGCCCTTAACTTCCTATGTCTGGTATAAAGATAACTTTCTTCCTCCTGGTCCAGGGAGGGTACATTTTAAGGGGACTATTTATTTCCTGTTGTCAGGGGAACAAAAGAGGGTCAGAATGTCCTTGCACTGGTGTTTACAAAACAAATTTAATTCAATTAGTCAATGTGCCAAAATGGTGTATTGTGTTCTGCCCCCTCCTTAAAAGGAGCAGAACCCTGTGGGGCCCCGCAGGTACAAATTCTCTCTATGTCCCCCACTTCTTCTTTGTAGGAAACACACTCCATCCAGCCTCCTCAACCTTCCCTGAGTTTCACAGGGCAGATTCAAAGGGTTGCTTATCAGGGAAGAGAAAGAAAACAGAAACTAAGGAGTAGTAGTCAAGAAACAATAATGCTGCCCAGGGATAGGACCCTGGCTCCTCCTCAAGAAATATATGTATTTATTATGTATATATGTGTATATAATATATATGTGTGTATATATGTGTGTGTGTATAATATAAAACCTTTGGATTCTTTCTAAGAACCAAGGCCCCCACCCAGATTAAGGGTGGTAATTCCAGGCTGAGCACAAGATTTCTGGAGCACCACCCTGTTACCTCACCACCGACCAATCAGAAGAAAGTCTGCATACCATGTAAGATAAAGAAGATGCTGACCTCCTCACTAAATGATCTTCTCTTTAAAAACTTTTATGGTTGAACAAAATCTTTGGAGTTGGTTTTTGAACACAAGTCTGCCATCTTCCCATGTCACTGGCCTTCAGAGTAAAGCAACCATTCCATTCCTACCAGCACTTACCTCTTGAGCACTGGCTTTCATACTTGACCAGCTAGCTGAATTACAGTTCAGTAAAAGACAGTTACTCCTTGGGAGAAAATTTATGACCAATCTAGATAGCATATTCAAAAGCAGAGACATTACTTTGCCAACAAAGGTCTGTCTAGTCAAGGCTATGGTTTTTCCTGTGGTCATGTATGGATGTGAGAGTTGGACTGTGAAGAAGGCTGAGCGCTGAAGAATTGATGCTTTTGAACTGTGGTGTTGGAGAAGACTCTTGAGAGTCCCTTGGGCTGCAAGGAGATCCAAACAATCCATTCTGAAGGAGATCAACCCTGGAATTTCTTTGGAAGGACTGATGCTGAAGCTGAAACTCCAGTACTTTGGCCACCTCGTGCAAAGAGTTGACTCATTGGAAAAGACTTTGATGCTGGGAGGGATTGGGGGCAGGAGGAGAAGGGGACGACAGAGGATGAGATGGCTGGATGGCATCACGGACTCGATGGACATGAGTCTGAGTGAACTCCGGTAGTTGGTGATGGACAGGGAGGCCTGGCATTCTGTGATTCATGGGGTGGCAAAGAGTCGGACACAACTGAGCAACTGAACTGAACTGAACTGAACACTCCTCAGCACAAAGAGATTTTCTATCAGCATTTAATAGCATGCTTACAGAGATGCTTAATTTCCTGCAATGTGAAGAGACAGTCCAGCACAATGAAGCCCTTCTTCTCCCTCCCAAACTTTCAAAATAGCCCTACCCAGTTGAGAAAACTGCTGGCAATAATAGAAAACCCCTGAAGGGGTTTAAGCATGGAACTGACAAAATTGAGAACTGCAGACAGATGGCTGTGGTACAATGGGAGTGTAAGATTCAGAAAGACAGAGGTAGCGTGTTAAGAAAAATTAGGAGGCCACAGTTCAAGTACAATGAAAGTGTGAAAAAGATGAAAACTTGAGCCAGCTGGGAAGGAAGGATGGCAGGAGAGAGTAGGGGAGGGAATTGGGAGGCAAATTCAGCAGATATTTGGGTTAAAAATGCATGAATTTGCATTTGAATAAGAGATTGCATCTCAAATTTCTAGTATAGAGGTGTCACTAACATATATAAAGAAAGAAAAAGTTATCAGATCATAATTCAATTTGGAGATTGTTGATATGCCTATGAGATAGCTAAATAGAAATGCCCATTAGGCAGTTGAAATCTACTAACGTTTAAAGGACAGTGTGAACATTGTAATCTCGAAGGAGAGTATTTTCAAGCGACCAGCAGAAGATGTTTTCCTTAAATGGACAATTTGAGCCTGGAAAATAATGGATTGGGTGCTTATAATTTAGTGTAAACCACAGACTGGTTGAAACCAGAAGGCTGATGGTTGAGATTCCTGGAATTTCACCCTGTTATTGAAGAACCTAAGCTGTTCCATTTTGTTAAAAGAAAAGCTCCATTTTGTAAGGTTCCGGGAAAAGAGCCTTTGAAATCCCCTGACCTCACCCCACCACCCACGAGGCAATCAGACCCCAGACCAAAATCTCCTGACTTAACGCTCAGGAACTTGTGGTCTACCTAGACAACAGGAACCAATCAAGAACCCACACAACCTTTCAAAAGAAAGTGACCAATCAGACGTCCCCCTACCTAGAATTCCTTTCTTTCCATGTATACTCCCTATATAAGCTATGTAATCCAAAACCCGGAGCTCCTCCCTATAGCCGCTGTGTCGGTAACGGTGGGAGCCCCAGCTCGAGCTTAGTAATAAAAAACTCTCTTGCTTTTGCATCGGATATCGGCTCGCTGGTGGTCACTGGGAGATTTCGCGACTTACCTCAACACCAGCCAATCACACGCCTTGCAGCCCTCCCCCAATTTTGCCTTTAAAAATTCTTCCTGGAAGACTATGAGGGAGTTTGGGTGTTTGGGGCATAAGCCATCCTTTCACTCTGTGGTTTCTTTAAATAAAAGACCGAAGAAACTCTTGAACTTTAAAAGACGGGCTTTGTTTGCACTCAAATCAGTTTACAAAGCAAGATAACTGCTCAGGTGCTCAGGGTTCTGCCTCTTGACTAATAAGAAACTAGATTGTTCTTATGAAACAGTCAGAGAAATACAAAGCATTGGAGTATTTAGACAACTAAGACTGGAATAGATTGACTCTTGGCCTTCAAAAGAATAATCTAGCCCAAAGAAGATGGTATTTCATTTTCAAAATATTTTTCTTCACTGTACTTACAACCCGGAGTACTTGAGATATTTCTATTATCTTATCCTTGATTGTAAAAATATCTTCAGTGTTTTGCTTCAGTTTAGTGGGGCTAAATTTTCTCATACTGTTCATTTTCTTTAACTATTTCCCGTCCATGAAAGATCCCAAAAGTTCTAAGAACTTGTTCTCACTTCTTAATTTGGTAACTTTATGTAAAACCTATGGAGACAAAGATCAAATTTGCCTGGTTCACACCAAATCCCCAATAGCCAGCACACTATCATGCATGTAGTAGGCATGAAAATGCACAGGACCCTGTGGGGCCCTCCCATGTACAAAAGCCTTTCTGTGTCCCTCATTTCTTGTTTGTAGGAAAATGGCTTCAGTCCCACACATTCCCCCAATTAAATAGTTACTAATTAGGGAAGTGAGGAGTGCAAAGATGAAGGAAAAGCACTCAAGAAATAATAGCACAGCAGTAAAAAGTTCTAGCTCCTGCTCAAGGGATAAACACAGCAATCTGACACATATCTCTGAGTTTTACAGGAACTAAGGCACCTACCCAGGATGGGTAACTTCCGCCTGAGAACAAGCACATTGGAAACCCCAAACTGGTTGAAACCAGAACGTTGATGGTTGAGATTCCTGGAATTTCACCCTGTTACTTCATCACCAGCCTATAGCCCTCCCTGCAAGTTTTGCTTTTAAAAACTCTTTCCTGAAGACTATGAGGGAGTTTGGGTATTTTGGGCACAAACCACACATTCTCTTTCCTTGGCTTTCATAATAAATTTTTCTCTCTCCAACCTCCTTTGTTTTGGTTTATTTGACCTCTGTGTACTGAGCATAGAACCTTGAGTTTGACAACAGGCACTCAATAAGAGTTCCAAAGAATAGCAAGGAGAAATAAGAACACCTTCCTCGATGGTCAATGCAAAGAAATAGAGGAAAACAACAGCATGGGAAAGATTAGAGATCTCTTCAAGAAAATTAGAGATATCAAGGGAACATTTCATGCAAAGATGGGCTCAATAAAGGACAGAAATAGTAGGGACCTAACAGAAGCAAAGATATTAAAGAAGAACTGTACAAAAAGATCTTTATGACCCAGATAATCACGATGGTGTGATCACTGACCTAGAGCCAGACATCCTGGAATGTGAAGTCAAGTGGGCCTTAGGAAGCATTGCTATGAACAAAGCTAGTGGAGGTGATGGAATTCCAGTAGAGCCATTTCAAATCCTGAAAGATGATGCTACAAAAGTGCTGCACTCAATATGCCAGCAAATTTGGGAAAACTCAGCAGTGGCCACAGGACTGGAAAAGGTCAGTTTTCTTTCCAATCCCAAAGAAAGACAATGCCAAATAATGCTCAACCACCGCACAACTGCACTCATCTTCTGCTAAGTTGCTTCAGTCGTGTCCGACTCTGCGACCCCATAGACGGCAGCCCACTGGGCTTCCCTATCCCTGGGATTCTCCAGGCAAGAATACTGGAGTGGATCGCCATTTCCTTCTCCAATATTACGTGTTAGTAAAATGATGCTTAAAATTCTCCAAGCCAGGCTTCAGCAATATGTGAACTGTGAACTTCCAGATGTTCAAGCTGGTCTTAGAAAAGGCAGAGGAACCAGAGATCAAATTGCCAACATCCACTGGATCATGTAAAAAGCAAGAGAGTTCCAGAAAAACATATATTTCTGCTTTCTTGACTATGCCAAAACCTTTGACTGTGTGGATCACAATAAACTGTGGAAAATTCTGAAAAAGATGGGAATACCAGACCACCTGACCTGACTCTTGAGAAACCTGTCTGCAAGTCAAGAAGCAACAGTTAGAACTGGACATGAAACAACAGACTGGTTCCAAATCGCGAAAGGAATACATCAAGGCTGTATATTGTCAATGTGCTTATGTAACTTATATGCAGAGTGCATCATAAGAAATGCTAGGCTGGAATAAGCACAAGTGGGAATCAAGATTGCTGGGAGAAATATCAGTGACCTCAGATATGCAGGTGACACCACCCTTATGGCAGAAAGTGAAGAGGAACTAAAGAGCCCCTTGATGAAAGTGACAGAGGAGAGTGAAAAAGTTGGCTTAAAGCTCAACATTCAGAAAACGAAGATCATGGCATTCTGTCCCATCATTTCATGGGAAATAGATCGGGAAACAGTGGAAACAGTGGCTGACTTTATTTTGGGGGGCTCCAAAATCACTGCAGATGGTGATTGTAGCCATGAAATTAAAAGACACTTACTCCTTGGAAGGAAAGTTATGACCAACCTAGACAACATATTGAAAAGCAGAGACATTACTTTGTCAACAAAGGTCCATCTAGTCAAGGCTATGGTTTTTCCAGTGGTCGTGTATGGATGTGAGAGTTGGACTATAAGGAAAGCTGAGCGCCAGAGAATTGATGCTTTTGAACCGTGGTGTTGGAGAAGACTCTTGAGAGTTCCTTGGACTGCAAGGAGATCCAACCAGTCCATCCTAAAGGAAATCATTCCTGAATATTCATTGGAAGGACTGATGTTGAAGCTGAAACTCCAATACTTTGGCCACCTGATTCGAGAGCTGACTCATTGGGAAAGACCCTGATGCTGGGAAAGATTGAGGGCAGGAGGAGAAGGGGCCAACAGAGGATAAGACGGTTGGATGGCATCACTGACCCAATGTACATCAGTCTGAGTGGATTCCAGGAGTTGGTGATAGACAGGGAGGGCTGGCATGCTGGGGTTCATGGGGTTGCAATGAGTCAGACATGACTGAGTGACTGAACTAAACTGACCCCAATAAGGAAATGATTTCTAAAAAACACTTTCATTCCAGTAAGTGAGAGAGATGGGTGTTAATCAACTAACTACAGCAATAAACCCTGAATTGGTTTTTGATGAAGTCTCCTAAGGGGAGGTTGCTATGAGAAGGGACAGCCATAGGATTGATCTTTTCTGGGGTGAGTAAGGCTGAGGAAGAATCATTTGAACTGAAATCTAAAGGCTAAAATGAATAGTTGTTAAGACAGGAAGCAGGAGGACAGAGGCAGTGGTAGGTAAGGGTTATGACAGATGGTACAGATGTGTGATGTAAATAGGAGATTAGGAAAGAGAAAGAGGCTTGACTCTGTCAGTCTCAATTTTATGAGCTGTAAAGAGGAGCTGCACTCTGAGATCTAAACTCTTTGACTATGTGGGGTTGAAATAATCAAGAGAAGCTATAAGAAGGCCTTGGAGTGAGTCTGGGTTGTAAAAATAATAGATGAGGCTTAAAAGTAAAGAGGGAATGAGAGGAGGGAAGACTTAGGTAGGTGGGGACACTCTGAACAAAGTTACAGGAGCAGGAAGGAGCATGGACCTTCTGGAGAGAGAGGGATACAATTTGCCTGTTCAGCAAGGGGAGGAGAAATTTAGGAATAAAGGAAGACAAAGATATATGGTAGAAGTTATTAGGCCAAATCATTTACTGAGCCAGGAATAGGTGATCTCATACAATATCACAAAACTCTCTGAGACCTGGACTGAACTCTTATGGCCTTAATTTTACAACTGAGAACACTGAGGCACAAAGAAATGGAAGAACATGTCCAGAGACATATGACAATCGAGTGATGGAGCCAGGAATGCCACATGGGTGATCTCACTCCCCAGAAACCCGTGGGAAGACAGGGGCAGGGGGCACTCAAAACCTATGTGGTACATTTTTATCACAGTCCTCAACAGGTACTTCCCAACATGACAAAGATTTTAATCTACTTTCTCCCCAGTAAGCTTATAAGCCCTCTGACCACAAGAAGAAAGATCCCATCAAGTTTCTTATAATTTATTATAGTTGTAAAGCCTGGACAAGGACTCAACCCTAAATTATTTACTGGAGAGAAGTCTAGAAATCTGTTCTTTCCCTATGAAGTGAAACCAAACAGGACCCTCTGGGGCTCCTGGACACAGAAGCCTTTCTGTATCCCCTGAGAAATCTGTATGCAAGTCAAGAAGCAACAGTTAGAACTGGACATGGAACAACAGACTGGTTCCAAATCAGGAAAGGAGTACATCAAGGCTGCATACTGTCACCCTGCTTATTTAACTTATATGCAGAATACATCATGCAAAATGCTGGGCTGTGGATGAAGCAAAAGCTGGAATCAAGATTGCCGGGAGAAATATCAATAACCTCAGATACACAGATGACACCGTTGTTATGGCAGAAAGTAAAAAGAACTAAAGAGCCTCTTAATGAAAGTGAAAGAGGAGACTGAAAAAGTTGGCTTAAAACCCCATTCAGAAAACTAAGATCATGCCATCCAGTCCCATCATTTCATGGCAAACAGATGGGCAAACAATGGAAACAGTGAGAGACTTTATTTCTGGGGGCTCCAAAATCACTGCAGATGGTGACTGCAGCCAAGAAATTAAAAGATGCTTGCTCCTTGGAAGAAAAGCTATGACCAACCTAGACAGCATATTAAAAAGCAGAGACATTACTTTACCAACAAAGGTCCATCTAGTCAAGGCTATAGTTTTTCCAGTAGTGATGTATGGATGTGAGAGTTGGACTGAGTGCAGAAGAATTGATGCTTTTGAATTGTGGAGTTGGAGAAGACTCTTGAGAGTCCCTTGGACTGCAGGGAGATCCAACCAGTCCATCCTAAAGGAGGTCAGTCCTGGGTGTTCATGGGAAGGACTGATGTTGAAGCTGAAACTCCAGTACTTTGGCCACCTGATGCAAAGAACTGACTCATTTGCAAAGCCCTGATGCTGCAGAAGATTGAAGGCAGGAGGAAAAGGGGATGACAGAGGATGAGATGGTTGGATGGTATCACCGACTCAGTGAACATGAGTTTGAGTAAGCTCCAGGAGTTTGCGATGGAACAGGGAACCCTGGCATGCTGCAGGCCATGGGGTCGCAAAGAGTTGAACACAACTGAACTGAATTGGACTATACAGTCCGTGCAGTTTTCCAGGCCAGCATACTGGAAAGGAAGTTCCAAAGCCCAGGTTCAGTTGATTTTCAGCAAAGGGAGGAGAAGCAGAGATAAAGGGGGAACAGTCAAGAAACAATAGCACAGCCTTGGGACAGGATCCTGGTTCCCTCTCAAGCGAAACATACACACAACAATATCGTTGATCACTTTTGCAGAATTAAAACTCCCAGTGAATGGATGATGTTAACTACTTGAGGAAGATTTCTTCAATCCAGAGAGCAGGTCACAGTTTGATAAATTTGAAAACCACAGGAACTCCTCAGGAGAACACCTGAGTCCAGATTAAAGGAACTGCAGGCCCTACACACCCTGGTGTTTATTAGCAGCCCCACCTTTGAACTATTTCTATATAACTCCTTATCAGATCCCTTGTGGGTTGGGATAACCAGTTTTGGCAGTTATGATCTCACAGTATCCCCATTTGCCTGGCAAAGCAATAAAGCTATTTTTCAACTTCACCGAAAACTATGTATCTGAAAGACACTTGGGCACCAGCATGCAGAGGCTACATCAAGACCCCCTTCTGCTCATGTGCCTCTGCCAGCCTGGCGAGAAGTGGACACCTGAGTCAGGGTCAGTCTATGACCTTGAGACTAATTATTGACGGGATTCTTCCTAACAAAAATGATCTCTGTTAGACAGTATCCATGTCAACATTATCAGACTCTGTCCTGCGTAGGGTCTGAAAATGAGATATTCAGAAAAAATCATCAGTCAGCAGCAAGACAGAGGCCAAATGACATTCAGAAAGAAGGCAGTAAGCAGAAACTGTAAATCAGAAAAAGAGAATAGAGTCAAATATTTGACCAAAAAGTCAAATAAAGAGACGATGAAGCAGAGATAACTGAGTCAGCTGGTGGAATATACTAGGATAGAGATGGTGTGGCTTGTGGCAGGATGGGTTTTGTGGATGTGTGACCCATGTAGTCTCTCAGTCTTGAGCTCAGAGAACCTCCCACAGGCTATTGTCACCTTAAACTTTTTAATAACTTTTAAAAGAAGGGCACCACACTTTCATTTTTTACGGGGCCTGCAAATTATAATAACAAAAGTGATTGCAATGATAACAGTGATTACTATTAAAAAAAAAAAAGAGCTGAGGACTTGGGCAGACTTGAAAACTGAGGAATGACAATATTGTCTTCTCCTCCATCCCCTCCATCCTCAGTTCTCCAGACCCACCAGTCGAGGCCCACGTAGCACTCTGTCCACTGTCTCCAGGATAGTCTGTTAGAACACAGGCCACACCACTCCATTTAAAACTCTCCAGTGGCTCCCAATGCCCTTAGGTAAATGCCACAAATGATCATGAACTTGACATTCTCAGAGACAAGTTAAAGACCAACTTGAAGCAATTCCACTGGAGAAACCTCTGTGAGAGATACCAAAAGACAACCTGGAACCAAACTGTCACCAGAGAGGAAGGGGATTTGCGCATACATATAGCTGATTCACTCTGCTGCACAGCAGAAGCTGAGGCAACATTGAAAAGCAACTATTATCGTCATTGCTGTTCAGTCGCCCAGTCATGTCCAGCTCTTTGCTGGCCCCAGGGACTACAGCACACCAGGCCTCCCTGTCCCTCACCATCTCCCGAAGTCTGCCTAAGTTCATGTCTAAAGTAACTATACTCCAACTGAAAAAACAACACACAGAGAGAGAAGTATCTGCTCAGGGATTACTACAAGGAAATGACAACCCACTCCAGTGTTCTTGCCTGGAGAGTCCCATGGACAGAGGAGCCTGGCAGGCTACCGTTCATGGGGTCGCAAGAGTTGAACACAACTTAGCAACTAAACCAGCACCATAGAGCTTAAGACCTTTGAGAGTGGGAGCAGGGAAATCATGACTCTCAAGGGTGATAAGGAGAGGATGAGACTACCCAAAGGGGATACTGTAGGAAAAAGAGCTGATGGCTAGAATGAGATCCGAGGTCGGTTGAAAGGTACAGGATGAAGATGGAAGAGCCTAGTTACCATAGAACCTCTGCTCGGCTGAGTTGTCTGTGAAGCCTGAGGTCAGAGCTAAATTAGGACTGTGAAATAAATGAGCACAGCTTCCTCTTCTGCCTTTTTCCCAGGCAGCACTCAGCCTCTCATGTAAATAAATGTTGAGTAAATGTTTAAAGAACAAAGCTTTAAAGGGTGCCAAGTTATTGAACTACGAAGCTGGGCATGTTTCAGGCCAGTCATGCATACCCCTCGCTCCTCCTTCTCTGCTGACTGGCTGCCTCTCTCTCTTTCTCTGCACACCTTCCTTTTCTGAGTCCCTGGAAAAAGTTACCGCAGGGACTTCTCAGAAGCTCTTTTCTTCTGCCTAGAACGTGCATTCCTTCAGTATTTGTGGTCCAATCAGCTGTGGACACAATGGCAGATTCAGGTGGACAGAAAGAGTTGTAGGGGTGACAGGATAAATTTCTCTCCAATTCCAAAAAGAAGCCCCCAGAATTGCAGAGAAGTATTAAAAATATGATGGAGTCTGGGTTCTTGCTCTGAGACATCTATATGGACCGTATGCTTGTAAGTGATGGAGATGGGATCTCCAGGCTCTCTCTCTGCCCTCCCATTCCCAGCAGTGGCCAACTGCACAGACGGAAGCACTGGATTTCCCTGTTGGATTCTTGGCCTCACCACTCAATGTTTAAGTGTCCCCGGGCATGGCTCTGTTTCTGTTTCTTTTTAAAAAATTCATCCCTGTGCCTGGCTTCTCATCCATAAAGTTAGGATAACAATAGTACAATATCAACATTAGAGCTGATAATATTAAATGAGATAATTCAGCACCATACTTGCATAAACATTTTAATTATTAATACAATGTCTAATACCTGCTATTCCTTTGAATCACTCAACTCAATAAGTACCTCGTAGATGTTCCTTGCATTGAATTGGATTGAATGCTGAGTCCCAAAAGGCTCCTTTCACTGTGTCCTCACACCTCTCTAATTTCATTCCCTCCCTTGCAGGAACTACCTGAAGTTAAGATAAGAATGAAAGGAATAATCCAACTTCTCCATTCTTAGATCCCAAAAGATATTTTGAATTACAAACAGAAGCAGAATGTTTTCTGATGGAATAGTCTATTATTCTGAAAGGTTCTGTAGCAGTAAAAAGGAAAAAATAAAGAGAGAGAGAGAGAAAGGGAAATGAGATTTTTTTTTTTCTTTCTTTTCCTGAGGACAAGGAAGATAAAGAGAAAAGTGAACAGGCCTGATCATTCCTAGCTTTTTAATTTTATTCCTAACTCTACATGTCTGTAACTAAGTTTGCTTTTCTGCCCCCTTGACTCCGCAGGAGCTACATTTTGCACCTATTTTTCAATGACCCTATCTTAAATACATCCTGTATCTGGTGTTTACCCTTACAAGACTCTTCCCCTTACAGTTCTTTTTTTCAAATCAAGAAGAAGGCCACAGAGCCACCGAAGTGCCAGACTCAGTTACTGGGTTACCGATGCCAGCCTGTGACTGTCTTTGAAACAAAGTTAGAGGAAGAAATCAAGATCCTAACACCTTTATTCATCATTAGTGACTCCTGACTTCGAGCCTTCATTTTACATAAGCCCCAAGACTCCTCATAAAGGGAGGGCATGGAAAGGTATTCCCCTTTCTAGCAGCTGACAATTAAAGCCACCTTTCTGTTAACTCCAAACTCTGTCTCTCTACTTTTTATCTGGCTTCAGTGGGCAGAGAAAGCCAAGGTTTTGGCCAGCAAGAGGTCTGAAAATATTCATCCATCGCCATACTTAGTAAAAGAGGTCCAGTTTGCAAAGCAGGTCAAAGATACTATGAAGTTCTGTGGTTAGCAGAAGAGCGTCAGTTTGTGGGAATTTATCATGTGCAGTTCACGAGGCCCCAGGGCCGTGATGTTGCCATTTAAACATTTGCAGGAATAGCATGGAGAGCAAAGTTGACATCTGTAAGAATGAGTGGCCCCGGTGCTGCCTTTTGTTTGCCTGGAAAGATCACAGCATGTTAATCAGAGCCTCTCCTAATTCGTCCTCAGCGGCTGCCACAACTGTCTGAATACACCAGCCTTCCGGTCCTCTGGATGGTTTATATAGTGATAATGGAGTGAATTTTAATAGGGTCCCTCCTTCCTTCCTGGGCTTCCCTGGTGGCTCAGCTTCCCTGGTGGCTCCACCTGCAATGTGGGAGACCTGAATTCCATCCCTGGGTTGGGAAGATCCTCTGGAAAATGGAAAGGCTACCCACTCCAGTATTCTAGCCTGGAGAATTTCACAGACTTTATAGTCCATGGGGTTGCAAAGAGTCGGACACAACTGAATGACTTTCACTTTCACTTTCCTTCCTCCCTCCCCTCCCTCCTCTCTTTTCCCCTCCCTTCCTTTCCCCTTTCCTTTATTAGTTTACTCAATGGCACCCCACTCCAGTACTCTTGCCTGGAAAATCCCATGGACAGAAGAGCCTGGAAGGCTGCAGTCCATGGGGTTGCTAGGAGTTGGACACGACTGAGCGACTTCTCTTTCACTTTTCACTTTCATGCATTGGAGAAAGAAATGGCAACCCACTCCAGTGTTCTTGCCTGGAGAATCCCAGGGACAGGGGAGCCTGGTGGGCAGCCCTCTATGGGGTCACACAGAGTCGGACATGACTGAAGTGACTTAGCAGTAGCAGCAGCAAGAATATGCAAGCCCTTGCTTCCCTGATAGCTCAGTTGGTGAAGAATCCACCTGCAATGCAGGAGATGAGATGCTGGTTTGATTCCTGGGTTGGAAAGATCCGCTGGAGAAGGGATAGCCTACCCACTCCGGTATTTTCCCCCTTTCCTTTATTAGTTTGCTCAAGAATATGCAAGCCCTTCCTTTCCTGATAGCTCAGTTGGTAAAGAATCCGCCTGCAATGCAGGAGATGCTAGTTTGATTCCTGGGTTGGGAAGATCCCCTGGAGAAGGGAAAGGCTACCCACTCCAGTATTCTGGCCCGGAGAATTCCATGGACTGTATAATCCATGATGTCACAAAGAGTCGGACACGACTGAGCAACTTTCACTTTCATGCAAGCCCATCAATCAAGAGCCAGGCTATAATTTGATCTGATACCCTCCTGGCACTTACAGTCTAGCAAGAAATGTAGGCATTGAGTGCTAGTGAACTAGAAATGGCCTTGACAGTGAGAAGATACTGGACCCAACCTGGTGAGAGAAAGCCTCCTGGAAAAAATAATTTTCCTCTGAAATTCGAAAGTTGACCAACCAGAAGAAACAACTGGGGAGGGTGGGGTGTGGAGGTCAGTAGGGTAGTGGGAGAGGGCCATGGGCCCTGCTGAGCTGGAGAGCATGAAGTCCCCACTGCCTAAAACGCAGCTGCCCCAGGGACGCTCAGGGCCCCTCCCTCCTCTGTGTCTGTGCTGGGAATGACTGCCGTCAGGTGAAATCAGTCCTCCCAGTGTGATGTCAGAGAAGGCAGTGGCACCCCACTGCAGTACTCCTGCCTGGGAAATCCCATGGGCGGAGGAGCCTGGCAGGCTGTAGTCCATGGGGTCTCGAAGAGTTGGACACGACTGAGCCGACTTCACTTTCACTTTTCACTTTCATGCATTGGAGAAGGAAATGGCAGCCCACTCCAGTGTTCTTGCCTGGAGAATCCCAGGGACGGGGGGAGCCTGGTGGGCTGCCGTCTATGGGGTCGCACAGAGTTGGACACGACTGAAGTGACTTAGCAGCAGCAGCAGTGTGATGTGATGGGACACTACCCTCCTCTCCATCTGGGTAAGGATCAGTGACCCCCTCCCAGCTTGCACAGGCATCTCCAAGAAGCGGAGAAACTTGCTTCAGGCTCATTGCTCTTGGGTCGCAGTTACTGAAGCCCGCCTGCCCTAGAGTCTGGGCTCCACGACAGAAGCCATTGCAGGGAGAGGCTCTTGAACTGCGTGGAAAACCCTGTGTAGCCAAAATAAATAACAAATAAATAATTAAAAAACAAGATCAGAAGGCTGAGCTGGAGCTGAAGCTCAGGACTGCTTGGTGTCTCTAAAATATGTGCCCAGAGGGAGGCTCAAGAGGGAGGGATATATATATGTGTGTGTATATATACACACATATGTATATAAATAATTATGACTGATTCACATTCTTGTACAGCAGAAACCAACACAACACTGTAAAACAATTATCATCTGATTAAAAAATAAAACAAATAAAATATGTGCCCATTCCACAATAGTAAGACAACTCCCAGACCTTCCTGGGTCAGTCCCCACCCCTCCCCACCCCCCCACAAATAAATACCATCTGCACACTAATGTCTGCAATTCCTCCACCAGAAAGGAGTTAATACCTAAGAAACAAAAGACAGCTTCTTTCCTCATGCCCCTCTTTTATAAACTCTAAGCAAGCTTTGGAATGTTGAAAAATGCTCATGACAAAGAAAAGGGGACCAGACACCTCTTATTTTGTCCTTACCATTTAAATCATGAATACTTCCATATCTTGAGGGTTTTTTATATTTTAAACAAATACATAATAAAAAGTTTAAAATTCTCCGGGGCTTCCCTGGTGGTCCAGTGGCTAAGAGTCCGCACTCTCAATGCAGCTTAGATCTCCGGTCAGAGAACTACGTTCCAAGCGCTGCAACTCAGAGCTTGTACGCTACAAATAATGAAAGCAATGAAAATCGAAGATCCTGCATGCCGCAGCTAAAGCAAAAAAATTTTTTTTTTTATTTTAAAAAGCAGATACTCCTTGGTAGAGGTCACCTATGAAATCAGTAATACTTAGGAGTGTATATATTTATCAGGAAATTTTTATTCGAACAAGAAAAATGAGGGCAGCACGTAAATTATGGGCGCCCACCAAAGTTTGAGATACAGAGGCAGAGCTTATAGTACTAACTATAATTGTCATGGTCTTCAGGATTTCATCTTGTGCCAACTCTTCTAAGTTATTATTAAATACTCTTCTCTCCCCAAGCCTAGCTCACATTTCTGCTGGACATTAGCTCCAAGTCTTCTAACCCTTTGCTATAGATTTTACTTCCCTGGGGCAAACTGCGTAGATCTCCTTAGTCAGAAATCACCCATGTCCTTTATTTTTCTCCTACCATGTGGTGATGTGATGTCTCTACTATTAAGCCCTTACTGCATTAGTATGTGTCCTAAAGTTAATTAGGCATTCACTTGACTCCCCTTCTAAGTTGGGAATACTCAGGAATCACAGCTCATTAATCTGTGCATTTCCCGTAATGTCCTGCTTAATACTGTGTACATAGTAGGGGCTTAATACATCTTTAAAGACTTGAAAGAAAAATATCTTCTTTCTGGCTTGAGTAAAACTTTAGTAGGAATTTCTCCATAAATATCCATAATGAAGAGTTTTTCAGCTTGAGACATTTGCAGGATTGCTTTGGCCTTGATGAATTTTCTTTGATAGAAAAAAAAAAAAAAGTAACCTGAATACTCTTTCCTGTGATAAGAGTCATAATTTCGAGAGACAGAGCTGTTCAGAGGCAAACATTTTGAATTCTGTACTATGTTCTGAGCCAATTAGAAGCAATTGGGTTTATGAATTTTTTATTTTCCTGATTGATTTTCTATTTAGTTTCTCCTGAATAAGTACTTAAAAATCTTTCCATAACATTCACCCTTTCCGTTGATTTCTAGCCTTACAGAACTTACCTTTCAGCAATTATATAGGCCCTTCACACATTTTTTTCTTTTTGCATTCCACTTCTTTTAAAGTAGTTTATTGAAATCCTCTCCAGATAAAAACCTTGAAATCATTAAGCAGATCACCGTTCAGAACCACATTAATTCTTCTATTTTTCTCCTTAAAGGAGATGACTGGTGGACAGCTCAGAATAGCAATGAGGAATGGTATTTATCTATAATACCTCTTCCATGATGAATAACTAATTTATTCAAAATCCCATTACTCGGAACACTTCAATCATGGTAGAATGAGGTCTCTGATTTGGGTTCTGGTTAGTTTAGAAATGGCCTCCTTCCCTGGGGACGTTGAGAGATGCTAAGGCCAGCTGGTGATACAGATTGAATGTGAATACTGCGACACTGGGAATTTGAGCAACAGCTTCTTAATTCCTGCCTGAGAATAGCCTGCGAGGTCTGGGGCCTTGCCCACCTTCATTTCCTCCAGGAATTTCAGCCCTCATTGCAACGATCCTCTCCCTGCCCTAAACACTGCCACAGCTGTCCCGATGGCCTGGCTATCTACAGGGACTGGACTTTGTCAGCACTCAACTACTGAAGTATGAAGCACTCAGACTTCAGGTACCCCCACCCAGAGCACAGCCTTAAATCTCCAAGAAGCTGTGTTCTTAAATCTTAGCACAGCATCTGCCACTGCTTCCTAACTCACGGAGGGAAGAGCCATGGGTCCTAGCGGTGGGCATGGCCTTGGAGAGCAGCCCACTCAGGGATTTTAGCTCCGGATCCTTTTCCTCAAGTGAAATCATATGTGGACACCCCATAAGACAGAAGAAACAGAGCCACTCAGGCTGGATGGGAGTGTAGACCGCAGCCACTCATTCTGTCTTGTGCTGTGATTTCTTTACAGAACGGATGTCTAAATACATGGCTACTGCTACTGCTAAGTCACTTTAGTCGTGTCTGACTCTGTGCAACCCCATGGACCGCAGCCCACCAGGCTCCTCCATCCATGGGATTTTCCAGACAAGAGTACTGGAGTGAGGTGCCATTGCCTTCTCCTAAATACATGGTATTTTGATTAAATTATGCTTGTAGCCTAGGCTTTAATTCTTATCTGTGACATGGAGCCTCAGCACCCAGCAAATCCCCCTTCACAGGCACCCCTTCCCCTAATAATCTTGGAAGGCTCCAGAGAGCTTCTCTGAGTAGCTCATGAATGAAATCATTCAATTCCCCACACAGGTGTTCTGTGTGGTCTCCAGTCTGTCCACCTCCGCCCCCACCCCCACCCCCCCACCGCCGGCCCTTGCTGCTCTCCTGGCTCCATGCAGGATGCTCCTAAATCCCACAGGCTCTGCTGCTGCCTTTGCTGGGCACAGCTGCCACCCTTTGCAGGCACAGTTCAACTAGTACAGTAAACATGGGGGGACCCTGACGTTGACCAGTCTCCTTTACGCATTCCTTCTGCTCAAAGGATACCAATGCAAGCTCTTTCCTGAGAGAATCATTCATGAAAATAGCCCTCTTATGTTTGCTTACAGACTTCTTTCTCCCAGGACCTGAAAATTGAGTCAATATAAGGTTGGGAGCTGAGTGCTGAAGAATTGATGCTTTTGAGCTGTGGTGTTGGAAAAGACTCTTGAGAGTCCCTTGGACTGCAAGGAGATCCAACCAGTCCATCCTAAAGGAGATCAATCCTGGTTGTTCATTGCATTGACTGATGTTGAAGCTGAAACTCCAATACTTTGGCCACCTGATGCGAAGGTGGACTCATTGGAAAACACCCTGATGCTGGGAGGGATTGGGGGCAGGAGGAGAAGGGAATGACAGAGGATGAGATGGCTGGACGGCATCACCGACTCAATGGACATGGGTTTGGGTGGACTCCAGGAGTTGGTGATGGACAGGGAGGCCTGCTGCTGTTCATGGGGTCACAAAGAGTCGGACACGACTGAGCGACTGAACTGAACTGAACTGAAGATTGAGATAAAGACCCATCTTTACTGAGAACTGAAGTTTTAGACTTGGATCTGGTGAGTTAGCTGTGCTATGCCCTCTGTGAGGAGTTCCCATCTTCCGGTTCTTCAGTTTCTCAGACAAATCGTTTCTTCTGGCAGTCTGCTAGGTGATAGCCTTCAGTGGCAGTTCAGACATAAGCAGGGCCATCTCCTTGACCTGATCCTGGACTCACCCGAAATCACTTCTGTCTTTAAACACACAGTAGAGAAAAAGGTTGTAAGTAACTCAATTTAAACTGATTGATTTTTACCAAAATGAGAGAGCAGGGTATTTTGAGAAAATACAAGTTTCTATTGGGCAAAAATAATGAAAATTGTATTGATCATAACTGTGCATCAGTGAGAACTGATACTTGACCAATTAATTTAAAAAATTGATAAAGCAAACCAATAATCATGCAGGATCTGAAGAGAGCACAAGGATAAAGCTAGTCACTAAAAAATGTGGGAACCACACACACACACACACACACACACACACACACACACACACACTGCACATACACACATACTTCCCTAAACCAGAGAGAAAAGGAGAGATCTTTCCCATTCCCATTTTTCTCCCTTTAGAATTGACTTAAGGCTTGGCAACTTGTGAAATAGCAAGAAATTTAAACATTGGTCTTTGCTCCACCCCCAGCCCCTACCCTCCCAACTCCATCCCCATCGCAGTTCCTGACATGGAGCTCCTGAAACTCATAAATGCTTAAGTGATTGGAGCATTAGGAGTTTCTTTGTTCTAATGAGGAGACTGAGTGGGCTCCCCAAAGTACACTGGTCACCAGAAAGACCCAGTCATGACTAGAAGCTTGAAATCTTCAGCCCCACCTTCCCATCTCCAGAGAAGGGAAGGGGCTGGAAATGGAGTTAATAACTGATTATGCCAATGTCATAAAGTTTCCATAAGAAGCCCTGAAATATAGGATTCGGGGAGCTTCCAGGTTGGTGAACATATCCACATATGCAGGGGGTGGGTGGGTGATGCACCTCAACTCCATGTGGACAGAAGTGCCTTTACTCGGGACCCTTCTGCACACCTCACCCTATGTATCTCTTCATCTGACTGTTCGTATGCATTCTTTATCATATCTTTTAATAACCTGGTAAACATAAGAAAAGGCTTCCCAGGTGGCACAGTGGTGAAGAATCCACCTGCCAATGCAGAAGACTCAGGTTCAGTCCCTGGGGAAGATCTTTGGAGAAGGAAATGGCAACTCAACTCTAATATTCTTGCCTGAGAAATCTAATGGACAGAGGATCCCAGTGGACTACAGTCCATGGGGTCGCAAAGAGTCAGACATGACTGAGTGGCTGAGCACACAAACACACACAAGCATAAATGTTTCTCTTGGTTCTATGAGCTATTTGCAAAAACATTGAATCCAAGGGGAAGGAGCTCAGGGGAAACTTCAATTTGTAGACCAGTTGGACAGAAGTTGTGGGTAACCTGGAGACCTGCCACTTGTGATCCAAATCCAAAGTTGGGGCAGGAGAGCCGTCTCATGGAACTGGGCTCTTAACCTGGTGGGGGCCTGATGCTGTGTCCTGGTTGAGAGCGTCAGGATTCTGCTGAATTGCAGGACACCTAGCTGGTGTCACAGAATTGCTTGGTGTGGGGGTAAACTCACACATCTGATGTCAGAAATGTTTTGACTGTGCTAGGAGTGTAAGGGTAAAGGAGAAACACAGGAGGAGGACTGGAGGTTTTTTCAACGTACAGTTCAAAATTCCATCCAGAGAGCAGCCACACACCAGCATGACCTGGGAGCGTATTAGAGATGTAGAATCTTAGCCCCACTCCAGGGCCGCTGATCCGAACTGTGCAGCTTAGCGCTGCGGGAGATGCAGACACACTTGAACTCTGTGAAGCACTCTTCTGTGCTGTGCTGCGCGTCACTCAGTCGTGTCCGACTCTTTTCCACCCCATGGACTGTAGCCCACCAGGCTCCTCTGTCCTTGGGCTTCTCCAGGCCAGAATACTGGAGTGGGTTGCTGTGACCTTCTCCGAAGTGCTCATCTACATAATGTCAACCACTTACACGTACAGAATATATGTCTCAGATCCTTCCAGAGTTCACATGTGGCTGCGGTACAGGAAGAAAGAAGTGTCTGAGAACTCAGTGAGGACTAAAGACAAAAGTGTTTAAGAGGAATACTGGGAATATTCTAGGGAGAAAAAAAAAGCTTCAAACTTCTCTGCTTTGCCAAAGATTGGCTCCGGGCACCAGGCTTTATAGTCGGAGCCAAGAGAAACATCATCCAAGTGTAAAATTCAAATAGGAGCTGCAAGGTTTCCTCCAACTGCAGTGCTAGGCAGAAATCAGGAGCAGACCAGGACCCCAGCTTCCCTGTTCCTGACTGATTACAGTCCTAGAAGAATTGTTTAAGAAATGGATAGCCAGCTTGGCAAAAATAAGACATACTCACTGTTGCATTCCCCTTGAATGGAGTCAGTAAATGCTCTGCCTCAAGATTAATTTCCAGCCCCCCGACAGCAATGTCCAAGACATGCAGATAGGGTGAGCAAATCCTAACTCTAAGTAGGGAACAGGGATACAATGAAAGTTTCTATCTAAAGCTCCTCCTGCTGAGGTGGTTGGAGAGCTGCAGAATCGGAAGGAAGGGCATGGCTCCCAAAACAATGCTTTCTCATTTGCAGAAGACAGGTGAAGGTCAGCAGAACATCTCAAAGTGACACACATCTCTCTTCTGGGTGCTTCCAGGCGTCCTGATGATGAATTTCTCCCTGGGAAAGCACCAGACAGTGGCATTGCAGGAAGTGGGGGCTGGGAGAGACGGGCACGGGTGGGCCTTGTCTGTGCTCTGCTGTGTCCCGTCAGAGAGAGGAGCACAGCCACGCCTGCTCCTTGGGCTCACACCCTGCTCTGGGGATGTGCCATTGCCCTGGCTTTCTTTCCTTTCCCACTCTGAGAATCGGGTTTGGTGACCCAGGAAATCCAGGGCTTGCAGCCAGACTCTGCGCTGTGAACACCGTGCCTCTGCTTGGCCAAAGAGCTGCCTGTAACAACACAGAATTCAAAGTGGAGCTGGGGCGATCCGTCACTCGCCAGTCTCAGACAGGCTGCTATTAATCACGCTGGCCACATCCATCAGACTCTTCTTTGGCCACGGCTCATAGTCACAGAAGCGCAGCCAGGGTCTCCTGATAAATCAAACCCAACAGTTCTATGATAAGGATGACACAGGTGAATGGGGAACAAAAGTGTACAGTCTTAGCCATGTAGCCACAAAATTAAAAAAGTGGAGGACAGAAATGACTGCTGACTGCCAAGAGCCAGAAACTGACTTTCTTCTTTCTTTTCTTCATTCTTTCTTCCTTCCTTCCTTTCTTCCTCTCTATCTCTTTCTATTTATAACCTTAAACCTCCATCATGTGTGGGAGTTAGTATTACCACTGTGCTCAGCTGAAGAAATCAAAGCTCAGAGAGGTTGAGAAATGTGCACAAGATCATACAGTTTGTAGTAGCAAAGCTAGTATTGAAATTCAGGTCTAGGTGACTGGCAGAAATAATTAGAACAGAGAGGAAAATAAATTGTAAGGAGCTGAGTCAGGGTCATAGAGAAGATGAAAAGGGACAGAAGAAAAACGAGAAAAAAGAGTAAGAGGAAAAGTCCAGGAGCAGAAAGCAAACTGCCTTCACAACCAAGTTCCTCTGCTGGACTCTCAGCTTTGCCACAGGCAGCCTAGTCACTCAGGACAAATCCTAATACCACAGCTTCTTCATCTGTGCAATGCAACCAGGGCCAGCCAGCCAGCTGTGACACTGGCTTGTTTTCAGGATCAAAAGACCCTGTGTGGGAAGTTCTACATCACTGGGCACGCTGTACACATGGAAGCTCTTCAGCTGGTGTTTAGAGGATGGATGAGACTCGGAAGGCCAGGCCCCCAGGGTATAGGGAATGAGAGCATCCACCAAACGGGGAACAGAGCTGTGAGGAACCCCTGCCTAGGAGGTGGAGCCAGCTTGGACAACCACCTGCAGGTCTGCTTCACCCAGAATCGACCCCAACAGTGGAGGTGGAGTCCACTGACCCAGGCACTTACCCAGGTCTTGAGGTTTCAGAAAAAGGAAACCCCTTCTCCCAAATCTGTATGGGAATCGAGAGGGATCACTCCCTTTCTTTCTGGACCAGGAGCATGTTGTTGAGTCGTCATCATTAATAGCTGCTGGGGAAGACAGTCAGAAGTGAAAATACGGTGAATATTGGGTGGAGACGGGATGGGTGGAGATGTGGGAGGAAAGAAGCTGGGAGTTTAGCCAATCCCACATGAAGGGTTCACGTGACTTTATTCAGAAATCAAGGAGGGGGTGCTAAAGAGGCTTTTTAGTGAAATAAATCTAGAAAGAAGAAACCGGAGGGCAGGAAGTTAGTTGGAGAACTTTCTCTTCCTTTTCTGTGCAGAGCAGAAGGCCAGAAAGTAGAAAGGCTAATGTGAGCAGTTTCTTTGAGATGAGAACCATAAAGGAATTTTTGACTCTCGAGGCTGAGGAGCTCCAGAGAGTGCTACCTGGCTTGAGCTGGAAATGCGAAGGCCTGGCTGAGTCTATTCACGGTGCTCAACTAACAAGACTGCAAGGCTGTGTCTGTGAGTATCCTCCTGTTTGGTATGCGCCTCCAGGTTTCTGACTCTTCTGTAGCTTGGCCCAGAAGGTGGAAGAAGATGCTGCAGGATGAGGGAGCAAGGCCCAGATCCCAAGAGGAGGAGTCAGAAAGCTCCTCTGTGCGTCATCCTGCCTCCCTTGGGAGGGAGGTGAGGTGGGCTGAATGGTGCCCCCAGAGACACGACCACGTCCTAATGTATGGAACCTGTGAATATTACCTGATGCAGGAAATGGGTCCTTGTGAAGAGGGTTAAGTGAAGGGCCTTGAGATGAAGAGATCATCCTGGATCATCCGAGTGGGACCGAAATGCCATCACAGGTCACCTGGAAAAAGTGAGACAGAGGGAGAGTAAAAGGACACTCAGAAGAGCAGTCAATGTGAAGACAGAGGCAGAGCTTAGATTCACGTGGCCTTAGGAGAAAGAAGGTCTGGAGCTGCCAAAACCTGTAAGAGGTGAGGATGGATTCAGCCCAGAGCCTCTGTGGGGAGCTTGGCCCTCCCAACACCTCGATTTCAGACTTCTGCCCTCCCAACCTGTGGGAGAATGCATTTCCATTGCTTTCCTTTGTTTTTTTGGCTGTGCCACACAGAATCTTATTCCCGGATCTGGGATAGGACCCAGGCCCATCGCAGTCAAAGCACAGAGTCCTAACTTCTGGACTGCCAGGGAATTCCCATACATCTCCATTGTTTTCAGCCATCATTGGAAACTAATGCTGGCTGCAACGGAAAAGTTACCCAGAGGCAGAAACACCTCCTACTCTTCTGCCTTCCCTCTTCGGGAAGGTTCAGGACAGGGTTCATTTGCCAGAACAGGACAGAGGTGGAATTGACCAGCACCCACTCTGTGTGCCCCCATCGTGCAGAGTTTCAAAGGGAGGCCGACCACAGGGCCTCAGGGGATGAGGGCTGAAACAGAAGACCAGAGGTGTACGTCCAGGGACTCATCGAATCTCCAGGGGTCCTGTGAGCTGGAAATGGAAGCTCAGCATTCAGCCCAAGAGAAGAGTCACTCAGATTTGGGTTTGAATTCCAGCTCCCCCATTCAGTGACCATGTGACCTGACACCCATCCTCCCACCCCCACCTCCAACTCTAGCCTTTTATCTGTGAAACTGAAACTATGACACCTACCTACAGGCTTGTTGTTGTGAGGTTTAAAGCCCTTCACAGAGCTCTCTGCTTCCTGAATGACCTGGTACATAGCTCTTGCTATCATGGCCCAGGATCCCAGAGCAGTCAGACAGGCCTGCCTGATGTGGGAGCCTGAGGAGGACTCACCCTGCAGGGATCAGCCTATCTATGTGGAGGAGCTCATTTCAACTCCCCCACAACACTGGTCTGCTTGGGGTGTTGCCTGCTGTGCTCAGCACCAACCTCTCAGTGCTCCCCCAAACCACAAGGGCTAGAAGCCTGAAAACTGTCTCTCAGATCCCCCTGCCAGCAGGGTTCTAGTTTAGAGTCTGCCTTTGGAAGGCTTTTGCATGAGAGCAGCAGGCAGAGAGGGAAACTGTTTCTCTGGCTCCAGACTGGGAGGCAGCCGTCAGTCTAGCCCTCCTGCGGAGGCAGAGCTAGCAGCAGCAGAACCCTGCAGGACAGTGGCTGGTTCCTGCTGGCCTGAGAAGAGCAGCAGGGCTATTTGAGTCCTGTGGGCTCAGAGACAAGTAGGTTCCTACCGAGTTACAGCGACTGACTGCAGAGCTGGATCTCTGGGTAGCATTACTGTTCCCATCCGTAATTTTGCTCCTTCCCTTCCAACAACTAGGAAACTTCACTCCCTATATTAAATTTCACCGTGTCTGAAATACCTATAGTGACTTTCGTTTTCCCAGCTGAATCCCTGACCAGTCCATCAGTCCTCTGAGGTGCAGGGGCCAAGGTATACGTATCGTAGAGGGCTCAGAGGGCCATCTTCACCAGAAAATATGACCTTATATTTCCCATTAGAGATAACCCTTATAATGAAAATACACCATGTCTGCTAAGTCACTTTAGTTGTGTCTGACTCTTTGTGACCCCCTGAACTATAGCCCGCCAGGCTCCTCTGTCCATGGAATTCTCCAGGCAAGAATACAGGAGTGGGTCACCATGCCCTCCTCTGGGTGATCTTCCTGACCCAGGGATCAAACCCACATCTCTTAAGTCTCCTGCATTTTCATGCAGGTTCTTTACTGATGAGCCACCAGGCCAGGGAAAGCTATAATACTGGTTCAAATGTTACCTATAGGGAGTCATTGACCATATCATAGTCTGTCTTTAGTGAAAGTTTTGCAAATGAGGAAAAGTGCTAAATACAGTAGGGCAGAGAGGAAGCTGGGATGAAAGAAGGGGAAAAGAAAATCCCTCAAAGGGAGGAAAAGTATCAGAGAGATATTACAGAGAGAAATGCAGATTTGCCCAGGCAGCAGCATATTGCTTGACTTCTTTATTTTTTATATTGTGGTAAAATATACCCAGGAAAGAATTTCCCATTTTAATTATTTTTAAATGTACAGTTCAATGGCGTTAAGTACATTCACACTGTTATACAGCCATCACCACCATCGTTCTCCAGAACTTTTACATCTTTCCAAACCGAAACTCCATTTCATTGCACAGCAACTGTCCACTTCCCCTCCCCCAGCCTGTAGGTATCATCATTTTACTTTGTGTCTGTGACTCCGGCGACTCTAGGTAACTTAGGTAAGTGGAAACAGTTATCTGTTCTTCTGTGTCCGGCTTATGCCACTCAGCTTAATGTCTTCAGGGTTCATCCATGTTGTAGCATGTGTATCAGAATGCTATTCCTTTTTAAGGCTGACTAATGAATGTACATACATACCACTTTTTAAAAAACTCACCTGTGTTGAATTTAAAAATTCAACTTGCATTGCTTATACACTTCGGCTATGGCAAATAATGCTACTGTGAACATTAGTGTACAAATGTTTGTTCAATCCCTCCTTTCAGTTCTTTGGGGTAGAAAAATTCTACCTAGAAGTAGAATCGTTGAATTTCATAGTGATTTTAGATTTAATTTTATGAAGAAACTCCATATTGTTTTTCACACTGCCTGTATCATTTTACATTCCCATCAACAGTGCACAAAGGTTCCAGTTACTCCACATCCTCTCTAATACCTGTTATTTTCTTTTTTTCAATAATAGCCAACCTATTGGGTATGAGGTGGCATCTCATTTTGATTTGTGTTTCCCTATTGATTAGTGATGAACATCTGTTCATGTGCTTATTAGCCACTTGTGTATCTTCTTTGGGGAATGTAATGACTTTTTACAGGAATTTTTAAAACAAAGAGATTTAAGTCGATAGGAAGAAAAAAACATGACTCCCTATCCCTCCTCATATAAGCTTCAGAGAGTATGAAAAAAATTTTTTTTGAATGTATTGGGTCCAAATGGATGCAGAATGTGATTTTTCTGCCTAGTCAAATAAACTTATTCAGAAGGCAGATTCAATATAATTCAAAAAATTATGAAATAAAATGTATTAAAATACATCACTTTCTATTGAAGGATGCATTAAATAAAAGTAAAACTCCCTTGTCATTCAAATTATAATTGAAATATATCTGGGCTCAGGAGATGGGAAGTTGCACTTTAGGGTCATGGAGTAGGGAGGGAAGGGTCAGGGGAGGGCAAATTTAGAATAGTAATTTGGTGAGAAAAATAAAAGAACTGCTTCCTGCCTTCTCTCTTTCACTCCCCACTTGAGGCCCACACAAGTGATACTCAAAACTGTAGAGGGGGTGGTGTTTTTCTGCAGGCGAGGGAAGGAGGATTTCCTGCTCAAGTTTGTTGAGGCTGTTTGTCTGAAATGAGTGTGTGGGAGAGGGTCTACCTTTAAACCTAAACACAAAAGAGATCTTATTTGCTTTCATGATTCTTTTTCCCCCTCCCTCTGCAGATTTTTACTCAAAAGTGTGTGCACATTTTTTCGAACATCTGGAACCTGATTCACCACCAATCTCTCTATAGCTTTTTTTTTAAGTTTTGTATCATTTACAAAAGAATAGCAATGATGTTAGTTAATGGCCAAATTAGTTGAAATCTTTATTTCATAAGATTTCTCTCTCAATGTTTTTAGCAAAAAAAAAAAAAACACCAAAAAATTGCACCAACACTAACAGTGAATGGAGTGGCTGCTACATAGCAAGATGCTCAATATATGTGAAGGAGTGAACACTTGAAAGCCTGAGTCCCCATCAATTCTTCCATGAACTGTTATCACTGCTTTCTAATTGCTGTCTCTTTTTGCATCCCACATTGTTGTGTCGTCCACCAGATCATGTAACTGGGAGTCACCCTGAACTCCCCCTTTCTCACTCTCCACTAGTCATCCACAATCAGAGACTGTTATATAGAAAACTAAATCCTCACCATTTCTGCTCCTTTCCAAGCTCCCTGACACAGTTTAGTTGGGCCCCTGATCAGTTATCACCTGGATATTTTAATAGTCTTCTAACTGTCTTCTTTTCCAATAAACCCTCTACACTCTAATACTTCTGGTAGAATTCCAGCACAACGATCTTCCTTTCCAAATTGAATGACACCAGGAATACTGTTTCTAGATGCTTACAGAGCAGAAACTGGAAGCCTATGTCACAAAACAATAGGCATGAATACATGGAGAATACATGTACAGTGATATTCTTTGCATCATCATTTATAATACCAAAAGTTGCAAACAAACCAAATATCACTTTGTACAGGAATGATTAAAGAAAATTGTTTATTTACAAACATGGAAGACCATGTAACTATGATAAAGAAGTAGACCTACATGAACTGGCATGGAAAGATATCCATGATAGTGTTATCTTCAAAAACTGCTTACAGACAACAGCAGAATATATATATAAACAGAGCATGTTGTACAAAATGTATACGTTATGTAAACAGTATAGGAAAGCTAATTCAGCAGGCCCAACTGTAATCTTCTGAAAATCCTAGTTACAAGGTTGGCTCTTGGTGGGTATCTAGGAACTTGGACTTCAGCAGAGTTCACACCATTCCTGATACATAAGACGGGTCACCATGCCTACACTCTTTGTTAAAACAAAATGGTTTGTGCTAAGCACTTGTTTTCCTTCTGGGAGTCTGAAATTTTAGGATATACCTTCTAGAGGCTGCCTATGTAACCAGCCCCCAATAAAAACCCTGGATGATGAATGTCTGAAGGGCTCCACTAGCAGACAACATTTCACAACTCCTTGCAGGGGAATTAGGCAGGGATTGTACCAGGAGAGGACCCTAGAAGCTTGTGCCTGGTTGCCCAGACTTTGTACCATAAACCTTCTCCCTTTGTTGACCTTGTTCTATACCTTTCCACTGTAATAAATATTAGCCATGAGTACAACGATCTGCTGAGTCCCGGGAGTTCTCCTAGCAAACTGTAGAAATTGGGGATGACCTTGGGGCTCTGTGAATACATAGCTTTACTTATATTGTTGTTGAATAGTCACTAATGTATGTGTCACTCTTTGCGACCCCATGGACTATATATATATAGCCCACCAGGCAGGCTTCTCTTTCCATGGGATTTCTCAGGCAAGAACACTGGAGTGGGTTTCCATTTCCTTCTCCAGGGGATCTTCCCAGCCCAGGGATGGAACATGTGAAAAGCGTGGAATCACTGAGAATTTTTAATTCTTAGCAGTGTGTTAAAATTGTCATTTTACCTCTCACTATAGAATATTTTTTAACTATGGGAATAAAATAAAATTGTAATTTCATGAGTCTTCAGTGACTTTAGTGACTTACTATGTTGCAATGATGGCTTATCTGTACACCCCCACATTATGATGAGTCCCTCTGCGGGGGGTGGGGGGTGGGGGGTGGGGGGTGTCCTGTCTTATTTTTCAACTATCTACCGTGATTAACATAGGCCTGGGACATACTGGGTGACAGAAATGATGATGCTAACTGAATCTGAAAGAAAACTAAGCAAAGGGGCATAGAGATGATTTCAAAATAAACTGAAAGGTAATATTTACATGCCAGATCTCCTTTTCTTTCAAGTTTCAGATTTTTAGTACCTTTGACTTCCCAGCTTACTTCAGGCCTCTCTCATGCTCATCCCTCTTTAGAAGAAGATAGGGAAAGGCCAAAAATGTAGAACAACAACAAAAAGAGGTGAGATAGAATTAGATGAGGTTAGAAAAATAACTACAGTTTAAACTTCCTCTCTTCTCAGCTTAGCCAGAGGCAAGCAGTTGGCCCTTTCATTTAACCTAGTTTATCCTAAAGAGGATGGTATGTGTTCTTTCTCAAAGAAATCTCTGTTGGCAGCATGACTGATATATCAAAGGATGTCGGATGTATAGTAGGAAGGGTATAAAACAAATGCAAAAAGCTTTAAAATTTTCTTCCTTTTTAAGGTGCAGCTTTGTAAGACTGATTAAATACCTGAGTAACTACAGGGTACCACTATATGAAGATAAGCTAAATCAAGTGTTTATTCACTGCTTTAGGCTATATAAACATAGAACAGTTGGGTGCTTGGGTTTTTGTTTTTTTTTTTTCCATTTTACCTGGTACATAAAAATAAGCCATCATAAATTCAAATTCTGGCACCAAATTCTGAAGACCTGTCAGAGCACAGATTTTGAGATGATGTAAGTAATTGAAACTTATACAAACCCACAACTACTAGGTAAAAATAGGTTAGCTCCGAAACAATTTGAGTTTTAAACTCTGCCTTAGCTAAGCATCTGTAATTCAAGCTGGCACCGAGTCAGTGTTTTCTAAATTTCTTCTTGCTTAATCATAGATGGATCATGTATTATATAGAAAGTCACAAGTTGAGATGGCACAGAAATACATACCTGACAAATGCATATGATTTTCTTAATTTTCATATTGCAGCCAAGCGGCAAAATATTCCTACTTGAAAATTAACATATTCAAATAATCAGGCTAGCCCTACCCAGGTTCAGAGAATAATTTAAAGCATCCAAACCATTCTTTAATATCCATTAAATTCTTCTCTGAGCTACTGCTACCAAGGGCTTTCAGCCAGAGAGACTTGAATAGATTTTTATCCTGGTGAAAGATCAGAACCTGTTTTACATGCTGAAGCTTTGTGAAAAGGTGAATCCATCTATTCTAGTTACAGAAAGTCAGAGTTTGCTTAACATTTTCATTACTAACAGCTATTTTTCAAAGTAAATTCATACTTCACTTGGTTCTCAGCAGTCATAAATGGTTGTCAGAACTTGCCCTGGGTTCATCTAGATATTCCTTTGAGATAGACTTATTAGTGAGTGGATAGATTTCATTCATATGCCATAAGATATAGCCCACATGTGGCCAAATACAAAATAGCTTGTGTGTGTGTGTGTATTATTGTGTCATATCTTAATGAAAAATTCTCCAAAGAAGACATACAGATGGCTAACAAACACATGAAAAGATGCTCAACATCACTCATTATTAGAGAAATGCAAATCAAAACCACAATGAGGTACCATTTCATGCCAGTCAGAATGGCTGCGATCCAAAAGTCTACGAACAATAAATGCTGGAGATGGTGAGGGGAAAAGGGAATGTTCTTACACTGTTGGTGGAATGCAAACTAGTACACCACTATGGAGAACAGTGTGGGAGGAGATTCCTTGAAAAACTGGAAATAGAACTGCCATACGACCCAGCAATCCCACTGCTGGGCATACACACTGAGGAAACCAGAACTGAAAGAGACACGGGTACCCCAATGTTCATCGCAGCACTGTTTATAATAGTCAGGACATGGAAGCAACCTAGATGTCCATCAGCAGACAAATGAGTAAGAAAGCGGTGGCACATATACACAATGGAATATTACTCAGCCATTAAAAAGAATACCTTTGAATCAGTTCTAATGAGGTGGATGAAACTGGAGCCTATTATATAGAGTGAAGTAAGTCAGAAAGAAAAATACCAATACAGTATATTAATGCATATATATGGAATTTAGAAAGATGGTAACAATGACCCTATATGTGAGACAGTAAAAGAGACATAAATATAAAGAACAGACTTTTGGACTTTGTGGGAGAAGGTTAGGGTACAATGATTTGAGAGAATAGCACTGAAACATGTATATTACCATATGTGAAACAGATCACTAGTCCAAGTTTGATGCATGAAACAGGGCACTCAAAGCACCTGCAACAACCCTGAGGGATGGAATGGGGAGGGAGGTGGGAGGGGTGTTCAGGATGGGGGACACATGTACATCCATGGCTGATTCATGTCAATGTATGGCAAAAACACGACAATATTGTAAAGTAATTAGCCTCCAATTAAAATAAATAAATTACAAGAATATATATTAAAAATGCGGGAGGAACTGTCTGCGCGGATTTGGGCCAATTTCCCCCTTTTACATATAGATTTAACTAATGAATGAGAAACAAAGTTTTAAAGTCAAATACCTGGATTTGGAATTCAATGCAATGCACAGCAACTGAACAATTAACTGTTTGTGTGAGCTCTGTGTGTATTTGGGAGGAGAGTGTTCCAATCAAAGGAAGTAACAAGCAAAAGGCCCTGTGGCTGGAGTGGAATGGGTCACAGGAAAGGCACAGAGAGTCGTTCAGAGAAATCCCAGGTCACCTATCTCACAAGGCCTTGAAGCCATTGTAAAGACTGTTTTTACTCTCAGTAAAGTTGCATAACCACAGTGCTTGCATGCTAAATCACTTCAGTCCTGTCCAACTCTTTGAACCCTATGAACTGTAGCCCTCCAGGCTCCTTTGTCCTTAGGATTATCCAGGCAAGAATACTGGAGTGGGTTGCCATTTCCTCCTCCAGGGGATCTTCTTGACCCAGGGATCGAACAGAGTCTCTTACATCTCCTGCATTGTCAGGTGGGTTCTTTACCACTAGCACCACCTGGGAAGCCAACCAGACCCAAATTAGCCTTATCCTGTTTCTAACAAGATACTAAGTTTCTTTTCAGAGATACTGATCAAAAGCACAAGTCATGCAGGTGAGGCATGCACAGAGGACATAATATTAAAGTCCACATCCAGAACCAAAGTTTATTCCCCTGGTACCTGAACATGGGAACCCTTTCAGAAGCGAAGGGTCTGTTGTCCAGGAACACGGCTTTACCATCCTCACTGTGAATAGCCAGGTGCCAAAACCCTCATACCACACCTGCTCCGCCAGTGCTTCAGCATCCCAGTTCTTGTCCCCTAACTCACAGAGGTGTGAGCGAACCCCAGATCAGGGAGACCGATTTGAGTCCTGCCTCCTGTCTCCTAGCTCATTGACCCTGCAATAAAGCATTCTCTTTTCTCGAAAGCCGGTGCCATTGCATTGGCTTCTATGCACATCACGTGGGGCCCTTTGCTTGGTAACAGTGGAAAACCATTGGAGGGAAAGTTCTAAGCAGAGGAATAACACATCTCATTCTGACTTTGGCAGCATCACTTTGCTGCTGCACAGATTAGACCACAGGGCAGCAAAGGTGGAAGAAGGGAGGTGTCAGGAGCTTTGAAAGAGACAATGGTGTTAGAATGCTTAAAGCTCAACATTCAGAAAATGAAGATCATGGCATCCGGTCCCATCACTTCATGGGAAATAGATGGGGAAACAGTGGAAACAGTGACAGACTTTATTTTGGGGGCTCCAAAATCACTGCAGATGGTGACTGCAGCCATGAAATTAAAAGACACTTACTCCTTGGAAGAAAAGTTATGACCAACCTAGATAGTATATTCAAAAGCAGAGACATTACTTTGGCAACTAAGGTCCATCTAGTCAAGGCTATGGTTTTTCCAGTGGTCATGTATGGATGTGAGAGTTGGACTGTAAAGAAGGCTGAGCACTGAAGAATTGATGCTTTTGAACTGTGGTGTTGGAGAAGACTCTTGAGAGTCCCTTGGACTGCAAGGAGATCCAACCAGTCCATTCTGAAGGAGATCAACCCTGGGATTTCTTTGGAAGGAATGATGCTAAAGCTGAAAGTCCAGTACTTTGGCCACCTCATGCGAAGAGCTGACTCATTTCAAAAGACCGTGATGCTGGGAGGGATTGGGGGCAGGAGGAGAAGGGGACGACCAAGGATGAGATGGCTGGATGGCATCACGGACTCGATGGACATGTGTCTGAGTGAACTTCGGGAGATGGTGATGGACAGGGAGGCCTGGTGTGCTACGATTCATGGGGTCACAAAGAATCAGACACGACTGAGCGACTAAACTGAACTGAACTGAACTGGAAGCAGTAAAGGTGGCAAGAAATGGTCAGACTCTGCCTGTGTTTTAAAGGTGGAACCCTCAGGATTTGCAGGCTGGTAGACTAAGGGATGGGAGAGGAGGCAGAGACAATGCCAGAGTTTCAGTCAGAGCAGCTGGAAGAATGAAGCTGGCGTTACTAAGTCTTCTCCATCTAATTTCATCCTTCAGTAAACTTTTCAGCTCTCCATTTTGCTGGAGTGAACAGCCTCAGTGAACAGATGGGCTGACGGCCCTTCTCAGTCACAAGCAATTCCTGGGGTGTGTCTGGGGACCGGGCTGGGGGACACCCAAGCTGCAGTCAGGTCAAGCCCAGGCTTGTGCTGCAGGGAGGCAACCTGGAGAGGGACAGGCCAGGAGTCTGTTTGTTTGAGGAAGTGAGGCGTTTCCCAGAAGAGAACTCTGCGAAGGAAAGAGAAAGTGAGAGTCATCAGACCAGTGACAAACAGAGGTGGAGTAGAATTTCAGAAGCGGAGTAGAAAACAGAAGCAACAGAAGTGGAGGCGAATTTCCAGAATCATTGTGTACCGCCGTCGCCAGGTTTTCCCCAGCCCAGGCCTCCACTGACTTCCGTGTGAATCCCAGAGAGAGTGAGAGCAAGAACAAGAGCAAGAGGGGAAAAAAAAAAGAGATGAGAATAATGCCTGAAAGAGAGCAGCCCTCACTGAAATCTCTGAAGGACCCCTGGGCTGAGCTGTACCCACTTGGGGCCCTAAAGCAGAGGGTCTCCTCTTCCTCACCACCCCACAGGGCTGGCCTGTAATCACCCAGAAGAAAAATAAATTAGCAGGGGATCATTGCAAGTGAATGCAGGGCACTCCTGGGCACTCCCAGACACACATGGTGGGAACGAGTGGGGCCAAAGTGACTCATTTGGGGTTAAGGATTACACCAGTGAAGCACAGACTGTGTGAGTCTTCAGTGAAGTGGTGATTTCTTAGGTGACAAAAGGCCAGCACACCATATGAAGGTTGCTGGAGAGCCTGCCCTCCCACTCAGACCTTGGCAGGGGCTTAGCAGCCCACCTTCAGCTGGGATAGCCTGGGGGAGAAATGTTAGGACCATGGGGAGAGTGGACATACACACCAAAGATGTGTGTGTGTGTGTCTGTGTCTGTGTCTGTGTGCTCAGTCATGTCTGACTATTTGTGACCCATGGACTGTAGCCCTTCAGGCTCCTCTGTCCATGGGATTTCCCAGGCAAGGATACTGGAGTGGTTTGCCATTTCCTTCTCCAAGGGATCTTCCTGACCCAGGGGTTGAACCCACATCTGCTGCACTGGCAGGTGGATTCTTTAACACTAGCGCCAAAGACAGGAGCCTTCAAAGGGCTAAAATACTGAGATCAAAAGGTTTCTACCTTTTATATGAAATTGAAATGAAAGATTTTTTTACCTCTTTAGTGAGGAAGAAGTTGCAAAGTGAGAGCAGCTAGCATGTGGGAGGGAGATGAGAGGATCACAGCTCAAGAGCACACATTGCCATGGGCTTGGGGCACACTTAGTCTCTGCTCTGGTACAGCTGCCAGGACACCAGCCCTCGGGATCCCTTGGGCCAAGTGACCTTGGCCTTCGGCACAAATGCAGGCAGAAGAGTTAGGCAGGGGTCCCACTCCCTCTAACCTCCAAAATGCTTCTACCTGTCTCTGGGGTCCTAAAATGCTTCTTGTATGCTGATTGTCCTTCTACAAATAAGTAAAAGCTTCCACTGCTCCCAAGACTCATCTATCTGGAGGGATTATGATGAGATGGCTCCAACTGGGTGCTGGAATGATCAGAGAATTGTCAGTGAAAGGGGGAGGTGTAACACTTAGTAGTAAATTGGGGTCAACTCTTTTAATTCCCAACCTCACTCCTCAACTTCTGTGGATCTTAGTCAAAATATTCCATTCAGTGCCATGGATCTCAACTTTGACTACAGTAAATTTACCTGGTGAAACTTTAAAAATCTCAGTGCCCCTGGATGCAAGGGTTTTGGGAGAAAGAAAGAAGGGCTGTCTAGGCAGACCACAAGGGATTCTTAGGGCACTATTCTAAGATATGCAGATGACACCACTCTTATGGCAGAAAGTGAAGAGGAACTAAAAAGCCTCTTGATGAAAGTGAAAGTGGAGAGTGAAAAAGTTGACTTAAAGCTCAACATTCACAAAACGAAGATCACGGCATCTGGTCCCATCACTTCATGGAAATAGGTGGGGAAACAGTGGAAACAGTGACAGACTTTATTTTTTTGGGCTCCAAAATCACTGCAGATGGTGACTGCAGCCGTGAAATTAAAAGACGCTTACTCCTTGGAAGAAAAGTTATGACCAACCTAGGTAGCTTATTCAAAAGCAGAGACATTACTTTGCCGACTAAGGTCTGTCTAGTTAAGGCTATGGTTTTCCTGTGGTCATGTGTGGATGTGAGAGTTGGACTGTGAAGAAGGCTGAGCACCGAAGAATTGATGCTTTTGAACTGTGGTGTTGGAGAAGACTCTTGAGAGTCCCTTGGACTGCAAGGAAATCCAACCAGTCCATTCTAAAGGAGATCAACCCTGGGATTTCTTTGGAAGGAATGATGCTAAAGCTGAAACTCCAGTACTTTGGCCACCTCATGTGAAGAGTTGACTCATTGGAAAAGACTCTGATTCTGGGAGGGATTGGGGGTGGGAGAAGGGGCTGACCGAGGATGAGATGGCTGGATGGCATCATGGACTCAATGGACATGAGTCTGAGTGAACTCCGGGAGATGGCAATGGACAGGGAGGCCTGGCGTGCTGCAATTCATGGGGTCGCAAAGAGTCAGACATGACTGAGTGAGTGAACTGAACTGAACTGATTCTATGTGGAAACTATAGAATATAGATTTAGGAAACTATGCTATCTGACACTATAATGGTGGATTCATAACCTTATGCATTCATCAAAACCATGGACCTACACATGAAGTTCAGTTCAGTTCAGTCTCTCAGTCGTGTCCGACTCTTTACGACCCCTATGGACTGCAGCACCCCAGGCCTCCCTGTCCATCACCACATCCCAGAGTTTACCCAAACTCATGTCCATTGAGTCGGTGATGATGCCATCCAACCATCTCATCCTCTGTAAGTCCCTTCTCCTCCCACCTTCAATCTTTCCCAGCATCAAGGTCTTTCCCAGTGAGTCAGTTCTTCACATCAGGTGGCCAAAGTATTGGAATTTCAGCTTCAACATCAGTCCATCCAATGAATACTCAGGACTGATCTCCTTTAGGATGGACTGGTTGGATTTCCTTGCAGTCCAAGGGACTTTCAAAAGTCTTCTCCAATACCACAGTTCAAAAGCATCAATTCTTTTAAGTCAGCACTCAGCTTTCTTTGTAGTCCAACTCTCACATCCATACAAGACTACTGGAGAAACCATACCTTGACTAGACGAACCTTTGTTGACAAAGTAATGTCTCTGTTTTTTAATATGCTCTCTAGGTTGGTCAAAACTTTTCTTCCAAGGAGTAAGCATCTTTTAATTTCTTGGCTGCAATCACCATCTGAAGTTGTTTTGGAGCCCGCCAAAAATAAAGTCAAATACTGTTTCCACTGTTTCCCAATCTATTTGCCATGAAGTGATGGGACTGGATGGCATGATCTTAGTTTTCTGAATGTTGAGCTTTAAGCCAACTTTTTTACTCTCCTCTTCACTTTCATCAAGAGGCTCTTTAGTGCTTCACTTTCTGCCATAAAGGTGGTGTCATCTACATATCTGAGGTTATTGATATGTCTCCCAAGAATGCACTGGTCATAGCAAACACCCTCTTCTAACAACACAAGAGAAGACTATACATGGACATCACCAGATGGTCAATACTGAAATCAGATTGATTATACTCTTTGCAGCCAAAGATGGAGAAGCTCTATACAGTCAGCAAAAATAAGACTGGGAGCTGACTGTGGCTCAGATCATGAACTCCTTATTGCCAAATACAGACTTAAATTGAGGAAAGCTGGGAAACCCACTAGACCACTCAAGTATAACCTAAATCAAATCCCTTATATGGTGAAGATGGGAAATAGATTTAAGGGACTAGCTGTTATAGATAGAGTGCCTGATGAACTATGGATGGAGGTTCATGACATTGTATAGGAGATAGGGATCAAGACCATTCCCAAGGAAAAGAAATACAAAAAGGTAAAATGGCTCTCTACAGAAATCTTACAAATAGCTGTGAAAAGAAGAGAAGTGAAAAACAATGGAGAAAGGAAAAGATATACCCATTTGAATGCAGAGTTCCAAAGAATAGCAAGGAGAGATTAAAAAAGCCTTCCTCAGTGACCAATGCAAAGAAATAGAGAAAAACAACTGAATGGGAAAGACTAGAAATCTCTTCAAGAAAATTAGAGCTATCAAGGGAACATTTCATGCAACGATGGGCTCAATAAAGGACAGAAATGGTATGGACCTAACAGAAGCAGAAGATATTAAGAAGAGGTGGCAAGAATACACAGAAGAACTGTACAAAAAGATCTTCACGACCCAGATGATCATGATGGTGTGATCACTCACCTAGAGCCAGACATTCTGGAATGTGAAGTCAAGTGGGCTTTAGGAAGCATCACTATGAACAAAGCTAGTGGAGGTGGTGGAATTCCAGTTGAGCCATTTCAAATCCTAAAAGATGATGCTGTGAAAGTGCTGCACTCAATATGCCAGCTAATTTGGAAAACTCAGCAGTGGCCACAGGACTGGAAAATGTCAGTGTTCATTCCAATCCCAAAGAAAGGCAATGCCAAAGAATGCTCCAACTACTGCACAATTGCACTCATCTCACACACTAGTAAAGTAATGCTCAAAATTCTCCAAGTTAGGCTCCAACAATATGTGAACTGTGGACTTCCAGATGTTCAAGCTGGTTTTAGAAAAGGCAGAGGAACCAAAGATCAAATTGCCAACATTTGCTGGATCATTGAAAATGCAAGAAAGTTCCAGAAAAACATCTATTTCTGCTTTATTGACTATGCCAAAGCCTTTGACTGCATGGATCATTATAACCCATGGAAAATTCTGTAAGAGTTGGGAATACCAGACCACCTGACCTGCCTCTTAAGAAATCTGTATGCAAGTCAGGAAGCAACAGTTAGAACTCCAAATGGAACAACAGACTGGTTCCAAATAGGAAAAGGAATACATCAAGGCTGTATATTGTCACTGTGCTTATTTAACTTATATGCAGAGTACATGATGAGAAACGTTGGGCTGGATGAAACACAAGCTGGAATCAAGATTTCTGGGAGAAATATCAATAACCTCAGATATATACATGAACAGTGAACCTCAATATAGGCTATGACTTTAGTTAATACTCAAGCTTCCCTACTGGTTCATCCCTGCTGTAATAACTGTACCACACTAATGCAAGATGTGACTAATAGATGAATCTGTGTGTAGGGGAAAGGGGGAATTCGCGAATTCACTATATTTTCTGTGCAGTTTTCTTAAGACTGCGTTAAAAAATGATGTCTGTTAAAAAAAAAAAAAAAGAAAAGCCTCAGGGGAAAAAAACATTCCAGTGCCCTAGGCATCATGTCAGACCAACAAACTCAGTATATATTTAAAGCTCTCCATTTGATTTCCATGCACAGCAACCATTAAGAGCCATTAGTTGTCTTGGTCCACTTTCAGGAAACTGAAACAATCTCCGTGGGAGACCACGTTTTAGAAAAAACTCTTGTGTGCTTATCACATGCAGTTAGGGTTGACAACCAACCACAGCCTCTCTTGTTACTAAGAAGGTGATCACTCTTAACTCATTAGACTGTCGTCAGGATTAAGCAAGGTAATATATGAAATGAAGTAAACATAGTGGTTGGTTCTTAATGAGCACTTAATAAATGGTAGAATTTTTAATAAAATTATTATTGTTGTTATTATTATTATCTACAAGAGGACAAAGGAATACAAGAAGAGAGATTAAAGATTATAAATACAAACCTAGAGCCTCCCTGGTGGCTCAGATGGTAAAGAAACTGCCTGCAATGTGAGAGACTGGAGTTCGACCCCTGAGTTGGGAAGATCCCCTGGAGAAGGAATGGCTACCCACTGTAGTATTCTTGCCTGGAGAATTCCATGCACAGGGGAGCCTGGTGGGCTATAGTCCATGGCCTTGCAAAGGGTTAACCCTTGCACAGAGGCATTCTAGGGAGGACAAACCTCACTCCACCGACCTTTGTGTTGGGCTTAGCAAAGCCCAGTGAAACTCCAGAATTCTGACTTGGCAGCTTGTCCAGAAACATCTCGGGCTCCGGGCGAAACCTTGATCTCTGACCACTGCCATCACCCCTGTTTGACACTCCATTGGCCTGGTTCCAGAGGAAGAGGTCAGGGGAGGGAACAGCACCCTGGGTTGGGTCCTGAAGAGGAAAGTGAAGTTTGAAAAGAGGCACCAGTCTGACTGACTACTCAGGCTTTGTAGAGACACATCCAACTAGCTTCTGGGTGCTACACGGGACTGAACCAGAAGAGACAGCTCATTTGTAAAAGGCTGAAGTGGCTGTGATACCAGGCTGTCTCTGGTGCTGAAAGTGTCCCCTGGGTGGGATGTGTAAAAGGACGAGAGAACAGAGGTCACTTGGGACTTCCTTCCAGCACCTGGGAAGGACCTAGGGATGATTCTGGATTTTGCTTCCTGTGCCTCTCATCAGTGTGACGTTTTCCTAAATGTCTCCCTGAAATCAGGCAGAGCTACCACCTCCCAGCTATTGTGTGCTTGGGACAGAGACACAACCTCTCTGAACCTCAGGTACTTTATCCTAACAGCAGGCCTAAAATACTTTGAAGTTGGTTTAATGAATGAGGGACTCCATCGAAGGCTGAATGAAAGTCAGTGAAATGAGGCAAGGCAGCACCCAGCACATGGTAGGAACTCCCAAAGCTCTGACCTCCTGTGGGGCTGGACTGCCTTCAGCAGACCAGCCTCGTTGTTTCCATGACAGAAGGGGGTCGTCAGAGGAAAGCGACTTCAGAGTTGGCTTTAATTAGAAGAGACTCTTAAGGAAGGAGTTGATTTGTCCTGCTCTGTTTGGTGCCCTCCTACTAATACAGCCTTTCTACAGTGAAGACAGTGGCTTGGACTCAAGGTGTTCATTTATTTTTTTAACCCCCCCCTTTTTTTTAGCTGTGGCAAACAGAAGCTACTCCCTAGTTGTGGTGTGGGGGCTTCTTATTGTGGTGGCTTCTTTTGTTGCAGAACACAGGCTCTAGAACATGGGCTGAGTAGTTGCAATGCACAGGCTTAATTGCCCTGAGGCATGTGGAATCTTCCCAAACCAGGAATCAAATCCATGTCGCCTGCATTGGTAGGCGGATTCTTAACCACTGGACCACTAGCGAAGTTCTAAGTCCTTCATTTCCTGACTTCATGAGCTGAAAATGCAGGATGGGAGTCAAAAGCTACTGCTCTTTGAAAGACCCATCCCACCTGTCCCATCCCAGTGACCCCAGGCTTGCAAATCATGGGAAAGAATCCCTTTAGGCCATTGTGTGCATGCTAAGTCATTTCAGTCATGTCTGATTCTTTGTGACCCACTGGACTGTGGCCCGCCAGGCTCCTCTGTCTACGGGATTCTCCACATAAGAACACTGGAGTGGGTTGCCATGCCCGCCTCCATGGGATCTTCCCCACCCAGGGAGCAAACACATATCTCACGTTTTCTGCATTAGCAGGCAGGTTCTTTACCTTTAGCACCACCTGGGAAGCCTCACTAGGCAATTACTAGGAATTAATCCAGTACAGAAGATCGTCAATAGCAGCCCACCGAGAGTGGGCCATTAAGGCACGACTGCTCTTCTCTTCAGGTGTGATAAATAGTGCATTTAAAGTATTCAATACTATAATAAAGGTTGTAATTAAGTGAGGCAACTTGGCATCTTAATACTGCATGCTTGAAAAAATTTAAACTTCAGACTGAGACATAGACCAACATTCATAATCCCTCAAATGGGTTTCCTTTCTAGAGGTGAGAAAATAAAGTCTGCCTCGTTTCCTGAGAAGCTGACAGGGCGGGTGTGTTCCCAGATCTTGACGGAGTTAAAAGTAAGAGGTGACTTTGAGCTCCTGCCACTGTCTCTTTTGTTCTCTCTCGGTGTTTTCCTGCTAGCTTAATTATTACCATCCTCCTAGTGGGAAAAAGGGAGAAAAAAGGCTTAGGGAACGCAGTGCAGGGACCTGGTAGCCCCAGCGATATGCAGATCACTTAGCTATATATAAATGACTTCAAGGAAGTCCAGTAAGCCTTCCTGGATCAAATCGTCTCCATTTCTGTGGCTTATTATGAAAAGAGAGTCAATTTTTGCCATCACTTGTCCTTTGCCCTCCCCCATCCTCTCCAGAGTTTGCATCCACGCATGCCCACACTCACACGCACACACAGCTTCACTTTAAAATCCATTTTTCCCTTTCCCTGTAAGTTCCGAGAGAGGACATGCTTTTGTCAACACTAGAAAGGACTTTCAGAAAGATTTTGTAAAATACTGTGTTGAAGAAGAAAAGACTGCAGAGATGCATAAAATGAAATCTACAATCTGGGAGAATCGGATGAGTGTCGATGCCGTAGAGGTTGAAACACTCAGAAAAACAGTTGAGGACTATTTGAAATGCAAATTTCAAATACATGTTATAATTACAAGTTCAGCTCGGCAGTTTACAAAACAGAGGCACTTTGTTCATTTTCATCCCATCTAGGAGATGTATATCAACTGTCAACTGCTGGACATTTGAAAACGGTTTCTGACATCATTCATTGAAGATTTCCCTAAGGCCTAGGATAGTGAGTCTGAGAAGAGATTTGGCAAAGGAAAGAAAGAGAATGCTTCACTCCCACAAGCTTTGTTTAAGTGCACACTACCTTTGATCATAATCTACTGACAGTGTTTATGGGAAAATGATGTTAATCATACTTTTATCCTGGGAAACATTTCAGCCCTATAGACAAAGAATGAGCCTGTCAGAGAACAGCTGAGCTCTGTCTCTGTCATCCGTCCCCACTCAATCCCTGTGTGTCCCACAATCACTATTATTCCAAATTCCGAATATTCTATTTAATTCTGATCTCTCCCTCTAGTAGAGATTACAGATTTCAAGAGTGAAACAATGCTTGTGGAGACTATCAGGGAAGATTTTAAGCTTAAGACTGTTACTAAAGTTTCAGTTTAATGTTAGGTGACAGTCTCTTGCTTCGTGCTTTGATGAGAGGACATTCATATTTGCAGGGGGGTACAGCTCTCCTTTCTCCACTCAGTGAACAGTGCTGCCCAAGACGCAGAGGGGAGAGGAAGTTTCTCAGATCTTCTCTGGGCTCCTCCCACTCCTCTGGAAGAAGAAAGTTCCAGCAGCCCCATTGACTTCCTACACAAGGGCAGACATGAGCAGAGAAAGTCCGGATAGTTAGCTCTGTAAACAGAAAAGACATTTCTGGAAGGGCTTGTTGCTGTTTTGTTCTCTTGGACTCTTAGCAACCCCATGGACTGTAGCCTATCAGGCTCCTCTGTCCATGGGCTTCTCCACACAAGAATGCTGGAGTGGGTTTCTATTTCCTTCTCCAAGAGATCTTTCTTACCCAGGGATCAAACCCGCATTTCCTGCACTGACAGGTGGATTCTTTACCACTGAGCCACCAGGGAAGCCCCTCTGGTAGGACTGCCTCTGTGCAAAGTATCAAAGTATTAAAAGTTTACTTCTCTGGGTCATGGCTTGGCCTAACTACACCCCACACCCCAAATTGCCCTTTCCTCCTGGTGGGAAAATCCCCACCAGGCAGGTTCAGTGCTGGTAAGGGCAACTAGGGTGTGGTTCAGATCTCACTCGTCCCCTGGACCTGGTGCCCAGGTGGTCGTTCTGATTTGCTGATTTGCACTGGGATTGGATTGAGAATATCCAGTGCAGTGAGGGTGAGCAGTGTGAGTGGAGTCACAGTCGGTCAGTCACAGGGTGGAGAAGTGAGAGGCAGATTTTGAAACCCTGGGCCCACCCAGAATTTCTGCACATAGGGCCAGGAAGGCACAGAATTGCACAGAGGATATGTCATTCTATCCATCTCAGAATATGCAGTTGTAGCTCAGAAGGTTTTAGGGATGGAGTATTGCAAATCCTGTAGCCTCAGCTGTCAGCAGAGGTTCCAGACAATGATCACAGGTGCCTGAAGTATTCTTCTGCCTTAGAGGTAAGAGTAGCTTAGGAGCTTGTCTAGTCACACCCTGGCAGGCTTCCTTGCTGCCACTGTCTAGCAGCTAAGAACCCAAGCCCCTGGTGCCCTTTTTCACTTGTTTGGCAAATACTTCAGTTCAGTTCAGTTCAGTCGCTCAGTCGTGTCCAACTCTTTGCAACCTCATGAATCGCAGCACACCAGGCCTCCCTGTCCATCACCAACTCCTGGAGTTCACTCAGACTCATGTCCATCGAGTCAGTGATGCCATCCAGCCATCTCATCCTCTGTCGTCCCCTTCTCCTCCTGCCCCTAATCCCTCCCAGCATCAGAGTGTTTCCCAATGAGTCAACTCTTCTCATGAGGTAGCCAAAGTACTGGAGTTTCAGCTTTAGCATCATTCCTTCCAATAGTGAATGCATAGAATGTGCCAGGCACTGTGTTAGGTGCTGGGGAGATAGTGCTGAGTAAGGAAGAAATCTACCCTGTCCTGGAGTTTAATGTCTAGCAAGGGAGACAGAGGCAAAATACATAATTCTAGTGAAAGTGAAGTTGCTCAGTTGTGTCCAACTCCTTGTGACCGCATGGTCTGTGTAGCCTACCAGGTTCCTCCATCCATGGGATTTTCCAGGCAAGAATACTGAAGTGGGTTGCCATTTCCTTCTTCAGGAGATCATCCCAACCCAGGGACTGAACCTGGGTCTCCCGCATTGTAGGCAGATACTTTACTGTCTGAGTCACCAGGGTTAATAATTCTAGTAGTTCCTTTAAATTGAGAAATGAGCTTCAGTGCAAGGCTGTCATGCACTAAGGGCTTGGCCAAGCACAGGGCTCTTGACAAGCTTTTTAAGGAATTCAGACTTAGTTTGGGGAATTGCAAAAGAACATGCAGAGTCAGAAAGACTGGGAAAACCATCTGGTAACCCCACCCTTCATGTACAGATGAGTGACTCACATACATAGTCAAAGGGAAATTTGCCCATGTCGCAAGGCTTCTTGAGCCACAAATTAGAAATTGAGAATATGTAGTAAACCACATATGAAAGGATATGAGTGTGGACCCCAGCATAGCCTTCAGAATTATTTTAGTAGATGACAAGGAGTTGTAGGGGTAGAAAGTCCCACATCACAGTGACCCTGGCTTTGATTTTAGAAATTGTTTATATATAACATTGGCATATACATGCAGCTGAAGTCCTGGGGAGTTCCCTCCAAAAAAATGGTGAAACTGCATGATAATGACCTGACTCACAAGTTGCAGGAAACTGTCCAGTATCTCCACCCACACCCTTGCTCAACTCCTCTGTGAAAGCCGCATTTCTGGGAAAGCAGATTTCTTGGTGTCACAATGGTAGATCTCCTCTTTGCCCCCTCTTTCTAGGAGACACAAAACTCTCACTCAGGCAAAGTAAACAGGAAAGAACGTCTTGTTTCAATCAGGCTAGATTCTAACTAATTTGGAGAAAGATATTGCCAGTATCCAACTCAGTCATTCAGTCGTGTCTGACTCTGTGACCCCATGGACTGCAGCACGCCAGGCTTCCCTGTCCATCACCAACTCCTGGAGCTTACTCAGACTCATGTCCATCAAGTCAGTGATGCCATCCATCTCATCCTCTGTCGTCCCTTTCTCCTCCCACCTTCAATCTTTCCCAGCATCAGGGTATTTTCCAGTGAGTCAGTTATTCTTAACAGGTGGCCAAAGTATTGGAGTTTCAGCATCAACATCAGTCCTTCCAATGAATACCCAGGACTGATCTTCTTTGGGATGGACTGGTTGGATCTCCTTGCAGTCCAAGGGACTCTCAAGAACCTTCTCCAATACCACAGTTCAAAAGCATCAATTCTTCAGCGCTTAGCCTTCTTCACAGTCCAACTCTCACATTCGTACATGACCACTGGAAAACCATAGCCTTGACTAGACGGACCTTTGTTGGCAAAGTAATGTCTCTGCTTTTTAATATGCTGTCTAGGTTGGTCATAGCTTTTCCTCCAAGGAGCAAGCATCTTTTCATTTCATGACTGCAGTCACCATCTGCAGTGATTTTGGAGCCTCCTAAAATAAAGTCTGTCTCTTATTTCCATTGTTTCTCCATCTATTTGCCATGTAGTGATGGGACTAGGTGCCATGATCTTAGTTTTCAGAATGTTGAGTTTTAAGCCAACTTTTTCACTTTCCTCTTTCACTTTCATCAAGAGGCTCTTCAATTCTTCTTCACATTCTTCCATAAGAGCGGTGTCATCTGCATATCTGAGATTATTGGTTTTTCTCCCAGTAATCTTGATTCCAGCTTTTGGTTCATCCACAGCCCAGCATTTTGCATGATATACTCTGCATATAAGTTAAATAAGCAGAGTGACAATATACAGTCTTGATGTCAAGTCTCCTTTCCTGATTTGGAACCAGTCTGTTGTTTCTTGACCTGCATACAGATTTCTCAGGAGACGGGTAAGGTTTTCTGATCTGGGTGAGTATCCAGGGTGTCTCTGAAACAAATATCTGCTTTGTGAGGACTCTGCACCATCCAAGAGGTCTGGGGTCACCAGGCAGCCTGGGAAATCCACTTGTGGGCTGGTTTGCTGCAGCTAATGGGAAACTGTGCAAGCTTGCTCCCTTGATGGTTTCCAGAGACCACTCATTAGGCTGAGTAGTTATGTGAGTGCAGTATTTTCAAGAGAGGATTTAAGTTGAGCACTGGTAGGACTGTTTGAAAACACTTTTAATGTAGTGGTTAAAATTAGATGATGTGACAATCCCAGTGAACCTTATACTGGCAGGAATGATTTAAATATTTTAAGTATTTAAATTGTTTAGGCTATAAAGATTGTGTGTTGAAATGGTGTGACTTTGGTCCATCTTGCCCTGCAGTCACCCTCTGGCTCAGTCTCATAGGTGAGCTGGTGTCACAATTTTACTCCAGCAAAGGAGATCCTAACATAGGGCTGTTGAAAGAAAAGGATCTGAAGGAAGATGGCTCACATTTCTGTCTCCTGTGTTCTCTGGGACCCAGCTGACCACTCAGATACTTTGATACCATTGAGGGAACTCAACCAAAGAGCCAACCTCTTTTTCTGTCTTCTCTCCAGTCATCCGTGAACCTGTTCATGATCTAACGAGTTGGTGGCAATAAACTTTTGGGTGAGAATGGCTTTCCCATTGGGAGTTTTATATTCCTTTCCTGCATGGACTTTGCTTAATGGCACAGCTAGAGTGAAAAGAATCACGAAGCTAATGCTGGGGCACACAGACTCCATTTAGAAATGTGAATGATTTTAAAATAGGCAATAAAGATTACTGGGTGTCCAATCAAGGGCTCAGCTCCCTCTTTAATCTTCTTTGAGCTATTTTACAATTATTTAAGTTGCAGAAAACTGATGAAAATGCAAATGATTTGTATTCAGAGAAATACAGACAAATTGTGTCCACTTGAATGCAACTGATTATCGTTGATGGATCATCATCAGTTTTTCAACTATTCATTTCAGTATTTCTGTTTGTATATCTATACGTCTACATATAGATATCTGCTCTGAATTCTCCTTTGAACCAACTGTATCATCTTATTGACTTTCTCATTAATTAATGACTTAAATAAAATCTTTGGCATGTGTTCACTTTATATTTGTATGAGCATCACAATTAATCTATCCAAAAACATTAGCCTTTAAAGTAAAGGTAAGCTCTGTCTCATGCAGTATATTTGTAGAAACATTTCTTAATGTTAACCATGATGATTATAAAGGAGGAAAGGATAACAAGTTCACCTCTCTAAACTACCTAAGATTGCTGCCAAAACTCAGCCTCTGTGCAGTGGTGCTGAATTGAATCTGGGAGACAGAGTTTTGGGTAAAGTAAAAGAATGACTTTACAGTGATTCCCCTACATATGAACCTTCAAGCTTCAAACTTTCAAAGATGTGAATGTGCAGTCACATGTCCAATCACACGCCTGCATCTCTGCAAGTGGTTGTGCTTTTAGGTACTTCACAGTACTGTCAAGCATACAGTAGTGCAGTATCTTTATTTCAAGCCCAAGATATCCGGAAGCAAGCATAGAAACAGCAGTGATGTAAGTGGTACCGCTCAGATTTGAGGAGCAACAATGATGGAAACAAAAGTGTGAACTGAGTGGAGCAAGGCAAAAGATGGTAGACATCGCTTGTTCTTATAACATGAATCATTCAACCATCAGCACAGTTCTAAAGAACAGGAACAAGGTGATGGAACATGTGAAGTCTGCTGTGTCGATGATGTCAAAGATAATATTGAAGAAGCATGGAAAAAGTGACAGAGGAGATGGAGAAACTTAGGGGGTACATGCAGGATCAGCATCAGTGTTGTGTCAGCTTAATGCTGATTTAAGAGAAAGCTATGAAGATATGAAGAAGCAGCACAGTGAAGAACCAGAGGGTGCATCTTTTAATGCCATCCATGACTGGTTTCATTGGTTGGAGGTTAGAGCCAAACTTCACAGTGTAAAAGTGGAGAGGCAGCGGATACAGATACAGTAGCTGCCCGGGACTTTTCTGAAATGCTTCAGGAAATTATGGATGAAGGTGTTCTTTACCCAAGCAGATTTTTAATGTGGCTGAGACAGGACTGTACTGGCAGATGTCAGACCAAAGTTATATCAGTAAGGAGGAAAAGTTGATGTCAGGCTATAAAGCAACAAAGGACAAGTTAACTCTGATGTTTGGTGGCAATGCTTCCAGCAGCTGAAGCCTCTCTTAGTTTACCATTTGGAGAACCCAAGAACCCTCAAGAACATAGCCAAGGGGTCTCTTCATATTGTGTCAAAGAGCCACCCAAACCTGGGTTACACAGGCCATTTTCCAGAACTAGTTTTTCTACCACTTTATCCCAGAGATACGGAAATATTGCTTGAAGAAGGATGTCCCATCAACATTCTTTTGCTGCTCAACAATGCTTCAGGCCACTCCCTATTCATGGATGACATTCATTCCAAGATCAAAATAGTGTGTCTGCCACTGAATACTACATCAAGCATCCAACTTATGGACCAGGAGTTATAGTGCCTTTCAAGAAATATTATTCATGTCACACTTTTTGTCAGGCAGCAAAGGCAAATGACAGGCCAGAACAATCTTTTGACCATTTTGGAAGGACTATAACATCTACAAGGCCATTGTAGATGTTATAGTCCTTCCAAAAACATTGACTTTGCTTGGTGGAGGTTGTAGCCATCACTATGAATGGGGTTTGGAAGAACATTTGCCCACAGTTTGTTCATGATTTCTATGGATTTGAGAAGATGGATGAGGAGTCTAAAGAGGTCTTCAACAACATAGTGATCCTCAGTGAGAAGCTAGAGCTAGATCTGTAAGAGGACAGCTTCACTGAACTCCTTGCTGTACAACACAAGGAGCTTGGTAATGAAGATCTGATGGAACTGGAGACATGGGAAAAGGAAGAAGAGAGACAAGAGGCAGAAGAAGTAACTGAAGAACCGAAGAGATTCACAATATAGGAAATGGCAAGATTTTCTTTATTTGAGGAAGCACTGTTAGGTTTTTTGAGGCACAGGACCCAGAGAATGGTACACAAAATTCGCAGCATCCATTCAGAATGCAATCCAGTGCTACCATGTTATTTATGATGATAGAAAAAGAGTTACCACTCAGCAGTCCATGGGGTCGCAAAGAGTAGGACACAGCTTAGCAACTGAGCAGTAACAACAACCCAGACATTTTCCCACTGGATCATTTTTTCCAGAGGATAGATAGAATTGAATCCAGCCAGGAACCAGAACCTGTGCCATCAATGTCAGGCATGAGTGAAACTGCAGCTTGCCCTCAATCTCTTATTGCTCTACCATCCTTTAGCTCCACCATCTCCCTCTTCTAGTCAGTAACTCTTCTTGCTGTTCACTTGATGCCAGCCCCTGTAGGCCAGCTGTTATACTGTACTATTGTACTTTCCAAGGTAATGTACTGTAAAATTTTAAATGTTTTCTTCATTTTGTGTGTTGTTTTATGTATTATTTTGTGTGAAAAGTATTATTAACCTATTACAGTACACTATTATATACCCAACTGAGCAACTTAACTAAACTGAGGCTAACTTTGTTGGATTACAAACAAATTGAACTTATGAACACACAGTCAGAATGTAACCTGTTCGTATGTAGGGGACATACTGTATTGCTTTGCCAGGCAAATGGGGACACAGAGGCTCATGACCTCAAAACCTGAGTGTCCTAAAAGGGAGAGATTTGGTAATGAGCAGTGGTTCAAAGGCAGGGTTGCTGATAATGATCAGTTAGTGTGTAGGACCTGAATTCCTTTAGTATGTGGTTCTTGAGGTTATAAAACTATGACCTTTTCTCTGGAATGAAGACTGCTTCATCAGTTAGTTAACCTCTTCCATTTGTTGGGGGTTCATCTTTCAGTGTCATATCTTTTTGCCTTTTCATACTGTTCATGGGGTTCTCAAGGTAAGAACACTGAAGTGGTTTGCCATTCCCTTCTCCAGTGGACCACATTTTGTCAGAACTCTCCACCATGATCCATCTGTCTTGGGTGGCTCCACATGACGTGGCTCATAGTTTCATTGAGTTAGACAAGGCTGTGGTCCATGTGATCAGTTTGATTTCTGTGACTGTTGTTTTCATTCTGTCTGCCCTCTGAGAGATAAAGATAAGAGGCTTACAGAAGCTTCCTGATGGAGACCCGGGTTCAATTCCTGGGTCGGGAAGATCCCCTGGAGAAGGAAATGGCAATCCACTCCAGCACTCTTGCCTGGAAAATCCCATGAATGGAGGAGTCTGATAGGCTACAGTCCATGGGGTCACAAAGAGTCGGACACGACTGAGCGATTTCACTTTACTTCACTTCCTGATTGGAGAGACTGACAGTTTTATCAGTTTTTTTTTTTTTCCTGATGGGGGAAACTGGGTCTTGTTCTGATGGGTGGGGCCATGCTCAGTAAATCTTTAATCCAATTTTCTGTTGATGGGTGGAGCTGTGTTGTTTGACTTGAGACCAAACTATAGTGGAGATAATGAAGATAATGTCCACCTCCTTCAAAAGGTCCCATGCACACACTGTTGCACTCAGTGCCTCCGGCAATGCAGCAGGCCACTGCTAACCCACGCCTCCAATGGAGACTTCTGGACACTCACAGGCAAGTCTAAGTCAGTTCCTTGTGGCGTTATTGCTCCTGTCTCCTGGGTCCTGGTGCACACAAGGTTTAGTTTGTGCCCCCAAGAGTCTGTTTCCCCAGTCCTGTGTAAGTTCTTTAATCAAATCCCACTGGCCTACAAAGTCAAATTCCTGGGGTTCTCAGTTTCTCTGCCAGATCCCCAGGTTGGGAAATCTCTTGCAGGTCCTAGAACTTTCCTAACAATGTGATAATTTATTTGGTATAATTGTTCTTTAGTTTGTGGGTTGTCTACTTGGCTGTTCTATGATGGGGTTAATGATGACCTCCTCCAGGAGGGCTTATACCACATGTTTTATGACCCAGGTCTGCTACACCCAGAGCCCCTGCCCTTGCAGCAGGCCACTGCTGACCTATATCTCCGCAGGAGACACTCAAACACTCAAAGGCAGGTCTGGCTCAGACTCTGTGGGATCTCTGGGTCCTGGTGCACACAAGGTTTTGTTTGAGCCCTCTGAGCATCTCTGGCAGGTATGGGATGTGATTCAAAACACGATTTCACTACTCCTAACATCTTGCTGGGCTTCTCCTGCTTGGACATGGGGTATCTTTTTATGGTGGGATCCAACATTCTCCTGTCAATGGTGGTTCAGAAACAAGTTGTAATTTTAGAGTTTTCATGGAAAAAGATGAACGCACATCCTTCTATTCTGCCATCTTGAATGCTGACCTTCAAAACTTTCTTGAACTAACAACCAAAAAAGATGTCCTTTTCATCATAGGAGACTAGAACACAAAAGTAGGTAGTCAAGAGATATCTGCAGTAACAGGCAAATTTGGCCATGGAATACAAAATGAAGCAGGGCAAAGGCTAACAGAGTTTTGTCAAAGAACATACTGGTTATAGCAAACACCCTCTTCCAACAACACAAGAGATGACTCTACATATGGACATCACCAGATGGTCAATACCGAAATCAGACTGATTATATTCTTTGCAGTTAAAGATGGAGAAGCTCTATACAGTCAGCAAAAACAAGAGCAGGAGATGACTATGACTCAGATCATGAACTCCTTATTGCCAAATTCAGACTTAAATTGAATAAAGTAGAGAAAACCACTAGACCATTCAGGGATGACCTAAATCAAATCCCTACGATTATACAGTGGAAGTGACAAATAGATTCAAGGCATTAGATCTGATAGAGTGCATGAAGAACTATGATCAGAAGTTCATGACATTGTATAGAATGCAGTGATCAAGACTATCCTCAAGAAAAAGAAAAGCAAAAAGGCAAAATGGTTGTCTGAGGAGGCCTTATAAATAGCTGAGAAAAGAAGAGAAGCTAAAGGGCAAAAAGAAAAGGAAAAATATACTCATTTGAATGCAGACTTCCAAAGAATAACAAAGAGGGATAAGAAAGCCTTCCTCAGTGATCAATGTAAAGAAATAGAGGGAAACAATAGAATAGGAAAGACGAGGTAAGCTGCAGTCCATGGAGTCGCTAAGAGTCGGACACGACTGAGTGACTTCACTTTCACTTTTCACTTTCATGCATTGGAGAAGGAAATGGTAACCTACTCCAGTGTTCTTGCCTAGAGAATCCCAGGGATGGGGGAGAGCCTGGTGGGCTTCTGTCTATGGGTTTGCACAGAGGCGGACACGACTGAAGCGACTTAGCAGCAGCAGCAGCAGCAGCAGCAGAAATCTCTTCAAGAAAATTAGAGATACCAAGGGAACATTTCATGCAAAGATGGGCACAATAAAGGACAGAAATGGCATGGACCTAACAGAAGTAGAAGATATTAGGAAGTGGTGGCAAGAATACACAGAACTATATATATATATATATATATATATATATATATTTTAATCTTCATGACCCAGATAACCACAATGATGTGATTTAGAACCAGACATCCTTGAATGCGAAGTCAAGTGGGCCTTAGGAAGTATCCTCAAAGATAATGCTGTGAAAGTGCTCCACTGAATATGCCAGCAAATTTGGAAAACTCAACAGTGGCCACAGGACTGGAAAAGGTCAGTTTTCATTCCAATCCCAAAGAAAGGCAATGCCAAAGAATGCTCAGATTACCACACAATTGCACTCATCTCACACGCTAGCAAAGTAATGCTCAAAATTCTCCAAGCCAGGCTTCAACATATGTGAACCATGAACTTCCTGATGTTCAAGCTAGATTTAGAAAAGGCATAAGAACCAGAGATCAAATACCAACATCTGTTGGATCATTGAGAAAATAAGAGAGTTCCAGAAAATTATCTACTTCTGCTTTATTGACTATGCCAAAGCCTTTGACTGTGTGGATGAGAACAAACTATGGAAAATTCTTTGAGATGGGAATACCAAACCACCCTACCTGCCTCCTGAGAAATCTGTATGCAGGTCAAGAAGCAACAATTAGAACTGGACATGGAAAAGTGGACTGGTTCCAAATTGGGAAAAGAGTATGTCAAGGGTATATACTGTCACCCTGCTTGTTTAACTTAGATGCAGAGTACGTCATGAGAAATGCTGGGCTGGATGAAGTACAAGCTGGAATCAAGATTGCAGGGAGATATATCAATAACCTCAGATATGCAGATGATACCGCATATCTCTCCCATAAGCAGAAAGGGAAGAAGAACTTAAGAGCCTCTTGATGAAAGTGAAACAAGAGAGTGGAAAAGTTGGCTTAAAACTTAACATTCAGAAAACTAAGATCATGGCATCCTAGTTGGTCCATGGTCCCATCACTTCATGGCAAGTAGGTGGGGAAACAACAGAAACAGTGACAAACTTTATTTTTGGGGCTCCAAAATCACTGCAGATGGTGACTGCAGCCATGAAATGAAAAGACACTTGCTCCTTGGAAGAAAACTATGATCAACATAAACAGCATATTAAAAAGCAGAGACATTACTTTATTGACAAAGTCTGTATAGTCAAAGCTATGGTTTTTCCAGTAGTCATGTATGGATGTGAGCATTGGACTATAAAGAAAGCTGAGCACTGAAGAACTGATGCTTTTGAACTGTGGTGTTGAAGAAGACTCTTGAGTCCCTTGGACTGCAAGGAGATCCAACCAGTCCATCCTAAAGGAAATCAGTCCTGAATATTCTTTGGAAGGAAGGATGCTGTAATTGAAACTTTGGCCACTTGATGCGAAGAACTGACTCACTGGAAAAGACTGACTCACTGAAGGCAGAATGAGAAGGGGACAACAGAGGGTGAGATGGTTGGATGACATTACTGACTCAATGGACATGAGTTTGAGTAAACTCTGGGAGTTGGTGATGGACAGGGAGAGCTAGTGTGCTGTGGTCCATTGGGTGGCAAAGAGTGGGACATGACAGAGTGACTGAACTGAATTGAACTGAGCTAATATGCAGTCATTTCACACACTAGTAAAGTAATGCTCAAAATTCTTCAAGCCTGGCTTCAGCAATATGTGAATCGTGAACTTCCAGATGTTCAAGCTGGTTTTAGAAAAGGCAGAGGAACCAGAGATCAAATTGCCAACGTCTGCTGGATCATCAAAAAAGCAAGAGAGTTCCAGAAAAACATCTATTTCTGCTTTATTGACTATGCCAAAGCCTTTGACTGTGTGGATCACAATAAACTGTGGAAAATTCTGAAAGAGATGGGAATATCAGACCACCTGACCTGCCTTTTGAGAAACCTGTATGCAGGTCAGGAAGCAACAGTTAGAACTGGACATGGAACAACAGACTGGTTCCAAATAGGAAAAGGAGTACGTCAAGGCTGTATATTGTCACCCTGCTTATTTAACTTATATGCAGAGTACATCATGAGAAATGCTGGGCTGGAGGAAGCACAAGTGGGAATCAAGATTGCTGGGAGAAATATCAATAACTTCAGATATGCAGATGATACCACCCTTATGGCAGAAGGTGAAGAGGAACTAAAAAGCCTTCTGATGAAAGTGAAAAAAGAGAGAGAAAAAGTTGGCCTAAAGCTCAACATTCAGAAAACGAAGATCATGGCATCTGGTCCCATCCCTTCATGGCAAATAGATGGGGAAACAGTAGAAACAGTGTCAGACTTTATTTTGGGGGGCTCCAAAATCACTGCAGATGGTGACTGCAGCCATGAAATTAAAAGACACTTACTCCTTGGAAGAAAATTTATGACCAACCTAGACAGCATATTGAAAAGCAGAGACATTACTTTGCCAACAAAAGTCCATTTAGTCAAGGTATGGTTTTCCCACTAGTCATGTATGGATGTGAGAGTTGGACTGTGAAGAAGGCTGAGTGCCGAAGAATTGATGCTTTTGAACTGTGATATTGGAGAAGACTCTTGAGAATCCCTTGGACCTCAAGGAGATACAACCAGTCCATTCTAAAGGAGATCAGCCCTGGGATTTCTTTGGACAGACTGATGCTGAAGCTGAAACTCCAGTACTTTGGCCACCTCATGAGAAGAGTTGACTCATTGGAAAAGACTCTGATGCTGTGAGGGATTGGGATCAGGAGGAGAAGGGAACAACAGAGGATGAGATGGCTGGATGGCATTACTGACTTGATGGACATGAGTTTGAGTGAACTCCGGGAGATGGTGATGGACAGGCGGGACTGGCGTGCTGCAGTCCATGGGGTCGCAAAGAGTCGGACAGGACCAAACGACTGAACTGAACTGAACTGATATGTTGGGGAGGTTTAGTTCTTCAGAAGAGCTCAATGGTATTATGTTTATCCCTTGAGGCAGAACTTGAACCCTGGCCCAAGGCTGCACTATTGTTTCTTGACTGCTCCTCCCTTTCTTCTGGGTCCCCTCCCTTACCCAGTTAGCAACTGCTTGAACCTGCACTTTGGAACTCAGAGAAGGCATTGGAGTGTTGAAAACTATTTCCTATAAACAAAAAAATGGGGGACACAAAAGATTTCCATGCCCAGGAGCCCCATAGAATCCTATGGGGATGATAGTGGAGAAGAACATTAACTAAAAGAACTGAAATACTTAAAATGTCTATTAGTCTTGGATTCCAACATACAGAAAAGACAACATGAACATATATACAGAAAAAAAAGTAACCATTATCAGTGGGCCAAGAGGATGGGACACTCCCTCAAGCCTGGTTGGAGGTTCTGGTCATCATTTCAATGTCGTGACCACACCCACTTAAGTGTTTGCAACTCAAAGTAGGACCCTCCAACATGAGGCAACTTTATGGGCCCCTTCTCATGGCAGAATTATGTCGCCATTAACTGTTGCCTGCCCAAGAATCCGAGCTACGTAAGACTTGTCATGTTACTCAGAAGAGGCTCCTTCCTTGATAAAAATAAGTGGCTCAGGACGCAGTGTAGAGGGAGACAGCATGATCACCTGATCAGACGTAAGTTCCTTCTTCTCTGTCCTCTCATCTTTACTTTTGTTTATCTAAACTAGAACAACAAGAAAAAGAATTAGTGTGACAAACAGACAGCTTGAGCTATTAGCTATTACATTTATTCCTGGTTTGTTCTCACCTGACTTCAGGAAAAATCTATTTATTGTGGAAAAAAATTTAAGACTTTCCATTCTGATGTTCAAACCCAAGGCAGACATTACTTGTGCTACAAAAGAAAAAGGATTACCAAATTGTAAAATCCCATTTCCATTTGAACAAATCTTTTAAATGTCTGGAAGCATACATGCAAAAAATTAGATATCTGTGGTGAATTACAGGTAGTTTTTATTGACTTTCATTTATTTACTAATTTTTATAAATCTAAATTTTCTATAATAAATCTGAATTTATAATATGAGAAAAATTTATAATAGATATATTGAATTTAATTCTAAAGTCTATTAGGCAGGCTTTTTAATTGCAAGAAAGAGACTTACACCAGTCACCTACAGACATTTTCTTCCCCCACAAATAGAAGGACATCCCATCAAGTTGTCTCATCTGAACCCAGAATTTCAAAGACTGGGACATAGAGCATGTCTCCCTGAGAATTAGTTCAGTGAAACAGCAAAATCCTCAGAGAGCTGCAGCCCAGGGAAATGATTGATGTTATGACTCAGAATTTATTATAGATCTATAATTTTTGAACAGTAGGGAAATTCAGGTTGTGTTCAGGCTTGCCAATTGCTCTTTGCTGGCCAACGAAGGAAGAAGTTTCAAAATCTTTCATATATTGGGAATTTGGAGAGATTTGAAGCTCAGAGACAGAGAGACTGATAATTTTTTTTTAATTAACATAGAAAATCCACGGACTGAAGAAATGACCGTTTGAGACAAACTGCTGAGTGAAAACATAAGCAGACTGGCAGAAAACAGAAAGAGAGAGACAATCCCAAAGGAAAACAGGGACAGAGATACTTTACTACTTCTCAGGAGGAATCATTGGATTTTAACATCAGAACCTCACTGTGAATGGTCCTTGTCTAGGCCCCCAGTACAGGTTCAAGTTCTAGACAAGCTGAAACTCCCAGGATGCAGAGTGGGCCTGTCGGTAAACTTTAAGCAGTTGTTGACATGGGGCACCAAGGAACTTCATGGCATGGAAAAAAATTGACCGGAAATTATGAGGACGAACTCTGGATCTTAAAACCTCTAAGCCAGAGGAAAACAAAGGTTATCTTTGAACACTCCTCTCATTTAGCCCCAGCAGTTTTCAGGATGGGGCAAAGTTCTTTTCAAGCAGAAGCAGGAGAGTGGCTGTCAGAACTTCCTGTGGCTGGCTAGACCGGTTATGTAAGTTACAGGGAACAAAGAGCGAATGATAATGTCAGTAATAAGAAGGAAACACTTCTGGGCATATACTGAGAGAAAACCATAATCCAAAAGATATATGCACCCCAATGCTTACTGCAACACTATTTACAATATCCAGGACGTGAAAGATCCTAAATGCCCATCAACAGAGGATTGAATAAAGAAGCTGCAATTCATATAGACAACAGAATATTATTCAGCCATAAAGAGGACAAAATTGGGTCATTTGTAGAGATGTGGATGGACCTGGAGACTGTCATACAGAGTGAAGTCAGAAAGAGAAAAACAAATATTAACACATAATATACACATACAATATTAACACATTAATATACACATATGTGTATATTAACACACATATGTGACGTCTAGAAAAATAGTATAGATGATCTCATTTGAAAAAAACAGAAATAGAGACACAGCCATAGAGAACAAATGTATGGACACCAAGAGGAAATGGGGGTGGGTGGCAGAAACTGGGAGATTGGGATTAACATGTATGCACACTATTAATACTATGTATAAAATAGATAACTAATGAGAACCTATGTACGGCACAGGGAACTCTACCCAATGCTCTGAGGTGCTGTAAATAGAAAGGAAATCCTAAAAAGAGAGGATATATGTATATGCATAGCTGATTCACTTTGCTATACAGTAAAAACTAACACAACATTATAAAGCAACTATACTCCAATAAAAAAATTTTTTAACTAGTAATGAGAAGGAAGCACACAAATGAAAAATCTAAGAGCTCGAGACAACACAGTTGTGAAGCCTGAAAGTATCTTTTAGAGGGATATTTTTCCCCTTTCACTTCAAAAGAGATGTTTGGAATGAGAAGGATAAAAGGCAATAGGTGATGCTTTGGAGACCCAGAGAGAATTTGCAAGGAAGCGGGTGGAAAAGGAAAATGGTGCATCGCAGGCTCTGCGAGGGCTTCGGAGACAGAGAGCTGAGGGACGTCTTCCGTCCGCTGGCAGTGTGTTTAGCAGTAGTGGAGGGCATGTCACTCTGTCATCTGTGTGACAAGCTGAAGGTCTGCTCTGGAATGAAAGAGGGGTTAGAGAGGGATGAAGATCCTGGAACTGTATCAGGAAACAAACAAGAGATTTACTAATTTATTTCTCTTTAGAAAGACTAAATTGTGTCACCTGGGCAAACACATTCTCAGCCAGTGGCTTTGATATTCTTAAATGATATATTCTATTGACACATAAATTATACAATAAAGTGAGTCCTTCATGTATTGTTAGATATCTTGGCTAGGTATATCTAATTGAAATGTTCTGTGAGCTTTCTAGAGCCCACTTTCAAATCAGGGTGTTGGGAAGATAAAATAGCATCATCTTAGGAAAGCAATCTAACAATATGCAACTTATAAATTTTAAAGGTACTTCTATTCTGTCCAGTTATTCCATTTTTTGAAACATCCAGAAGAGATTTCATTAATGCAGATATCCTTGGGTGAAGATGTTTATTATCTTACAAAAGTCAAAAAACTTCTTTCAGTCTAAGTGTTTAAAAATTAGAAATTGGTTAAATAAATTATGAAGATCTGCACTATGGATGTAATGGAAATACTAAAATATGGCTATAAAGCGTTTTATGTCAATAGGCTGTGTCTATGACATAATTTTAAGAGGGAAAAAGCAAGCTAGTAAACTTTAGTATGTAATATAAACTCTAGCTATATAAAATATATATTATGCATAGAAATAGGAAATAGATGAAAAATTATCTCTGAGTGATAAAATTATGCTTAAGTTTTATTTCTTCTCCTTTCCCATATTTAGATTTTACAATCCCAGTTTCCATGTAAGCAAATAATTAATTTATATTCTAAAGAAAAGAAATGAATATGTGTGTGTGAGCACAAATGTATGTACATTCCTATGTGCTCATGTACGGGCACACGTACACTTGGTACCTTGACAGGGAAGCAGCTTCCTCTTGCACAATGATTGTCACTTGTGTTACAAACTCATATTCTTATTGCTTTTCCTTTTCTAGCTTGACTAATAGTTGCAGATTTGCACACATGTGCAATATATGCCCTGGAGGAGGGCACAGCAACCCACTCTAGTTCCCTTGCTGGGAGAAACCCCATGGACAGAGGAGCCTGGCAGGCTACAGTGTATGGAGTCGCCAAGAGCTGGGCACAACAGAAGCAACTTAGCACACACACACACCATATAAGCAGGGACTTCCCAGGTGGCTCAGAGGAAAAGATCACCTGCCAAGCGTGAGACGAGATCCCTAGGTCAGGAAGACATGCCTAGAAAAGGAAATGGCAACCCACTCCAGTATTCTCGCCTGGGAAACCCCATAGACAGAGGAGCCTGACGGGCTACACTCAAAGGGGCTGCAAAAAAACTGGACACAACTTAGCGACTAAACAACCATATTTGCAACACGCATGAACACACATTCACACACATGACTAACATCCTCATGAACAGGGACTTGAGATCAAATAGGATGAAGTATATAAAACTCCCTGTCCAAAAATTTTCTCTCTGTCTTCATCTCCCTTCCTTCCTTTTTATTTTCCTCCTGGTTATCACTCTTCCACTCCATGATGCCTGAAGAGAGAATGAGAAAGACAGGCATCAGGGAGTGGACAGTGAGCCCAGCAGATTGCCTTGGCAGGATTACAGTGTAGTCGCATCCTCAAGCAATGTGCCAAAAACACTGCCGCGGTGGGGGGTCCAGGCTGTGCTGGAGAAGGGCCTGGGAGGCAGGGAGCTTGGATTCTGTGCGACGGGACATTTGGAGCCCCAGTAGGCTCCCCAGCGGGGAGCACCCACATTCCAGAGAAGACACAGAGCCGAGGTGCAGGCCCAGCTCCCAGCCCGACCTCATCTCTGGAGCTCAAGAAAACTCAGGGTTGGCTCAGAATTGTTCTCTTTCTGTGGGTCAAGGGGCCTATTTCCCCTCTCCTTTCCCAGTACACTGGTTTCATGTTAAGCAGAGGTCACAGACCTCAGGATTGGGCTGTTATGTAAGCAAGGCAGATGAAGTGTGATGAAATACAGAGAGACAGGGATCACAGCCAACCAGGAGCGGTGCTCTCCAAAGTGGTCCTGCACGCTTTGTGCCAGCACCTTTGCTCATTGGGTATTAGGCCAAGAGCTGCAGGTCTTCCAGCGTTTGAAAGCAAGCTGAACATCCAAAGGAGCTTGGAATTCTAGGAGTGTATGTGCGTGTGTGTGTAAAAGCTCTCAATTTTTCAAAATGTTGGCTCAATTAAAAACAAACGACAGTCTGTAGACCAAATAAAACATGTCTTCTGGCTGGGTTTAATATGTGGGCCATAGGCTGGAGAATTTCTGAAATAAAACTACATAAAGCTTCCCCCATTTCTTGCCTTATGGCTAGTAAGAAACATGGTGTCTCTTGTAAAGAGATAAATATTTAATTCTTACTATGTGCGCAACACACCCTATCTACTATAAGAGATACATAAGAAATGCTGAGTTGTTTTCTGCCTTCTATAAACTTAAAATACAGTTGAGGCAATAAAGCTACACAATCAGGAAAGTCAGGTAATGGTGCTATGCAGAATTCTGGTATCAAGGCCTAAACAGATCAGATTAAATATACTAAAATCACCTTAAAAAGAAAGATCTTAGATCTTTATCAAAACCAGACTGTAGTAAGCCAGTGGTGTGGAAGTATCTAGGGTATTGTTCACTTTTATATTCCTAGCATTTCATACATAGTAAATGATGTTCAACAAATATTTCTTGAAAAAGAAGATCACGTTAATGAGTTATGGAGGGAAAACTAAACCTTGTGAGCTTAGAAAAGTGGGGAGGGGGGGAGAAGCAGATGTTTTCACTGTTGATGACACTATCCAATGGAGAGACACTGAAAATGGAGGCCAGAGCATTTGGTTAGTAGAGTCCTCATTCTTGCTAGAGAGCAAAAAGGAATGTAGCCAGTTCTCGCTGTTGTCGTTGTTTAGTTGTTAAGTCATATCTGATTTTTGTGACCCCATGGACTGTAACTCACCAGGCTCCTCTGACCATGGAATTTCCTAGGCAAGAATAATGGGGTGGGTTGCCATGCCCTTCTCCAGGAGATCTTCCTGACCCAGGGATCAAAATGACATCTCTTGCATCGACAGGCATATTCTTCACCACCTGGGCCATCAGGGAAGCTGTTCTCACTGTAACCCATGTTAAATAGTTCACAAGAATATTTTCCTTCTTTGCTGAGATGTCTAGTCAACCTCCTGATGACTAATTAAGCCTCTCTGACATCTTGATGGAGGAAGAAAGGAGCCCAGGACAGGGGACCCATGAATTCTGCTCCTGTGAATGGCTTGCATCTCTTTACAGTGAGTGTTCTGACTTAACACACAAGTGCTGGGAGAGTCAGGTTAGAGGTGCTCCATCTCCCAGAGCCAGACGTCATTCTTCAGGATCCTGTCTTGATAACATAACTGCAACTGACCTTCCTCTCTGGTGCCTCTTATCCGTCATCGCTTTCCTCCTAGCACTGCCCTCATGGAATAATGGCCTCAGCAGGCAAAGCAGACAGAACATGCACTGTTGTAGATCAAAGAAGGAAGCAGTCGTTGTGTTTTGAGTAGTCAAGAGAAAGCTCAGAACAGAGAAGGGGCCAGGGATAGCTCTTTAAAAATGAATCCGTTTTGGGAAGGTAGAGAGTGGGGAACAGATGGCATGAAGGCTGGTGGTAAAGCTTACCTGCTCTGTCAGAAAGTTTGTTTTGAGTTAGGTCAGCCCAGAAGTCAGGCTGAAGAGTCTGAATTTTATCCAACAGACTCACAGGGGAGAAGCTAAAGTTCTGAGGAGACAAATGAGGGGATGAAATTGATGTTTACTTGGATCTTTTGGAATGAATAGAAAAGGCTTCATTACATTCTCATTATTGTTCAGAATTAGTGAATCAATCCTAAAGGGCTTTGTGGCAGTCAAAGAGGGCCGTCTCCCAGTATGTGAGCTGATTGCAAATACCTGATGCTTGGTATCCCAGAGACTCGTGGACAATCTGAGAACACAATGGGCCTTGGGTTCCTGGATTCACTGCAGCCATGAAGACGGCAATGTGAGAAAACAACACAGGAAACTCAGATCTGTTGCTATTAACAGCTCCTCTCTGCTAGTCCTGATGCAGTGAAAGCTCATAGTCTGGTTGTCATCATGGACAACATTTCCAACAGCCATTTACAACCCCTTGGAAACAACCTTGCTGCTGCTGCTACTAAGTCACTTCAGTCGTGTCCGACTCTGTGCGACCCCATAGACGGCAGCCCACCAGGCTCCCCCATCCCTGGAATTCTCCAGGCAAGAACACTGGAGTGAGTTGCCATTTCCTTCTCCAATGCATGAAAGTGAAAAGTGAAAGTGAAGTCTCTCAGTCGTGTCCAACTCTTCGGGACCCCACGGACTGCAGCCCACCAGGCTCCTCCGTCCATGGGATTTTCCAAGCAAGAGTACTGGAGTAGAGTGCCATTGCCTTCTCCAGAAACAACCTTAATCTCTGGCAATTTTAGGAAGTCAAAGTCCCAGTCACGTTACTCCTGAAAAATTAAAACTTCTAACGGGAAGGGCAGAGACAAGTGCTCTTAGGGCCCCTTAGATTAGCGGGGGACTTGTACAGGTCACAAAAGTCTGGGGCTGTGGTTTTCAATCTGTTTCATTTCAGTGCCAAAACCCACTGTTGAAAACTCATTTAGTATTCCAACGCATGAAATGAGTGGACTTGTCAAGGTCCCTATAGGGAACCCTTTCTGATGGGCCTTTGCCCATGCTGTTTCCACAGCTAACACACCTCCACCTCTGGGGTCCCTGAGTCACCTCTGCTATGTCCAGTGCTCCTTAGAACATAGTGTGAAAGCTTCTGGGCTGGACTGTAGACGTGAAGAACGAAAACTTTGCTTCTCAGTGGACCAAGGTAATAATAGCAATTGTAATCATACTTTATGTAACATTTACTTTGTACTTGTTATGGGCCACTTTCCATGTGTTAATTCTCTGGATTCCCCGCCCCCAAATAATCCACATTTTATGGATGAGGAAGCTGAGGTCTAAGGAAACTCAGCATCTTGCCCAAGCTAGTGTTGTAAGTAGTAAAACCAGGATTTCATTCCAAAAGTCTAATGACAGAACCAGCTCTCTGAATACTTCAGTCTCATTGGTTCTGCCTCATTACCTCAGGAAATTTATTAAACCTGTAGGGTTTCTGTGCAAGTGTTCAGTTTTAGGGTTTTTTCCTCTTCTCTAAAAGGAGAGGAATTGTCCGAGGAGCCAATCAAGGTTCACAGGGGCCTGGACTCCAGGCCAGGTTTCTTCCGCCCCTCTTTGCTATACTAGAAAGCAAGTGATTCCTCCAACAGCATCAGAGAAATCTGACACTGCTGTTCTGTGCTTACAAGAGGAGAGATTGTAGCATTGAAGTCATAGCTATAAATATCAGCGTTAATGAAGGAGGACTCCTGGAGACCTAAATGAATCCATTTTATCCATTTGTCACACATCAGGTTAATATGATTCTGGCAAATAATTATATTGAAAACTGGACAGAGATCAGGTACGTTGTTATTCCTTGCGAATGTTACAGCAGAGCCTTCTGGCCCATTAAAGGGTGATGATGCCAACACTGAAGTGCAAAGCTAAACTATAACAATTTGTGGCATTTAGACAAAGGAGCTCACAGCTCTGCACCCGCTCGGGCTCAGGCAACAGGATTGTCATTGTATGATTCCTTAATGAGCAGAGCAGCTCCTTCATATGGATTACTGAATTGTCAGATCTGGTATGGATACAGGAGGACAGGATAGAGTCAGAATGGAATACTAATATAGCTTTTCTTTCCTTTTCTTTTTTAAAAACATCATCTATAAGAATGTTCACACAGAAGGATATATACATTGGGTGAGCCCTGAAAATGGGATTTCTGTTTGAATATGTCAATCATGATGGCAGCTTCTTGTTTGACTAGAAGGATGGCTTATTCTCTCTTGGGTTAATTACAGTGGCCTCTGAGGGGAAGAGGGTTTCTTACAGAAGACGGTGGGGGAAGGAATTATGTGGCTGTGACATTTGCCATCATCCACTTGAGTTGCCTCAAGTCCTGGCTCTGTATTTGCCATCATCCACTTGGCTCTGTGGTCCAGGCTAGAGGGCTGGGACTCCCCAGGAAGACTGACTTCAGGGAAGACAGTCAAGTTCAGGGGCCTTTCTGCAGCCACAGGGGCTTCTCTTTCGCCCTGTGGGTTGTTTGGTGCACTATCCCAAGGGGGTGCAGAGAGATAAAGTTCAGCCCTTGCTCTGCTCACCCAGTCTTACTGCCATTCTTTATCTTGAACAAAGTTTACATGAGGGTCAGTAGTGGCCCTTGGCTCACCCAGAGTGGGCAAGGACCCACTTTTGGCTGTTACAGCACCATGAAAGGACAGCTTTACTTTGCTTTCTAGTGCTCGCAAGCAAATTCCCTCTGTATTCTCCTCTCTTATCATGCTCAACCTACTCTCAGGTGGCATAAAGAGTGAGGAAAAATGAGCTCATAGTTACAGAGAACAGATAGGTGGTTGCCAGAGGCAGGGTGTTGGGGGTAGGGGTAGGGAATATGTGAGAAAGGGGTCAAAAGGTACAAACTTCCAGTTATAAGATAAATAAGTGCTAAGATATAATAGCATACAGCATGGCAACTATAGTTAACAATACTATATTATATATTTGAAAGCTGCTAAGAGAGCAAATCTTTAAAGTTCTCATCACAAGAAAATAAAAGTTTGACTATGTGTATTGATGGATGTTAATTAAACTTATTGTGTTGAACATTTTGCAACATACATGAGTTTTGTATCCCTGGGTTCACCAATTGTGGGTCAAAAACAAACCAAAAAAAAAAAAAATCTGAAAAGTTCCAAAAAGCAAAACTTGAATTTGCCACACAACTATTTACAGAGTTTACATTGTGTTAGGTACCATATGTAATCAAGAGATGATTTAAGGTATACAGGAGGATGTATTTAGGTTGTATGCAAATACTATATCACTTTACAGAAGGGACTTCATCTTCCATGGATTTTGGTATCCAAGAGGGATTCCCACAGATACTGAGAGACAACTGCATACACACACACACACACACACACACACACACACATATACTGCTTAGTCACTTCAGTTGTGTCTGACTCTTTGTGACACTATGGACTGCAGCCTGCCAGGCTGCTTTGTCTGTGGGATTCTCTAGGCAAGAATACTGGAGTGCGTTGCCATGTCCCTCTCCAGGGGATCTTCTTGACTCAGGGATCGAATCTGCATCTCTTCTATCTCCTGCACTGGCAGGCAGGTTCTTTACCACTAGCGCCACCTGGGAAGCCCATATAGATAGATAGAGATATCTAATAGATATACAGATATAAAATCATTACATTGCATACCTAAAACTAATATAATATTACATGTCAATAAAAATTTACAAATTAATTAATAAGTTAATTAATATTTAAAAAGAGAAAGTGAGAAGTTATGGCTACACTAAGAACAAAATCCCATTTGGCTCTGACTCTGTTAGCACTATTTCTTTCACTAGTAAGTACTATGTGAGTAAGAGTACTATGAATCTTGCTTTTCCTCTGCAACTCTCTCCATCCCAGTAGCTTTTCAGCCAAGAATTGCCAGTGAGATGTTTCTTCAAATGCCCACACCAAGGCCCTCCTCCCCAATCTAAATCAACCTGGACTTTGTACAATTGAAACTTAAGGAAACTGCTTTAGAAAGAAGGCAACCTAGAAACTGCCTCTCACCAATCAATCAACACTAAACATGAGAATTCACCATGCTGTTTTTCTTCATAACATCCTGCAAAGCTGTTCTGTGCTAAATTATTTAGCAAAATTCTCATTAAGATAACTGGTGACTTCCATTAAAATGTATGCCAGAATATTGCTATGCGGTAAAGCCTCAGTTTTTGAGGACAGCTGCTCTTTTCTGCCATTCAAAAAGTTGCCCAAAGTGTGGGCTCCTCTCCAGGCCACTGAGCGCTATCCCAAGGACCCTCTGTCAGGGTCCCTCCAGGTTCAGTGTGGTCCATTCTCCCTTTCGCCACCAACCAGTCTGAGCAGGCAGGCTTTGGTTTGAGTGGTGCATCCCCGAAAACAGAGAAAAGCCTAACTCTGAAAGCAACTCGACCCTGAACCCAGTAATTGGAGGATATGTCTTCCTTTTTTCCTGCAATCTCAAGAAAGAATAATGCCATGTATTTTTCTAAAGAGAAGACACACAGCATAAGATAAAATCATTTTTCTTTCAGCTAAGACTCCCGCTGGGTTCCCCAGCCAACTTTCTGCAGCTCATAAAATAAACCCAATTCCCATTCATCCCCCTCAGCTCCAAATCCATCATTACTTGGCTGTGGACAAATGGGCAGGTGGTACTGCACAACGGGGCTTGGATGAGCTCTTTTCCTTCCTGGACGGAAGAAGGAGGATTAGCATAAAGTCTTTTCTGTTAGTGAATGACAGGAAGACAACTGGGAGGATCATCTGAGTTTCATCCTGGAGGAATGTGCAGAGGTGATTATCAGAACAGTTTTGCTGTCTCCATAAAGGCAACTCTGGAATTCGCCATACTGGCCACAGTCTCAACGCATGGTCCACTGTCTTCACTGGATTGAGATGAACAGCTATATGGTGGGGAGGGGAGGCGGGGGCGGGGGGAGGAATAACATGTGTGAGTGAAAAGTGGATCCTTGATAAACATGCAGCCCTATTGCAAAGCATTACCTGCCTTTGGTTTCCTTTTGAATTTTGATAATTGGGGGAACTTCCATGAAGTAGCCTCAGGAAAGGGAAGACATAAACCGACCTAGATTTTTCTGTAAAGTATATAGAGCCTAAGTGTCCTCACGTGCTTGGGCCTCGGGAGAGCTGAGAGTTGCTGAGAGCTGTAGAATGTTCTAGGTGGGGAGAGGAAGCCAGGTTGCAGCTAGGAAGTATTTCTGGATAAGCACACACTAATTTCAAAGCTGCTAACGCTTTTCTGTGTGGTCACACACAGAGCTGCCAGATCTTCGTGTAGCTGAGAGGTGGCTATTAAGAGGTGTTGCCTGAGGAATAGTCCCTCCTTTTAACATCTGCAGGCCCCAAGGCTGGGTCTGGAAGCTGGAAGAGGAACAGAGTTTCTGAAGGTGCTCGAGGTAGACGGCAAGTGTTCAGATTCCTGTAGGGGGTGAGCCTTGCAGGGTTAGTGGTGTGAGCAGGAAATAGGATATCCTCCTCAGGAAGATCTGGGGCTTTCTGTCACTGATATCAGTGATTGGCCTAAGGCCTATTACCTGTGAAAGTGTAACATGTTTGATCCAGTGATTACATATGGGTGACCTTGAATAGTGAGGAGACAATGCATATTTATAGGAGCCCAATAGCTACTGAAAATGATGCTGAACATGGTGTCACCAAACTCAGGTTTGGCTACTCACTGCTTGAAAGCCCACAGAGAGATGAGTCTTGGTTAGAAAAGGAACGGTTTCTTTATTCAGCAACCTGGAGAGATGCAGACCTGTGTCCCAGAACCAACTCCCAAGATTCTGCTCAGCTATGAGTTTTTAAAGGAAAAAAGGAGAAGTGAGTCACAATTACTCAGTTGGGGAGGGGGTTAGAATCTCAGTTATTGTTCACTGAGTGCAGACTTGCTGAACACTTGTGATCTTTCTTTAGATGTTATCTTGTTCACGCAGTTTGCTCAGAGGATTACTAGAGAGGAAGAGGGGGAACGAGTGTGCGTGCTCAGCAGCGTCCGACTCTTTGTGACTCCATGGACTGTAGCCCACAGGCTCCTCTGTGCATGGAATTGTCCAGGCAAGAATTTAGCCATTTCCTCCTCCAGGGGATCTTCTCAAACCCATGTCTCCTGCGTCTGCCACACTGACATGTGGATTCTTTACTGCTGAGCCATGTGGGAAGCCAAGGGAAAAAAAGCTAGTCATCCATTAATAACTTGCTCCTCATTCCTACTTCTTTAAGAAAAGAATCAACATGTTAGGCAAGGCATTGTGTGATCAAAGGATTTGACAGCTGTGTTTGGGCCAGAGGTTATTGAAGCATGGGGGCACCTGGTGTAAAAGTAAATTTAAAATGTAGCTTTGTCCAGGTAACAAGACAAACTGCCTTCTGCAAAGAGCTACTTATAATGGGGGAATATACATCTTTTAAATTAGTGTTTCCATTTCCTTCAGATAAATACCCCAGAATGGAATTGGTGGATCAAATATTCTTAATTCAGCTATAAACGACTTTGCTTAGAGGGATCCACACAGTTCAGAAATGTGCAATGTTTGTGAAGAATTGTCTTTCAACAAAAGCATGTAGGTAAAGTAAAAATCCTCTTTTCTCAGCAAAAATCCCTTTAGTTATATACAGCCCTTCAAGAACATTTTATATAACTATGCCACTTTATATAGTAGCATTTTGGAGGGTAGAAGTTAGGGCAGTAAAGGGAAGTGTGGCTGACTTCCACGTTTATTCCTCTATATTGACCACATGTGGAAAGCAACAGTCTATTAAAGAACACTGGAGTCTGGATATTCCAGACTGTGACCATCAATAACATGAATGGAGGTCACAGTAATGGCAATCACATGCAATGTAAAAGCACATCTATTCAGTGAATGACAGTGGGCGGCATGAGATAAACTCATTTTTCAAGGGATGATGGAAGAATGGGACTTGTGAAGCAGGGGAGACTTACACTTGAACTACAAGGGTACTCTATCTGCTCCAAGGTGAGCTGGCTTGTTAAATTTTTCTCCTTGGCCTAGAGAGAGGCTGGGCCATCCCCAATTAGAGGAAGCCCAGCTTGAAAATCTTGGCTCTTCACCCACCCTCTTCAGACTAAAAAGCTTTTGACTTATCTGCAGATGGCTCTTTCACTAACAACTGTCTCCCTGGGCTTCACTAAAAGGATGATGAAGGGTTTGTTTCTTCCAAAGGTGTGTAGGAATTCTGCCCCAAGAATACATCCCTTCTTGGCAGTTCAGTCAAGCAGTTCATCAGCACTCACCTGCCTTGGTGTCAGTTGAACTTCTCCAGTGCCGGTTGACCCTGGTGAGGTCATCAGACTGTAAAACTACAGTCTGAGTTTTCCAGTCTCTGTCCAACAGCTGACTCATCACTTCTATTGTTTTTCTGTATCCACACAGGAGATCGATTATTCAAACTCTATGGTGGTGGCATTTTGGGTTCTGAACCCAATATTCAACATGTGCGTTGAGGGGGTTTCCTTCCAAACCAGCAGGCAATACTCAGGACACCAGCTGAGTGTCCTGCAAGTCAACACATAATCTTCCAGAAGACAGCATCAGATCCACAAGACCCTGACTTCTAGTCCAAGTTGTTACCTCTGTTTCTGACTGACTGGCTATAATCTGAGGTTCCCCACAACCTCCTCATTGGGTTTTCTAGAGCAGCTCACAGAACTCAGGAAGCCCATTTACTCACTAGATCACTGGTTTATTACAAAGCATATTAAAGGATGCAAATCAAAAGCCAGATGAAGAGATACACAGGCAAGGTCTGGAACAAAGGAGCTCTGTCCTCGTGAAGTTGGAGCCAGTACAGTGGCAGGTGGAAACACTCTGATTCCCCAACCTGGAAGCTCTCCAAACACTCTCCTTTTGGGTTTTTATGGAGGTTTCATCACATAGGCATGCCTGATTGAATCATTGGCCATTGGTGATTGAACGCAATCTCCGGCCCCTCTCCCCAACTCTGGAAATCAGGGGGCAAATTGAAAGCGCCTCTATTCATGGTTGGTTCCCCTAGCAACAAGCTCCCATCCTTAGGTGCTTTCCTAAAGGCACCTCATTAACATAAACCCAGTTGTAGTGGAAACGAGTTTATTATGAATAACAAAAAACCGATTTCACCTTTATGGCTGTGAAGTGATTTGAGGAACTGAAAGCAAGAGACCAAATATTATATGACAGAAGATATTCCCATTGCTCATATTGCTCAGGATATTTCAAGGGCTTGGAGATCTGTGAGCTAGAAATCGTGGACAAAGGCCACATGTATTTGAGAAATACATTTTGATCATTTAAAGGGCCAAATACATATTTCTTACAAATTGCAATATTGCAAAGGATGAAAAATTCTCATGAGGTATAAAGATGGGTCTGCTCTTCATTTGAAATATATGAAATTTTTTTCTTGATGGTAGAGAAACAGTTAAATACTGACAATTTCATATGATTCATCCAATGGCTGTTCCTTCCTCAAGAGGCGATATAGGGTATACTTCAACTGCCCAAGTCAACTAGACTCATTCGATTTCCATGATTTCAACTACAGCCCACACATGGATGACTCAAGCATGTATCTCCAACTTCTCTCCTGAACTATCCAACATCCCCATTTGGATGTCACAAATACAGCACAAATTTGCTGGAATATCCAGATTGAATCACTCTTCCTTCCTCTTCTCAGACATACTTATTCTATATTCTTATTGCACATGGCTCCAATGTCTACCCAAAGTCACCAAAGTTCACCCAGGAGACTTCTTGGCTGCCTTATCCTTAATCTTCCCCTCCACTTGATAGACACATATAATAGTATTATCTCCTTAGTGATGGTCAATCTATTTCCTATTTCCCCCGGCCTCTTTTAAGCCTTCAGAATTTCTTACTTGTATTTTAGCAACAATCTCCTAATTGTTTTCCCAGCATCCAGTTTTCTCACACCTCCAAATTAAAGGGAGTCCTTCAGAGAAACAGTTCTGAAATGGAAATCTGATTGCTTTTCCTCTTCACATCTCCTATTGCCTTGATGACAAAGTCTTCATGGCCCACAAAACTTTGTATCTCATGGTTCTCAAAGGAAGATGGGATCTAGCAGTATCATTCATTTAGAGTTATTTGGGATTTTCTCAGTGTCCAGGATGTTGTTGTCATTTAGTGGGCAAGGAATAGTGATGCTGAATATCCTGAATGAGAGATACAGTTCTGTCCAAAGAACTGTTGCATCCAAAGACCAATAGCTCTTGAGTTGAAATACACTGCTTGTCTCCTGACCACTTCTCCAGCCTGATTTCCAGCTACTCAAACTTTTTAGCTTTGTACTAGAATATCTTAAATTTCTCAGTTCTTGGAGGTATCTGTTATCTAAAGCCTCTGTCTTTATCTCTCCTTCCCTGACCCACCAGATCCATGCACCAGCTTCTTAGTTTGCCAGCTCCTTCCTACTTATCCTTTTGCAACTCAGCTCAGATGTTATAATTCTGGGATTCCATAATTCTGGAGCTCCCTGGGCTCCAAAGCCTCTCACATCTCTCTCTTTACTACTGTGTTGATAGTGTGTCTTCATTTTTAGGTATCTCCCAATTCTCCTGTGACCCCTGGAGGACCAGTTTCTGTATTCCTAGCATAGAACTAACTTACTGTTGTATCTCAAAAAACTTATAAATAGCAAAGCACAGAATTAATTTACTCAAAGAACTTGTAAAAGTATAAAATATCTTCCACTTTCTGCCAAGAATTTTTTTTAATCTGAAAATTGATACAACTGCTTAGTAAAAATTCAAACAGTATAAGAAGAGAGACCATGTAGCATAATGGATAGGCTCACCTGAGTTTGAATCCAGGCTTCACTGCTCTTTCCTGGCTCACCATTTCCACATCTGGAGGCTGGAGGTAATCATAGCAGCACTCCCTGGCAGCTTTGACGGTGAAGTGTCTGCCTGCAATGTGGGAGACCTGGGTTCGATCCCAGGGTTGGAAAGATCCCCTGGAGAAGGAAATGGCAACCCACTCCAGTACTCTTGCCTGGAAAATCCCATGGACGGAGGAGCCTGGTAGGCTACAGTCCATGGGTTTGCAGAGTTGGACACAACTGAGCAACTTCACTTTCATTGTCTAATGATAAAGTGCAAGTGATAAACAGACTGATCTCAAGTTCCAGCTCTGCCCACCTACTATCTCTGTGACCTTGGGCAAGTAACTTGACATTTCCATGCCTCAGTTTATACTTCCCAGGTGTTTCAGTGCTAAAGAATCTACCTGCAAATGAAGGAAACACGGGAGATGTGGGTTCAATCCCTGGGTGAGGAAGATCCCTGGAGGAGGACGTGACAACCCACTCCAGTATTCTTTCCTGGAGAATCCCACAGACAGAGGAGCCTGGAAAGCTAGGGGTCACAATCAGTCAGACATGACTGAGGTGACTTATCACACTTGCACAAATTAGAGATAATAAAATCTATCCTACAGGTATTTGGATAACTAAAGGAGATGATACATTCTTAGTCCTTAGAACACAGCCTGGCATAGGGCAAGCACTCAATAAATATTAACATTATATTATTATTAATAATAGCAAGAATATTATAAAGGGGTATATATTGAAGATGGGCTTCCCAGGTGGCACTAGCGGTAAAGAACTCGCCTGCCAATGCAGAAGATGTAAGAGATGTGGTTTTGATCCCTGAGTCGGGAAGATCCCCTGGAGAAGGCATGGCAACCCACTCTAGAATTCTTGCCTGGAGAATCCCATGGACAGAGGAGCCTGGCAGGCTACAGTAGATAAGGTTGCAGAGTTGGACATGAATGAATCAACTTAGCATGCACACATATATTGAAGACACCAGTGTCTCTTACCACCAACAACATTTATTAATATTTTATGCATTACTCCAGAAATCTTATGTGGATAATATCTAGTGATATATTTATAGAGTTTCAAAAACAAACAGAAGTAAATTATGCATTTCTTATTTTTCCCCATTTGCAATACGCTTAGTTAGAGACCTTTGCCTAAAAGCACATGTAGTTCTGATTATTTTCATGGCTTCATTGTAAGGCAGTTCATGTTTTATTTACTAGTTCCATATTTTTTTTTTTTTTACCAGCTCTCTCCACTATTGATGATTATTTCCAGTTGCTAGTTATTGCAATAAAAGTCTGCTGTTGAGTAATTACATTCATCACAGATAATTCTCTCTCTCTTAATAGAGGGTAGTCTCAATTACTCTCCAAAATATCAAGGCTTTTGGACTCCCAACTTACTCAGTGATCTGCTACATTGTCCCGTGCAAATGTCCTGGGGCCATCTAGTCTCCAACTTGACTTTTTTACAAGGCCTCTTACCACACTGTCCTCCATCCCTGCAGGCCTTGTAGTCTTTGGGATCATACAACCTGAGTTTTCACCAGTTAATACTTACAAGTAACTAATTACTACTGTTAAAAATGACCAAAGGAAACAATTTAGGTGATACAAGCAAACTTTATTTAACACTTCATGAAATGAACAGTCTCCTTTTGGAGAATGTTAAATTGGGGTGGGTGGGAGGCAGGAAGTTTTACAGGATAAAGAGGAACAAGGAAGGGGAGACTCCAAAGTTGGCGTCATGTTTGGGAAACTGCCTTTCTGGTCAAGTGGAGCATTTCCCAGGGACAAAAAGCCTGTCTAAATATTGACTTGCTGACACGGCACCCTGTGCAGAAGCAGCTTCATCTTGGGTCAAGAAACTTATTTTTATTTCAACCCTACACAGGAAGAACAATGCGAAACTGTATATTCACAGATGGTGGCAGCTGGGCAGAAGGGGGAAACATGTCCCTTCATCTTTCTACCAGGAGAAATGATTTATAACTGTCAGAAATTTGATAAAAATGTTAGAAGTACATAAAATCCATTATATAAATTATAAAATGCAAGTCATGATTCTATTTGTTTGGTGACAACTTTAAAAATGACGAATTTTCATCAATATAGAAAATAAATATAAATCACTACAATATCCAAGTGGTTGTTCCCACTTCCTCCCTCCCCTGCACACATTATACTCACCCTGTGCCTGTGGATGGAGTTTAGTACGAGAAGTGGAGGAGGCTGGAGGGAGTGGAGGGCAGGCAGAGAGGATCCAGATGGAAGAGATGGGAAAATGTCAGAGAGAAATTTCCTCATGTCCCCATTTCACCCAGAGCTGTGTGTGCATGGGGCTTTACAATGAAAATGATTCAGAAAAAGAAGCCCAATAGAGGGGGAAAAAACTCTTTTGTGAAGCTTTCCAGGCATGGACGTGTCTGAAAAGCTCAGTTGTGCATGTCTACAGTCACCTCAGCACAAAGACTGAGATGATAAACCTCCTTCACAGAAATTTCTGGAACCCAGGCATCTTTTCAGAGACAATAGTCACCTGAAACATACACTTCCTCTCTGGAGGATTTGTTCATTGCAGCCCCATGTTTTACTAACTGTCAGTTAGAGAAGGAATCAGCACCACATCCTGGGATCTATCTTCTGGAGATTTCAGGAGACACCACGGAGAGCAGTGAGCTATGGGGAAACTTCCCACGTTTGCCCAGGAGGAGCAGTTCATCTTGCTACTGTATTTTGTATAGAATGAACCATTTTTCAAACAGACAGAGGTTTTCCCACTTTTATTCCTACTGGTAGTCCTTTTGCACGATCAGTCAGGTTGGCTGAGCAGAAAGACTAGCCGGTTCATCCCAGTAACTGGAAATGCCAGGTGTACTTCTTTTAAATCCTGGACTGTTTTTCACAGAACGAGGCCAAGCCTCCATCCAGAAGGTTCTGCCTGGCAAGTAAGCCAGGTACTGCACCTGCGCTGCAGCAAGTTGGGCTGCGAGCAGTCAGACTCCTGTTGGGCTGTGAGAGTTGGAGGTTCCCCATTGTGAGGTGAGCCAGGGTCGAGCAGTGGAAGAGCATGGGGTTTACAGTTTCTAGCTACATTCCTTAGTAGTACTGTGACTTCTTTCTCACAGTTAGCACTCAAGGCATCATTAGCTGGTATCATGGACAAGCATTACTGGTCAAACGTCACCAGAACTAAGGCACTGTTTTCCCTCTTGTCCCTTGCTACTCACAGTGCATTCGTACACCAGATTCATCTTCATCTGGAAGCTTATCGAAATGCAGATTCTCAAGCCGCAGCCCAGAACAATTGAGTCAGATTCTACGTTTTCTCAGGATCCCAGGAAGTTGCCAGATGCATAGTCTGAGAGGCCCTGAAGCCTAGTAGTCAAACCTCCTGCCTCCCTGAAAGGGCCAGCCCACTCACCCTGCTAATTTATTCAAAAGGACAGTCTCTCCAAGTGTTCTCCTTGTGCTGAACATTCTTCCTACAACCTAAATCTGGACAGATGGTTAAATCGAATTTGAACTGACTTAATGAGAGCAGTGGGACAGAATGTTTGACATTGAGATTGACCTTCACCATATTTAAGTCTTTTCATAGCCACTTTGCTTTCTTCTTTCTGAAAAGGATAGAGAATTATTTCAAAACAGTCCACCTCCTCAGTCGAGTCATGGATGAGGCTGTATGGTGGTTTTTATAAAATTTTCTGTCAAAATGTTTCTTTTAAGAAAAAAAAACAGTCCTTACCAGACACACGATGGGAAAATGCCCCTTTTCCACACAACATCCAGAGGTCAGTTGCTGCACTGACGGAGCTGGTCCATGTGGCCACTGTACCTCCCCCTTCAGTGAATGTTACAGGCATATTAAGTGCCCTTTTCTTACATCTGCACAAGCAGGACACTGCTTGTGCAGGACATTTGCAACAGCAGTTTTTGAAGGTGAACTACAATGCATTCTTACAGCAACTCTTCGTCAGGACCCACCAAATCAGAGGCAGAGGCAGAGGCCACTCCTAAGGCCCTGAGTTCCTGATCTGAGGCTTCTGCTGACCATCAGTGACGCCATGGAAACTCTGTTTAGAATCAGCAATGCTGCCTGAACTGTGAGTTCTGACTCAGAGGCTGTGAGCAAATAGAGATTTCATTCAAGTTTGGTTTAAGTTTCCAATTTTTCCTATTTTCTATCTGAAAAAAATGTCTATGTCCACTGAGTAAAAACTGCAGCAGGAGGGACCTTCATCACATACCCTTGACCAAGAGCTGGGCAGTTTGTGGGCAGCATAGGAATTGCTCTGAGACCAGTGGAATCTTGGGAATTGCTCTGAGATCACTGGAATCATGGGAACTGCCCTAAGACCAGTGAAATCAAGGCAGGGGTTGGCTCTGGGCTCTGAAGGCAGAAAAACATGTCAACTGGGAGCTGACCACTTGCAGGTACTAGAAATCTAGCTCACACCAGCTCAGGTTAGCTTACTACTGGGAGGAGTGCTGGGTGGCTCAAAAGTAGAAGAGAGAGTAGAGAACCAGGGTATTGGGAGACCTAATGCTTCCAGGCACTTTTTCTTTCCTTGTCATGTGTGTGTGTGTGTGTGTGTGTGTGTGTGTGTGTGTTTTACTCAGGCTGGCATCCTCTTTGCCACTAGAGATGAGTGCTGGGGGGTGGGGCGGGGGCGGCTGGGTTGGCGGACAGCAGGCTCACCTCTCCTCTGGACCCCTCGGCTTTGCTGAGGGAAGCCCCACTGCCTCTACTCTTTCTGCGGAGCGCCCCTCGCAGTTACTGTGGCCACTGTGGGTCTGTGCAGGACTGAGAGGTCTGGGAGCGGAGCGGGGGGGCTCTGATTGACCAGGCTCATATGGCTTCTGGGAGCTGGAGGGCAGGATAGTTCTTCCAGGAAAAAGCAGGCTGCAGCTCCCAAAAGAAAAAGGAAGAATTGGGCAAGTCAACCAACAGGTACTCGTAGGAAACAAACGACTCTCTTATTTAAAAAGAAAAGGGCTATTTCCAAAGGTGTGGACAGTGACAAGGGAGGGAAGAGAAGGCTGGAACAAGGCATGGGGAGGCCCTTTAAGGGGAAGGGAGGGAACCTTTAGCTAGATCTACAGGAGCTGTGACCCTGAGATCATCACCAGACTGGAGAGAGGAGAACACAACAAGGGCTGAGCTGCCACCTGATCGGGCGCCGGGAGGAAGTGCATACCTTCCCACCCTCGGGCCGCTCTCCAGCCTCCAACCCCATCTCCGCACCTGCCACACCAGCCGGAAGCCTCAGACAGCCTAGAAGTCAGCCTCCTGAGCACGAAGCCTATCAAGACGTGTCTGGAGTGGGTTGGGAGGGGCAGATGGAGACGATGCAGACAGTCCACTGAGAGGGCAAGCTTCTGTTGGACTCTAGGCTGGGCGCCCTCCTGGGCCGATGGCCTGTGCCGTCAGGGGACAGACTCCACACTTGGCTCAGTGCTCTGCGGTCACCATCTCGAAGTTCTTAATTTTTAACAAGGGCCCCCGTGTCTTCATTTTGCACTCAGCCCCGCGAATTGCACAGCCAGGCCTCACTCTATTCTCATGACTGTGTGATGTCAGCAAGTCCTTTCATCTCTTCTGCCATAGGTTGTCCGATCTGTAAAGTGATCTGAGAGGCATTTTCCTCTCAGGGATGAAGGGCAAATGAGGTTTTGTGTGAAGGGCCTGCTGGAGAGGGTCAGCGGCCAGCCGGGAAGTCCTTCCCCTCCTGCCCTGGTTCTTCCTCCGTGTTCCTCAGACGTGGATCTTGACAGCTCCGGGCAACTCCGGCAAGAAGAAAATGAAAAGTGAAAGTGAAGTCGCTCAGTCGTGTCTGACTCTTTGCGACCCCATGGACTGTAGCCTACGAGGTTCCTCAGTCCATGGAATTTTCCAGGCAACAGTACTGGAGTGAGTTGCCATTTCCTTCTCCAAGGGATCTTCCCGACCCAGGGATCAAATCTGGGTCTTCCACATTCCAGGCAGAGACTTTTACATATGAGCCACTGGGCAACGCAGGCAAGAAGAAGGGACCCTAAAATGCAGCCCAGCTAGAAAGATTCCTGGTCTTATCTCAGGCCTAGAGCTGACCAGGAGGGAAGAAGTGTGAGAGGAGGGGAGGGCTGGTTGGCTGTTTAGCTACTAGTCATTCAGAGACCATTGGAAATAACCTTAACAATCCTCTGGTTCCTTTGTCTGACACGAGGAAACTGGAGTCCATAAACACACCAAACCTTGCCCAAGTCACAGAGGTAGTGAATAGCAGAGCTTGACCTCAACTCAGGACTTATGGGGCCAAGTCCAGGAAGCTAACTCCCTACTGTTAATAAGGAGGCCCTTAGACTGGGGGTCTCTGATGGCGCCACCCATGTAAGCAAACCGAGTTCTAAACATGGAAATGTCTTGGGGTTACCAAATCAAAACTCAAAGGACAACTGGTCACAAAGAAGCAAGTCAGCTTTAGGCTACAATCACTCAGGCCTTTCTTGTGGTTCATTGGTTAAGACTCTGCCTGTCCACTGAAGAGGCACAGGTTTGATCCCTGGTTGAGGAACTAAGATCCCCACATGCCCCTCTGATTGGCCAAAATTTTTTAAATAAATAAAATAAGGTGCAGCCAATCAAATCATTTCTTTTATTTGCTTCTTCGCTTTCTCTATATAAGTCTTTCCCCTACCTCTTTGGGTTTGGCACTGTCCTGTTACAAAGGACAAATGCTCAAATAAACTCTTAGAATGTTTAATATACCTCAGTTTATCTTTTAACAGAATGCATTTATACCCACACAAGAAACTGGACATGATTTGACTTCAAGTCCATTGAAAATCTGACTTTTTCCTCTCTTCCTTCCCCCAAGAAATCCCCTCCTTTCTTCCTCTGCACTTCCAACTGGAAAACTTTGGCTTTTATTTCCTTGAGAGTGTGTACTAGCACCATGGGCCTTGAACAAAAGGGCCTCGGTACTCTGATGACGCCTCTGGCAGGAGGCCCTGAATATGTCTCAGCACTAAATGGAATCTAGATGAAAATTTCATTTTTTCTACGTCAGGTCTGGGCTCCAAATGGTCAATGTTTTGTGAGTCTCTTTAAGGTGAAATAATTCTATTCTTACTGACTCAGATTTTCTGCCTGCTTATATACCTAAAGTCTTTTCCAATTCTCATCAAGTAGTTTTTTATGCAAAATTTTCTTATATCCCACAGCAAGCTTTAATCTGGTGAGGACAGTCTGTTTCTCCTGGCAACGTTGAGGATACTAGATGAATGGGGGTCAGCTGGATAGCTTGAAGAGAAGCCTTGGTAATCTGTTCAACAAAGCTGGGAATTTTCCGAAGAATGTTTAGCAAAGATACTACAGTTGAAAATGAATAGGAAGGGTTTTGTTCACAAGCTCTGCCTCACTGTTGGATTCGAAGAGTGTTCAGCCCCAGAAAAGAACATCAATGTCTTACTTGGAAATTAAACACACACACACACAAAAGGCTTCTTTTCTGCCCACATTGAGCTTTGCTTAACTCTAGAAAAGTTTGTCACGCCTGAAAATATGTATCTTTGCCTTTGAGCCAAAGCAAATGTTATAGAGAAACAAAAATACCATATCTTTTGTCTTTGGGAAAATGAATCGTTGAGGATTGTGCTTCAGAAAGATCATCAAAAGACCAAAGTGATTCTGCAGAATGAGTTCTGGGAGTTTGGACTGTGGAATGGGAGTCAGGGTCCCCTGTTTCTGACCTTAGGAAGGCATTTAAGCTCTTTGTACCTTTATTCCTCTATTTGGAAATTGAGGATAATACCTGCTGCCTACTTAACCTTAAAGGGATATGTGAGGATTAGTCAGTTAAAGTTTGCCAAATGCCTGGAAACCAATGGAGGGGGAAATCTATATGAACATAAAGCATTATTAACATCCCCATCTTCCCTTTCTCTCTTCCTAAGGACTGTAGTCCTGGGAGATGCGGAGAACATTACTTGCGGTTTTGCTTCTCGTTGCTTTTGTGGAAAGAGGCTTTTTCATTTTGTTAGCCACTTATTAAACAGTTTGTTTGAAAGTCATCCTTTCTGTATCATCAAGGGAAGGTTTCTAAACATCTTAGACTGATGGCCAGTGTGTCACACCTGGCAAAGCTTCTATTGTGTTTATCTTTAGAATCCTCTAGAGGCAAAAACAATCATTTCCATGTAAAATAGTCAGTATAATTCGGAAAAATTTGCCATTAGTAATGCAAAGTTAGTGAAGTATAAAAATAAAGTCAATTTAGAGTTTTTAATACAATCCTTAAAGAAATTCTCCCTTTTAACTAAAATAGTGATAATACTTTATATTTGTAAACATTGCCCTTCTGGTTCTTACAACTACCTATAAAATGAGTATAACAAAAATTGATCATATTATACTCACTTTATAGATGAAAAAAATTGAAATGCAAAGAGGCTAAGTGATTTTTCCCAAAATAATTTAGCTAAGAAATGGCAAAGCCAGAACTAGACTGTATATTTATATAAGAGTTTATAATATAAGCTTCTATATTTTCTGGTTCCTAGGGCAGCAGATTTTTCCCTGGCCGTTATTTTTTCACTATAGACCAAATGATGCCAAGTGATGTTAAAAGTCTAAATATCGTTGCTTTGGTTCTATGCCACCAAACGGCTAGGTTCTGACACCACAGAGCTGGAGACAGCATCAGAGCTCACAAGTTGTGTTGTCCTACAAGACTGCACCTCCTCCCCCTACAGAGGCCAGTCAAAGGTCTAGGTTGTCACCCATGCTCATGCTTGGAGATTCCAACGACCCCTCTCCTCAGTCCAGTTCAGTTCAGTTCAATCGCTCAGTCATGTCCAACTCTTGGCGATCCCATGGACTGCAGCATACCAGGCCTCCCTGTCCATCACCAACTCCCAGAGTTTGCTCAAACTCATGTCCCTTGAGACAGTGATGCTATCCAGTCATCTCATCCTCTGTCGTCCCTCTTCTCCTCCCACCTTCAATCTTTCCCAGCATCAAGGTCTTTCAAATGAGTCAGTTGTTTGCATCAGGTAGCCCAAGTATTGGAGTTTCAGCTTCAGTATCACTCCTTCCAATGAATATTCAGGGCTGGTTTCCTTTAGGATGGACTGATTGGATCTCCTTGCAGTCCAAGAGACTCTCAAGAGTCTTCTCCAACACCACAGTTCAAAAGCATCAATCCTTCTGCACTCAGCTTTCTTTATAGTCCAACTCTCACATCCATACATGACTACTGGAAAAACCATAGCTTTGACTAGATAGAAATTTGTTGGCAAATTTATGTCTCTGCCTTTTAATGTGCTGTCTACATTGGTCATAACTTTTCTTCCAAAGAGCAATCGTCTTTTAATTTCTTGGCTGCAGTCACCATCTGCAGTGATTTTGGAGCCCCCAAAATAAAGTCTGCCACTGTTTCCACTGTTTCTCCCTCTATTTGTCAGAAAGTGATGGGACTGGATGCCATGATCTTAGTTTTCTGAATGTTGAGTTTTAAGCCAACTTTTCCACTCTCCTCTTTCACTTTCATCAAGAGGCTCTTTAGTTCTTCTTTCACTTTCTGCCAAAAGGGTAGTGTCATCTGCATATGTGAGGTTATTGATATTTCTCCCGGCAATCTTGATTCCAGCTTGTGCTTCATCCAGTCCAGCATTTCTCATGACATACTCTGCATATAAGTTAAATAAGCAGGGTGACAGTATATGGCCTTGATGTACTCCTTTCCCAATTTGGAAGCAGTCTGTTGTTCCATGTCCAGTTCTAACTGTTGTTTCTTGACCTGTATACAGATTTCTTAGGGAGCAGTTCAGGTGGTCTGGAATTCCCATATCTTTACAAATGTTCCACAGTTTGTTGTGATCCACACAGTCAAAGGCTTTGGCATAGTCAATAATGCAGAAGTAGATGTTTTTCTGGAAATCTCTTGCTTTTTCCATGATCCAGCAGATGTTGGCAATTTGATCTCTGGTTCCTCTGCCATTTATAAATCCAGCTTGAACATCTGGAAGTTCACAATTCACATACTCTTAAAGCCTGGCTTGGAGAATTTTGAGCATTACTTCGCTAGCTTGTGAGATGCGTGCAATTGTGCAGTTGTTTGAACATTCTTTGGTATTGCCTTTCTTTGGGATTGAAATGAAAACTGACCTTTTCCAGTCCTGTGGCCACTGTTGAGTTTTCCAAATTTGCTGGCATATTGAGTGCAGCACTTTCACAGAACCATCTTTGAGGATTTGAAATAGCTCAACTGGAATTCCATCACCTCCACTAGCTTTGTTCATAGTGATCCATGCATTAGAGAATGGCAATGAAGGCAGTTAACCATCAATATATGCAAGCTATGAAAGCCAGGTGGGGGCCTCTTTAGCGGTATTTAAAGGGATGCTCATCTCCTGCAGCAAGAAGGGAAAAACATCTGAGGATTGGGGCCAGAATTTAAGTATAGAATCCATGGCAGAACTTCATGCTCATGAGTTGGAGTTATTAAACTTAAAATTCAAAGCAAGTTATTTAACTTATATGCAGAGTACGTCATGAGAAATGGAGGTTGATGCTTCACTTAACAGTTCACCTACACGAAGTTCGTGGCCCTGTTTGGGAAGAAGTGGGACCCTGAGAGTTAAGATGAAGAATCTAAATCTTTATATTCTACTTGACTCTGGGCCAAGAAAAAAGGCCCATCCCTTCTTATTAAGGATAGTTTTTCCTCCTTACTTGAAGATGAGACAGAAGCTTCTACCTTGCAAAGCAGTGTGTACCCATCCCTATAATCTACCCCACCTCCCCTTGTAATCACCAGAACAACAATTTAGAGTCTAGACACATCACAACCCAGCAGGGGAAGTGAAGCAATTGAAAAGCAAGAAAAGGGATTATACACCAAAGGAACTGAAAGACATAACCAACATTTATTGTCAAGAGCCAGCAGAATGAAAACGGACTGGATTCTTGGAGGTGCTGGATGAAAGGAAATGGAATATAAAGTTGGATAAAGGACAGTTTATAGATATTGGAGCACTAACCCTTGATGCAGGATTAAAGATGATGGCAAGAATCTTGGGAGGCATGCCAAAATTGTTGGGGGAAATGACGGAGGAAAGAATTGAAAGGCTGGGAAATTGGGCATATTGAAGTGGCTACATTATGCAGTGTCAAAAACCCTGTTCACTTATTATGATCTGTGAGAGAGTTCAGAGGACATTCCATTTACCAAAGAACATGGGATGTCCAGGGGACACCAGCATTGTTGAGTCTCGGCAGTGGTTGACCTCTGTAGAATAGGACTGATTTTGGAGGATGCTGTTGCAAAACTGACTCTCGAATAGCACAGTGCTGGTAGATTTCTGAAAAAAAAAAAAATGGAATCCAGGTGGTGGCACTTAACTGTCAAAAGCAAAGTGAGCTCAATTATTGTAAAGAGTGGCAAGGTTGGCAGGTGGGGAGTGGCATGACTCATGTAGTGCCATGATGGTAGTTAATGGAACACAGCATCTCCAGGGTCAAGACTGAGCAGGCAACAAGGTTATTTCTCAATCTGTGTAACAAAAAGAAACAAAGGTTCAGAACTACTGCTACAATAAAATGACACAATCCCTTGCTAAGCTTCTGGACCTGATTCAGTTTTTAACCCAAAAACCACTGACTGAAATCAAGGCTGGGTTTCATGAGTGAAGGACACTGCAAGATCATGGCAAATGCTATCATAATGATTCTCCTTGTCCTTCTCTGGAGGGATCTACACTTACCTACTTGAGGAACCATGTACTGGGGAAAGGAGACGACTCACATGTTCAAGAACTGTGTATTGAGATAAGTACCTGGCTCATGGTCAGCTAAGTGCATGGACCCAATCAGTGGTTATTTCTCCAGTCTATGACTGTGTATTTGGATTATGAAGTTGACAGAATCTCTATATTGGTACCTTGGCCTGTGAGTTAAGAATTCTTATAATGAGAAAGGCCAAGTGGAAGCCTCTGATACTGTCCCTCCTACCATAGACAAGATATTAAATTGAAACCAACATTGCATCCTTGGGAAATAGACTACCATCAGGCTGGAGGACCTAAAAGACTGGGAGAGTTGGCAGTTACTGCCCTACCCACATTTAATTTGCCAGTCTGGCACCTACAGAAGCCTGTGGTAGGATAGTGGTTTACTACAAACTCAGTCAAGGAGTGGTCCCAGTTGTAGCTGTGGTATCAAAAATGGTTTCTTTCCTGGAGCAGATTAGCATGGTACATAATACAATGTATGCAGTCCTGGATCTCAGTGTGGGATAAACAACAGTACAGACTTATGATCTTGCTCCATGGCCACGTTAACTCTCTCCCTCTCATAATATAGTGACATGATTGGGCATTCTAGAGAACCACACATTTCTTCACTTTACTGATGGCATCATATTAATCAGGTCAGATAAACAAGAAATGCCAAGAAATTTTGGAGGCTTTGGTAAAACACATGAACTCCAGAAAGTGGGAAATATCTCTAATGGAGATTCAGGGACCTATATATCAATGAAGTTTTCCAGAGTCCAGTGGTTTGGGGCCTGCTAGGACATCCCCTTCAAGGTAAAGTACAAAGAATCATAAATTGCCCCTTCCACTACGGAGGAAATACGATGGCTGGTAGGTCTCTCAGGTTCTGGATGTAGCCTCTTACACATTTGGCAATAATGCTGTAACCAAATGTTCATTGTTATGTTCAAAACTTAATTATTTATAAGCTGTTGTGTCTTCAGCTGCTAAGTTGTGTCTGACTCTGCGATCCCATGGACTGTAGCCAGCCACCAGGCTCTTCTGTCCATGGGATTCTCTAGGCAAGAATACGGAGTGGGTTGCCACTCCCTTCTCCAGATCTTCCCAACCCAGGGATTGAACCCGGGTCTCCCACCTTGCAGGCAATGCTTTACTGTCTTGAGTTACCAGGGAATTTATTTATACAAACAGTAATTATTTTATTCATAGTTTTTGGGGGGCAGGAATCCAGAAAGTGCTCAGCTGGATGGGTTTGACTTAGGTGTTGCACGTGCTGCAGTCGAACAGTAGTTGAAGTTATTATAGAAGAGCTGGGGGCAGGGGAGTGGAAGGGAGCGTTGTTATAAAGCAGTGAGACAGAGCAACTCTGAAACAGCTTGGAGTTGACAATGCCTATGTCTCTCTCTCTCATCTCAGGATCTTTCCAGAGACTCCCTCCATGTTGACCAGCTTGGATTTCCTCATAGCATGGTAGCTGGGTTCCAAGAGCATTTTCAGAAAACTAAATAGAAGTTGCACAGTCTTTCCTGAACCAGTCTTAAAAATCATGCAGCATTATTTCTGCTACTCTTCTTTGGTTGGAACTGTCAGAAGTTCCCACTCAGCTTCAGTAGCAGGGGACAGACACCACCTCTTTATGGAAGGAGTGTCAAAGGATTTGGGAGTATGTTTTTAAATGCTATAGTGTGATAAACTGACATCAGCACCAATTTTAGAAAAGTCTGGGCAGGATGTGACTCAACCACTTCCTACTTGGAGTGAGCTGTAATACAATCCGTCTTCTCAGGAAAGGACTTTGCTTTCTCTTTGTGCTTTAATGTGCTCAATAGCATCATAGAAGATAACAATGTTTTTCAGTCAAACTCCTTTGGATACAAGGAACAAAGACACCCTCGTGCTAGTAAAGGTTGCTGGGAAAAACAAACCAAGAGCAGCAACAGCAGCTGCCCTGGAACCGAAGGTGAATCCTAGTGACCTCAGCAGCAGGAGGTCATGCTTCTTTCATTTATCTCATTTGGCTTTTCTCTACCTTTCAGCTTCCCCCTCCTATTCCCTGCTCACCTTCTGCTGTCTCTGTGTCTTTTCTTTCCCTTTCACTTCTGCTAATGAATTGATTTTGCTCTCTTAGAACCTCAGTCAGTATCATGGCCTCCCCAGCTTCTCCCCACATCAAGGCATTTCTACATCCGCTCTCACCACTGTCTTATTCTTTAGGAATTTCCTAGTTCAAATTCCCAGGAAATTTTCTGGGGTCAAAGTGGATTGTCTATGTTTGGGTAACATCATGTTCTTGTTCACTGATTGACCACTGGTATGAAGAAAAACTCAGCTCTTAGCAATCGACACTGGAAGGAAAAGGCAGCCATAACTGGCACAGCTGTATATGCACCACAGAGTCCAATGTAGATGTCGACCTCCAAAGAACTGTGGTGTGGATCAATTAAAATAGGAAAAATCAAAAGTGTTGTAAAATATTAAGTTATCTAAGAAGATGTGACATCATGTTTTAAACATACAGAGTACCCACATATTCACTTTCTAAATACCAATATATCAAGTTAGGATTTCTCAGGTGGTACTAGTGGTAAAGAACCTGCCTGCCAATGGAAGAGACATTCAATTCTCGCCCGGGAAGATCCCTTGGAGGAGTGCATGGCAACCCACTCCAGTATTCTTGCCTGGGAGAATCCCATGGACAGAAGAACCTGGCAGACTATAGTCCATAGTCTGCCAGGTCACATAGTCACAAAAAGTTGGACGTGACCGAAACGACTTAGCATGCATGCATGCATATCAAGTTAACATCCTTGCTAATTAATCTAGCAAACTGGTATTTGCTGATTGATGTTTTGTTTCCATGAACGATTATTGTGACTACTCTTCCCTGACATCCAGCTACATGCTAGCTATGTTAGGTCCTCTAAGCACTGAGGCTGACTCTTTCAAATGTCAAGCAATTAGATGTTCAAGCCATGCCATGCTAACTAATATATAGATTATAGCATTATATTTTCTTGGATTCTGTTTAAAAGGGGGAAACTCAGAAATTATTCTTTGTTCAATAATAGCCTTGAAAAGCATCTGTTTCTAACTGCATGTTGTTTGTACTCAAATCTGTATTGAAAAATTACACTGTAAATGTTTTGTAGGCTTTTTCTTTTTCAGTCATTTCAGTCTCTCACCGTCTCTCACTTCTTAATCAATTCCTCTTTTCTCAACACAGACTGCCTTGCCATCGAGCTATCAACTAATAATTTTCTAGAACTCAAAATGAAAAGAAAAACCTAACCAAACAAATAAGAGTAAAATTTCAGGAACATTTGTACTTGAACAATTATGCTAAGGCATCCAGCTAGCCCTCTGCACATGGTGGACTGAATTCAAATGGGCACCTGAGATGGTGATTTTTTCTAACTTAAGAATTTTTTAAAAGTCCAAAATGAATTTCCTTTTCCTTGTCTTCAGAAAAGCCTGCAAATACCAAATCCACTATGAGAGAGATTTAATTTCCCTTTTGGTCTATGACACAGCACAATTATCTGTGGATGTTTAAAGAAAATTCATAAAGCAGAATGCGCTTAGTTCACACCAGATAAAGCCCCTATGAAATGATGCCATGGTTGGCGTCATCTGTTGACATTCATGCATGATTCAGCACCTCTAGAAAACAATTTGGAGGAAATCTGCGTCTCCATTACAAGCCAGGCTCTGCCCTTTTGCTGGAAATTGAAAGGATCAAAATTCTCAGCTTTTAAGGCTGTCTACCTCCTGTGACATCTAGCACCCAGGAGCAATCCAGAGCCTCTTTCTGGTGTTTTCTCTACATGCTGTTCAGTGCATGGTAGACAGGAGGCATCCAGGTGATTGACAGATGTCTCGCTTGTCCTCTGGCTGCTTTTGCATCTGTTGATACAGCCCCTGTGTTTAAATGTGTGATTAGGCTGAGGCTTTCTGGGTCAGCCACCCACGGATTGTATCAAAAATAATCAATCTTATTTGACTGTCTCAACATTTTGGCTATTTTAGTTGTTAAGGCAACCAGATCTGATGAAGTATTCACTCATCAATTTGATGTTCAGCAATCGTCTGTCATGGTTCTGAACCTGGAGGGAAAATAAAAATAAAAATCAACTGTCAAAACAGTCAATCCAAAACAATCAATCCAATCATGAATTTCCCTGACACCAGAGACCATTGTTTCCCCTTTCTCTTATTTTTGCCTCCTCCTTTGCCTCCTCCTCTTCTCCTGAGATCTGTGCCTCCCGCAGTTTCTTTCCTCTAGTGAAGCTGATGAACAGCAGAGAAGGGAGATATTTTACGTTCACAAAGGCTTACATTTTCCTAAAAGGTTTCCCTTTACTTTGTTTTGATGTTTGATAATTTTTGGCTAAATTGTCCTAAAAGGTCCTAAAAGGATGGATACATTAAATGTATGGCAAATGTCACTCTGAATGGAGAATTTCAGGAGAAATGTCCTTTGCTTTCTCTTTCAAGATGAATTTCCCTTTTGGGGAGCGCAGCTCCCAAAGTCAGCCACAGGCAGCTGGCTTGCACAGTCCCTTCCTGTCCCCTGAGTCTGTTCCAACCTCCTTGGAACAGAAGAGCTCCGAGTCTGGCCCTGGTGTGGGATGTGGCTGGCTTTCCAAGTTGGAAAATGTGTTAGTAATTACTTTTTACTGCTGTCTCCGTTTGAATTTCCAGACTTCTGCCCCCTCTCCCAGCCTGCGTTTCTCCACCCAGCTTCCTACCTCATTCTGACTGCTAATTTAACCCTGGCTCCCTTCCTCCAGAAACATTTGACCTTGTGCAAGAACTTGGCATCAATTTCTCTCCTCTGCTGGACTAGGGCAATTAGCATCAGCAGGCAACCCTGCCAGACCGCCTGCCTGTTGTCCTCTGGGCTCTGCCTGGTACAATAGCAGGCCTCTGTTTCCCGGGCAAAAGGGCAGTGGCCACCAGTTGCATTTGCCAGGAGACCTTTTCCAACATTTCGCTTCAAGATGTTGTTACCAGGGATGTGGACTAAGCCTAATTAGCTTGCTTAGTGAAGTAACCTATGGGGGAAAAAATGTAGAAACATTGAAATCTCCTTACCTCACATATTCCTGCTTTAGATTTGAAAGAATTCTCTTGGTTTCTCCTATCAAGAAAGGTTATTCTATGTTGATTGATAACCTGGAAAAGGCTATAAAGAAAGTAAGAGTTGTTTTACTTGCCTAAGAAAAAAACTATGCAATCACTTAAGAAATGCCCATTTCTTCTTTTTGTTGATAAGTTGATTGCATACCATTTTAATCTCCCCATTAATTAAGTCCCCAAGAACAATTACAGGGTAGAGTTTCATAACTGAAATAAGAACATATAGGTACTTGAGAATAATGCTACTTCAGTTTCTTAAAAATCGTCCACAATTCCATATTCTCACTAATTCCTTATTCTCACTAACATAAATGAGTGGGTTTCATGTTATATGTTTGTGAATGTATATCCTTAAAGTTTATAGAATAGAACTATCTTTGTAAAATACCTTGGGTTATAGAGATTCATTTTAGAGCTAGAAATTGGTTGAGGAGAGATTGGTATAGAAGTTACAAATGGGAACATGGACTCTACTCATTATGATACACATACATTCTATATCACTCGGACTATGAAATGCAAATTACATAGTACAAATATTCAGATACATACCAACATGCGTATGTATATATATAACACACATGTATAAAATGCATAGTATGAAATGAAACTCTGAGTAAACCATTCTATCCCTCTATTAATTGGGCAGGAGGAAGTATCAGTTGTAGGGGTCTAAGTGACAAGACCTCTATGTCTTAGGAGATGCACGTCCAGAGACGAGTATCCTCCATATTGTTTCCACTTCCCAGAGGAAGGAAAAATTGAGACTGTTTTTCTCACAGTGCCCTTTTCCCTGCCCTCACCTCAGAGGGCTAGTACCTTAATTAAGTCCGAGTGTTCAGTAATGACGTTCACTACATACATCCAAAAGAGCTTGTGAGAGCAAGAACACATGCCCTGAAACCAAAGCCTTGGCTTTAGCTGTGAAACTGTCGAAATATGACAGTATAAGGTAAAAGCTTGACTCGTGCAAACACACAAAAAGTGCATGTCAAAATTCATTTAATTTATTAGTGAGGGAAGCATTAGGATTATAATACTGGTTCAAAAATTGGAAAGATTGAATGCATACCTCCAGATAGATAGATGGGAAGGAAGGAAGGATAGACGGAGGGGAAGAAGAAATGTGTCTCCATGGAATTATATTTTCTACTGGACAAAAATCATTTGCATTGTTATCAGATAAAAATCTACAAGTTGACCTAGAATTTCACAGAGTTTAGGACTAATCAATAATAATCAATAATAATAAGCAGTAAGTCAAACAAAGATACATTCTGTAAGAAAATTAACAATCTGTAGGCTCCAATTAGGTAGAGCTCCAGTATAATGTTGAAAGGATACATAGGACTCTTTTTGCCTTATTTTCATATTTAGGATAATTTTTCTTAACAAGATGTAGGGCAAATTACCTCAAATCTCTCTGAACTTCAATGCTTTTATTTGAAAAGTGGGACTAACAATATCTACCTTATGGGGTTGTTGTAGGATTTAAATGAAATTGTATATCTAAGGCACCTCCCACAACACGTCATACATGGTAATTACCTTCCCTCCAAGTAGTCCTTTAATTCATTTTATCTGACATCATGCTGTCCAGATCTCTTTAAATTGGCACCTCCTTGTATTACCAAAATACTGGTAATTGATGGTTATAATGATGATCTTGAGACTCTTTGCAGCCTTTTATACCATTACAGATCAAATTATGTGCTCAGCATAGTATTAATGTTAACTGCAATTTATTAAGTTTCACTTTTTAAAGTCATTATCCATGGAATTTAGCTCCATTAAAACAAAATAACCAGTTAACCAAAGCTATATTTTCCAGATTATTAAGCATAAAGAAAAATTTTACCAATTATTTTTACTTGGAATAATTATTTGAATCCAGAGGTGCCTGTGTTAAGTGGTAGATTTGAACAAACTCCTTCTAACTTTTCTTCCAACTCTAAGATTTTATAATAAGTTGAAAAGTATACTTGAGAAAAAATAACACACAGAAGGAGAAAGTTTGTATATTTTAGTTCTCAGGAAAAAAGAATACAATTGTATACTAAAAATAATGACTGTAGGGAAGCATTTTTATTTCTTTTAAAACATAATTATAAGAATTTCAACTATATAGAAAATAATAAAATGCTCAGGTACCCAAGTCAATATTTAACACATCTTAATATTTATCCATGTCTCCTTGAGACTGAAAAAAGTAAGCTCTAGCTAGATTTCTCTTTCATCCTCACCTCTCTCCCTTCCCCCATCTTCCATCCCCCAAAGGTCACTGTTATCCTAAAGTTGATCTATATCCGCATGGTAATGTTATGCACTCAAAACACTTGATAGCATTATTTTGTGGAATTTTAGGCTTTACTTAAATGATATCATATGCTATACAATGATTTTCAACATATTTTGTCCACTCACCATTAGGTTCTTTAACTTTATCTATGCAGATATATCTAGCCTATTTTACTTTGTATTCCAAAATGTAATTATTCTGTAATTTGTTGAACCACTTCTCTACTGAGTTATCTCCAATTTTTGCTGGAACAACTCTACAAAGCTGTTTTTGTATACACAAAGAATACCCTATAGGAAAGGTGCACCTTTTACTGCGGTGTGGCCAAATTGCCCTCTGAAGGAATAATACTGATTCATATGTTGGCTAGCATGACATTTTCATATGAGTATGGGCATTTGATTTTCCTTTTCAGTAAAGTGCCTGTTCACAGTCTGTGCCCATTTCCTAATGGAGTGCTTCTTTTTCATGTTGATTTTGCAAGTGTGCTCTGTATGTGTGTGTGTGTGTGTGTTTGCATGTTCTATAATCCTTTGAGGTTATACGCATTAAAAATATTTCCTCCTAGTACCGGTTTGTATTTTCAGTTAATTCATGGAATATGTATTCTTTTCACTTGAATGTAGTCCATTTTCCACTCTTCAGAGGTAGTGTATAGAGCAGTGACTCTAGCATAGATCTTGACTATCTAGGATCATCTCACACCTCTGCTGCTTACCACACAGGTTAAGAAGTGACCCGCCTCTTCAGGCCTCAGTCTTTTGTGAAGATCATAATAATAGTGGCCCTTGATCTTCATAGAAGACTGAGGACTGGAGACACTGGTCACTTCCTTAACCTGTGTGGTAAGTGGCAGAGGTGTGATGTGACCGAGGGTTTTCATGAGGATTACACAAATTAGCATATATAAGGTACTCAGAATATTGAATACAAATAGAATAGCATAATAAATATTGGCTTATTGTTATATATTACTTTATGGTGTGCATTTTTATGTCTCATTTAAGAAATATTTATCTGCCCTGATATAAAAAATATTTTCTTAAATTTTTCATTCAAAGTTTTTAAATGTTACTTATATGCTGATACATTTGGAATTTTTTAAAGCATGGGATGGGTAGGAAATGTATTTTTCTCACAAAAATAGCCATTTTCAAGCAATATTTATAGATAGCTTATCATTTTCTCATAATGCTACCTCCATCATGTATTTCTCAAATATTTACGGCCTGACAAGGGGTTCTTAATTTGTTTCAATTCTATACTGTTTTAATGACTATAGTTTTATAAAACACCTGCAAGAAAGTTAGTATGGGTCTTCCCTCCTTATTCTTTTTCAAAATTGTCTTGATTCTTACTGGCTTTTTTCCCTTCCACATGAATTTTAGAGTCAGGTTGTCAAATTCTATGAAAAATCCAACTAGCTCAATTTGGTTTTGAAGAAGGTTCAATTACAAGAGTAGATTTCATCCTAAGAAAGTTCATTTGTACTACACGTTGACAGCACATTATGTGAAAAAAGCCCTGGATGAAGATTTGAACATTTGGGTATGAGCTCTTTGGGACAAACCTATTCATAACTCTAGGCTTCAGTTTCTTCATCTGTAGAAGAGGCTGGACCATGCTTATAGAACCTAAAACAGCACTCCTCAAAAAGTAAGCCCTAAAGAGCAGCACCAGCATTCCCTGGTAAAAAGATAGCAAATTAGAATCAGAAATCTCAGGGCAGAGTCCAAGAATTTATGTTTGACAATCATCTTAGGTGATTCATGCTTATGGCATAAATGCTAATTTTGTGTCAACATGACTAGTCTATGGTATCCAGATACTTGATCAAGCAGTGTTCTAGATGTTTCTTCAGAGAAATTTTTTTAGATGAGATTAACATTTAAATCAATGAAATTTGAATAAAGCAGATTACCCAGCATAATGAGTAAATGAGTGAGTCCCACCCAATCAGTTGATGGCCTTAATAGAAAACGGACAGAACTTCCCTCCTGGGAAGAGAGAATTATAACATCAGACCACCTCTGGACTCAAATAGCAGCTCTTCCCTGGGTCTCCAATCTATTGGCTTATGCTGTAGGCTTTGGACCCGCCAAGCCTCTTAATCACATGGGTGAATTCCATTAAAAAAAAATGTATATATATATACATAAATGTATATATATATACATATATAAAAATGTATATATATATACATATATATATACAAAAATGTATATATATATACACACACACACTATATTTGCATATTTTATATACTTCCCTCTTATTGGTTCTGTTTCTCGGAAAACCCAGACTAATACAGACAGTAAAGTTTGAGAAGCTCATCTTCCAATGCACCTGGCATAGCTCCATCTTTTATGTATGACTGGTTCAGATTCATTCATTTGTGGATGAGCTATGGCGGGAATCTAGGTCACAAGACACCCAGTTTGATGTGTTCTCTGCTGTGCTCTGCTTTTTAGGGAAAATCCCCTATCAGGAAAATAAACTGTTTATGTTGAGTGGGTGGGTAAAAGAGTAGAAATTTTATTTCCACAATGAATTAATTTGAGTTCCATTTAAATAAGAAGTTCACCTGGTAATTCATTTATAAATTTCTATAAGCCTGACAGAAAAAGCAGCAGCAGGGGACTGAACTATTAGGGCTAAATATCCATTTAAAGCTGAATCGTAAATGAAAATAAAGTATCTCTGAAATGAAAATGTGAGACAATATAAGCTTCTTAGCAAAAATATTTTATTTCCTACACAATGTGTATGTGTCGATAGGGCCATACACAAAGTGTGGACATAAGTTCGGTGTGCTCACCCACTTGGGCCTAGAAAGCATTTAATGGGAGAAATTACTCACTCCGGCTCCAGGAATGTGAAAGCCTAATAAGGGAGAAGGAACTAATGCAACTCCAGGCCTCATCCACTTCCTAGGGATAGCCCTGGATATGGGGAGCTAGTTTTAGGTCACTAGATGGTAAAAAAATGTCCACAGTGTAAGCATTTTGTCCCTGTGGAATGTACTCTTCAGGAGCTGATCTGAACTTCTACCCAGCAAGTCGATGGCCCTGTGGGTCCCCCAGGGCCTACACTTTGTTTCTGAATGTATGAACTGATCACCATCAGAGAGATTTTGCTGACTTGCACTCCATGGTGGATTAGGCCTTAGCGAGTAATCAGTGGATTTAGAAAAGGGAAATAAATAAGAGCATCTTCCAGTCAGGCAGATCTCTTTCCTCACCATGTGAAGCGCAAAACACACAGAACCGTGACTATTTTTAACAACTGGGAGACTTTGCAGAGAGAGGAAGTTAATCCTCTCGTGTGGAATACGAGCTTGGACACACAGACGTTTATAACCCTTTATCTTGACTGGAAAGTCTGGTGTTTTCAAATGACTCTAGGTTGTCTGAGGCTGACCCAGGGTCTTATTAGAAATTTAGCATCTCCTCTGGCACCACTCTCTCACCAGGGTAGAGAGCCTGCACTGAGTCAGTCAGGGAGGCACCGGGAACACTGCATGAATATTTATAAGTGAAAATGTATTAATAGAGCTTAGAGAACCTCTATCCCCAAACCTCCAAGAGACAAAAAAAAATATCCAAGGGAGATCACTGGCTAGAATTTTTAAGCCACTGATATTTTAAAATCTATTATTTTTAAATGGCACCTCTCTTCCTAGCATCTGAATGGGGAATTTCAAATACACACTGCCCATTCCGTGCCTTTATCACTTGTCCTCTTAGGAACTCTATTGGGAAACTTTCTTTTGAGTTTATCAGACCTGACTCTCCAAAGAGAAAGCAACAAAGCCAGCGTGTTTCACAAATGCATATGCTCTCGTTAAAATAGCTGTCCCTTCTCTCAGAGAGCCTCCCATAAAAGCATTTTAATTCCCCAACTACAATGTAGTTCAGCCTTTATTCCACAAAGCCAATTTGTTTATGTTTCCAAGTTCAATCACAATCTATTTGTAAAACCTATTTAGAATCAGAGTCACATAGCCAGAAATGATCATGCTCTAATTTCCTTATTAGAGAGATTCTTGTTGCAGCTGGCAGCCTGATTTGACTGCTCCCAGAGTCTGGAGAGACATGTTCTTTCCCTCGTTTTCTGATTTTATTCTTCATTCCTTTTGTTCCCTAACACCGCCCCTCCCCCACAACATACAAATATCAAGCCAGAATGAACCATTGCTGATGTTGCTGCTTAGGTGGAAGTGAAATAAGAGACTGTCACCTTTTGCCTGCAGAAGGGAAAGGAAGGAAATGTTCACAAAATACACTATAAAAAGGAGGCTTTAGGATTCAGATAAAAGGTCAGTTATTTCAAAGGACTTTGGAAGAATGACACTTTCTGGATAACTGAATGAGAATTAAAGTAGAAAATCAATGCAACATTTGAGAAGTCTTAGTTCATCTACTTTTTCTTACAATTTTTTTCTTTATAAAATAGGTGAGTTGATCTTTCTGATATAGCAAGATGTCTTTTCAAGGTAATTTAACAATTCTCTAACAAAGCAGAGACTTGAAGTGTCTGTGTCTGCATGAGTTAGTGAAATCTTACTCATCCTTTAAGGTCTGGTTCAAATGTTTTTCTGTAGAGCTTTCACCAACATCTCACTATTGTCCTAATGTAATAAAGTCATTCGTTTTATATAGTATTAAAGATTCCACTAGTCCAAGCAGAAAATGCTTCCGTTTGGTTTGTGAAAGTGAAAGAGTTAGTCACTCAGTCATGTCTGACTCTGCGACTCTGTGGACTGTAGCCCACCTTGTTCCTCCTCTGTCCATGGGATTCTCCAGGCAGGAATACTGAAGTGGATAGCTGTTCCCTTCTCCAGGGGATCTTCCCAACCCAGGGATCAAACTTGGGTCTTCTGCATTGCAGGCAGATTCTTCACCATCTGAGCCATCAGGGACGCCCCATTTGCTTGGAATGGTGGCTAAATTAACATCGCATCTTAAGGTTCACCCTGTAAGAGATTATCAATTGCCCAGAGACCTTATTTGCTATGTCTCTCAAGTTAAATTAGACTGAGAAGCAACACTGCCTACTAATAAATAAATGTCAAATATTAATAAATATGTAACACCTGTCATTCAGCACTAAGTTTTGTTCTCCAAAAGAGTCTGGGGAACAGAGAATCAGGCATGTTCCAGATCTAAAAAATGGAGGTTTACTTTGAATTGGGTGATCTGACCCCACTTGAGGTCATATATTAGTTTGCGTAAACAGCCAACCTTATACAACCTCATCACACATGCGTCCAAATCTCTTTGGGATTCCTCCACCACTCACTCAGACTTTCTGTCTTTCTTTCATCCACTGCTGAAATACCACCTCCTCCATAATTGGTGGCTCAGATGGTAAAACGTCTGCCTGCAATGCGGGAGACCCGGGTTCAATCCCTGGCTTGGGAAGATCCCCTGGAGAAGGAAATGGCAACCCAATCCAGTACTCTTGCCTGGAAAATTTTATGGACGGAGGAGTCTAGTAGCCTACAGTCCATGGAGTTGCAAAGAGTTGGGACACGACTGAGCAAATTTGCTTCATTTCACTTCCATAATTGACTTAAGACACACACTGCTTATTGCCCACCCCGTATTCATTCATTTTTAACAATTTTCCTTAACAACTGAACCTTGAATTTATCCAAGGTGTATGCATCCAGTTTTCCAGATTTTCAGTGATCAGGAAACCCATATGACCAAGTTCTGACCAAGGAGATGAAAAAGGAATTCATTGGGTGCAACTCATAGGCACTTTTCTTGGAGACAACTTCAGCTGGCATGCTCCTGGGTTCTTTAACCTTTATCTTGCCCTTTCTCTCCTTCTTGCCTGCCAGCAGCACTTAGTATCTGAAAGTATAGCAGCCATTTTATAATGTTAAGAATGGTGAAACCGTGAGATGAATGGAATCTGGACTCTTGATGACATTGCTGACTCATGCTAGCCTTGGACTGCCTAACTCTGACTTTCCATGGCATGAGACCAGTAAACTCCTTTCCTGTCTCCGCTATCTTTTATTGGGTTTTGTTACCTGCAGCTGGGAAACAATCCCAACAGATACACTCTTCAGAACCAATTGAGAGGCCTGGAGTGAATCTGCCTCGGACAAGGAAAGTCACTACCCTACAATTTCCTTTTACAATAATGCTTGACAGGAATTTCAGAAAAACTGGCAGTCCATACAAGTGGAATTCTCAGAGGTCATCAAGCCCTCTTATTTTTAACTGTTTTTAGAATTTCCAGATAAAATATTTTCATTTGTTAAATCTAGGAATTTTACCCTTTTTTGGCAGGGGGAACTGTGTCAAATGTTTTATATGCATTCCAAAACATCTTGAACATTTTGTAATTTTATTACTTTCTACATGTTCTGTGATTACTATGTTGTGCTTTCTATACAATGCTCTTTGTTGATGTTTACCCATGTGTTTACCCTATTTTAAGTGGTTCCAATCTGTGAAGTTTTATATATGTATATACACACACACACATTTTTCCCTTCTTGTCAGCTGGCTCTGCTTTACTGTCAGAATGTCTGTCTATAGCATTTTGACCTCAATTCAGTTCATTTCAGTCACTCAGTCCTGTCAGACTCTTTGCAACCTATGGACTGCAGCACTCCAGGCTTTTCTGTCCATCACCAACTCCTGGAGCTTGCTCAGACTCATGTCCATCAAGTTGGTGATGTCATCCATCCATCCATCCTCTTCTCCTCCTGCTCTCAATCTTGCCCAGCATCAGGGTTTTTCCAATGAGTCAATTCTTCGCATCAGGTGGCCAAAGGAGTTTCAGCTTCAAGATCAGTCCTTCCAATGAACACCCAGGACTGATTTCCTTTAGGATTGACTGGTTGGATCTCCTTGCAGTCCAAGGGATTCTCAAGAGTCTTTTCCAACACCACAGTTCAAAAGTATCAATGTTTTAGTGCTCAGGTTTCTTTTTGGCCCAACACTAATATCCATACATGACTACCGGAAAAACCATAGCTTTGACTAGATGGACCTTTGTTGGTAAAGTAATGTCTCTGTTTTTTAATATGCTATCTAGGTTGGTCATAGCTTTTCTTCCAAGGAGAAAGCGTCTTTTCATTTCATGGTTGCAGAAACCATCTGCAGTGATTTTGGAGCCCCCAAAATAAACTCTGTCACTGTTTCCATTGTTTCCCCATCTATTTCTGATGAAGTGATGGGACCGGATGGCATGATCTTAGGTTTCTGAATGTTGAGTTTTAAGCCAACTTCTTCACTCTCCTCTTTCACTTTCATCAAGAGGCTCTTCAGTTCCTCTTCACTTTCCATAAAGGTGGAGTCATCCGTGTATCTGAGGTTATTGTTATTTCTCCTGGCAATCTTGATTCCAGCTTGTGCTTCATCCAGCCTGGTATTTCTCATGATGTACTCTGCATATAAGTTAAATAAGCAGGGTGACAGTATACAGCCTTGACGTACTCCTTTCCCAATTTGGACTCAGTCCATTGTTCCATGTCCGGTTCTAACTGTTTCTTCTTGACCTGCATACAGATTTGTCAGGAGGCAAGTAAGGTGGTCTGGTACTCTGTTTAAGAATGTTCCACAGTTTGTTGTGACCCACATAATCAAAGGCTTTAACTTTTTGTAATCAATGAAGCAGAAGTAGATATTCTTTTGGAATTCTCTTGCTTTTTCTATGATCCAACAGATGTTGGCAATTTGATTTCTGGTTCCTCTGCCTTTTCTAAATCTAGCTTGAACATCTGGAAGTTCTCAGTTCATGTACTGCTGGAGCCTGTCTTGGAGAATTTTGAGCATTACTTTGCTAGCATAATCTGCATCTTTAAGAAGATTCCCAGGTAATTCCTATGCACACTGATGTTTGAGAAGCACTGATCTAAAACAACAGTTTTCCAACTTAGTGTATATCAGAATCACCAGTGGGGCTTAATAAAATACAGATTTCTGAGCCCCACTTCCAGTATTTCAGATTCATTAGGTCTGGGGGGCTGAGAATTTGCTTTCCTAACAAGTTCTCAGATAGTGCTGATTTGGCTGGTCTTCAGACCACACTTCTGAAAACCACTGCTCTAAAGAAAACAAAGTGGGAGAATTGGCAAAAATTCAGTGGCTTAATAACCAGAAGCTTTGCATATTAGCTTTTATTCCTCATGTAGCTAGCCGTGTGACCTTGAGAGGGCCTTTGAGCTCTCTATGGCTCTTTTCCTCATTGGTAAATACAATGATCTGAGGATCAGCTCAAGCACAGGACTTGTCTTCTCAATTCTGTGTATATGTCTCCACTCTGCACTGTCAGCTCCTGAAACCAGGAACCATATTTTAATTATCATTTTATCCCCCAGTGAGACCCTAGAAGTCTCTTGGTTGTATGAGTGCATAAATGAGCAAATAAAGAAATGAATCCAAGACATAATATCCTGGTTGTGAAAGCATTTTAAAAATGAAAGAGGAGCTGCCCTGTGACCCAGCGGCTAAGACGCCAGGCTCCCAGTGCAGGGGGCCTGAGTTCAATCCCTGGTCGGGGAACTAAAGATCCCACATGCCACAACAAGATCTGGTGCAGCCAAATAAATAAAAATAACTATTAAAAAGAAACATATTTTTATGACTGTTGTATATAGTACCTAGTTCTTCAAAACTGTTGATTAAACACGAGAGTTTCAAGGACACAGATGATCATGAAAACAACAGCATCAATAACTAATTAATATTCATGGTGACAATGTCAGACTAAATGCAAAAAATAATCATAATTGGTGAAGAAGACATATTCCAGATATTGAATCCAGTAAGCATGAAAACTATAAGACACCAGGAAGTGTGATCTGATGTGTCACGAGGGAGATGAGGATTGGAGCAATTAAACCAACTCAGGGCCAGCCAAAAATTCTAGCAAACTGGCAGCCAACTTCTGCTTTAAGGGTGAGTCAGAGGATTTCTGGGAAGAGGACTCTGCACTTTCAAGTCTGGCAATTCAGCACTCCTCTTTGTAGTGGTTGGAGTGGAGAGGAGCAGGGTACAGGTTTGTCTGCATTCCAGCCCCTCTCAGCACATAGTCCCTCTAGGATCCTTGCATGACCTCAAAAGAGCAGTTCAAACCTCCAAGCCAGATCTAGGCTCTAACTCCTCTAACTCTCATTTTATGGGTCCTGCTGCTTGCAAGGAACTCAACCTGGCTTAGAATCCTTCTGCTCCCAGTGGACCAGGGTGTGACACTAAGAAAGCATACAACTTCCTTGTTACTTTAGAAACTCTTCAAGTTCCCATGTGGGCCACTGCCTTACCTTGTCTAATGGCAATAAAAGCAAGAACCAAATATTTCTGCCTTTGTCAAGAAAAAATAATGTTGAAAGAAAGGAAAATTGGATCAACAGCTCTATATGCAAGAAGATGAGCAGCCGAATGTGATCAGGGACTAGAATATTTTATTAAGAGGGAGTAGATATCCTTGGTACATGAAAACTCAAATTTGTTTCCTCAAGAAGTTTTCATTTTCCTCTGCTATATACCTCTGTCATCTACTTGCTTGCATTAATTCTTTTTTCCAGAAAAAAATGCAGCATACAACTAGGCAACAATGTAATGGGGTTTAATTAACATTTGGGAAGTATTTTGAGTTTCTTTGATGAACCATGTCGGCTGCCACTCAAGGACTTATGGCACAATATTCCTGCTGGTTGTTAAGATTTTACAGTGAAAAAAAAATTCCACTGGATCTAAAACACTGCTGATGGGTGAGGTTTTATTTAATAAGCTAAAGAAAACAGAACATTACAATCACCTAAGCACATGAATGTCTGTAAGGTTGCTAAGCTATAACCAAATGTATCTGCAGAAGGAAAAAAAAGGTAGCATAGCTCAGAAAAGTCAGTATTAGATTCCTACCAACAGATAATTGTAATGCCAGTGTGGGTTGCTAGAGGAAACACCAATAAAATTACCGGGCATCAGACCCTGGTGTTTTAGACAATTTACAGGGAAAAGTTGAGCATGGCTATTATTTGAGCTCAGCAAGGAACAGAACATTTAAGCAGAGCCAAATGTGGGTGCAGCAGACATAAACATCTATGTATTTATGTATGCAAATTAGTATAAACATTTGATAGGCTTCAAATTATTTTCAACGGCTTTTCCTTCTCTGTGATGACACTGAAATGTCACCATCTCCAAGCATCAACACTTCTTTGAGTGCAGCTTAGTGACTTCCGTATTTATACTCACTCTTATCTGAAGCACAGTTCTATTAATAACAAGTTTGGTTAGCTGATTTCTGGACCCATGGCATATTAGAGGCAAGAAAAAGGTAAGGGAAGAGGGCTGCTAAGACAGATGCTCTGATATCACCAAATAGTGACCCAGACACTCTTGCCAGTATTTCATCCAGCGGTCATTTTAGGCTGTGCGATGATCACTTGTATACAATATCTGCCCAGGTTGGTCAGGTAGCTGGGGAGCCATCTACCCAGTGAGTCAGCAGTTCCCTGTCATCCACTCATGTCCTGTGTGAGGTGCTGTCCTGTCATTCCAGTGAAATTTCTAGCTGTCTGGATTTGTGCCCTGTTAGTAAACCTATTCCCTTTCATGGATCACATGCTTGTCAGGGTGAAGGGGTTTGCATAACTCAGTAAAACTATGAGCCATGCCACATGGGCTCACCCAAGATGGTCAGGTCAGAGTGAAGAGTTCTGACAAAACATGGTCCACTGGAGGAGAAAGTGACAACACACTCCAGTATTCTTGTCACAAGAAACCCATGGACCATAATGAGAAGGCAAAAATATATGAAGCTGGAAGATGAGCCCTCCAGGTTGGAAGGTGTGCAGTATGCTACTGGGGAAGAGTGGAAGGCAAGTACTAATAGCTCTAGAAAGAATGAAGTGGCTGAGCAAAAGAAGAAATGAAGCTCAGTTGTGGATGTGTCTGGTGGTAGAAGTAAAATGCAATGCTGTAAAGAACAATATCGCATAGGAACCTGGAAAGTTAGGTCTGTGATTCAAGGTAAATTTGAAGTGGTCAAGCAGGAGATGGCAAGAGTGAACACTGACATCTTAGGAATCAGTGAGCTAAAATGGACAGGAATGGGTGGATTTAATCCAGATGACTATTATATCTATTACTGCAGACAAGAATCCCTTAGAAGAAATGGAGTAGCCGTCATAGTCAACAAAAATGTCTGAAATGTAGTGCTTGGGTGCAGCCTCAAAAATGACAGAATGATCTTGGTTCACTTCCAAGGAAAATCATTCAACATCATAGTAATCCAAGCCTATGCCCCAACCACTGATATCAAAGAAGCTGAAGTTGGCCAGTTCTGTGAAGACCTACAAGACCTTCTACAACTAATAACAAATAAAAGAGGTCTTTTTCATCATAGGGAATTGGAATGCAAAAGTAGGAAGTCAAGAGATATCTGGAATAACAGGCAAGTTTGGCCTTGGAGTACAAAATGAAGCAGGGTAAAGGCTAACAGAATTTTGTCAGGAGAACACATTGGTCATAGAAAACACTCCTTTCCAACAACCCAAGAGGTGACTCTACACATGGACATCACCAGATAGTCAATACTGAAATCAGATTGATTATATTTTTGCAGCCAAGGAAGGAGAAGTTCTATACAGTCAGTAAAAAAAAAGACCTGAAGCTGACTATGGCTCAGATCATGAGCTCCTTATTGCAAATCAGGCTTAAATTTAGGAAAGCAGAGAAAATGACTAGGACATTCAAGTATGACCTAAATCAAATCCATTATGATTATACAGTGGAGATGACAAATAGATTCAAGACATTGCATCTAAAGGTTCATAACATTGTATAGGAGGCAGTGACCAAAACTACCCCAAAGAAAAAGAAATGCAAGAAGGCAAAATAGTTGTCTAAGGAAGCTTTACAAATAGCTCAGGAAAGAAGAGAGGTGAAAGGTGAGGGAGGAAGAGAAGGATATACAAAACTGGATACAGAGTTCCAGAGAATAGCAAAGGGAGATTGAAAGGCTTTCTTAAATGAACCTGCAAAGGAATAGAGGAAAACAATAGAATGGGAAAGACTAGAGATTTCTTCAAGAAAATTGGAGATATTAAGGGAACATTTCATACAAGAAGGTTCACAGTAAAAGACAGAAATGGTAAGGACCTAACAGAAGAGGAAACTAATAAGAAGAGGTGATAAGAATACACAGAAGAATACACAAAAAGAAGTCTTAATGATCCAGATAACAATGATGGTGTGCTCATTCAAATAGAGCCAGACATCCTGAGTGTGAAGAAGTAGCCTTAGCAAGCTTTACTACAAACAAAGCTAGTGGATGTAACAGAATTCCAACTAAGTTATTTAAAATCCTAAAAGGTGATGCTGTTAAATTGCTGCACTCAATATGTCAGTAAATTTGGAAAACTCAACAATGGTCACAGGATTGGAAAAAGTCAGTTTTCATTCCAGTCTGTAGAAGGGCAATGCCAAACTACCATACAATTTCTTCCAGTTCATATGCTAGCAAAGTAGTGCTCAAAATTCTTCAAGCTAGGCTTCAGCAATATATGAACCAAGAACTTCCAGATGTGCAAACTGGGTTTCAAAGAGGCCGAGGAACTAGAGCTCAAATTGCCAACATCCATTGGATCCTGGAAAAAGCAAGGGAATTCCAAAAAAACATCTACTGCTACTTCATTAACTACGCTAAAGCCTTTGTGTGGATCACAACAAACTATGGAAAATTCTTAAAGAGATGGGACTACCAGCCCACTTTACCTGTCTCCTGAGAAACTTGTGTGCAGGTCAAGAAGCAAGAACTGTCCAGTTCTAACTGGACATGGAATGACAGACTGGTTCAAAATGTGGCAAAGGAGTATGTCAAGGCTGTATATTGTCACTCTGCTTATTTAATCATGTGCAGAGTATCATGTGAAATGTGTACATGGATGAATGTACAGCTTGGATGAATCACAAGCTGGAATCAAGATTGCCAGGAAAAGTATCAATAACCTCAGATATGCAGATAACACCAACCTAATGGCAAAAAATGAAGAGAAACTAAAGAGCCTGTTGATGAGGATGAAAGAGAAGAGTGAAAAAGCTGACTTGAAACTCAACATTAAAAAAAAAAATTAACATTAAGGCATCTGTTCCCATCACTTCATGGCAAATAGAATGGGGGAAAGTGGAAATAGTGATAGACTTTATTTTCTTGGGCTCCAAAATCACTGCAGATGGTGACTGCAGCCATGAAATTAAAAGACGCTTACTCCTTGGAAGGAAAGCTATGAAAAACCTAGACAGTGTATTAAAAAGCAGAGACATCCATGTAAAGGTCCATGTAATCAAACCTATGGTTTTCCCGAGAGTCATGTATGGGTGTGAGAGTTGAACCATAAAGAAGGCTAAGCACCAAAGAATTGATACTTTTGAACTGTGGTGCTGGAGAAGACTCTTGAGAGTCCCTTGGACTGAAAGGAGATCAAACAATCAACTCTAAAGGAAATCAACCCTGAATACTCACTGGAAGAACTGATGGTGAGGCTGAAGCTCCAATACTTTGGCCACTTATGTGAAGAGCCAACTCACTGGAAAAGATCCTGATTCTGGGGAAGGATGAAGGCAAAGGAGAAGGGTTTGTGAGAGGATGAGATGGTTAGATAGCATCACTGACTTGATGGATATGAATTTGAGCAAATTCTGGGAGACAATGGAGGACAGAGGAGCTTGGTGTGCTGCAATCCATGGGGTCTCGGAGTCAGACACTACTTAGCAACTGAACAACACAAAAGTAAGCCTACTGGGCAGGAAACATTCCACCCATCTTAGTATGGGCAGTGCTTGGCTGAGGGCACTGAGGGTTACTGCTGAGCAGCCCTTATAAAAGGATCTATTGTGCACAAGCTGGAATCAAGACTGCCGGGAGAAATATCAATCACCTCAGATATGCAGATGACACCACCCTTATGGCAGAAAGTGAAGAGGAACTAAAAAGCCTCTTGATGAAAGTGAAAGAGGAGAATGAAAAAGTTGGCTTAAAGCTCAACATTCAGAAAACGAAGATCATGGCATCCAGTCCCATCACTTCATGGAAATAGATGGGGAAACAGTGTCAGACTTTATTTTGGGGGGCTCCAAAATCACTGCAGACGGTGACTGCAGCCATGAAATTAAATGACACTTACTCCTTGGAAGAAAAGTTATGACCAACCTAGACAGCATATTGAAAAGCAGAGACATTACTTTGCCAACTAAGCTCCGTCTAGTCAAGGCTATGGCTTTTTCAGTGGTCATGTATGGATGTGAGATTTGGACTGTGAAGAAAGTTGAGCACCAAAGAATTGATGCTTTTCAACTGTGGTGTTGGAGAAGACTCTTGAGAGTCCCTTGGACTGCAAGGAGATCCAACCATTCCATTCTGAAGGAGATCAACCCTGGGATTTCTTTGGAAGGAATGATGCTAAAGCTGGAACTCCAGTACTTTGGCCACCTCATGTGAAGAGTTGACTCACTGGAAAAGACTCTGATGCTGGGAGGGATTGGGGGCAGGAGGAGAAGGGGATGAGCGAGGATGAGATGGCTGGATGGCATCACGGACTCGATGGACGTGAGTCTGAGTGAACTCCGGTAGTTGGTGATAGACAGGGAGGCCTGGCGTGCTATGATTCATGGGGTCACAAAGAGTCGGACACGACTGAGCAACTGAACTGAACTGAACTGATCATGTATCTCTGAGCCCTGCAGTTCAGGGTGCTGATATTATGTGTAGACTCTGGGTTCAAATCTTCATTTCGTAGCCAACTGATAGTTAAATAACTCTGACCAGTTACTCATTCTTCCTGAGTTTCAGTTTTCTCATCTGTATATTTAGACCTGACTCAAAGGGTTATGACAGAGAAGGCAATGGCACCCCACTCCAGTACTCTTGCCTGGAAAATCCCATGGACGGAGGAACCTGGTAGGCTCCAGTCCATGGGATCCTGAGAGTTGGACATGACTGAGTGACTTCACTTTCACTTTTCACTTTCATGCACTGGAGAAGGAAATGGCAAACCACTCCAGTGTTCTTGCCTGGAGAATCCCAGGGATGGGAGAGCCTGGTGGGCTGCCATCTGTGGGGTCGCACAGAGTTGGACACGACTGAAACGACTTAGCAGCAGTAGCAGCAAATGGTTATGAAGAGGATCACATGAGGCCACATAAGGAAACCCCTTAGGACCTTTATCAAGACTGATTGAGGAGACACTTAGAGCTGGAAGAGACCCTGGCAGTCGACTTATCATCATATCTCATTTTAAAAATAAGGAAAACAAGTTCCAAAGAGGTTAAGTTCAACAGCTAGATACTCTTTGCAGAACAGGAAACTTGATGGAAGAAAAGAAAAACAATTGCATACCTAGTTTATTCCAGGAACATCACATCTACTATCATTTTTGATCCTCAGAAAGTTCTATAAGGTATTTTTATATCTGCTTCATAGAAGAAGAAAACTCAGAGAGGTTCAGTAAGTGGCCAAAGGCCACACAGACAGTGTGTACTAGAACTGCAATACAAATTCAGCTTTGCTTGACTTCAAAGTCCACGTCCATTCCTCCATGTCCACTCTGGCTCAACACAGGAAGTAGGATTCCTGTTTTTTGGTAACCTGCTTGAAACAAATCAGAAGACTCTTAAGCTGTTATAAGACCGGGGAGATTTAATTGTATCCTCAGTTCAGTTCAGTCGCTCAGTCATGTCTGACTCTCTGCAACCCCATGGACTGCAGCACGCCAGGTATCCCTGTCCATCACCAACTCCTGGAGCTTACTCAAACTCATGTCCATTGAGTCAGTGATGCCATCCAACCATCTCATCCTCTGTCATCCCCTTCTCCTCCCACCTTCAATCTTTCCCAGCATCAGGATCTTTTCAAATGAGTTGGTTCTTCGCATGAGGTGGCCAAGTATTGTAGCTTCAGCTTCAGCATCAGTTCTTCCAGTGAATAGTCAGTATTGATTTCCTTTAGGACTGACAGGTTGGATCTCCTTGCAGTCCAAAGGACTCTCAAGAGTCTTCTCCAACACCACAGTTCAAAAGCAACAATGCTTTGGTGCTCAGCTTTCTTTATAGTCCAACTCTCACATTCATACATGACCACTGGAAAAACCATAGCTTTGACTAGATGGGCTTTTGTTGGTAAGGTAATGTCTCTGCTTTTTAATATGCTGTCTGGGTATCCTATAGGTGCTCAATGGGACATTCACTTTTTAGCTGAAAATCCCAATATCAAAATGCTTCTGCCTAGCAAAGGCAGAGAAACGTGACTCTTTTCACAGCCTAATGTGGCTGAGAATGCTAATAGAGGCAAGGAACACAGACAGGGCATGGAGGGCACGGTGGGAGCAGACAGAGCCACAGGGCCATGTAAACAAACCCAGAGAGAGGCATTCCTTGACAATCAGAGGCAGATATGTTGCAGAAAGCATTGAGGGAGACAATCTCCATAGAAATCGACAGACAAAGACTGTATTTAAAGGGAAAGATGAGAAATTACATGAGCAGAGATGGAGAACCATCTCTAGGCAGTAGCAGAGCCCCCGCGCGAGGAGCCGACACCATTCCCACACAGGCTGCCTGTAGCAAAAACGGTGCGGGGGCTGCAGGAAGGATCAGCAGAATGTGAGAGCAAAGAAGTCCTGACCATATGTAAGCAGCCACTATCCCCTTCATCACAGAAGGGACTGGAAGTTTCACTTGTCCCTCATGCATCTTTTGCAGAGATGCTTATCGCATGGGATTTGAAATCAGACTGCTGTGTTTGAATCCCAACTTCACCACCTGCCAGCTGCACAGCCTTGGACAAGTTACCTAACCTTTCTGTGTACCCAGCTTTCTCATTTATAAAATGGGTCCAAAACTGCCCCCTCATCCTGAGGCTATTAAGAGGATTAAATAAGTTAGTACATAGATGACACTTGGAACTATTCCTAGCACATAATGAGAGCTCAGTAAATTCCAGCTTTTATTTTTTACCTCATAGGATTGCTCAGAGGATGAGGTAGGCTTCATGCCTGGCATGTGGTAAATAATCAGTGTTCACCTTTATTATATATTTTTATATATTATTTATCATTCACAGGTCTAGTGAATGTTTACTGTTGAATTCATAAGGTCCCCGGTTAACCCATTTGGTAGAGTTGTAGATAGATATCTGTCCTGGGTAAACCCTACCACCAAGATCTTAATACACAGAGAAGGCAACTGGGAAAGTAACACTGCCCTCTGCCACGCAACATGGAGAGGATGTTCTAAACAGAGATTTCTATCTGAACGCCTACAATGTGATCCACTGATGGGGGATTATGGTGTGGTTTCTTTTCCTGATGATGTTAGTAATTAAAGGACACCAACCACAGAGCAGCCTTCAGAATTCTCATCCGAGGGACCATCTGGATTAAAAGCTATCACAGATCCTCTTCCTTAAACATCTTTCAAAATTCTCCCAAAGACAGAGAGAGGCATTGACCTGCTGTTTTATTGGAGAGAGAGGGGAATTCTTCATAATACCAATGAACAGCACTTTATTTTAAAAGGTCATAACTGATCCTAATGGGTAAAAGCTGAAAAAAGTGAGATTCATAAAAGTAGCAGGAAAATATACTGAGTGTCTTTGCATTAGTCAATTGAGATTCAGAACAAGGTTCACCTGAAAACAGCCCGCCAACTGGTGATTTACATGGTCTGAGTTAAATAATAGAGTTGCCACTGGGAAACTCACTGAAAAAAAAAAAAAAACAACTTTCTTCCTCTGCTGGGTAGTGGAGAGTGAAGTTATGTGACCCCCCAGAGAAAGCAGGCAAATGTGGGGTGCAGGTTGAGGGGGTCAGAGAGGGAAAATCAGGCAAAAATGGTTTTGCCTTAATCTGAGAGGTCTTAAAGTTATGAAGAAACAAAGGAAGGCTTGGCACACTTGATAAAGCAATATGCAACCCCATGAAGAATAAGATGGCAGCAGAAAGTGTGTTGTTTCTTACCAGCTCTTTAAACCTATGGAAAAGCAAAGCACTTATGATACTAAATAAGCCAGACATAGAGTGTCCAGTGCAGTATGGAATATATTTTATTTTAAAAGAAGCAGCTCTGCACACTCAGGCTGTGTTTATGTCTATGCCATTGCTTTGGCCATGGCAAGAGACGTGCCCAGCAGATGCAACTGAAGCAGGTCAGTTAAGAGGCCACCTTGGTGAAACTTCCCTTGGAGTTGGGGGTGCGCACGACTCTCAGAACCTTCACGCTGCAGAGACAGCACATGGGCAGCCAGCCTGTCAGCCTATTCACTCAGGCAATCTACAGATCCTCTAGAAGATTCCACAGGGCACAGTCTGGCTTTAGTGGAAATCTAATTTAAAGTGATTCCCAGCTGATCAGCCTGGAGCCATCCTCTCCCGAATGCAGAGAACCCTGGGGTATGGGGTGTGTGTGTGTGGGGGGGTGTTGCATGTCTTTAGTCTGACATGAATATCAGCCACTTTGATTCCTCCTGGCAGGAAAAGCAGCCTTCAAATTTGTGCATATCCTCCTTTCAACATAATGAAGCATTCCATAAACTGAGCATCCCAGGACTCAATTATAAAGGCCAAATTGCTATTTTACTCACTAAGATAAATAGCTCTCGTTTCATCAGTCTTGCCCTTTGTAATTTACCTTATCTGGTGGACACTTCACAATAACCCTATGAGGAAAGCATTTGTTCTAGTCAGGGATCTGTTGGTCACAGGTAACAAAAGCTCAATTCAACCCAAGAAAGCAGGAAGGAATGGAGATTGGGGGATTGTTGCAAGGTTGTAGTGCAGTCTCACAGGAATCTAGGAAACACTGAACAATCAGGCCTTGGGACATGCAAAATTGAGATGGCTTTGTAAATTGTCACTCTCTACTTCCACCCCTTGCATCAAGTGCCCCCTGGTCTGCAGACTTCTTCTGGAGCAGAATCATGTACTGAGAGCTCCACAAAGCCTGATTATCAGGGGTTAAGGTGAGAGGCAGCCTTCCTGCCTGCAATGCACAAGACACGGGTTCAGTCCCTTGGTGGGAAAGAGGCCGTGAAGAAGGAAACAGGAACCCACACCAGTATTCTTACCTAAGAAATCCTATGGACAGAGAAGCCTGGTGGGCTACAGTCCATGGAGTTACAAAGAGTCAGTCATGACACTAAAAACAGCAAGATGAGAGGCAGATTGCCAGACCGGGAGGGTATAGACAAAACATTACCCCCAAGTGATTCTAGTACACCCCTACTAGCTCCATTCATCACATAGGGAAACTGAGGCACATCAAAGTTAGGAGGGCTCAGTCCTATAGTGAGCAAGTGGCTCTCAGCTATCTGAGGGCATTGAAATCCTATGGTTTGCTTGCTGTTGGATCCTAAACAGGTTACTTAATCTCTTTGCATTTCAAATTTCTCACTATCAAAATGGGCTTATGTCAAAGGCTCATTTTTAAGATTAAATTAAATGAGTATAATCAATTTAACCCATATAATTTAGTACCTGGAATAGAAGAGCAAGCAAAAAAAAAAAAAGATACTAGCCTTTCCGTCTGGAGAAGGCAATGGCACTCCAGTACTCTTGCCTGGAAAATCCCATGGACGGAGGAGCCTGGTAGGCTGCAGTCCATGGGATCGCTGAGAGTTGGACAGGACTGAGTGACTTCACTTTCACTTTTCACTTTCATGCATTGGAGAGGGAATGGCAACCCACTCTAGTGTTCTTGCCTGGAGAATCCCACGGATGGCAGAGCCTGGTGGGCTGCCGTCTATGGGGTGGCACAGAGTCGGACACAACTGAGGTGACTTAGCAGCAGCACGGACCCATGACCTAGGCTGCACCACAGTTTACCACTGAGTGTGATGGGTTCCGGGCTTCCTCAGTGGCTCAGCAGTAAAGAATCTGCCTGCAACGCCAAAGACGCATGTTTGATCCCTAGGTCAGAAAGATCCCTTGGAGAAGAGCATGGCTACACACTCCAGCATTCTTTCTAGGAAAATCCCATGATCAGAGGAGCCGGTCAGGCTACAGGTCCATGGAGTCATAAAGAGTCAGATATAGCTGAACACACATGCACCCATGTTATGGGTTCTTCCTCCAAGTGTCTGTGTTGCCACTCTCAGACTTCCAGCTCCATGGAGGCAGTGTCTCATTCCTCTTGCATCACACCCTGGGCTGGCTAAGCACATGGGCAGGCTCTTCAAATTCTTGTGGAATTAAACCTGCTGAGTCATTTCACAAGTCTCTCTCATCCCACAATCTCCTAAGGACCCCATACCACCATTGTTTCATTGTCACTGGCATCTCTGGGGCACCAACCTGGCGTTTTTCTCTTTTCCCTTCTTTCTGTCTTTCATGCAGCTCCACCTGGAGGCCAACGGCCTGAGTTTGTCATGAAGTCAAATTTATCACAGGAGAAAAATGTCCCCCCAGTAAAGCAGGGCTGTTCAACTTCACATGACTACAGACAAAGAAAAGAAACCCTGGATTCTACTTCCTGGGTACGTTATTAGGGCATTTCTTTGTTGGGGGAAGGGGGAAGGAAGGCAGGAAATCTTTATGTCAAGTGGGGATTTGGGGTAACATTTAAACTAAAGGACTACATGAAAAGCAAGTTCGGTTAACCCTTGAACAGCATGCATTCGAACTGTGCAGGCCCACTTATATACAAATTTCTTTAAATAAATTAATTGGAAAAAATTTTGGAGATCTGCAGCAATTTGAACAAACTCACAGACAAACCACATAGCCTAAAAAAATTGAAAGAAAAAGTAAGAAAAAGTAAGTTATGACATGAATGCATAAAATATAGAGAGATATACACATAACATACAAAATATAGGTTAATCAACTACATTATCAGTAAGGGTTTTGGTCAAGAGTAGGTTGCTATTAGTCAAATTTGGGGGAGTCAAATGTAGTCATACATGGATTTTCCATTATGTGAGGATTGCTGACCTTCCCCTGTGTTCAAGAGTCAACCATATTAGAATTATGAAGACAAAATAAGAAGTGAAGAATTGCTTGCCTAAAGGTGACCTCACAATCCTCCTCCAGTTATTTGCAAAGTGAATATCAGCAATGTGTTCCAAAAATCTCTTAGAGAGTGAAAGTGAAAGTGTTAGTTGTGTCAGACTCTTTGTGACTCCATGGCCTGTAGCCTGCCAGGCTTCTCTGTCCATGAGATTTTCCAGGCAAGAACACTGGAGTGGGCTGCCATTTCCTTTTCCAGGGGATCTTCCCAAGCCAGGCATTGCAGGCAGACTCTTTACCATCTGAACCACCAGGGAAGCCCTAAAAATCTCCTAGACAAGGTGCTAACTTTGAAGAGAGATATTCCACAAAGATGCATTAATGATAAGACAAGGAAGGGGAAGGGAACTTTTATTTGACAAATACTATCATATGTCTGCACTGACCTATGCACTTACAGTACTTCATTGCTGTCCCTTCCCAACCTTGCAACATCAATAATGTTCCAGTATTACAGGTAAGGAAAACCAAAGGTAATGGCCTCAGGCTATGCAATAAGTAAAGGATGTACTGGAGCCCAGCTGGGGGTGCTGCAGACAAGATACCAGGTCAGTCTTGCTTCCCCAAATTGCTTTGTGCTTCAGGCAACTCAGCTTGACTACCACTATCTGAGAGAGAAGACTGGTCCCTAACAGGACCAACAGAGAATAGAAGAAAGAATGGAGTTGTTGTTTAGGAACCAGCCATAATTGACACATTCATAAAGAAAGATTTGCACCACTAAGCTTTAAGGAGCTATTGAAAGATTGTTCTGATAAGTACAAAATTATTAGCACATGGGCTTTTGGGTCAGACTGAACTGACCTACCCCCTTTACTATGTGTCCTTGAGCAAGTTACTCAGCCTTGCTAAGTCTCAAATTCCTTAGTTTTAAAGGAGAATAATAGTTATACCTACCTCATGCTGCTGCTGCTAAGTCGCTTCAGTCGTGTCTGACTCTGTGCGACTCCATAGACGGCAGCTAACCAGGCTCTGCCGTCCCCTGGGGTTCTCCAGGAAAGAACACTGGAGTGGGTTGCCATTTCCTTCTCCAATGCATGAAAGTGAAAAGTGAAAGTGAAGTTGCTCAGTCGTGTCCGACTCTTAGTGACCCCATGGAGTGCAGCCTACTGGGCTCCTCCAACCATGGGATTTTCCAGGCAAGAGTACTGGAGTGGGGTGCCATTCCCTTCTCCATACCTACCTCATAAAGATGAAACGCAATAGACTTGCAGAAGTGTTCCTTGCTTAGGAAAATGTCTTGTGCATAGCAAGCGCTCAAGAAACGCTAGCTATCACCAACAGTGCATAATTTTAAAGAAATGGGGATTGGTCACAGAAATTGCAACAAGACATCTATTTCTACTTTATTGACTATGCCAAACCCTTTGACTGTGTGAATCACAATAAACTGGAAAATTCTGAAAGAGATGGGAATACCAGACCACTTGACCTGCCTCTTGAGAAATCTGTATGCAGGTCAGGAAGCAACAGTTAGAACTAGACATGGAACAACAGACTGGTTCCAAATAGGAAAAAGAGTACGTCAAGGCTGTATAATGTCACCCTGCTTATTTAACTTATATGCAGAGTACATCATGAGAAACGCTGGGCTGGAAGAAGCACAAGCTGGAGTCAAGATTGCCGGGAGAAATATCAATAACCTCAGATATGCAGATGACATCACCCTTATGGCAGAAAGTGAAGAAGAACTAAAAAGCCTCTTGATGAAAGTGAAAGAGGAGAGTAAAAAAGTTGGCTTAAAGCTCAACATTCAGAAAACTAAGGCCATGGCATCCGGTCCCATCACTTCATGGGAAATAGATGGGGAAATAGTGGAAATGGTCACTGACTTTATTTTTTGAGGCTCCAAAATCACTTCATGGTGATTGCAGCCATGAAATTAAAAGACGCTTACTCCTTGGAAGGACAGTTATGACCAACTTAGCATATTCAAAAGCAGAGACTTTACTTTGTCAACAAAGATCCCTCTAGTCAAGGCTATGGTTTTGCCAGTAGTCATGTATGGATGTGAGAGTTGGACTATAAAGAAAGCTGAGCACCGAAGAATTGATGCTTTTGAACTGTGGTGTTGGAGAACACTCTTGAGAGTCCCTTGGACTGCAAGGAGATCCAACCAGTCCATCCTAAAGGAGATCAGTCCTGGGTGTTCATTGGAAGGACTGATGTTGAAGCTGAAACTCCAATACTTTGGCCACCTGATGGGAAGAACAGATTCATTTGAAAAGACTCCAATGCTGGGAAAGATTGAGGACGGGAGGAGAAGGGGACAACAGAGAATGAGATGGCTGAATGGCATCACTGACTCAATGGACATGAGTTTGGGTAGACTCTGGGAGTTGATAATGGACAGGGAGGCCTGGCATGCTGCGCTTCATGGGGTCACAATGAGTTGGACACGACTGAGTGACTGAACTGAACTGAACTGAATGAAGAGATGTGAATCATTTACAAATAGTACACATTTGCATGTAGACAGTAATGAGATAATATCCTTAAATACAGTGTGTTTCTCTAAGAAGCCTGAACATATTACTTCCCACTGATCCTGAACCCCACCATGTTACTTATTTACATTGCTAAATTGCTTAGCAATGCCCATTCTAGGCTTGAGTAGAGACATAAAATTTCAATCAAGAATAGGACAAAATACCACAAATGTTAAATAAACATACAACTATCATATTAAATGTCAAACATAAAAATCACATTTATTTTAAAGTATCTTCCCAGGGTTTGACTCTCTGTAAATTCAAATGGTTCTTCCTATGTCATGTGTGAGGTGAGGGCTTGATGTGTTGGTAGAAATGTGAGGAACATCTCAGGAAGGGTGTTTTGCTCCTTTTTTAAGCATGTAAGGGATTTATTTGTGTCAGGGAGGGGGGGCGCATTTCTCTGCTTGTGGAATCTTAGTTTCCCCACCAGAGATCAAACCTATGACCCTTGTAGTGGAAGCACAGAGTCTGAACCACTGAAGTCCCAAGTAAGGAATTTAATTGTCTCATACAACAAGTTAGGCAGCCTGGGGAGGCCAGTTCAGGTCTGGAATGGGCAGCTAAACTTGTCTGCCAGCTCTGTCATCCTTACTGAGAAGCTTTTGTGTCCCTGGCACCTATAGGCATTGCTCCAGGGAAAAGGAAGGAAATGAAAGGCCAAAATGGCTTACAGGTCCAATTTTTCTAGATGCTCTGCCCAAGAAGTCTTCCCAGAAGCTCTTTAGTTAGGATTGGGTCCAAGGGAATCTGTCTTCCCCTTGAATCTTGCAGCTGAGGGGTGTGTGTGTCTGTGTGTATACATCTTGGGAAGGAATGAACCACTCTGCTCCAGGTTCCAGAATCTGGTCTCATTAATCCTACACTCTCTTTCCTTCCTTTCAAACTTTGATTAGCTCAACAATGATAGAGGAGAGAAAGATGACAGTGATAAACTCTCCTTCAGAAAGAGAGAGAAAGATTTACTTATTATGCTTTTGAGGGCATGAATCCAGTCTTTATCTCAGTTATTCTATTGAGCAGAGTAATTCATGAGCCTCCAATATCCACAACACCCTGAAATTTCATCTGCTACCAATATCCTTCTGCCAAGGATAATGTTCTCAGCTTTCTGATAACAGGCTTTCCCACTCTTCACATATCCTTCCTATTTGCCCCATCTGTAACCTTCCCTGGAGGAGCTCTTATTATCGGCATGCCATTTTAAATCCTGTTTTCAAACAAGGTAGGAAAAGCAGAAATAAGCAAATGTTAGATTTTATGATTGACTCAGAAGGCCTTAGCTAGGTTTTTCAACATGAATTTTTGAGGGCTGATCTTTTGAATGACTACAGCAAAGACTCCAATATTGCTTTCTTTTTCAGGTGGAGACCTTTCCATGGTATATTCTTTTATCTCTGTCTCTTTTTCTCTTTCTTGTCCTCCTGAATGCAGAACTTAGCATCAGGAGGCCCACCTCAAAGCTTTTCTCAGGTCTAATTTCTAGCATGATTAGTTTGGAGTCTAGGATAAACCACTTTACCATTCTTGGTATCTATTATTTTATATATCCAGTGAGGTATCTGTATTAGGTAAATGCCAAAGTCCTTTCCAACTCCAAAATTTCTAACCCTTTATGCATCTGAGAGGGACTTTTACCTATGGATAAGCTGTAAAAGGTCACATCAGGCTAACATCTACACCATAGCAAAAGAAAAATAAAGAAAAAGGTACATGTCAGATATCATTAAAGATACTGAAGAGCCATGGATGCAAAGAGAATTAAATAAACTAAAATTTCTAAGTGAGCTTACATTACCAACTGTTTGCTTCCCATTAAGACTGGATTTAATGCCAAGAAGAAGGACTCTACTGGGAAAAAGAGCATACAGCAGAACCTTTAGGGAACGTATGAAACTGAAATAATGAATTAGACTTTATTGACTATGCCAAAACCTTTGACTGTGTGGATCACAATAAACTGTGGAAAATTCTGAAAGAGATGGGAATACCAGACTACCTGACCTGCCTCTTGAGAAATCTGTATGCAGGTCAGGAAGCAACAGTTAGAACTAGACATGGAACAACAGACTGGTTCCAAATAGGAAAAGGAGTACATCAAGGCTGTATATTGTCACCCTGCTTATTTAACTTATATGCAGAGTACATCGTGAGAAACGCTGGACTGGAGGAAGCACAAGCTGGAGTCAAGATTGCCAGGAGAAATATCAATAACCTCAGATATGCAGATGACACCACCCTTATGGCAGAAAGTGAAGAGGAGCTAAAAAGCCTCTTGATGAAAGTGAAAGAGGAGAATGAAAAAGTTGGCTTAAAGCTCAACATTCAGAAAACGAAGATCATGGCATCCGGTCCCATCACTTCATGGGAAATAGATGGGGAAACAGTGGAAACAGTGTCACACTTTATTTTGGGGGCTCCAAAATCACTGCAGATGGTGACTGCAGCCATGAAATCAAAAGACGTTTACTCCTTGGAAGAAAAGTTATGACCAACCTAGATAGTATATTCAAAAGCAGAGACATTACTTTGCCGACTAAGCTCTGTCTAGTCAAGGCTATGGTTTCTCCTGTGGTCATATGGATGTGAGAGTTGGACTGTGAAGAAGGCTGAGTGCCGAAGAATTGATGCTTTTGAACTGTGGTATTGGAGAAGACTCTTGAGAGTCCCTTGGACTGCAAGGAGATCCAACCATTCCATTCTGAAGGAGATCAGCCCTGGGATTTCTTTGGACGGACTGATGCTAAAACTGGAACTCCAGTACTTTGGCCACCTCATGCGAAGAGTTGACTCACTGGAAAGGACTCTGATGCTGGGAGGGATTGGGGGCAGGAGGAGAAGGGGATGACAGAGGATGAGATGGCTGGATGGCATCACTGACTCAATGGATGTGAGTCTAAGTGAACTCCGGGAGTTGGTGACGGACAGGGAGGCCTGGCGTGCTGCGATTCAGAGTTGGACACGAGTGAATGACTGAACTGAACTTAAGTGAAGATTCATTCCCTTTTGCTCCGAGATGTTAAGGAAAATTTATGTGAGCTGAACCAGAAAGAGAAAGTAAAAACTCTTACAGTCTGCAGTGTTAGGAGACACAGTCCCACTAGAAACAATGGATTCGAAATGAATGCACAACAATTCTTCCTCTCAAATCATTTGCCAGACTTTGAACCTGTGTGAAGCAGAAAGCTAAGCTATAAACCCAAGATCTCTGATGAGCAGGACTTTTAGAGCTGAAGAGACAGGGAGCTGTTAGGTTTCCAGTTGAAAATCCAAAAGAACTCTCTGTAAAAAACAGGGACAAGCCAGAGTGAACTGAACACAAAATACTGCAACTCAAACTCATATCCAACTCAGTTTTTACCTATCTGCCTATCAGAGAAAAGGAAGAGCCCTTGCTGGTAAAAGATTTCAGCCAAAAATTCTCCAGATTTTTTTGTTTTGTGTTGTTTTTAATACCCAAAATCTAGGCTTCAAGTTAAAATTACTTACTAACATAAGAAGAGAATGGAAGATGTGATTGATAATCAAGAGGAAAAAAATTAAACAATAGAAGCATATCCACAGATAATTCAAATATGGTAATTAGCAGAAAAGAATTTTAAATAATTAAGATTATTATACTAAAAAAAATAGAGGAGAAACTGATTAAAAGATTAAACATTTCAACAAAACTGACATGCTAAAAAAATCAAATGAGCATTCTGAAATTGAAAGATACAATAATACATTATCTAAACCATAGAATTCACTAGATGAGTTTAATAGCATGTGGTGTATATTTTATTCAAAGACAAGATTAGTTTAAAAAAAGAAGGAAAGAAAAGGAAGACCCAAACTGAAACACAAAAGTGTGGAGAAAGAGTGAGAAAAACAGAATAAAACATAAAAGATATGTGGAACATAGTCAAAAGATCCAATGCCTGTATAATTGAAATCCTAGAGGGAGAAAGACTAGAGATCTCTTCAAGAAAATTAGAGACACCAAGGGAATATTTCATGGAAAGATGGGCTCAATAAAGGATAGAAATGGTATGGCCCTAACAGAAGCAGAACATATTAAGAAGAGGTGGCAAGAATACACCAAAGAACTATACAAAAAGATCTTCATGACCCAGATAACCATGATGGTGTGATCACTCACCTAGAACCAGACATCCTGGAATGCAAAGTAAAGTGGGCCTAAGCATCACTACAAACAAAGCTAGTGGAGGTTATGGAATTGCAGTTGAGCTAATTCAGATCCTAAAAGATGATGCTGTGAAAGTGCTGCACTGAATATGCCAGCAAATCTGGAAAACTCAGCAGTGGCTGCAGGACTGAGTCCATTTTCATTCCAGTTCCAAAGAAAGGCAATGCTAAAGAATGTTCAAACTACCACATAATTGCATTCATCTTACACACTAGCAAAGAATTGTTCAAAATCCTTCCAGCCAGGCTTCAACAGTACGTGAACCATGACATTCTAGATGTTCAAGCTGGATTTAGAAAAGGCAGAGGAACCAGAGATCAAATTGCCAACATTCAATGGATCAAATTGCCCACTTCCATCGGATCATCGAAAAAAGCGAAAGAGTTCCAGAAAAACATCTACTTCTGCTTTATTGACTATGCTAAAGCTTTTGACTGTGTGGATCACAACAAACTGTGGAAAATTCTGAAAGAGATGGAAATACCAGACCACCTGACCTGCCTCCTGAGAGATCTGTATGCAGGTCAAGAAGAAACAGTTAGAACTAGACATGGAACAACAGACTGCTTCCAAATCGGGAAAGGAGTATGTCTAGCCTGTATATTGTCATCCTGCTTATTTAACTTATATGCAAAGTGCAACATACGAGCTGGATAAGCACAAACTGGAATCAAGATTGTCGGGAGAAGTATCAATAACCTCAGATATGCAGATGACACACCCTTGTGGCAGAAAATAAAGAACTAAAGAGCTTCTTGATGACAGTGAAAGAGGAGAGTGAAAAAGTTGGCTTAAAGCTCAACATTTATAAAGCGAAGATCATGGCATCTGGTCCCATCCCTTCATGGCAAATAGATGAGGAAACAGTAGAAACAGTGACAGACTTTATTTTGGGGGGCTCCAAAATCACTGCAGATAGTGACTGCAGGCAGGAAATTAAAAGATGCTTGCTCCTTGGAAGAAAAGTTATGACCAACCTAGATAGCATATTAAAAAGCAGAGACATTACTTTGTCAACAGAGGTCCACCTAGTCAAAGCTATGGTTTTTCCAGTAGTCATGTATGGATGAGAGTTGGATTATAGAGAAAGCTGAGCACTGAAGAATTGATGCTTTTGAACTGTGGTGTGGGAGAAGATTTTTGAGAGTCCCTTGGACTGCAAGGAGATCCAACCAGTCCATCCTAAAGGAAATCAGCCCTGAATATTCATTGGAAGGACTGATGCTGAAGCTGAAGCTCCAATACTCTGGCCACCTGATGTGAAGTACTAACTCATTGGAAAAGATCTGATGCTGGAAAAGATTGAAGACAGGAGGAGAAGGAGTTGACAGAGGATGAGATGGTTGGATAGCATCACCAACTCAATGGGCATGAGTTTGAGTAAGCTCTGAGGGTTGGTGATGGACAGGGAAGACTGTCGTCCTGCAGTCTATGGGGTCACTAAGAGTCAAACATGACTGAGTGAGTGAACTGACTAAGAGGGAGAAGAGAAAGGGACTAGAAAAGAGCAATTGTTGTAGTGATCAGTCAGTTCAGTTCCCAAGATTGGTCAAAGATATCAACCCACAGATCCAAGAACAGGGAAGACTAAGAATAAAAACAATGAAAACCACATCTAGGAGCATTATATTCAAAATGATGAAAGCTAAATACACAGAGAAAAAGATCCAAGGGAAAACAAAACAAAATACACTGCTTTCCAAGTGACAACATTAAGACTGAGAGTCGACTTTTCAATAGAAACTATGGAAGCAAGAAGATAGTGTTTTAACATCTTTTAAGAGCTGAAAGGAAAATATTATATCAAGTGAAAAGACACTTCAAAAGTTAAGCCAAAATAAAAATACTTTACAACAAACCTTGATGACTTTGTCTCCAGAGAATGCAACTATAAGATTTACTTAAAGAAAATTTTCAGACCAAAGGAAAATAATCCCATAGAGTAATATTGGACTTTGGGAAGGAGTAAAGAATACTATGAGTGAGTGAGTGAAAGTCTCCCAGTCGTGTCTGACTCTTTGAGACCCCATGGAAACTATAGTCCACCAGGTTCCTCTTTCCATGGGGATTCTCCAGGCAAGAATACTGAAGTGGGTTGCCGTTCTCTTCTCCAGGGGATCTTTCTGACCTAGGGATCAAACCCAGGTCTCCCACATTACAAGCAGATTCTTTACCATCTGAGCCACCAGGGAAGACCAAAGAACACTATAGCAGATAAATATATGTATAAATATTTGAAAATATTGACTTTATGAAACAAAAGTAAAGAAATACTTATGACAGCATAACAAAGGAGTAAAATTATAAATAATATCACCGAGAACTTGAGGGTCTAAATGAGGTTAAACTGTTATGAAGTTCTTGAATTACTTGTGAAGTGGCAAAAATACTAACTTAGGATATATATTGAGAAGCTAGAAAGACATACTGATTCTCTAGGTGGAAAGCTATAAGAAAATCAAGAAGTATAATAAAAAGCTAATAAAAGAGAAAATGGAATGTACATACTTAATTCAAATGCAGGTAAGAAAGGAGGAATAAAGAAACAGAGAATAGTGTAAACCAACTATTTCAATAATTATATAAATAAGTGGAATAAACACGCCGATCAAAAAAAGAATGAATTTTTTTTAGAATGCATGATTCAACTAACAGGTTCTTTGTTTGGCTATGCTGGGTCTCCTTTGGTGTGAGAGGGTTCTCATTGCAGTGTCTGCTTGTGTTGTGGAGCACTGGCTCCAGGGCGCTTGGACTGCGATAGTTGGCAGCGTGTGAGCTCAGCAGTTGCAGCACATGGGACCGGCTATCCTGTGGCATGTGAGATCCCAGTTCCTGGACCAGGGATCAAACCCACGTTCTCTGCATTGGCAGGCAGATTCCTAACCACCAAAACCACCAAGGAATCTCTAAAGGTTCTCTATAATTAAAATATTTAAAACTTTGCCGTACTTATCTGGTAGTCAACAAGGCATGGGCCTAGGAGATGAAGTGCCCTGGGTTTGAATTCTAACTTCTAATTATAAACTGTTTGAACATAGGTTAGTTATGTTCACTGACTAACTGAATCTCTCTTTCCTTATCTATATTAAAGGGGCAACAGGGCCTATCTGCTAACATTTGGGTGAGAATGAAATAAAATTAACAATAAAAGCTGGAACAGAAGACCTTTAGTGAATGATAGGTGTTACTGTTGTATAATCACCATCACCTACCAGCCCAGTCTCTAATACTGTGGTTAATGACTTAGGTGCTGAAATTATAGTTTTTGGCTTTTAACTCCTGCTCTGCCTGTTATTTAGCACGTGACCTCGAGTAAGTACTTAAACCTAAACTCCATACATCTCAATTTCCTCACCTGTAAAATGGGTGCTCTAAGATTTGTGAAGTTGAAATGAAGTCACCTATTAAGATAACAACACATTGCCTGGAAGGTAGGTGCTCTCTACCCAGCAACCAAAGTGACTATTAAAACGTGTGATAATGTCAATCATTTGCTCAAAAGCTTCCAATGTCTTCTCATTTTTCAGTCACTTTCGAGGTCCCTTAAAATCCGTTCTTCCTCTGAATTCATCTGCTAGTTACCCCCTTGCTTACTCTGCTCACTTCAGACACACTGGCCTCCTTGTACTTCCTCAAACAAGTCAGTAACACTGTTGTCTCATGGTCCTTGCACTCTCAGAGTCTTCCTCTTGGAGAGCTCTTCCTTCTGCGCTCACCCACCGACTTCTCAGACCCCCCACTTGCTCCTTGACCACTGCTGGGTCTTCTCCAAATATATTAGTCAGGGAAGGCGGATGGAACAACACTATGTAAAAACAGCATCTTGCTACCCACTCCACCCCACCTCCCTAGCTCACTTCTTAGTTTGTTTTCCTTTTTGCAGAAATCACCATTTTACATTCCTTTCTATTATAATTCTTTATTATCATATGCCTTCTGTCATTACAACATAGGTCCATGAGGACAGGGATTTTTGCCTTTGACCAGTGCTGTAACCCCAGCACCTAGACAGCCACCTGACACATAGCAGGCACTCAAGAATATTTATTAAATAAGAGAGTTTAAAATTTACTCACTATATTCTTATTACTGGTATTATTGGCTTGGCCAAAAAGTTCATTCAGGTTTTCTGCACCATCTTACAGAAACACAAACAAACTTTTTGGCCAATTCACTATTTACCTATTTGATTATTTCTTCCTCTTCCTTCTTTAGTAACTATTGGAGGCATGGAGCCATCCCTGAACTCAAGACATAGCTCAGCTTAGTCATTACTTCCTCAAGGAATTCTCTTGAATTCCCTGTCATTCCTCATGTTCTGCCTTCTTACAACACTGATCTCTGTTGTGTGATTCTTCAGTTTGAGCCTATCTTTTCTACTAGAGTTGTATCACTAGGGACCTCATCAATTTTGCTCACCTCTGTGTTCCCAGTACTGAGTACAGAGCTTGGCACGTAAAATCAACTCATTAAATAATGAATGAATAGTCAGCATAGGTTCTTGATTTATTTTGCTTACTGTAAAACTAATTCTGCACATTACTTGACCATTCTGGCTGTGCTTTGTTTATTGTATGTTCATGATTGATAAGCCTTGGCATTTACTATGCCATTTCCTCATTGATGTTGAACTGTATAACTTAAGCCCAGCTGTGTTCTGACAGATATTCACAAATGTTTTTCCTTGGTTTGTATATAGAGTAGAAGATGAAAGAGCAGTAGGTTGCCAGTTAGCAAAAATCCATTTGCTCCTGCTCAGATCTGTGAAAGTATCCAATTAATATGATGCATTAATATTTCACAATAAGGAGGAACTTGGAAATCAGTCTAGTAATAAAAATAACAAGCGAAGATAGACACATTCTTTTCTATTGGGATGGAGGAATTATGGCAACCATAGTGCAGGTAAGAAGAAAGAATGGTCATTTATTTGGAGCCTGTCATATGCCAGTCTCCATTCAAGATACTTTGCATTTATGATCCCATTTGATCCATATCATAAATGTGGTTGAGAAGGGAGGATGTTGGCAAATGTAGACATATCTGTGTAAACCTTTATGTGTACATATATGCGGGTGTTTGAAATAAGCAGTCTCTAGCCCTGTCTTTGCTTCATATTCACTGTGCGAGCTTAAGGAAGTCAGCTAATGCCCCTGAGCTTCAGTTCCTACATTTGTAAAGAGTGGATCAAAAGGCCCATCTCACAGAGCTGGTATTAAGATCAAATAAAATAATGAATATGAATGTTCTTTGAAAATAAGTGTTGGGGTGGGGGCGTAGGGTGTTACAAGGATCAAAGCAACAATCTACTCCTTTGGATAGCATAATGTTTTTGCATTTTCCCTGATGAAAACTAGATCTGGGGGTAAAGTCATATTATATCAGGCTATTACCTATTCATTTATTGCATTTCAATCTAATAAATATTTTAAATATCTGTTATGTGCCAGACTCCATAAGGCCATGGAGAATAAAAGGGATGAAACACGATCCTGCTTCTAGGAGTTCACACTTGAGAAGAGGAAGCATATGTGTATAAAAATAACTATACAATTCAAGGGAGAATATGCACAATGCTATGCATGTAGATATCAGGAAATCACATCAAATAATTTATACAATAACTGTATCCTGAATACCAGCTGTGGACCAGGTACTGTTCTACAACCCAAAGAGATAGGAGTGAACAAGAAAGACAGGAAGCCTGTTTTCCTGGGGCCAACTTCTGATACATGAAAAGGATAAACAGTCCAATTCCAGTTAACTGCTGTGTTGAACAGAAAACAAGGTGATGTGATCCTGCGTTCTGGAGGAGCAGAGGGCGGTCAGCTAAGGTCTCTGATATCTCTGATATCTGAGTTGAGACTGGAGCCGTGCCAACAGGGCAGCTTTGAGATCTTCTGAAAGGGAGTTAGTTCTGCACAGAGAGAAAAGCAAGTGCTAGGAGCTCGTGGGTTTAAGGCTCTGACAGAAAGTGAGAAACTGTAGTGAGATGTCAAGGGGCCACTGAGGGTGGACCGGCCAGCTCACACACGCATTCTAGCTGTGGGGAAGACCCTGGGGTCTAATCCATTACAATGGGTAGCCAGGGAAGGTTTTACAAAGAGCAATGATACCATAGGAGATCTGATTTACGTTTAAAAGAGCACTCTTGTTGCTCTGTGGAGCAGGTCGAGTGCCGTGGGGAGAAAGAAAATCCAGGAAGCCTAGACAAGATGCTATTTTTGTAAATCCAGGTGAAGGATAACAAATGGTGACTTGTAGCTAAACTAGAAGCAGTCTAGATGGGGAGGAAGGGACAGATGTAGCATATGTTTTGGAGCAGAGCCAACAAGAATTTGAGGAAGAAAAAGGTTGTTTCTAAATGAAGAATGCTTCAGCTTCTATCTTTACTTCAAAATCCTTTAATGTCAAACAACAAATATGTCTAATGTATATTGAAGCTAATATTAAAATACTCTGGCTGTTTAAAGTTTCTCCATGATAAATACAATTATTCAAGAAAGTTGTTAAAAGTAATAGTAAAAATGAAGAAAAATACATAAATACATCATATAAAACATGCTGTGCACACATCTAAGACTTAAATTTTTACCCCCAGAACTATGACTTGATCTTGTGCTTCTGAGGAGGCAGTACTGTATCAGATTTTGCCTCTGTCTATAGCCTCTGTCAAAATCCGAAAATAGTTTGACAACTTAAACACAAGAGCTAGGTGTGAGCATTTCTTTATATATTGGAGATGACTTCCACCGATTGCGGAAAGTGGGAATGTCCAGTATCCCAGTATGTCAGGGACTGGATGGAGCACCTGGACATTTCACCAAGGCCTTAAATATTACACATGCAATCACACAGATTGCTGTAAATGCGGGAGAAGGGAGTCTGCAGCTATTTACAGCAACTGCGCGAGGCCTGAGTAACGCAGTCCCTTAGGGAAGCTAGGTTAGAAACCGTAGTCCACAGGCAGTCAAGCTCTGGATGGTTAGAAACGGCCAGTGCCTCTCTGCACCTAAAGGAGGCCCCCGCCCCCATGATGGTTCTGCCTTTTGGATCCTGTCGGTTTAAACAGACGTAGGATTCCATAGAGGTTAAGGAGTGGGCGGGAGTGAGTCCTTGGGGGTCCTCCAGGGGAAAGAGCTCTGTAGAGCTCAGTGCTGCCACCACCTGCAGGAGTGTATCCTCCCACTGCCCACCCCACGCGCATCTGAGGCCGGATGAAGCCGGGACCAGCCAGCGAGGTTGTTCCGTGGCGTGCATCATCTCCTTGCAGCATCCTCTCCCCTGCCGCGGCTGTAATGGATCTCTGCGTCCTAAAAGAGGAGGATAATACTGGGTTTAGCTTATAAATAGATGGTTGTACGCTCTCCCTGCAATGCATTGATTGAGACAGCCAAGCTGACTATTGATCTAATTTTAACTTACGTTTTAGCTCGCAGCCTCTCCGCCTCCCTGTCGCTGTTTGGTGGAGCGCAGGGCGCGACCGTCTCAGGCGACCGCCAGGGGGCGGGCCGCTCGTGTTCCTGCCACCCTACCCGTCTGGCCTCTGTTTACGCAGGATACAATGCCAGCCTTTATTGGGTTTGAAAAATAGGAGTTTGATTTTCCTGCGCCGGGATGACCTCATCACTTATGAAAGTCAGAGGGAAGTGGGGAATTGGATGACAAGCAGTCGGGAAAATAAAGCTTGCATTTCACCTCCTCCCACTCCACCACCTACACAGAGCAATCGGGTGTGCTTCTCATTTAAAAACCACGTTGCTGAGGCCGGGAAGTGGGGGAGGGCGGTAGGAGTGGAATGTTAAATAACCCGACATTGTGTGCTCTGTTTAAAAGGTTAGTATCACCTCCTCTCTGCCTACTAGGGTTCTCTATGGAGCTGTCACCAAATGCCAGTGCATCA